>NC_051173.1:63970564-64570564 GCF_013339725.1 Rhipicephalus microplus | reverse complement strand
TAGGAAAGCCTCGGAGTTGCGCCCGACCAGTACAACGTGGTCCTAAACTGTGTCCTGATGCGATGTCTCCCAGACGAACTTGCCATTATGTACAGACAGAAATTAAAAAAAAATCAAACTGCGCCACCAGCATCGCCGAAATCCTTGAAGACCGAACGCTGCTAGCCATGGGGTTACTAACATTTCTCCACATTCAAGTGAAAATCCCGGAAGAGGGCCGGCTACAGTCTCGTCGTGCGTCGTAAGATGAACTCAGGACCCAGATATCTGAAAAAGTGATATTCATGGAACGCATGCCATCAGTGTCAGCACTAACCAGATATACATTGCCCGTTAGACCACCAGGCCAACTATGTCAAACCAACGATTCTGCTATCGCTGTCTGCAACGTCAACCTATCAGCTGAGGAGAAGCGAGCAAGACTGCCGTACGCCATTTGTTGCTTCCGCTGTGGAACACGCAAATACATCGCCAGATTGTGCCGAAAATCTATCGGCCTCAAGTGTGGTAGCTGCCAGCGGAGCCACCGGACGATTCTCTGTGAGCTATCTAAGCCAGCAGGACATCCACGGCCAAAGAATAAGTCACCCGCGTCTCATCTAACCCCGTCAGGTGTCGTGCGAACCGTCGCGACCGCCCAAGACAGTCGCATCGAATCTACTCCTGCATTATTGCAGACATACCAAATTTGGGCAGGATTTGGAGACCAATGACTCCTTGTGCGATTACTGTTTGAAAGCGGCAGTCAGTGGGCATACATTCGTGAAGACCTGTCAAAGATTCTTAAGTGCTCCGTCACGGGAAAAGAAGAGCTATCTATCGTCACGTTCGGTGACTCAAGGTCATCAAGACGAATCTACACAGAGCGTGTGAACGTGTGACAGCGCAGCCAGTTAGACGACTCCGCAATAACCGTGGAAGCATTAACAATCCCGGATATATGCACCATCACAAACCCACCACTCGAACCCAATATTTTGCACTGGCTCGACAAACGGGGGTACAACGCAGCTGACAGCCGTAAACCAAATGCATGGCAACCCGAAGAGATTAGTGTCCTCATCGGATCTGAGGCTTATTGGCAAGTTGCCACTGGGAAAATCAATCGCATCAGCAGAGGTATATCTGCAATCGAAACTACTTTTGAATGGATGGTGCAAGGCCCTATAAAGTCCGACTTATGCTCTCTGTCTGGCTCACTGTTTGCCGTGAGTCACGGTTCTGCTACGAACATCAACGTATTGTCACTGTCACCTTTCGATGCTATAAGAATTGATAGAATGCATTCTCGAACCTTTGAGAAGCCCCACTTGCAATCTGCATTCGAGCAGGGAAATGAGAGGCGTCAACTTGATGATGCCATGGCCAGCGGCAGAACAATGGAACAATATAAGATTCCAGGCCAGCGATTCCACAGTCGCCATAAATGCACTAGTTTTCGTCATCAACAGCTTTATGGTGGTAACGCCGACCTTGCGCGAGTTGTTCCAGACCGTTCATGGTCGCGTCTTCGGCATTCGTCACGTCGAGTACACCGCTCTCAAAAATGCCTGTATTACTACGTGCATTATAATGGTTGGTCTCAAGTACGTGAAGGTGTACGACAGCCGCAAATTAATGAGTGCGATGCTCAGGCGCTGCCGGAAGCAAGGAGAGTGGCGTGCAAGAAATTACGTGCTGTTCATCAACTTCGAAAGCCCACTCAAGAACGTTTCGACTGCAGACCACAGGAGGAACGCGAGAAGCGAAAAAGTTCCTTCGAGGACGAGGTCTACGATAAGGGCAACTTGGCGCACGGTGATTCTCCGTACTACTCGCCTCACTTTCACCATACGCCATCCGGTGGAAAAGACAGATGTATGGTTCGGCTGGAGAATCACCGGCAAACCGTATAAATCGTCCCGCTAACTTCACTCAGCTAGACATTACACCACGAAGATGTCGGAACAGCGATCCCAACAAGCTGAAGCACTTCGCACCGCCCCATTGCTTCTCGGTGGATCGAGACATCTCGCTACGACACCATATCTCTGCTCCGGGCCTTCCGAAAGAACTTGTATCACAACGCAAGGTTCGTTATCGCCAACACCTTGCAGTTGGCTAGCGGAAAACTTGCCATTGAGCAGCCCAGCTATCTTTGTCAGGCCATATTGCTTCCGCCGAAGTTTCATTTTCGATGCGTTTGATTTATTTTGGGCCCTCTGGGAGTATGTCGCCAAATAATGACGGAGGAAATTAGAGCGTGCTGCGCTCTATCGAAGTAGAGTAAGCAGAGGGGAGTCAGGGCACGCGCTCGTGATTGGGGAGTTCGCCGCTAGAATTGGCAATAAACGAACGTCTTTCTTTCACGTCTGGGCAACGACTCACTTCGCTACAGTATTCATGGCACTGCGGCCCAACGCTCGCCAAACCTTTCTAAAACCAAAGGGGTTACGCCCAGCGAGTATAACGTAGCAAGCCTTTCTTGTCAGATAGTGCTCATTGTACATGCCAATGGCTGCTAAGGAGGAATGAGAGACAGAACAATTTGGCTTTTAGTTAACGCGCACGCTGTGAATTTTTGATTGTTCAACAACGCACAGAGGAAATCTCCCACCAACACCCTCTTGTAGGTCAAAATATAAGACTGGTTACACACTACTACTACGACTAGGAGGGACGAACGGATGATACTATGAAGAGCTTCGCCCCTAAAAAATGCAAAGCCTCTGCGGAACGAGCAGCAGAGTCACAGCAGAAGCTAGAAAAGGGATCTTTCACAAAGCATTTTCTAAACAATCTTAGGGTTACCACTGCAAGGACACTTGGTTAATACTCAATACGGCATTCATATTAAAAAAATTGGATAGTAGGCCGACATTCGCTATGCTATCTTTCGTAATTTTTCTGAAAAGCGTGGCATCCGCTAAACACTTGCAAGGAGTTTTGTGCCAATTGTTCATGCAGTGGCTGATGACGATGAGAAATTATGCCTAAAGTGGGTATCTGCCATAGTTACTAGCAGATGAACAAGAACAAGCTTTTGTAATAGGTTTTAGCATTCGATGACTTACTCATTACAATATTCGCATTGTGCGGCGACTGGTTGTTGTTTCATCATTTTAAAATGTTTCACAAGTCGTATTAACGTGATTGCTTTTCCTACACGAAGGTTGTATGAGGCAGGTTTCCCTACGGATACCTAGCACCAGTTTTACTTTGTGGTAAAATACTGGGCTAGCATCCAGGCAACCTGGGTTCGAGCCCTAACGTGTATTTTGTGACTGCAGTGGACTACTACGGTGGCGTGTGACTAGAGCTTTGATCTCATGACAACTCTTGCTGTTGACAAGGTGTGGCCTGTTGCGTGCCGCCGAAGCTACGGTATGGGCGTGGTTGACCTCGCTCTCACTCGGGCGTCATCGATCATCTCAGAGAAAAACGCCTTCTCATGCATTTCTATGCAAGTCAGCTGGCCGTAATTAACGCGTTTCATAGCTACG
Organism: Rhipicephalus microplus; assembly: GCF_013339725.1. Classification (NCBI taxonomy): domain Eukaryota; kingdom Metazoa; phylum Arthropoda; class Arachnida; order Ixodida; family Ixodidae; genus Rhipicephalus; species Rhipicephalus microplus. The sequence goes on along the minus strand of NC_051173.1, from coordinate 64,567,082 downwards.
CATCACAATCCAAATTCTGATTCGCCATTAGGAGTACCCATTACACTCCATAAGAGTACAGTTCGCCTTAGGAGGGCTATTGTTTTGTACAGTATAGACCTTCCTGGCCTGCTGTTCTCTTCCCTGCCGAGGGCATCGCGGATGTCGACGAGGCGTCTCCGTGGCCAGCCGTTCTGCTCAGCGGTAAACGTGGCATGGCTAATGGTCACAATTGCGCCAATCATCGCGTCTCGACGCAAACTATTCGCTGGACGGGCTCACCATTCCCCGCATGAAGCATCGCGTCTTCGTATGTGGGTTGACTGCTACGTAGCAGCACCCACGCCGTTAAGCATCATTGTCGCCAACATTTTCTTTCCAATCTATTGCAAAAAATAAACTGTTATTTACAAGCGGACAACTTTGTTGACCGAAGATTATTGACAACTTCGAAACTCGCTCTACAGTTGTACTTCCATTGCCAGTCCAATTCACAATGAGAGAATGTAGCAACGTTCACAATAATACTTTGAAGAACTCCTCAATGTGAGCGTCACCGTTTTCTGCACAAATGAGGCGTACTCTAGCACGGAAAACACCAGTCTAATAAAAAAACAAACTAAATAAACAGAACAAATAAATTAAATAAATAGTGAATAATTGTGAACTTCGCACAAAATGCGAAAATCTTTATGTAGCTGCATTGATTACAATGAACTTCTATTTAGGCCTACAGACGTCCTAAAGTACAAGATATCTAAAAAACTGTGCCAACGTATCTATAATAGTCCAACATCGTAGCTAACTCAATAAAAGCGAAGCCATTTATAACAGTGAAGCCATTTAAACAGCGAAGCCATTTAAATCCTGGGTTGGTGGTTGCTGGAATCATTGGTGGATATGGTGGAAAGAATAGTGGATATGGCGGATATATAAGTAGATATGGTGGAAACTGTTGTGGGCATAGTGGCTGATAATGGCGAGCGTGAAAAAATAATGGCAGAATGTGGTGGTGACGGCAAGCAAACGCTAGAGACGGTGGAAAATGCCGGCTCATAACGGCTAGAGTGGAAAAAATGGTGGCAGATGGTGGTGGTGGTGGCGAGTCAGTGGTGGTGACGGAGGAAAATAGCTGGCTCATCGTGGCGAGGCAAAACGTGTTTGATGGAAGGCTAGGTGAGCAAGGTGGATGACGGTGGCATGGTGCAAGCTTGGTGGATGATGGAGGCATGATGAAAAGCACAGGACAGTAGGTGAAATCACTCATTTGTAGTGTTCCATTCTTGAATGCGGAGAGATATATGTTTACGGTGAAAAGAAACCAACGCTGCTCATTGCACTTTCTAGTACGTTTTTTTTATTCCTGTGGTATCAACAACGCTTCAATTTTTGTGGAGCATAGAATACGCGACCGCGAATATGTTTACATTTCCGGCACGTGCTTACATCAGTTTGACATACGCGATATGTTTCTTTGTAGGGGTGTTTAGAAGGCTAGAGTTGTCACTGTGAACATGACAATGAATGTTGGACATCAGCGCGCAGTTGTCGACAAATAAATGGGCCCCAGATTGAAAAATGCCCCTTTCAATGTTATAGCAGAACACATGGGGTCATTTGATGTCGCCAAGCTAGAAACGCAACTCTGGTAATTCTTGCACACTGACTCTAGCACATTGTATGAGCCGTACCTTTAAGTTAACAAAGTGCATGTGAATATGCATGCATAAACTTTCACTTTCGACATGCTTCAAGATTAGCCTCATCGAGTTTGACTTTGACCCTTCTGTTCTACCACCATAATTCCCACCAAAGGTTAATCATACTGACCGAGCCCGTAAAAGTGTTATCGGCTCTTCTGGGTTTCAGAATACAAAATTTCGACGAGTAAAATTGACAATACAGCACAGCTGCGCCATCATTACCCAAAAGTTAAGCTTTTTTTATTGTGTGCGATGTTCGCGCAAGAAGCGACAAACACCGACGCGACGCGCTTGGAGCACTTTCACGAAAAGTACGCCTCCCCTCACCGACAGCCTCCGGTAGCATGTTTCTGGCACACTGCATTCGTTTTGACCAAGCCGTTACGTAGTTGTTCCTAACGACAAAGCAACGGCGGTGCGCTGGCACGATTGCGGTGTGCGTTGCGCGAAAAACATCAAAATAATTGTGTGGGCGTCTCTTTCAAATGAGCATAGAAGCGTCATAAAGCCTGAACTGATGTCGCCATTCGCAAGCAGCGAGAAACAGATAATAAATTTGGCAGTAATCACTGATAAACTCTACCTGCTCTTCAGTTCACTGAGCTGTTTTTTTTCCTTGCAGTTGTAAATTCTAACGAAAACATAGCGCTGTTGCCATTATCGCAGTGGCAATCATTACAGGCCGCATTTCCACGTGTTCATCAAATGTGCAAATTTAAGTAGCAGGTGCAGATTCCGTCCTTGCTGAGTAAACGACAAACAGAACTGAAGTTATGCAGTGACTTTGTGAGTTGACTACTTCTGGCGGCGTGGCGGCGTGGCAGAGTGGTTAGTGTGTTCTCTTCGAAATTTGGGGGTGGCAGGTTCGCTTCCGCACTGCTGCACGTTTTTTAAGGGTGCATGTACTTCGTTTTCTATACACTTATTTTTACTATTTCTTTAGTGGCAGCTGGTCATGGTGGTTCTGACGCTGCTTCACGCTTCAGCAATGCCGGCTGGAGCACGCAATCCACCATCCGCAACACCATACGCCACCATACATCATGTGCCACCAACATTTACACCACCATAATCCACCAAAATGGTGGAATCTACCATGCCTATAGTGGACGTTTTTTCAATAGGTAGCTACGCCAACATCATTTCGACGTGAGCGTCCGAAATCACCGCCACATTTCAGGTACATTACGTGAGTCACGGTTATACAGCAACGTTAAAACTAAAGAACAGCGGCTGTAAATCAGTGGTACGGATCACATACGTTGCTGCGCATACGCACTCCTTTCCCGCTATCCCGGTAAGTGCGCTATGCAGCTAAGCTCGGTAAACTATAACGGAGTAATTATTGCTCATCTTTTGGCTTGACCGAAGAACAATTCATGAAAGTGAGCCGTTATCACCTGCTCGGTCTGTCTGCGTCAACACTAGAGGGCACATTTTTGGTCGCGCACTCGAACATGCAAGGCTTCCGAGACTTCATTCAGATATCTTCTTGTGCATACTTCGCTGCCTTGTAGACAAACGGTTTGACTTCGGGCCAACAACAGCTGCACTGATAAAGCTGTCCCATGCCATACCTTTCAGTCTTCTTTTGATCTCTTGTGTTCATCCTACCATCATTTTTCTAAGTTCATTATTTCTGCTTTCATAGCCCCATGACGGGAAGTAGATAATAGCGTACTTTTTATTTCTTCTTTCATTGCTACTTACGTGGCACAACATCTCATGGAATGAAATGAAAAAAAGTTTAGTTCAGTCCTGCAGGACACGCTTAGCGCGTAGCGGGCGTCTCCCACGAAGAGACCGACAGGGAGTACCTGGCGACCACTTCGTGGGCCTACTGGACGGCCCATTGCTGGTTGGCGAGGAGTGAGCTCCTGTAGGACCTCTCCCACTTGCTTGAGGTAGAGTCGGGAGGAGTTGTTCTACACTCCCAGAGCATGTGTGCGAGTGTCGCTATGTGTCCACATGATGGGCATGTGTCGCTGGGGTATGCATGAGGACAATAAACGTGAAGCGTGGCAAGGTTTGGGTACGTGTGTGTCTGCATTAGGCGTAGGGTTAATGACTGTGGTCTGTTAAGTTTGAGATGTGGGGGTGGAAAAATGTGGCGTTCCAGGTAAAAGTGCTTTGTTGTGTCATTGTACGTAATGGGTGCATCCTGATTGGTACTTAACTCAGCAAGATTGGGTTGCCCTGTGGCGGTGCGGTTGGTAAGTGCGCGCGCTGCATCATGGGTGATCTCGTTAAAGTTGGATAGGGCACCCGGCACCTGGCCGAGATGGGCGGGGAACCAGATGACAGTGCGTTGCTTCAGGGCACTCAGGTCCGCTTTGCGCGGATACGTAATGACTGGTCTTAGATGACTCCGCATTCGAAGGCTTTGACAGCTGGCCTCGAGTCGCTGTAGGTGAATTCCCGTTTGCTGTCGAGCATAGCTATAGGTATAGCTACTTGCTCTGTTACTTCAGGGTTTCGGGTGAGGATTGCGGCAGAGTTAAGAGTCTGCTGCGCGGATGACCCCGCGACCATGGCGAAGGCTCGGCTGTTGTGATAGACAATGGCGTCCACGAGCGAGACGTTGTCCGTTTCCACATCTATGCGCTTGAGATTGGTGGCCGCCCGCGCAAGGTGCGGGTGCCTCTGTTGTATTCGGGGTGTACATTTCGTGGAATTGGAGCAATCGTGAAGGTCGCGGATTTCACGCGGAATTAGAGTCAACCCTGGGGGTTCTCCAGCCCTCGAGGAGAAGAAGCCGAGCTCGCGCAGAATATGGCGGCCCGCCTTGGTGGTGGTGAGTCGGTTCAATTGCACGCGTTCCTGAGCTTCGGCGACCTCTTCTAGCATGTTATGTATGCCAAGTTCGAGGAGTTTGTACGTTGGAGTGGTGATAGGGAGGCCAAAGGCTCGTTTGACCACCTTGAGAATAAGCGCATTGAGTTGATCGCGCTCAGCACGTAGCCATTTGTTTATAGGGGCAACGTAGGTAAAATGGCACAAAACAAACGCTTGTACGAGACGCAGCTGGTTGTCTTTTTTGAGGCCATGGTGCCTGTTGGCTACTCTACGTAAGAGTCGTATGGCATTCTCAGTCTTAGTCCTAAGGTTGTGTACTGTTTAGGTGTTGGTTCCACGGAACTCGATGATCATGCTGAAGACCTTGATGGTGTCTAACCAGGGTACAGTACGACCACCTCTGGAATTCAGGGTGATATTGCGTTCTACATGAGGTTTCCACCATTTGGGCTTGGCACTCCGGCATTTGGGCAAGTATATCAACAGCTCCGTCTTCGCGGGTGAGCACCTGAGCCCATTGTGGTTGAGGTAGGACTCGGCGGTGTCGATAGACTCTTACAGGTCGGACTCAATGAAGCCATCCGAGCCTGTGGAGCACCATATGGTTACATCATCCGCATAGATAGTTTGATTTAGCCCGTCGATTTTTGAAAGTCGTTCGGAAAGCCCAATCATCACAAGTTTGAGGAGCGTGGGTGAGAGGATGGATCCCTGAGGAGTGCTCCGCTGTCCGAGTTCCATTTCTTCCGACACTAGGTCTCCTACACGGAGTACCGCTCTGCGTCGAATGAGAAAAGAGCGGATAAAGTAGTAAAATTGATGACCCAGGCTGAGGGCTGTGATCGCTTTCAAGATTCACGAGTGTGTTATGGTAGTGAAGGCCTTTGTAAATCCAGACGGAGTATTGCACGAGTGTGCCGAGTGTTTTCACCATCTAGAATTTGATGCTTTAGGAGTAACATGGCGTCTTGAGTGGATAGCCCTGGTCAGAAGCTAATCATGAGGGGCGGGATGCAGTCGTGATCTTCGAGGTATCAACCAACCTTGTTGAGGACGATGTGCTAAGCCACTTTTTCCACGCACGACGTGAGAGATATGGGGCGTAGGTGATCTAGGCTCGTCGCCTTTCCCGGTTTGGTTATGAGAACCGTGTGAGCTAGCTTCTGGGCATCGGGTATCTCACCCTCTTTCCATATTTCGTTGATAGTCTCCGTGAGGTAAGAGACGTATAGATTGTGCAGGTTACGTAGAAGCTTTATTGTGATGTAGTTGGGGTCAGGGGCTGAGCGGCCATTTAGCTCATGGAGAGCTCGGTGCACAACTTCAATAGAAAAATGAGCGTCTAAGTTGATGTGGTCGCTGCCAGAGTAATCGGGGTGAGGGATCACAGGGCCCGTGGGAAGCGGGAGATATTTTTCCACGGGGTTCTTGACAACAACTTTCGGTGACACTGTCCCTTTAGCTTGAAGAAGTATCTTCACGATCGAAACACGCTGAGTTGTGCGGGTTTCAGTTTCATTGAGGAGGTGTTTGAGTAAGTTCTACGTTTTTCTCTTACAAACCTGACCATCAATCGTGTTACAAACTTTGCCCCACTGCTGTTTTGAAAGGATCTTTTCGGTTGGAAGGTCTGCACTAATAGTTTTGGTTGCCTTGTTTACGCCAGCTTTGAGCCTGGCCGTCCACGTGTCGAGGCTCGGTGGGGTATGGGAAGGAAGTCATTCTGCGCGGGTCTTATAAAGGAGGTCCCAGTCGACCCACGTGTGCGACTTGGTCTTCCTGCTTACTGTGGGGAGGTGTATGGCTAATACGAAATGGTCGCTACCGAGATCTACCCCGAGGTTGGACCAGTGGGCGTCGGCGATATTCTTCACGAAGCAGAGATCCGGCGTAGTGTCTCTTCGCGTGGACGTACCGGTGTGAGTGAGGAAGCCTTGCCTATAATAAGAATAAAGCCCATGTCATTCGCATTTTTTCTAAGCTTGTTACCTTTGGGTGTGTCGTACGTGTAGCCCCAGGCGCTATACGCGGCACTAAAATCTTCCGCAATCACTAGCGGGTTAAGCGCCGCGAGACGGACAGCTTTTTGGAACAAACTTGTGAATGTTTGTTTATGATGGCTGGGACTACTGTATAAATTAAGCCAGTACGCGCTTTGTTGTGATATGTTGCCTGGAAAAATTTCGACCATAACATGTTCAAGTTCGGACACATTGAGACTGTGTGCTGCGCAGGTAATCTTGTTAGTGACCAGGGTGGCGGTAACGCGTCCTCCCGAGGGTCCGGTCAACCACTGCCATCCGGAAAACGTGGCGGTTGATACTACAGTCTCTTGAAACATCTCATCATCGAGTTCGATTCGGTGTGCTGCGTGACCACCGTTATTGCGCATGCACGTATTCTCCCTTCTCCTAACCTGGGCTCCCCATCTGTCATGTCGCAACTTGACTTGGAATTACCATATTGCTTACAAAGGGTGCAAGGCAGAGGGATGCAATTTCCCCAATGCTATTTACCGCATGCTTATAAGGAGTTTTCAGAGGCCCAGATTGGGAACAGTTAGGTAGAAAAGGTAACGGAGAGTATCTTAGTAAGCTGCGCTTCACCGATGACATTGCGTTGCTGAGTAACTCAGGGGATTATTTGCAACTCATGATTACGAGGTTAAACAAGGAGAGCAGAGAGGTAGGTCTTAAAAATAATCTGCAGAAAATCAAAGTGATGTACGACAACCTCGGAAAAGAGCTGTGCTTCGAGGTTAGTAACAGTGCACTTGAAGTTGTAAAACACTATGTCTACTTAGGACAAGTAATAACCACGAAGCCGAACTACAAGCTTTAGGTAAGTAGAAAAGTAAGAATGGCGTGGAGCATATTTGGCAAGCGCTCTCAAATTATGAAAGGTAGACTGCCATTATCCCTCGAGAGAAAGGTATATAGCAGCTGCATCGTGCCGGTACTTAGCTATGGAGCAGGCACCTGGAAACTTACAAAGAGGGTTCAGCTTAAATTGAGAACGACGCAGCGAGCAATGGAAAGGAAAATGGTAGGTGTAATCTCAAGAGATGAAAAGAGAGCAGAGTGGATCAGCGAACAAACCGGGGTTGAGGATATCATAGTAGAAATCAAGAAGAGTAAATGGAAATGGGCAGGGCATGTAGCTCGTAGACAAGATAACCGCTGGTCATTAGGGGTAACTAACTAGATTCCCACAGAAGGCAAGCGGGTTAGAGAGATACAGAAGGTTTGGTGGGCAGATGAGATTAGGAAGTTGTGGGTGTAAAACGGAAGCAGCAAGCACAGGACCGAGTTGGCAGGCGGAACATGAGAGAGGTCTATGCCCTGCAGTGGACGTAGTCAGGGGGATAATCATGATGATAATGACAATGTTTGCTTCACCATAGAATTACCGAATGATAACCGTAGATTTACCATAACGCCTGTGACACAGACGCAAAGAAAAGGCTAATTACAGCTCTTGTAGGCAGCTCTTCTAGATTTCTCTGCGACTGTCCTGTTCCTTCCGCGGAGGCTTTGCCTAATTTTTTGAGGCAGCACTTCTAGGTTTCTTTGTGACTTTTCTGTTCCTTCCACGGAGGTCTGGCCTTTTTTATTTTATTCAAGGCCACTCTTCTAGCTTTCTCTGCGACTGTGCTGTTCCTTCCGTGCAGGCCTGTCATTTTTTTCTTATTTAAGGCTGCTCTTCAAGCTTTATCTGTGAATGTGCTGCTCCTTCCCTTGAGGTCTGGCGTTTTTTTAAAGGCCATAGTTTTTCTTAGAGACCTTCAACAACACAATTTTTGTCTGTCTGTCTGTCTGTCTGTCTGTGCATGTGTCTGTTTGTCTGCCCTCAACGATACCTCAAATGGCACTAAACGGCCAATCCCATCCGCCGCGCCCACAATTATTGCTCAAGCTTTAGCGTTCATAGTTATGTGGCCGTCAAGTAAAAAAGCAATTATTGCGCGCAACTGAGGCGCCATAATAACACGTCGATATTTTTTTGCATGCCTTTACACTAGAAGGGGCACACATAAATAACTCTAATGAATAAATCTTTTATCACGCTGCGCTGACAGTGCAACGCGTTGTTGAAAAGAGTATTTTCGATGCATTACTACGTTGACACAATGGTGGCGCCGGCCGGTCGCTTTGAGTTCTAGGCCTTATCCCCTCCAAGACTGGCACGTATCTTTCTCCGCAGGCGCGCATGTCTTCGTTTTTCGAAGATAACTGCCAGATGGCGCTCTTGTCTAACGTGCCTCGATGGACTCGTTCGCCTCCGCTACACGCTCGAGACACTCTATCACAGCGCCTTCAGAATACCATTCATCGATTTTGTTTCGCAGAACTTCAAATAAACGTTTTGTTCACTTTCTCCAGGCCCAAGAGTATCGCCTTTTGCAGTGTACATGCAGATTCGGGCCAATTTTTTAAGTGCGAAGCATTTCTTGGCGAACTTCCATGACTTCGAGCGTATCTATCTATCTATCTATCTATCTATCTATCTAACTATCTATCTATCTATCTCTCTAACTATCTGTCTATCTAGCCGCTTCCGACATTTAGCTCTCCTGGCCGTTTGCATAATTGTATCAATACCAAACTTGGTAAGACATAACATGACTGTATGACTAAGATGTTTCACTAGTCTTACATGAAATTTATGACAGGGATGTCATGAATGTCATAATTTACATTTCATGGTCCTGCAGCTTTTGCAGCGGTTTCGTTCACAAGGCATGCTGCGATAGTGGTAAGGTATAACATGACTGCATAAAAAGCACAAGCGACAGCCTTGACATGAAAAGCATGACATGCGTGTCATGTAACAACATCACTACATGTCACACTCATGATGGGCTCATGGCCGTTTCGCAAGCTTTGCATATACCAAGTTTGTTTTAACGATACGCGTATGCATGACGAAGGTATGCGACTGGTGCAAACATGATAATCATGAGATGCGCGTCATGCAACAATATGACTACATACCACGCTCATGATGCGCTCGCGGCCATTGCGCCAGCTTCACATGTACCGAATTCGGTATTACGGGGTGTGAGTGGATAATGAAGGTCTGTGACTGGTACAAACATGCTAATCGTGAGATGCGTGTGTTGTAAAAACAAGACTACATGGCACGCTCATGATGCGCTCGTGGCCGTTTCGCTAGCTTCTCATGTACCAAATTTGGTATCAAGTGACGCGAACGGACGACACAGGTAAATGACACGTCCAAACATAAAAATCATAACATGCGTGTCACGTAACAACATGACTACATCCCATATTTGTGATGGGTTCGTGATCGATCCACTAGCTTCACATATGCCAAATTTGGTACTACATCACGTGAATGGGTGGCGAAGGTATGTGACTGGAGCAAACATGATAATCATTGGAGACGTGTCATGTCAAACATGACTATATGCTACACTCAAGGCGCCTATACACTTCGATTTGACCCGGTGTGCGGGCACGCCGGCGTTCGTTTCATTGCGTCACTCCGGCAATGCCACGCCAGGCGCCGATATCCCCCTAGTGGATCTGCCCACTGACCTTCATTGTTGATCTGCCTGCCATATGCTGGCAGGCACGCGTTCGTTGCTTTGACGCGTGCGCGTTTGAGCGCACTTGGCGTCCCATAGTCACGAAGACAGGCTGACGCGGGGCCGTCTAATTAACGTCGTTGGTGCGAAATGAAATGCAGCATGTCGCTTATCACGCCCGTTGTCGCCGAGCCGCCCCAACGGACGCTGGTCGCGCTCGTCGCGTTTCTCTAGCGTGACGTCGCTGCGGCCAACCTGTGTGCGCGTCAACGTTGCGTTGGAGTATATAGGGCCCTTCATGACGCGCTCGCCGCCGTTTCGCTAGCTCCACATGTATCAAATTTGATATCGCGGGAAGTAAATAGACGACAAAAGTAAATGAGATGTCCAAACCTGATAACCATTACATGCGTTTCATGTAAAACATAACTACATGCTACGTTTATAGCGTTCTCGCACCGTTTCACTATTTCCACACACATACACACCAAATTTAGTATTACGTGACGTGAATAGACGACGAATGTAAATGACATGTCCAAACATGATAATCATCATATGGACGTCATGTAAATCATGAATACATGCTACGCTCATGGCATGCTCGCGGCCGTTGCGCTAGCTTCATATAAGCCAAAGCTGGTATCAGGTGACGTTAGTAGACGACGATAGTAAATAAAACGTCCAAACATGATAACCATGACATGGAAGTCATGTACGTCATAACTTACCTCCGTCTCGTTACATTGTGCTGATTCTGAAGTGACTTGTTAACCTTCCTCATTCGTGCTTCGCATATCATCGATTCTTACTTTACATGCGATCTGCCAATTTTTCTTTATTTCGGGCCGCGCTTTAAGCTTTCTCAGTGGCTGTGCTGCTCCTTCCGTGAAGGCCTCGCGTTTTTTTTTTTTTATTCAAGACCGCACTGCTAGCTTTCTTTGTGGCTGTGCTGTGCCTTCCGCCCGGGCCTGGCGTTTTCAGCGATTTTGAAAGTATCAGCGACTTTGAATTTCAGCGACTTTGAAAGTATCTATCTATCTAGCCGCTTATGACTTTTAGCTCCTCTGGGCGTTTCAATAATGGTATCAATACCAAACATATTATGCCATAATATATCTGTATGACGAGCATAAGTCACTAGTCAAACCTTGAAAATCATGTTATGCAAGTCATGAATGTCATGATTTACATTTCAAGATCTTGCTCGTCTTGCGGTGGTTTCGTTCACATTGCATGTTGCAAAACTGGTATAGTATGACATAAGCGCATGGTGACCACAAGCGAAAAATCCAAACATGAAACCCACGACATGCGTGTCATGTATCAACATGACTACATGCCACACTCTTGATGCGCTCGTGGCCGTTCAGCGAGCTTCACATTAGTTAAATTTGGTGTTACGTGACGTCAATGAATGACGAAGCTTGTGACTGGTGGACACATGATAATCATGAGATGTGAGCCATGAGAGAACAATGACGACATGCCACAGTCAAGGTGCCAATACATTTCGACGTAACGTGGTGCGCGTGCTCGCCGACGTTCATTTCGTCGCGACATGGCGGTGTTGGCTCGCCAGGCGCCGGTCTTGCCATATACTCGCAGGCGCGCGCCGCACTGCGTTGCTTCGACGCATGCGCGTCCAGAATCCTTCCGTCACAAAATAGGGTGACGCAATGTTGTCTGGGTAAGGCATCGGCGCGAAATGCAGCAAGTCACAATTCGCGCAGGTTGCCATTGGGCCACGCCAATGAACGCTGGCCGCGCCTGGCGAAGACTATAGAGTACTCGCGTTTCGCTAACGTATAGCGTCACTGTGCCCAGCGTGCGCACACGTCAACGCTACATAGGAGTATATAGAACCCTTCATGATGCGCTCGCGGCCGTTTTGCAAGCTCCACATATACCAAATTTGGTGTTACGTGACGTCAATGAATGATGAAATATATGACTGGTGAGAACATGATAATCGTGAAACGCGTGTCATGTAAGAAGATGCCAACATACCACGCTCATATCGTGCTTGCGGCCGTTTCGCTAGCTCCACTAAATTTGGCATAGAGTGACCTGAACAGATGACGAATGTAAACGACACATTTAAACATTATAAACCTGACATGGAAGTCATGTATGGCATCACTTACCTCCACCTCGTAACGTCGTGCTTATTTTAAAGTGACGTGTCAACCTTTCTTATTTGTGGTTCACATGTCATGGATTTTCACCGTACGTGGGATCTGCCAATATTTTTAAATTCAAGTACACACTTTTAGCTTTTAGCTTTCTCTTTGACTGGGCTGTTCCTTCCACGTAGGCCTGACGTTTTTTTTTACTTATTTAAGGCAGCTCCTCCAGCTTTCTCTGTGACGGTGCTGCTCCTTTCGATGAGGCCTGGTGTATTTTCATTATTTAAGGCCGCTCTTCTAGCTTTTTCTGTGACTGGCTGCTATTTCCGTGAAGGCCTGGCGTAATTTTTTATTTAAGGCAGCTCTACTAGCTTTCTCTGTGACTGTGCTGTTCCTTCCGCACAAATCTGGTGTTTTCGTATTTATTTAAGGCAGGTCTTCTAGTTTTCTCTGTGACTGTGCTGTTCTTTCTGTGCAGGCCTGGCGTTTTTTTTATCTAGCGGCTATGCTATTGGAAACCTCAAATATATAAGCACTGGATCGGGACCTCCAAAGTGGGGCTCATGGAATATTTATTCTGTGTGTTGTTGAACATTACAAGTACGCTGCATTCCTATCAAGTAAAGGCGGACTGCTGGTCTCTTTGTCCAGTCGCATTCTTCTGCCTGTCATTGCCCGTCAGCAGCGATTGTGATGTTCCTGTAAAAAGCACCAATCCATCCCTGTATTCTTTCTGCCTCCCCAAGTTTATCTCCTGCGAAACACGGCGATGAGCGCCAGCGTCCACGCCGCCGCCAGTGTAAGCGATAGCGCGCAGTGCCTCGCGTATACTCATAGTTTTCTTCACCAGTAAATGGTGTATTTTTCTTTTCCCTACTTTGTCGACAGGATTCGCAAGTGGGAGGACGCCATCGCATCCGCCACATAGCGGGGAGCGAAAACCAAGCAGCCGACGCACTCTCCCGTATCGACACCGTTTCAGCATCCGTCGACTTTGAGACATTAGCCGCCGCCCGGAGGGAACACACAGAGCTAACCGAGATGAGGCAGAATCCACTGTCACTGGTGCTCGAAGAGATCCCGCAACCATACGCAACGACTATGGTCACATACGACACATCGCAGAAATCTCAAGACCCTTCGTCCCCGTCCAGTTTCGGCGTGCAGTGTTGTGTTTGACAGTCTTCAAGACCTCAGCCAACCAGGAATCCGCGCGACGCAGAGGCTTGTCACTGACCACTTTGTGTGGCCCGGAATTAACGCCGACGTCCGGCGCTGGGCGAAGGCGTGCCGAACAGGTCAAGCAGTCAAGGTGACTCGTCACACGCACAGAACTCCAAGCATTTCGGCCACCAGAGTGTCGTTTCGACCACGTGCACTTGAACTTGGTGGGACCTCTTCCTCCTTACAGATACCTGCTCACTAGTGTCGACCGCTACTCACGGTGGTCCGAGGTGACGCCGATTCTGGACATCGCAGCCGGGACCATCGCACAGGCTTTTGTGGCCACATGGGTTACATGCTATGGCTGCCCACTGCGCATAACGACCGATCGTCTTCGACGATTCCAGAGCAACCTATTATCTGCGCTTGCAAGGCTTCTGGCAACACTGCTCCAGTACACCACGGCTTACCATCCAGCGAGAAATGGAATGGTGCAGCGGCTACACCGTCAAGTGAAGGCATCTTTAACGGCCGAATTGGATTGAGAGCACTGGGTGGAGAAGCTCCCTTTCGTTCTTCTGGGCCTGCGTACGGCGATAAAAGAAGACCTCGGATTCTGTGCAGCAAGAATTCTGTACGGCTCTACAATCCGACTACCGGGTGAACTCTTCGGTGAAAAACCAAGCGCTACGCCGACGCTTTCAGAACATACGGAAAGGCTACCTACCTGGATGGAGCACCTGCCACCCAGTGCGCCATGCGTCAGCCGCAACTAATGAGTGTTTTCTTTCCCAGACATGAATGAGGCATCCCATGTGTTCGTGCGACGTGACACAGTGAAAGCACCGTTGACTCCGGCGTCCGACCGGCCCTTCCGTGTGCTTTCGTGGTCGCACAAAACTGTGACCATTCGTGTTCGCTACAGAGAGGACGTCGTTTCTCTTGATCGCGTGAAACTGGCTCACCTGATGGACTAACTCACACATTTGCTTGTTTTTTTCCCAGGCTCCGTGGTCTAGGGGGGGACCCCTTGAAGCGGGTGATGACACCGGTGATCGCGATAACTTTATTTGTGTGCGCATACCAACTCGTATGCCGAGGCGCACGGCGCAGACGCGGCCAACATGCCTCACGTTATCTCCGCAGGGCCGCGGAAGATGCGCAACCACGCCCCTTTCGGTTGTCGCTTTCGAAGCCTGTTTTTCTTAGAAAATAAACTAGTCTTGTCCCAAACTTCAAGGATTGTAGGTGCCTTTTTTTCGCGCTTCCGCGTGGCGAGTACGCTACAAACTAATGTTAGTTAAAAGCACCCAGGTGGTCTGCCAACACCACTACCTGCTCTATAAACTTACGACCTGCTCATGCCACTGCTCCCCATGTCACCAGGTTTGCTTTTGCTTGTTCAATTTTTTTTAGTTCTCAAAAGTGTCGCAGCACGTCATGGCGCCACAACTAACCCTAATTGCTGCAGCCGCCAAAGCGCTTTCCTGCGCGGTGCGTACTTGCGTCGACTAGATTTTCTGCCATATAAAGGTTAGCGTTTATCAGAATATTTGTTCAAGACTCGAGAACGTTAGGGCACGACAAGTGCAGCACCATTGACATAATGGTGTATTGCTGCGTTCTATTCTGCAAGTGAAGCAGCCCGTGGTAAACTGGGATATCGTTTCGCGAATTTCCCGTCACTTATATTCCACAGCGCCAATGCTAAAAGCTCGTGGAATAGAACAGGCACAGTTCAAAATGATTTAGCCAGTTAGAACGCATGTTGTAAACTGATACTCGCGTTTCTATATTGCCTTTACAGAAATGGAGCGCGACAAAAGCTGTTGTCACTTAGTGCGCTGTTTTTTGTTGCTCCAGAGATAAAAGCTTGGTGACATTGCCGGTGAGACACGCACGGAAACGCCAGCGGCGCACGAACAGTGCTGCAGCGAACTGCTGCAGGTGCGAGAAATTACTGCAACAACAATGCGGTAATCCACCGGTCTTATCGCGCGCTTCCATCGGTCGTTAGAGATTCGCCAGACGATAGCACAACTACTCCTTTTTATTGTTATCCGTGAACAGTATCGATGAAGGACGATTTGCAGGGCATGAAAACTTACACGGGTCATCGCATGCGTTTTTAGTAACGTATATGCGTCTTTATTGCGTCGCAGAAACACGCCGATTTCAGGTTGCAACTCGTTACAAGATTGCTGTTTTGCCCAGGGACGAATTATTTCAGCGCCTTCTAGACAGCAGTTAGGTGAGGCGCACTGCGCAAAATAAACTGGTGGTGTGTCGCGTATTGCTCGCGTTCACCTGCGCTTAGGCCAGAACACGAAGAGCTCACGCAGATTGGCTTCCTATTGATTGATATGCCCCGCCGCGGTGGTGTAGGGGCTAAAGTACTCGGCTGCTGACCCGCAGGTCGCGGGTTCGATTCCCGGCTGCGGCAGCTGCATTTCCGATGGAGGCGGAAATGTTGAAGGCCCATGTGCTCAGATTTGGGTGCGCGTTAAAGAACGCCAGGTGGTGGAAATTTCCGGAGCTCTCCACTACGGCGTCTCTCATATACATATGGTGGTTTTGGGACGTTAAACCACTCATATCAATCCTATTGATTGATATGTGTGGTTTAACGTCCCTAAACCGTCATATGATTATGAGAGACGCCGTAGGGGAGGGCTCCGGAAATTTCGACCACCTGGGGTTCTTTAACGTGCCCCTATACCTGAGCACAAGTGCCTTCAACATTTCCGCCTGCACCGGAAACGCAGCCGCCGCAGCCGGGATTTGATCCCTCGACCTGCGGGTCAGCAGCCGAGTTCTCCAGCCACTATACCGCCGCGGCGGGGCGATTGAGTTCCTGTAATGAACATCCTGGAGCCAACCACTATGGTGCTTTTCACAGCTAGAATGTTGTTTCGATTCGTTAAATCTGTGGGTTGCTCGATCAGCGCGGTATAAATAAAATAAATATTGCAGAAACGCGCACCCACGAGTGCCCCACTATGGCAGCATGTCGTCGGCTAAGAGGGTAAGTCGTCGCGGCACCTCGCGGTATCTCCAGTCCCTAAGCGCCAATTTTGGAGCCCACACGCCTTCACAGGGGTAGATGCGATGAGCAGGTCGTAAGTTTACAGAGCAGGTCGTGGTCAACACATCGTGCCAAAAGAAAGAACTGGCCTGGTAGTGGCTTTTCGGCTGAAAAAAAAAAACTCAACCTAGCAGCAAACTTCTACACGTTTTCATTCGCAACTCAAATGAACATGAGAGGGCGCTAGGGAGTTGCAGCATGACTAATTCACGGACGTCACCGTGATCGTTGTCGCTAACACAAATATTAGGTTTTCTGCAGTGTGATTGATGTTCACGCTGTTTAGTAGAAGTGGAGCGGGTTGTTGACGCGGAGCCTGTTATTTTAGTAGGCGCCAGTCGTCCCGCAAGCGCGAGCGGCGTTTTTGAAATGGTCGCATTGGGTGCGTAATGCACATGGCGCATTGCGTCTCTGCGAAAGTAATTTACATACTTCGTGCACCGCAGTGACATTTAGTCATTAAATACAGTGATGATTTATTAGGTTCGAGTAAACAAGTTAACACTGGTGCCCCACCTGGAAAAAAGAAATCTGCTTGGTCATTTGCATTTTTTTTCACGAGCGGCACCAACCTACCATGATCCTACAGCATACGACTGGCACTTGGAGTGTTCCGACCGCAGTACGCAGCTTTCCCATATAGCCGCTAGGTGCCGCATGAATTGCTAGAGTCGCGAACAGGGTCTCCTGAAGGACATGGTCGCCGTACCTACGATAACAACACTATGTCCGTTGGTATCACAAACATTTTCTCCATCTTCCCACAAACTGAGAGGCATTCGTGAGCTTTACCTAGATCTTCGCCGTGCCTCTGATGGACAGTTTTTAAAGAGTGCTTTAATCGCCTTCTCGCAGCCAGACATTGACGTAATTCTGCTTATCAAGCCAGATACAAAAACATAGTGGAACGCATCCACCGCCTACTCACGCCCACCCTGGCCAATCACCTCGATAGATCCACCTGGGTTGATGCCTTGCTATTGGTGCTCCTTGGTTTAGGGGCTGTCCTCCAGGCCGATCTACGGTGTTAAGCAGCATATGTGGCATATGGAAGTTCTCTGTGGTTCTATTCAGACTTCATATCAATGCAGCGACCAGCCCAGCCCCAAGAATTCCTACTACATCTCTTGAACTAGATTCCAAACCTCCGGGCCACTTCGCTCGCCCTTCCGACTACAAGACAAAATTTGTTCATCCTATTTTGGCCTTTTCAACACGTGTCTTCGTGCGCCACAGCAGGATCAGACCACCTTAAACCCTAGCCTACGACCGACCATCTTGAGCCACCGTACTTGGAGGCCACTATAAAAACCATTTGATGTATGCCTGACCTACTTTTTCATAACAACACATACAAAAAGTCCCATCTGGGCTTCCTGTCCACACGACGTGCGCTATACAACCCTTGTTAGGGCAGCACGCAAACCAGCAAGAGCACACCCGCAAAGGGGGACAATAGAGAGAGCTTTAGGCGGTGGCACATAAACTCAAGGCTCGCGTGCTTTGCTGGCGTCGATTGTTCTTCAGCAGTGTCTTTGCCTCGCTCCTTTCACGTAAACTTACAGTTTCAATCGAGAAGGAGGAGGCCGAAAGAGAGGTTAAAGCAACCCTGCTAAGTTGAAAACACTCTCTGGGGCTTAGGTTATGGCTCAACGAATACATTCGGGACTTGCTGAGCTGTTATTTCTTTATGATGTGAAAGTTGCACTAAATGTGTCCGTAAACCTTTTTTGGGGGGCGAATCTCCTTAAGGCAGCACCCGTTAGTCCCTCGTTGTCGTACGTAGCATGTCTTACGCTTTGACCTGCAATGTGCTGTTGGGGAATTTCTCCTGTGGATTGTTGGACAATAAAAAGCTCACAGTGTGCACGTTAGCTAAAAGCCGAATTCATCTGCCTCTCATTCCCCATTAGGAAACATTTGCATGTACGTTGAGCAATATGTGACAAGAAAAGGTTGCTACGTTATCCTCGGTGGGCTGGCATAACCACCTTGGTTTTAGAATGGTTTAGCGATTGTCGGGCCACAAAGCCATGAATACTGTGAACTAGTATATAGCATTAATTCAAGGTGGTTAAAGGTGGAAAGTAGACACGAAGCGCAAGCCGTAAGAAAGTGTGCGTGTGCCACCTCTCGTTTAGTCTTTTTAATGTCCACTGCATGGCGGCGCTTTTACACGAGGAATATATGATGAAAAGTTGCAAGATGATGGTACTTGGAGTGTTCACTAGTAGATGAACGGACACACAGACAGATGCATAGACGGACGCATGGACGGCTGCACAGACGGATAGACGCACGAACAGATGCACGCGTGGACGGGTTGATTGATGCACGGACGGTCACACAGATGGACGCATGGACGGAGGGAAGCAAGAACGAATAGATGGACAGATGCTTCGCCCCACTCTCCATCATTCACCCCATCGATATGCGGCCATCTGTTTCGCTTTCCCAAATTACTACCATAATTTCGTCACATAGGTTCACCACGCTGCCAACTTAGTGCGTGTCCGACGCAGCCGTAGCGTCTCGACAAGTAATGTCGGAGGGAACGTGGCTGTAAACATTGGGTGCAACAGTGTATTTTAAAGAGCGTCACCCCGCACGTTCCAACGCACGTGAGCATTCAAGGGGCGTGGTCACGCGTGCGCGCGCGCTTATCTCGTCATCGGGACGCTTTGTAGACCTTGTGCTTCCACCGCAAGTTTGCTTTGAAGTTACAGATGTTAAAGAGTGTCATAACTTTCATCATCACAGTGGCAGCGTTTTTCTCTTGAAAGTACCAACTGGTCCCGATGTAGGTGTTTCCTTGTGGGTATCTTACTTTTTAATGTGAGTTGACGTGCATTTCGTATGCATGCGTAAATTAAAGAAGCAGAACTTAGATGATTATTGGAAATTTCAGGCTTTCCTGCGGGGTAAAAAAAACTTTTCTGTTGGTATTATTAGTACGTTCATTCTGCATATGACAGAATTAAACGTGCCCCTTTAAAGAGAACAATGCTTTGCTATTGAAAGCTCTTTGCGCGTACACCCTAGAAAAAAAAGGCGTAGTACAAGGGCATGCGGAACGCAACCTAGTTACACGCATAACTAATTTAACAGTCAGACAAAATCACACGAAGTGTATATACAACTGCGGAACTTGTGGGAGTTTGTTCAATTCAGTTACGATTGCCTTGAAACTACGCGCCTGGCACAAAATAAAGCACCACCATACAGCTGGCACCTCCATAAATGTCTTTGAAAGTCAATGAAAAATGAAGAGCTGGTTCATGACGTTCACACAAGCGTAGAGAGGAAGGCTTATTGGGGTGGTTCGCGAACACATAATGAAATTTGAAGCAAAAGTAAAAAAAATGCCAGGCCTGCGCGCAGCGTGCAGCTCTGTCACAACAAAAGCGGAAACAGTGCTCTTTCGCAGCTTTGATTTTTTAACACATTTTGGGTAGCTCCTGCAAGCGTACTTGAAGGGTATCCACTACGCTATGAATCATCCTGTAGTACACAGGTATTCACTCTGCAATTTTTGGTCACTCTTCAAAGAAGCGTATTACCATCTGCACATTTGCAAGGAGTTTTGGGCATTTTCATGCCGTACCTGAAGGCGAAGAATAATGATGCCAGAAGCGTTTGCTAACCCCAGTCCAAAATTTGTTGAAGGTTGTCGCATTCGGTGACCCATTCGTTGCACTATTCACATTGCGTGACACCTGATTGTTTTTTTGTTGTTTTAAATGCTTTATTACTAAAAAATAACATGGCTCCTCGCCCGCCATCAAGCCTTCCTAAGGCTAGTTTCAAAAGAGATATTATACAAATGTGAGCAAGTTGGCCTTCATAGCTGTGCGCGGATTAGTAGACTGCGTATCTGCTGGGGTTAGTGGCGCTGAGATTTCGGGAAATCGGGACCTTTCTGTCTCCGATTAAGAATTCACAAAATGACTTACCTGGGGCTGAGGTAGTATGCGCACCATTTTACAGAAATGTAAGCAGACCAACGCTCTCACAGCCAGGCTATTTAAAATCATGTCATAACCTAGCCCCGTACTCTTTTAACGCGATAGCATTAAAGAGCTCAATACGCGGATATTGTGGCGTAGGCGTCGGCTTTGGTTCCGGCATCCTTGGTTGTGAGCGAGAGATCATCCTTGAGTGACCAAAAAAACTGCTGTAATGGGGGTAGTGAACATGGAGCTCGAGTAGAGAAATAAGAAGAAGTGCTGTGATCGGGGGCTTGCATTCCGTTAGCCCTTGCGATAAATAAAGCTCTCGTTCGCCGAGTCAACTCCTAATTGTTCAACAGCCCGTTTCTAGTGGTGGAAGTGCTGGGATACATCTGGTCCTCACCCTGGAACTTCGCAGCCGTACACTCCAACGACCTTCAGCAATGAATGATCCGGGGCCGTCTCAGGCCGCTACTCTAGATCTCGCACCCGTGCCTGTCTTCTGCGCTGGCGCTCTCTGGCAGTGCGACCCTCCTATATTTGGTGGCACAGAGGAACAAGATGTGGACAACTTGATTGCCGAGTATGAACTGGTGAGCGCGTACAATAAGTGGAACGCAGCCGATAAGCTCAAAATTGTGAATTTTTACCTGGCCGACATGGCAAAACTATGGTACAGGAATCATCAAAGTGATTACAGTACCTGGTCGGAATTGGCAAAAACCCTCTCGGAAGTCTTTGGTCGTCCTGCTCTCTGCCGCCTTTATACTGAACAGCGCTTGCGGGGCAGTGTACAGAGATCAGATGAAACTTTCACCAGCTACATCGAAGATCTGCTCGTTCTCTGCAAACACGTCAATTCGACTCTGAACGAGCCAGGCAAAATTAAGAACATCATGAAAGGTATCGACAACGGTGCATTCCAAATGCTTGCTGCGAAAACTCCCCAGACGGCCGCCGAGGTGATTCAGCTCTGCCAAACCTATAGGAAGCTGAGTACGCAGCGCACTTCCACACGTTGCGCTGCTCAAGACACCGCGGACATCTCATCCCTCTACTATCAACATGACACCGCCAACCACTCTGTGTAGATGCCAATCATAAAGCAGTTCATACGCGAAGAGGTCGCCCGGTAGCTATCTATAATCACAAGAACTACTGAGCCGATGGCACCCTTGTCGCCTTCGCTTCGCCAGGTCATTCAATGGCAAGTTGCCGAAGCATTGTCGCCAGCTCAGGCTGCACCAACTGTTACCGCACCACTAACCTATGCAGCTGCAATTGCTCGGGCACGTTCGCCAGCGTCTCCGGCCATCTACAAAGCTACTCGACACGTTTATTCGTCGACGCCACTTTCCCGCTCGCTGACCGTCCCGTCTCCGGCTGTATACGAAACAGGTCAGAACGTTTATATGACGCCGCCGCCTGCCGACCATTGACGGTACCTTATTCAGCGAACAGTGCTCCTACCGTCAGCCGATGGCCCACTCCGAATAATCGGCCGATATGTTTTTCTTGTGGCATCCCAGGCCACGTAGATCGTCACTGCCGTCGTCGCAGCTTCCCTTCTCATAACATTGCAGGGGCCTCACATTACATGCCCACCATGCCCACTCAGCCGCGATATCCCGTTCCGGCCGATCTACCTCTAGACGTACGGCCCGGTCGCTGACCATCCGGCTCAAGCCGTTCACCTTCTCCTCGTCATCGATCAATTTCTCTATTGTCACGTCGCAACAGCCCACCGCGAGAGGAAAACTGACGAGCGCAGTTCTGGAGGCAAGAACTGCGTTGGAAGCGAAAATTTCAAGACCTATCTGCTGTCCCCCGAACGAAATCAAACTCTATATTGATGACATTAAGGTGCACGGACTTGTTGACACTGGAGCTGCCGTATCTGTAATTAGCGAGAAACTGTGCGGAAACTTGAAGAAAGTGACCACGCAACTTACCGACTTATTTTTGCAGACAGCTACGTCCCGTCATATTCAGCCTCCGGCTTTGTGCACTGCACGAGTCGTCATTCATGGTGCGATGTACGTCGTCATATATGTAGTTTTATTGCGTTCTTCTCATGACGTTATCCTTGGGTGGGACTTTCGTCAAATTCTGCTTTGGTCGACTGTGCTCGTTCCGAACTCGCGTTATCTGTGCCGCGCTATAACCCCGACAATGGCGCTTCGTGTAGAGTGCTTGCTGCTTTTGACGTTGACATTGCGCCTTTATTAGCTGTTGTCTCGGTGTCGTGTGCCTCCCTTCCGAAATCGCCAGTGTCGTTTATGCTATCGGTCACATCTGCGTGCCGTCGAAATATCATGCTTCCGTTTGCCGTCGTCGTTTATCGCAATCGTCGTGCTGCCATTTATGTGGGCAATCTCTCCGACAGTCCGTCATCCCTACCACGTGGAGAATGCCTGGGAAGCTACGAACCTTACGAGTGCATTCTTCCGGCTACTATACCCGATTCTGCGGTTTCGCACCCAATTTGTGCTGTCACTCCTACCAACGCGCCTGAAGATGTTCCGGACGTCTTCTCGGATGCCATCGACTCTGAGCTCGCAGCAACACAGCGCGAAGAGATTATGAATCTTCTACTCCGTTTTCGCTCTTCATTCGATTCTGACCAATCAGGCTTAGGCCGAAACTCTGCAGACGTTCACCGTATTGACACCGGTCAACATGCTTTACTAAGACAGCGTCCGTACCGTGTGTCATCTTCTGAACGCCATGTCATCAACGATCAAGTGGACGCATGTTGAAACGTGGCATCATCGAGTCCTCCAACACTCCCTAGGCTTCGCCGGTTGTTCTCGTGAAGAAAAAGACGTATCCATCCGGTTCTGCGTTGACTACCGCCGACTTAACAAGATAACTCTCAAAGACGCGTACCCTCTGCCGCGCTTTGGACTGCCTACAAGAAGCAGAGTTTTTTTAAAAATAAATGTATGTAAGGAGAGGTTGGTGCCAATGCGTGGCGCCGGCTACTCCTCTTCTCTTGCACAAAAGTCAACATCGCACACTCAGTAGCAAACACAAGGCATATGTACATAGCACAATACTTACACAATGAGTTCACGTATTTCCACACTGAGTGTCCACACCACACAGAAATGAGTCCACACTGCGTAGAACTGTGTCCGCACCACACTGAGTTTGTAAAAAACAAAAGAAGAAATCCACACAAGTAATCACGCCAACTTAAGTGTTCACACAAAAACGTGAAAGTTCAATAAAACGTGTAAGGTGATCTTGTCGCTTAAATACTGACATGTTTTCAGAAAGGTTTTCCCAAAAATATCGTAGTGAAGCAGGAAAATACTGTTTTGAAACATACCGCGGTTAAAATTTTTTTTGTTTAGTACTTTTGAGCTATT
Organism: Rhipicephalus microplus; assembly: GCF_013339725.1. Taxonomy (NCBI): domain Eukaryota; kingdom Metazoa; phylum Arthropoda; class Arachnida; order Ixodida; family Ixodidae; genus Rhipicephalus; species Rhipicephalus microplus. The sequence continues at coordinate 64,543,351 of NC_051173.1, read as the reverse complement.
TCTGATTCCTCCAGAAAGTGAACGACTGCACGTGCTGCAGTGGCTTGAAGGAGCAGAGTTCTTATCTTCGTTAGACTTAAGCTCCGGCTGCTGGCCGGTGCCCATGGCAGAGGGTGGCCGCCCGAAGACAGCCTTAGTAACATCGGATGGACTATAGGGATTCACCGTTATGCCCTATGGCCTCTGCAATGCGCCTGCCACTTTCTAAAGGTTGGCGGATACCATCCTGCGGCCTGATATGGAAAACGTGCTTCTGTTCTTTGGACGACATTGTGGTATTTTCAAGCGACTTTGCGAACCACCTTAGCCACTTCGAGCATGTTTTTACGTGCCTTTCCACGGCGGGACTTCAACTCTATTTGAAAAAAGGCCACTTCGACGCTCGAAATCTTGTAATCCTCGGCCATGTGGTTTCTATGGACGGCATTCTCCCGGACACTACAAAATTTAAAGCAGTCGCGGCGTTCCCAAAACCGAACACCATCAAACAGCTCTGAAGCTTCATCGGCGTATGTTCACACTATCAGCGCTACTTTTGCAATTTCGCCTCCATTATCGCCCCCTTGCCCAATCGTCTTGCCGAAAGTTCTGATTTGTCAGCGTGGTCGCAGGCATGTGATGATACGTTTATGGAACTCCGACGGCTCCTCACTACGCTTCTCATACTCTGACATTTCGACCCATCTGCTCCAACGGAGCTTCGTACAGACGCTAGTGGTGTCGGGCTAGGGCGTCACCCCCGGAAGCTTTTCAGGCCTGCGCGTCACGTGACGTGACGTCGACGACGTCACATCGCGCCGGCCGGCCGGCAACCCTTCGCTGGGTGGCTGCGCCAGCCGCGAGCGCCCTTCACGCCTACCGACTCGGGCGAGGTGCCTTGACACCATGTCCGCACGATTTATCAAGGTATCGATTGATTGTATGGTTTAACGCGCCGACGCAACGCAGGCGATGAAGCGCGCCGTAGGGGAGGGCTCAGGATCAAGTTTGACTACCTGGGAATCTTTATTGTGTGCCGAAATCTCGTACACACGGGCGTTTTTGCTTTTCGCCTCCATCAGAAATGCGGCCGCCGCAGCCGGGTATCGAAACCGCGCCCTAGTGCTCAGCAGCGCTACGCCTTACCCACTGAGCCACCGCGGTTGGGGAACTTATCAAGGTATCAAGAAATAATGAATATCGTGAATGGAATAATGCATATTTATTTATCACAGCCAGACGCCGTCTGTACAAATGTCACAGTGCGCATTGTTCTCGGTCCAGGCAGACGACAGGCAACACAAGGTGTTGCCCTTAATGCTGAAAATATGCCAAAAGTACAAAACACAATATCTTGCCACATAAAACTCAAAACAAAACAGATTGTAACAGCAAAAACATCCCCGAGCTTTGGAACAGAAAAAGCACACTTTCATTTAAATTGTACGTTAGAGGAAAACATACCATTCGTTTATCATAGTAGCAGTAGCAACACAAGGTATCAGGTTCAAACACTTGCCAAAAAATACAATACATAAGAACACTGGTGACTAAATTGTGGTGCACAGCATGATAAATGACAGAAAGAAAAGTAATTGTACAGCCACAGGTAGGTGCATGTCCTAGGGAAAAAATCAAACAAAAATCTAAGAAAAAACAAATCACAGTGCACAACATGTCTGTACACAGAGTGCACAAGGAAAGTGTACACAGCTTAGGTACCAAAACGGACTGTACAACTGCTACAGTAGGCACCGAGGCAGTTCGAGTTAAAAAAAAAGAAAAAAGTACAGCACTTTTAAAAGCTAACAACTTGTAAAGAGATGCAAAACTGGAAACAAGGCTCATTTTACATAAGGCAGAAGTATACCAAGGAAATCAAGTCATGACATGCAATCAAATACACTCTGTGCAGTTTCACAAGAATAAATGTGAAGAGAAAGACGCGACGCTTGGAAAATTACTTTCCAAGAAAAATTCGGGCCTTTCTATTTTTCGCCTTCTGATCTTTTTCAATGCGTAAAAGATCGTTTCTTTGCTTGCACAAGTTGTTGAGCATTATATTTGCTGCACAGTTTGCAACCAATGTGATGAGGAGCTCGTAGGTGTGCCCGTTTTCACACGTATCTATGTCCTCAAGCCTTGGCAGAGAGTCCAGTGTAAGTTGCCGAACGACATTCTTTTGGTTCGTCCCATGGAGAAACTGGGTAGAGGTACTTTCCGTCATGAGCTTTCTAACTACAACCTCTGTGTACATAACTACTGTGATTACAAGAGCAGGAGGAAATTTCAGGCCACCCCGATCCAGTTGTGCGATTAAAGAATGGGTGTCCTCTCCTGTTTCGGCCGTATTTCGGGTAACGACCAATTGCCTCCGGCAGCTTTCACACTTGAGAACTTTCATTGCAGCGTGTGCACAATACCCACCAACATAACCAAGCACCGGCATTTGTGCTCTGAGCTCATCAAGGTCAGCATCGCTAACATGAACACTAAAAGAAGTGCCCGCATCCCTGACACTGTCCGTCTCTTCGATGCCTCTGAGATCATCGTTGCTCATCCTTGGAAGGGCATTTTGAAGGCGAATCCTTCCCTCGGTTTCGCAAAGCTGGCGAACAGATATGTGATACTGCCCACCAGCCATCTGCCTGTACTGTCCAAAGCGCCTCTTGAGGGTATCCGTCTGGACTTTCCCTAGCAGAATATACTTAAAGTGAAGCTCACTAACGCAGTACTTCACCAATGCCAAAAGGGATTGAGCAGAGAGCCTCAAGGCACTCAATGTCTCCTGGGTAAGTACTCCGGTGTCGTGCCTATAAAATTCCCACACATCGAGCCATGTGATAAAAGCGCTTAGAAAGCTTGCCTTTGGGTCATCTGTGTGGTTTGACATGGGCTCTTCGTAAACATTACAGTGATGGAAGCCCTTACTAGGTGTCTTTACATTGACAATGCTCCACCAACGAAGAATTATTTTGATGAACTCGGCGGTTGCTGTAGCATGTTGAAAATCAGTATGACCCTTGCGAGCGGCCTGGGCTTCGGCTACGTGTCGATTAAAAACCTGCAGTACGAGTTTGACGTCCTGTCGTTCAAAGCTGCTTGGATTTAGAGCTTTTGACGTCAAGCCATACCCATACTTCAGAAGCAGGGGTGACTCCTCTTTATGCAAATCTCTCAAATGCTTAAATGAAGCAGTCATCTTGCATTCGGGATGAACTTCATTGTTCGAAAGCTCGAAGCGTGGGTAGAAAAAGCAAGTTCCAGCATTTTTCTGGTTGAGCCAGTTATTTCTTATGCATTTAAATAGATGCACAGCATCCACCACGTAAAATAACGGCCGATCTGGGTCTGCCGGATGCGGGTAAACAGGGCTAAGCTTTGGTTCTGGCAGAAACATCTTCATTGCCTTCCTGTTCAGCGAGTTATTGTCACAGACAACGGCTATGACCCTGTATCCAATTTCTTCTAAGCCCAAGATCACCTTCTTCAGCATGCAATGAAGATCTTCACCCTGTAAGGCTTTTACCGGAAGAATGTGCGCCACCTCCTTGAATGCGCTCAGCAAACTTTGTATCATAAACACGTGCACCGATGTGGCCGCTTCGTTGGAGTTAACTGCTGCACCACATATGTTCCCACCTTTGTAATCTAAACAAGGTTTGATATAAATCTCGTCAAGCATCAGCGTCACAGTGTGTTCATGTGCCTGCAGATGTTTGAATCTCTGAGACACATACTGAAGGAAATTGTCGTCAGAAGAATCAACTTGTGGGCACATTTGAATAGACGAGCACACTTTTCTAATAGTGCTTGGGTGGGGCAAAGTTAGTGCACCTGTGCTTCTCAGGAACTTGTAGGCATGTGGTGATATTGTACGCAAGATGCATGCAAAGACCATCACCTGTGCGCTATACTGAATGCGCTTTGCAGAAAGGAGTAGTAGCTGCTCCTTCATAAAGTTCACAGTCTCTTTCTTGCCTTCATCAATGCTGGCTTCCAATTTGTCCAGAAGGGAATGTATTGCTTGAGCCAGGTGGCGATAAGTGCAGCGCTCCTCAGACAGCATCGACAGGTTGTTCAAAATTTCCAACAAGGAACTTACTTTTTGAACTGAGTCTGGTACAACAGCGCTACCAAGGTTCTTGATTGGTGAACCTTGATAGCAGGCAAAGACTTCAAGGTTTGCAAACACGGTCAATGACGCATTCAAACAAGGTTCACGATAGTCGATAATGTTCAAAAACATGGAGCACTCTTCTTTATGAATCACAGTCCACTTCGGAGACACTGACACCCCTTGCAGGCGAGCCCTTAGTTCTTCGAGGGACGAAAACCGGTCTCGTTCTTGCTCCGCTTCATATGACGCCAGCGACTCTTCTACAGCACGGGCGAGTTGGGAGGCTTCTTGTCGGCTCCTCTTGGCGTCAGGGGTTTCTCTCGTGCTCTTGTCTCGTACTGAAAGGTAGGACGAACAGCCGGGAAATACCGTTGGGACAGATCCAGGACGCAACCGTGGTACTGGGAGTGCAACTTCAATAACTCTCCCAGTCCTTGGATCCGTGTACGATGTCGTCTTCTCGATGCATGAAGCGTCGAAATGATCCGCGCACACCTGCACAAACGTTTCAAGAACGTCTGAGACGCCACTTCTCAAAAGAAAAAAATGCGCTCCCGTTTGCATGACCGTGTTTACAGTCCGTGTAGCTAAAACAAAGTCTACCTACGTTTCGCAAGCATCTAAATAAAAGCGCTGCGCTAAGCGGTACAAGCAACATGAAAGGAAACACGGGAGCGTGATGTCACCGCACTCCACGAAGCGCTTCCACCGAGAGCTTGCAAGAATGGACGACACCACGGCACTGTTAGTGAACAAAGCGCAGCTGACCATCCTTGCTGCGAACGCTGCTGGCGTCAGCGCTTCGCGAGGCCCGGCGGCCACACGCTCAAGTATTTCCCATCATAGGTGATTTCTACCCGAACAAGCAACGACAAGCTAAGAACAGGAGAATCTCAAATTCTTACCTTAGTGCACGAAGTCGGCACGAAGTCCTTCCTAGGAATGGCGCGTAGCCATTGTTTGAGAGCGTCGGCGTCTTTAGGGAAGGAAAACACTTGTATCTTCTTTCCTGTTTTGTAGTTGCCGGTGCATCCGGGTACACAACACTTATTCGGCATTGTCGCATCACTCCAGCATCACGCACGGAAACGAAATTGCCGCAAAACAACAACGGAAAGCAACAAACGCGAAACACCATCAACACCACGCCGCCGAACCGTCACCACCGCCGCCCGCGCTGCGCTCGCTGCCGCTGCGGCTTCCCCGAGAGTCGGCCGGCCGGAAATGACGTCAGATTGCTGGGCGCAGGCCTGAAAAGATTTTCCGGGGGTGACGGCTAGGGGCCATAGTGGCCGAACGCAAGGATGGCTTTGACGAGTACGTCATTGCCTATGCCAGCCGCACCCTCAGCAAAGCCGAGAAGAATTACTGTGTAACTTAAAAGGAGGGCCTTGCCATTATTTGGGCAATCAAAAAATTTCGGTGCTATTTGTATGTACGTCCGTTTGATATTGTGACAGACCCCTATGCACTTTGCTGGTTATCTTCACTAAAAAATCCTAACAATTGACTTGCTCGTTGGCCGTCGCGGTTACAGGAGTTTGATATCCGTGTTACCCACCGTTCTGGCCGGAAGCATTCTTACGCCGATGCCCTGTCATGTTTGCCATTGGCTTCAGAGCCTTTTGGCACGCCTATCTCCGCCAGTGCTGCCTTGGCCATCAGCCTTTCGGACATGCCTTCCGAGAAACGCAAAGACGCTTCGATTTCTTCCCTTTTAGACTTTCTCTGAAACCGGACGCCCGCTTCACTTTACAGGACGCTTAGCTGTCAAGCACAACACTTCGCCATTAGCCTGCTTTACCGCCAAAACTACAGCTCGATCATTCCCAGACATCTACGCTCTGACATGTGCGCCACGTTCCACGATGATCGACAATGCGGCCACGCTCGTGTGTTAAAAACATACACTCGCTTGCAGCTGCGGTACTACTGGCGCGGTTATGTACCGTTTCATTTGCCATTATGTAAGGTTTTGCCATACTTGCCAGCGACGCAGAATGCCCACTAAACATTCCACAGGCTCCTTGCAGCCGTTGCCATGTCCTACACGAGCTTTCGATCGTGTCGGAATTGACCTTACTGTCTGCTTTCCTATAGTTCGAGTAGCAACCGCTTGGTCATTGTCGCTATCGACCACCTAACGCGGCACGCTGAAACAGCTGCTCTACGTTCTGCTACCGCAAAAGACGTTGCATATTTTATACTGCAAAACCTGGTTTTAAGGCATGAAGCCCCTCGGGAGTTATTAAGCGACCACCGCCGTGCTTTTCTCTACAATGCCATCAAAGCGTTGTTGAGCAAGTGTCACATCATACTGTCGCATCATACACCACACTATCATAAGTAAATTAGAATATCTGTTGCTCAATTAGGTATGGCAGTTGAAACAATATGCGGAATTTGTTTAGTGGTAATTCATGTCTTATTGGCAAACAAAACAATTGTGTGCGTCTTTGGACATGTATTCGACCGCTGACAAACATCGGACTGAACCAACACCTAAGTGAAAGAAAAAAATTCACCGACAATGACAATGCTTCTAATGCGAAATATGAGCTCTACTTCGTGAAGGGCCAACGTCAATTGCCTTCAAAGTTTTGGTGTTACACACTTGAGGCAATTTAAGATGAGTTGCATATTACTGCAATAGCGAATGGTGTTTGCCATTGCCGTTGTCTTTCCTGCCATGTTATGTAAATATTCCAAACTGATCAAAACCTCCAAGTATGGCATACATTCTACCATGGGTAAAACTGCGTGAACGAAGGTGACAGATGAAGCTGAAGCAGATATCAAAAGAACCGGAACAACAATAGCTCGGATGGTCAAGCGATTGCATCAACCCATTCAAGAAGCTTGTCAACGAAGTAGGGAGAACAAAATCACACAATTTCTTGGTAAGACAACCATGTGCAGATGCGAAGGAGCGCCCGCTAACGCTTACGCTGGCGGTGGCGTCGACGTTGGCACTCATCGAGGCGTTGCGCGGCAGACGAACCCGGGGAAACGCAAAGCACGCAGGAATAGACCAGTGTTTCTTACTAGAACACCGAAATCTCTACTGATGGGCAATGACGGACATAAGACTGTGATTGGACATGGAGACCCGCAAGATCCCACCGGCACAACTTTGGAGGTCAAGATCCAGTACCTATATATTCGAAGTGGTCAGTGGACATTTGTGCAGCGCGAGCACTCGGTTTTTTCAATAAAAACATTCCGCCACATCCACGAAGTGAATGCTGATGAGTGGGCGAAGCTCCGGAGGTAAACCTGGTAAACCATGAATCCTTTGTACATTTTGCCCACTCGATTTTATTACATCGCTCCCCCTAGCGTAGGTCGCCGCACTAAATCGAACGATTGCCTTCCACCAATGACACGCGCCATATGTGACATCATTCCTATTTTATAATATCTCGCGTCTTTCATCAACTACAAGTACCGCTTTCTAGTTTATAACATCTTGCATCTTTTTATCATCAGCTACAAGTACCACCATCTAGCAAACACTACAAGAACTAAACGAGAGGTGGCTACATACAGGAGACGGTACCGCGATCTAGTGAACACTGCAAGAACTAAACTAGAGGTGGCTAGATACAGGGGACGGTACCGCCATCTAGTGAACACTGCAAGAACTAAACTAGAGGTGGCTACATACAGGCTACAGGGGACGCACAGCCCACGCCCTAAGGAGCTTCGCCCCTAAAAAAACTCGCTAGCAGACGCTGCCTGCGTTGGCTTTGATATGTGAGAGAGAGAGAGAGCGGAGAGGAGAGAACACGTGCGTGCGTAATAAGGTTGGTCACGGTCAACACAAGGTAGAACTCGACCATAAGATATTGTGAAACCAACAAAGGGTATTGAAAGATAAAGAAATAAATAGAATGTTAGTATGCTTTTAGCAGTGAGCCGAAGACACTTTTATTGTGGGAAACGCAGATGTAAAGCCGACCAGCTGTCAAGCAGAGCGAGCGCAAGCAGCAACAACAATCTTCGTTCTCTTCTTTCTCTGGTGCTCCTGCCTGTGCCATATATCAATGCTACAAATCACCCCCCCCCCCCAAAAAAAAGGAGCCATCCTGGCGACCTATGGACAAGGTAGGATGGGTGGGTCGTGGTGCGGTTTCAATCGATCGACATGAACAGTCTCGCGACCCCGACAGCGTCGGTATGTCGATGGTTGAACTGGCTCAACAATATAGTTATCTGGTGAGGACTGATGTAGGACTCGGTATGGGCCTTCGTACTTCGGCAGTAGCTTGGTGGAAAAACCAGGAGCAGATGAGGGAACGCGAAGTCATACCGACGTGCCAGGCGATTATGACTGGGCGGGCAGGTTTTCATCGTGACGGCCTTTTTGGCACGCTTGATCTTGGGCGGTTAAGGAACGTGCGAGTTGCTTGCAATCTTCCGCATAGGTGGCAACTTCAGATAGAGTTGTGGATTTTGAAGCGTCCGGACGGTACAAGAGAATTGTGTCCATGAATAAAGAAGGTTCGCGCCCACAGAGGAGAAAGAATAAAGAGAATCCTGTCGTAGACGTAGTGGCGCTATTGTAAGCGTAAGTAACAAAGGGGAGTATGCGGTCCCAGTTGGTGTGGTCAGCGGACACGTACATAGACAGTATGCCGCCAAGTGTGTGGTTCAACCGTTCAGTCATTCCATTTGTTTGCGGTTGGTAAGCGCTGGTTGTCCAATGCACAACGTTGCAGACACGAAGAAGGGCTTTTATGGCGTCGGAAAAAAACGTACGTTTGCAATCGCTGAGTAGCTCACGAGGCGCGCCATGACAAAGAACAAGATTGTGCAGAATAAACAAGCAAACTTCACTTGATGTGGCCTCTAGCAGCGCAGCAGTTTCAGCATAGCGTGTCAAGTGATCGATAGCGACAACCACCCAGTGGTTCCCCTCAGGAGTGTAGAGAAGGCGACCGTACAAGTCAATTCCAATGCGGTCAAAAGGTCGGGATGGGCAAGGCAACGGCTGCTGGTGTCCATTGGCTAGGTTTGGTGGGCTTTTACGGCGTTGACATTTAGAACACGAACGCACGTACTGTCGGACAAATTGGTACATTCCGCGCCAATAGTACCGCAGTAGGAGGCGTGCATACGTTTTTATCACACCGGCGTGGCCACTTTGAGGATCCGCGTGAAAGGAGTCGTAAATCGCAGCACGTAGGTGGCGAGGAATCACAAGCAGCCGCTTGAGGCCTTCAAAAAGGTAGTCGCGACGGTACAAAAGTCCATCGCGGATGGCGAAATGTTGAGCTGTACGTCGTAGTGAACGATTGGCGGTTCCTTGGGGTGGCAGAGACAGCGCCTCTGTCATAGAGACTATCCAAGCGTCTTGGCGCTGCTCGGAGTGCATGTCAGTGAACGAAGGTGCCGCAGCATCGAGACTGGAAACAGACGCACTTCCATGTTCATGGGGAAGCGGAGAGCGGAAAAGAGCACCGGAATCTGAATGTTGCGGCCCGACCTGAAGATGACTCGAATATCATAGTCTTGGAGACGCAATGCCCAACGAGCCAGACGGTCAGACGGGTCTTTTAGTGACGATAACCAGCAGAGGGCGTGGTGATCAGTAAAAACGTCAAATGAACAGCCATAGACGTAGGGTCAAAATTTTGTTATTGCCCAAACGATGGCCAGACATTCCTTTTCTGTGACCGAATAATTCTCTTCAGACCTAGTAAAAGTGCGACTGGCATTGGAAACCACGTACTAGTCGAAGCCAGACTTGCGTTGCAAGAATAGCGCCAAGACCGACTCCACTAGCGTCGGTGGAAATTTCGGTAGGTGCATCTGGGTCAAAGTGAAGAATCGGTGGAGATGTCAGCAAATGACGTAGTTTCGCAAATGCGTCATCGCAAGCGGAAGACCACGCTGAAATTCCTTCACTGTCAGAAAGTAGCCGTGTTAAAGGGGCTATTACGGATGCGAAATTTTGGACGAATTGACGAAAGTATGAACTTAAGCCGATAAAGACCCGGACTGCCTTTAGTGTCGATGGCTTAGGAAACTGGACGACTGCACGGAGTTTCGCAGTGTCAGGTAGAACACCATCCTTGCTGACAACATGCCCTAAGATGGTGAGCTTCCGGGCGGCAAAATGACACTTTTTCAAATTTAGTTGGAGCCCAGCATGTGTGATGCATTCCAGGACACTTGCGAGGCGCAGAAGATGGGTACAAAAGCCTTTGAAAAAACGACGACGTCGTCCAGGTAGTAAAGACACGTATGCCATTCGAGGCCTCGAAGTATGTTGTCCATCAGACTCTCGAAGGTGGCAGGGGGGTTGCAAAAACCGAACGGCATCACGTTAAACTCGTACACGGTGTCCGGACTTACAAACGCAGGCTTGGCGTGGTCAGATTCATCCATGGGTGCTTGCCAGTATCCTGATCAAAGATCCAGCGAGGAAAATAACTCTGCCCCTTGCAAACAGTCGAGTGCGTCGTCAATTCTGAAGAGCGGATACACATCTTTGTGCGTGATCTTGTTAAGGCGCCAATAATCAACACAGAATCGCATGATCCCGTCCTCCCTTTTGACCAATACGACTGCGGAGGCCCACATACTGTTGGTCGGCTAAATGACGCCACGATTGAGCATATCAGACCCTTGATCGTCAAACACTTGGCGTTCAGAGTGAGAGACCCGGTGTGGACGCTGACGCAATAGTGCGTGGGCGCCGGTGTCTATACGATGAACAATTGGTCGAATTCGGTCGAACAACAGATGTTCGACCGAAATTGGTTTGCTTGAAATCGAAAGACGCCCAGAAGCGGTCGAGAAGTGTCAAGAGCTGGGTTCGTTGGACGACAGGAAGGTCCGAATCAATTGATGGAATGAAGGCGTTCAGGGAAGATGTGGCGGACGTGAAAGTGGGAGTAACACTGGCGATCTGAAGGCTTGTTGCGCGATCGAGCAGTTGACAGGCGCAAACACAATCAATGTCCTCAAAACAGCCGATGCATTCGCCACTGAATAATCTGGCTGGCACTGAAAGGAGATTCTTGGCGTAAATGGTAGCGGAAGTGTTTTCGACCGTCAGAAGAGGTAGAAGAATGTTTTTTTGAGAAGTGAAGTCTTCAGATGGCGTGAACATGACGTTTTAAAAAACAGCATGGTCACTGGAGATCGGCACAATAATGGAAGACATAGGGAGGATATCCGTGTTTGCTGCGACAACACGAGAAATGAAAGGCTTGTAAAAAATCATTGTCTGCCAGCGATGATAATTCCAGTTCGGCCCGGGCGCAATCGACAACGGCAAGATGTGTGGTGAGGAAGTCCCAGCTTAATATCACGTCATGCGAGTAGTATGGAAAAACGATGGATTCGACCACGTACAGAACGTCCTGGATGACTAGCCGAGCCGTGCACGTCATAGAAAGGTTTACTTGATGCGCGGTTGCCGTATGCATGGAGAAGCCAGAAAGTGATATCATAACTTTCTTTAACTTGCGACACTTTGCTTCACTCAAAACAGAAACGGCAGCTCCAGTATCGATCAATGCTTGAACGGCAACACCTTCAATAAAAACAGTTATTTTGTTAGTGGGTAGAGGACGAGGTCTTATAGGGTTCGACGGCGGCGCACTTCTTGCCTCCGGAACTGCGATGATCAGTTTTCCGTTCGGGCAGAGGGTGCATGCTGAAGCATCGGTGAAGGCGAACGTCGACGTGGAGAGGGCGATCGGTGCTAGTTAAAGGCGCGGCGGCTTGGTGGAGGGATATCCGAAGTAGCATCGGGAGGCAGTGTCTCTGGTGGCTCTTTGTGGGCGTAGCCGTAGGTTTCATCGATAGTACCTTGTTGAGAGTTGCACCGGCGACAGAACCACTCAATATGGCCAGGCAGACGACAGAAGTAGCAGATGGGTCTGTTATCTGGTCGGCAGGAAAGGAGAACTCGCGAACCGGCTGGTACGCGTGTTGCGTAGAAGGCGTTCGTTTGGTGGGCAGAGTCGACGACGTTTGACGGCGCATGTGCCGGCTTTCGTGCGATGGCAGTGTAAGTCAGGGGAGCGGACACAGGCGGTGGCTGGTACGTGGATGGGAGTGCCTCGGAGACTTGCTATTCAATGGTTTGGCGCAGAGACGAGGTCAGCGTGAGTATTGCTGGGAACGAAGGGCGCAAGAGACAACTGGCGAGCTACTTCCTCTCGGATGAACTGTTGTATTTGTGGCGTCAGTAGCGTCTGTTGATGTGAAATTGCACCAACGGTCAATGGTGACATTGTCGTCATGTCGAAAGTAGGCCGTCGTGTTGACATGCGCAGTGTTCGCAACTCATCGTAGTTTTGGCAGTGCTGAATAACTTCCGCAACTGATCGCGGGTTTTTCGCCACCAGCATGTGAAAGGCATCATCTTCGGTGCCCTTCGTATTATGTTTGACCTTGGCTGTTTCGGACATGTCGGGATTGTAGCAACGGCAGAGGCCCACAACGTCCTCGATGTAGGACGTGAAACCCTCTCCAGACAGTTGGGCGCAATCTCGCAAGCGCTGTTCTGCGCGGAGCGCGCGCGCTGTTGGTCGGCCAAACACAGCGAAGGTGATTTTTAAAGTGCCCCAGCCGGTAAGCTCAGCTTCATGGTTGTTAAACCAGAGGTCCACTACTCCTCTCAGGTAAAAGTGGACGCGGCCAAGTTTGTCGTTTTCGTTCCACCTATTATTGACACTTACTTTCTCGTACGAAGAGAGCCCATTCTCGATGTCCTGCTCACCGGTGGCGCTGAAGATGACTGGGTCTCGCTCTCTCGGGACACTGGGACAGTGGGCAGGTGAGAATGTAGGAATGATCTGCTGTCGAACATCGGTGGACATCGTTGATGGTGAAGGTAGAGTTCGGTTGTGGAGTTCCAGGATGGGAAACGAATCCAGCACTCTCCACCACTAGTTCGTATGCCTTTAGCAGTGAGCCGAAGACACCTTAATGCCTATTTCACACTGAAACATTCGCTTTCTACAGCGACCGAAATTCCCCTGCCGCCGAAACGCAGCGTTGTTCGCACTGGACGCGCCCGAGCCGCCGAATATGCCATCCACCACCGGGTGAACGCGGAATGGATGCGCTGTCACCTGGTTGTTGTCACGGCTCGCAAACGCCACTACGATATCCGGTAGTGTATACTTCGATGATTCTCGTACGCCGGAAGCAAGAAAAGACAGTACTGCTTACTTTGCTGGCAAGTGGCTGTCTTGTAATGTACGAAGGGCAGAAAAAACCTCCTACGCCAGCGGCGTTGGTGGGTTCATTTCGCTCTGCAAGACCTCAACAAGCTCGGTCACGCCAACAGCAAGCTCGGTCACCTCTTTCACGAAATACGGAGGCGATATAGGCACAGAGTAGGTCAAACTTTCGTTGGTTTCAACATTCAGTTACGTGCACTGCGGCATAACAAGTGAGTAGGGCTTGGCCGCCATTTTTCAAAATTTCTTGACTAGCGCTCCTATTGGTCCGCGGTGTCCGATTCGGCGACAGACGCCAAAAAATCGGTCTGAGAGCAATCGGCGCGGAGAGGGCCCTTTCGGCGGATCTCGCCCCCACCGAACCGGATTCGGAGCACTTTCGGCGGCCGGATTGCTCAGTGTGAACGCGGCCTTATTGTGGGAAACGAAGAGGTAAAGCCGAGCAGCTGTCAAGCGGAGCGAGCACGAGCAGCAACAACAATCTTTGTTCTCTTTTTTCACTGGTGCTCCTGCCTGGGCCATATATCGATGCTACAAAAACGCTATTATCTACCTCCCGTCGTGGAGCGGTGAAAGGCAGAAATATAGATGACCGAAAAAAATTGGCTGCTTATGCACGGAGTGAATGATGAAGAGAGGGGTGAAGCATTCGTCCGGCCCTTCATTCTTGCTTCCGTCCATTCGTTCTTGCTTCCGTCCATCCATGCCTCCATCTGTAACCATCCATGCGTCCATCCACCCGTCCGTGCGTGCGTCTGTTCGTGCGTCTTTCTTTGCGTTCGTCCATGCATCCGCCCTGGCATCCGTTAATGCGTCCATTCATGCATCTGTCTGTGTGCCCGTTCGTCCATTTATTCTACACTCCAAGTACCACCATCTCGCATCTTTTCATCATATATTCCCTATGTAGAAGCATCGCCATCCAGCGGACATTCCAAGGACTAAACGAAAGGTGGCACACGCACACTTTCTAACAGCTTGCGCTTCGGGTCTACTTCCCACCTTTAACCACCTCGAGTTCATGGTATATACTAGTTCACTGTATTCATGGCACTGCGGCCCAACACTAGCTAAACCTTTCTAAATCCTAAAAGGTTACGCCTAGCGAGTATAACGTAGCTACCCTTTCCTGTCAGATAGTGCTCAATGTACATGCCAATGGCTGCTAATGGGAAATGAGAGGCGGAGAATTCGGCTTTTACTTTCTTACGGCTTGCGCTTCGTATCTACTTCCCACGTTTAACCACCTCAAGTTCATTCATGATATATGCTAGTTCATTGTATTCATGGCACTGCGGCTCAACGCTCACCAAACCTTTCTAAAACTAAGGAGGTGGGACTTGCGGTGTGGCCCATCGGGGATCAAAATAAATTGTGTGCACGCTCAAATTAGTGGACGCCGCCGAGAGACTCCTCCGGGACATTAAGCTGCCAGTCGGGGGCCGCTAGCTAACATTATGGGGACATCCCAAACTCTCCGGTGAGTTCTGTCGGGGCGTCGTGCATGTCTCTCAAGACGAAACGTCCGAAACTGTGAAAAGCAAGCTCAGTGCTGAGCCAAATGTAGTGTCTGTGCGCAAGCTTGGGGACACTTCGGTTGCAGTGATCACCTTCGCGGGCACCAAGGTGCCACGGACTGTGTTATACAACTGCGAGTGGTTCCCTGTTCGCTTGTATAAGCAGACAGTGCCTGCATGCCCACTCTGTGGCACAATGGGCCATCTAGCAGATACTTGAGGCCACGCAGCGCAGAAATCAAACGCCTTCCTGCTTTGTTATAGATATCGGCCATCATCACCGCCTGCTGCCCGTGCGTCGTGCTGCTCTTGCCTGGAAGGTGATAGGGAACGGGCCATCGTCTCGGCTGTCTGACGTCACAGACCAAGAAGAGCTAAGTGCTGTCGCAGCGCCACCGCTCAGCATAAAAGGACTGCTCGCCCCTGACCTTCCGGGATATGCAGCCACGCAGCGCAGAAATCAAACGCCTTCCTGCTTTGTTATAGGTACGCACTAGAACCCTAGTTGTTTTTGTTTTATTACTTTTTTACCCTTTTCTGTGGCTGCTGATTCCCCAATGTTGTATTTTGCCTTACACTCCTGGTCTCTTGTGTCATGGGGGTTGATACTGCAACCTACAGGGTTCGTATCGGAAGCTTTAGAAACTGCTGCAGAAAAAAGATAGCGGATCTGAACGCCCTTATGCAGAGTCCCGCCTTCTGTGTGCCTTGTGCCCCAAACCCTCTCAAGCACTTTTAATCTGCCTAACGTTGCTTTTGCTCTGTGCTGGGGATATTGAAGCAAATCTAGGCCCAGAGTAGATGATGTGTATGCTCTACTGAAAGAATGCATTGAAACTAACAAAAAGAATTTTGACGCCATTACAGCAACCTTAAACAAAATTCAACGGGATGTTGCTGACATTAGGTCCCGAGTTTGCGCAGTTGAACAAAATCTACCTATAGTACCTGAAATAGGCCCGGGCGTCAAAGCAGTGAATGACACACTTGAGGAATTTAAAATGACTTTGTCGTGGACTAACGGTGACCTTGAAGTTGTTGTCGATGACTTAAATATTCGTTCACGAAGAAATAACTTGCTAATTAAAGGTTTAGTGGAAGAGGAGAAAGAGCATTATGAGGCTAGCTAAAAATTAGTCAGGGCTTTCTGTTCCACGAAACTAAAAATTAACTTGCAACCCGGTGACATTGAACGGGCGCATCGAATTGGGCAGCCTCGTCCTGATTTTACGCGCCCACTGCTAATAAAGTTCTTGAATTTAAAAACGAAGGATTCCCTTCTCCAAATTGCGCATAAACTCAAAAACACTGAACCTAAAGTCTGGCTCGAGGAAGATTTCTCCCCTAAAATACAGTTCGCAAGAAAAATGCTCCGCGATTTTGCTAAACAGAACAAAGAGAAGGATGAACGCTACAGCATACGGTATAACAAACTGAAGCTCAAAGCACACATATACCACTATGACGCGGATTCCGCAAGAGTAGTTCAGACAGACCCTCCGTAAATTCCCATCACGGATTGACAAGCTGTCCGATTCAAGCCTAGAAAAACAAAAGTTCAAAACCTATCTATTCTTCTCGCTAACTTCCGTAGCGTTATAAATAAAGTTGACTTGTTGCTTTCAGTAGGTCACGCATGCTCCGCTGATATATTTCTCGGCACTGAAACATGGCTCCGTGAAGACATACGCAATTGTGAACTATCACTTCCAGATTGTTTCACGGTCTTCCGTAAAGAGAGAACTTTGTCTCGGGATGGTGGCGTCTTAATAGCTGTAAGAAACTCTTATCAACCCTCCCTTGTTACTATTGATATGACTCTCGAGCTACTCTGCGTAAAAACCCAATTTGAAGGTTGCACTTGTGTTATCGGGGTCTGCTATCGGCCACCTTACAGCAAACCAGATTTTGTTGATCGCCTAACCCATGTACTAGAATTAATTTTTAACAAATTTCATCAGTGTGTCTTGCTGCTTGGCGGTGATTTCAATTACCCCTCCATCAACTGGGTCACACCATCATCGCCATCAATGTCTGTCGGACTTGAAATATCTCGCTTCCTTCATACCTTAAAACTATTTCACCTAACTCAAATGGTAACTGCACCGACGCGCGGCCATCACATCCTCGACTTAATTTTTACAAACAATCCGACAAACGTTGTAGTCCACTTCCTTGATGAAATTAGTGACCACAGAGTAGTACACTGTTCCCACCCTCTGCCTCGCCTTAACAAGAAAATAAAGCCTAAACGTATACTAAATTATAAAAAGCAGATATTGAAAAAATTATTGCATGTTAATCGCGTTTTTGTGTTCTTTTCTGAACGAATTTAGCAATCATACAACAAATGAAAACTAGATAATATATCGGGACTTCCTTAAAAAAATTGAAAATACGTGCATTCCTGTGGTTTCCTTCACATCACAAACAAGTGCTCCCTGGTTTTCAAAAAGGTTAAAAGTTGCCTAAACAAAAATAAAAGAGCGTGCAAAAAGGCTTCGCGAATTAACAGTCACCGCACTTGGAATAGGTATAAAATACTAGCTCGGGAGTCAGAAAAAGCTATTAAAGAAGCTAAGGATTATTATTTTAATGATACGCTGCCGAATCTGTTAAAATCTGATCCGAAAAAGTTTTGGCGAGTTCTTAACCCGAAGGATACGGACACTATAATAACATTAAAAGGCGCAAATGGGTCGATTGCACCCACCTCTGAATGTGCTTAGATTTTACACAATGTCTTTAGCGAAGTTTTTGCAGACGAACCACCTCTTGACAGTCCTGTTCTG
Source organism: Rhipicephalus microplus (assembly GCF_013339725.1). NCBI lineage: Eukaryota > Metazoa > Arthropoda > Arachnida > Ixodida > Ixodidae > Rhipicephalus > Rhipicephalus microplus. Next base: position 64,525,737 of record NC_051173.1, on the reverse strand, counting down.
TCACTCCAATTCCAATTACTTGCCCAAGCGAGCCCTTTATTGTAACGGAAGTAGGTGTATCACGTGGAAATGCTAGACTTCCGCTTCGGTCCAGCCCTGGACCTGACAGCATCAGCTCAAAACTACTGAAATTAACTAGTCACGTATCATCATTTTTATTGTGCTTAATTTTTCAGCAATCACTTGATTCTGGGTGCGTCCCTGACGATTGGAAATCTGGTCACGTTATACCCATTTATAAATCTGGTGATCCCTCAAATCCAAAAACTACCGCCCGATTTCACTCACATCAGTTTGTTGTAAACTCCTCGAACATTTAATGTACTCCCACATATTGAGACATCTTAATACTAATAAAGTGTTTTTCGAAAATCAACACGGGTTGAGGTACAAGCGGTCTTGCCAGACACAGTTATTAGAATTATCTACGGATTTACATGACTCTTTGCACAAATCGTTTTACGCAGATGCTGTATTTATCAACTTTTCTAAAGCCTTCGACCGTGTTCCCCACATACGGCTCATCCAAAAAATAAACTGCCTAAAGTTAGACATAAAAACTACCAGCTGGATTTAGGAATTTCTATCTGGTCGCTCTCAAAAAGTAACTATAAATAATAATCTTTCCAGCTCCTGCGTCGTGAGATCAAGAGTATCTCAGGGATTAGTTTTAGGGCCTTTATTATTCCTGATATATATTGATGACATTGCGAACAATATAACTTCAACAATTCGACTGTTTGCCGATGACTGTATAATTTAGAGACAGATCACATGCACTGATGACCTAGCTATTTTGCGAAGCGATTTTAATACCCTGGCTAAATGGTGCCACACGTGGAAAATGGAAATTAATACTGATAAAACAAAGGTCATGTCATTTTCTTCGAATCCAAATACTCCATTAAATAGATACAAGTTACGCAGTTTGGATATCAAACGAACCTTTTCTTTCAAGTATCTTGGCGTGATATTTACTCCCGATTTAAACTAGGCCATGCATATTGAACACGTAACAAACAAGGCACTAAAAAAACTTGGCTTTCTTAAGCGCCGTTTATATCTCGCTAACCATGAAACTAGACTTCGCGCTCACACTTCCCTCATCCGTGCAACCCTCAATTATTCTTCAAATATTTGGAACCCTCACACAGCTATACTGTCCGACTGTATTGAATCTATTCAAAACAAGGCTGCCCGCTTCATTTTGCACTCGTACTCGTCATACCAAAGTGTCTCAGCATTAAAACAGATTCTTAATCTTCCAGAACCTAACACTCGTCGTAAATTCTTCCGCTTGACCTTTTTTCACTCTCTGTATCATGCTATCGCTTCTTTTTACCGCCTCGTTGTCACTCGGCACCACTGACATGCTTTTGGAGCACTGTAAAGACCAATACTTTGCCTTGGTACTCGTCTACCTTACTGATCCGTCTGCTCTCCCTTCCACAAGAGCACTACGCTATCAAATGGCTCACTTTTTCGTGCCAGAGATTAATCTGTACCACTGCAACTACATTCCAGGTGGTCGAAAGTGGCTCCTTGCATTCCCTATTCATGTGCACTCTGATATCTGCGTGAATTTTCATGCAGATACCCAAACTGTTTACAATGGTATCTTGAAAACCTACGAAAGGCTGCGTCAGTGATATTACTGGCGAAAAGTGTATCCCTTTCTGCAAAAATACGTTCAGTGTTGCACTACTTGCCAACAAAACAAGGCAGCTCCACGGCACCTTACTGTGATGTTACAGCTACTTCTGTGCTTGGCTCCCCCACTTGACTGCGTGGGTATCGACCTCTAAGACCTCCTTCTGTATAGTGGCTCCGGATATCGGTCGATTGTTGTCCGCATCGATCTTCTGATATACTACGCTGAGACTTCAGCTCTACTGGTAGCGACCGCCTATGAAGTCGTGCTCTTCATTCTCTGCAGCTTCATTCTAGGCCAGGGTGCTCCGCGGAAACTACTGAGGGATAACAGTCGCGTGTTCCTACTGGTGGTGAGCCAAGCTATTCTCGTTGAATGCAACATATTCTACCGGCAATATTCCGCATACCACCTACAAAAGAATGGTCTCACCAAGTGGTTCAACCACACACTTGGCGACGTGCTGAGGATATTCACCTCCTCCAACCACACTAACTGGAACGCTGCACTGAATATTATGTTCGCTTACGACACCAGGACGCAAGCGACTACCGGCTTTCAGCCGTTTTTCCTGTCGTATGGCCGCGAACCTTCACACCCACTGGGCACCATACTCCCGTAACTCCTTGATGCACCTAAAGGTTGTCCACGTTCTGAAGCCACCTGGTACGCTGAAAAATGCAGTCAGTTGGCTCGTTCTTTGACAATGGAGGCTCGAATTCTACAAGAGACTCGACATGATGACGCTCATCACCCAGTTCCTACGTTTCGTGCTGGCTTCCTTGTATGGTTTTGGGTGTCCTCGCCACTCTCTGGCCTTGTAATGAAGTTTTGGGGTGGCACCATGGTCCATACCAGTCATTGATACGACCTCACTGGTGAATTACATCATCGAGCCCCCAACACAGTCGCTCAATTTGTGCCGTGGAGGATGCGAGACCGTACACGTCGCTTGTCTCCAGCCATACTCCAACTCCTTCATTGTGCCTACTGTCTTAGTGGCCAGGATCGCTCCTCTTCTCCCCAGGGTTTTGTACTGGAGCATGTGCACCAACGCGTATACGTCTCCGGAAGACGACACAAAGCCCCGCACTCTGAATGCGCGAGAACCTGCGCGGCATTTGCCAGCCTTGCTGTACGGCCCTTTTCCAATGCGTCCTCTTTGCGACTTCTGTGGTTAAATATTGGCACCACAATAGCTGCTCGTTCAGTTTCCGAACTCCCGTTTCGCCTGCGGTGGGGGGGTGGGTGGGGCGGCTGTAGTTCTTGCAACTGCAGCGCTGCTGTCGAAATTCGCCTTGGGAGCCTTCATGTGCACGCGTCTCCATGTTTTAGGGTGGTGGCGTCCTTTGACCCACCACTTGCCACCACTCGCAATAACACAACTTTGCCAGTCCCACCATTCATGGCAATAAGCGCCATGTTGGTTCTCTCGACAAGGCATTCCTGCTCCGCCGCACTGCACCAGCGGCATGTTGGCACGCGTCTGCAAGCTGCGCTGCGTTTGACGATACCATAGACCTAGCTTCCGCTACAACACCATTCCCACGCTAAGCGCCCCTACAAGAATTTTGTAGTGTGATTGCCAGGGTGCTGCGTACCGCAATGCAAAACAATCTGGAGACTGTCCCGCTTCCCGACTTGCCCTGGCTGACGGAAACGCTGTATTGAAGCAAGATTGCTTGGAACCGACTACTACTCCCCGTGTCTGTGAGGTGAGTACCCGTTATATTGCGAGTGGGTTGAGTATATCGCCGACTCTTTTGCGAACTAATTGACTTATTCATGCGACGGAAAGCAGTTTGAGCAAAGCAAACTTGACAACTTGCACAATAAAAATGGATCAGCCCTACTTCGGCTACGCCAGCTTATGCCAGCAAAAGTTGGTTAATTTAAGGATGGTTGTCTATACGCGAAGTCGTAGAGCAGTTCACCAATCAAATGTTATGACCAGTCCAAGGTTTGATCCAGCATGCATTCACTCTCTGCGTTTCATCAGTTTCTGAAGCCGTCGCTGCATTCCTCACGGAAAACTCCATGCCCTTAAACCACCGACAGACGCTCGCGTTCGCGTTTTCCTTTGCTTGGAGATGTTCGTGTTCCTCAAATTTCACCTTGGTTACTTAGAAAGAGCATTTGCAGAAGTAGACAGACTAGCCGGCGAGCACGTTCCCTGTAGACTCTTGGATTCTTGTACAGTTGCCACACAACTTAAATTTTTGCGGCTTGCCATGGGGTATTTGTTCTTACCTTTAATGACACGAAACTCACTTCAATGATATAGAATGTGACAGATTTACTCTTCGTGTCCGTTTGTCCTTCTGTATATCTGTCGGTCCGGAACGTTGCAGTATATGTGCACTAGTCAAGTTGGTTATTGGCCCGTAATTCAAATTTTCCAAGTGGAAGATTGGTGATTCTTGGGTATGGCGTTCTTTTGTTTTATACCCATCAAAAAAGATGATTTTATACCGGGAACAAAGTTTGTATTTAGTGGCTGTAGAGAAAATATGTATGGACTCCCTATATATGATTGGTACCGTGTATGATTTCTCACCTTACACTGTAAACACAAACTAGCCGAATTGGGCGTTTTAAGGGCGTGATATTACCTTTATTGACACATATACACTCTTAGGGTGCAACAAAAAGAGTAATGATGTTCTGTGACCTCACTTTTACTTGCTTAGAAATAACTTGCCTAAATGAGGGGAGAAAGGAGGCAAATTCACGATCTGACATCATTCATCACAAACGAGACCGCCAGAAAACTCACATTTCACCTCCTCTCGCAAGTGTTTTTTTCATTGTTACCGAAGCTCTCTGCAATATTCTTTCAGTGCTGGGCGCAATGCATTCTGCTTTGTTGGAGGAAGAAGTTCGTTGTCACACGAAAGCACAAGTTTATCAGAATGCTTTACAAATTCAGAACACACTAATCAATTTTTTTATTCCTTCGTATCGTCGAACGATATCTGTTGTACAGAATGCTCAGAGGGCACACTTCAGACAATTGGACTCAGGTTCAACCAGCACTGCATCCACAGAATAACTTCGCTTATGATGTTTTACGAGCAAATCAATATAATGCTAACAGAAGAACCTGCAGACCTTCAATGAAACTCATTGGCCCCACTTGCACACTCAGTATACCCTTCTAGGCAACGTACCGGGGAGGTGCGGCATGCCTCAACGCACGGAATAAAACCGGGTGTTGAGGAGACCCGGAGAATGAAAGATAAAAAAACAAATGCAGGGGAAAACACGACTCTTCTCAAGCGGATGCTACGAAGCGAGACAATATGCCCTTCGACAGATCTCCGCTCCAATCTTTGAACAGCGATGGCCTCTCGCGAGAAGGAACCGACCCACGCGCCCAGTGCCACCCACACGCGGAGAAAAAAGAAAACGCTTAACGAGAGCCGTTCAACTTGCGAAATACCAGCGGAGACTAGGAGACTACCCAAGCGACGTGCGTGAGCGACAGTGAAGCGAAGCGGTCACGGGATAACCTTCGTTTTTTAAACGATGCATTTGAGCGGCACGGCTATGCATCACCGTGTTGTGCGCATGTTTTGTGTGGCAGCAGTACTGTGGTATCGTCATGAATGTGAATTGTGTGGTTTGACAACAGTGCAACACACAGCTTTGCGATTGCGATGGTGTGTAATGGTCCTTTGACTCAAGCAAGCATGCCTGTATGCCACAGTGTGCTACAACAGAGCAGCTTGTGGGCGCACAGCGTTCGTGGCACTATCAGTAACACGAATGGTAGGTAACTTTTCTGTTTTCTCTGTTTGCGCCTCCTTATCGTGGCTTCAGCAGGGAGCAGTGAGAAGAACATAAACTTTATTTGTCGAATCCAGACGATTCGAGTCCGACGTTATTTAGTGAGCCTGGGCACCCAGCGCGGATGCGGTTTCGAGACCTTGTCTCGAAGCGGCTTCCTCGGCACGCTGGACGGCCCAGAGTTGTGCTGTCACGTTCGAGCTGAGCAGTGCGGCCTTCCAATGCGAGCGGAGGCTGGCGGTGGAAGAGTGAGACGAATCAGCACTGTTCGAATTGTTTATTAGGCCCTGACACTCCCACGGCATGTGACTAAGGGTGGTAACCTCGCCAGATGACGTGCATCTGTTTGTCGTGTATATGCCTGGATACATGGCGTGCATGAGTTTGGTGTTTCTGTATGAATCTGTTTGTAATTGTCTGAAGTGTACCGCTTGCGTACTGTTTAGTCTTTCCTGAGGGGATGGGTATATGCGTCTTTGTAACTGGTAATGTGTGGTGATGTCGCGAAACCTGGTCATACGATCCTCTCATGCACAGATGTCTGCAGTTCCCCGCGAGGCCTCGTCGTGCTCCGGCGATTCTCAGTGAGTGAGGCCTCCAGCAACGCGGTGAGCCGCTTCGTTGGGGGTGCTCAGTTCGTTGTGTGCCGGGATCCGTAACATGTGCTTTCGGTTATCGAAGTAGACCTCTCCTGGATGTATGGAATGTCCAGGGAGTATGCGAAGCGCCTCTTGAGAGATGCGTCTGTTGGCAAAATTTCTAATCGCTGTTTTCGAATCACTAATTACGTATGTGGCATTGATCTGTGTGATGGCCAGTGCAATAGCCGCTTCCTCTACCGCTTCAGCGTGTCCAGTGTTCACAGTGAGGCTTGTGATGTATTTGCCGCTATGGCCGGTAACTACCGCCATGAAACTATTTTTATTGGTATAACGCACGGCACCAGTGAGAACCGCTTCAGTGTCATTGGAGTAGCTTTAAGTAATGCGCTGTGCCCTGACTATACGCCGGCTTGATGATGTTTGAAGTTTTGTGGCGCAAGGGCCATTTCACGGTGAAAGAGCGCCAGTTCATGTTACTAAGAATATGGACAATGATTGTGATAAGCGGCTTTATAAGGGCCATAAAATTCCTCGCGGTAAGGCGGGTAAAAACATACAAGTAATAAAATCATGACCATGCCGTGAAAGGTGTGTGTGGTGAGGATATATGACAAAAGTTGGTGATTATAAAAAACGATGGTGGATATGAATGTCATTAGCACAAGTGCCTCACTCGTTCATACCCTTGCGTCCAAGGGCCGTGAAGCAAGTGCTTTCTTGTGTAACCGCCGCAGCAAAACCTCTCTAGAGAGGTCGTGCTACGGAATGCCTTGGTGTATGATATGAAAATTATTAATTTCTTTTAAAAACGCTAACAATGATTTATTACTAAAAAGCGGTTTCCTACCAACGAACATTGCGGGGTGTAAAGGTATATGTTGTCGGTAGGGTAATGTGAAATGTTGTTTTCTTATAGTTTCTAAGTGTTCACACTGGATTAACATGTGAAGGACGGTTAATGGTTCACCAAATCTGTCACGCAATGGTGGATCTCCACCAGACAAAAGATATGTGTGTGTCGTGTATGTGTGTCCTATCCTGAGTCTCGTTAGTATTACCTCTGTATGACGCGATTTCGATACAGGCAGCCAGTGACCAAGGTGTGGCTTAATAACGTGTAGTTTGTTTTGTGTGTGTGTATCCCACTTGCTCTGCCAATAGCCCCGGAGGTTTCGTTTGAGAGACGGCTTAAGATCAAGGGCCGGGATTTATATGGATGTAATGGCGGTGCTCTCATGGACGGATGCAGCGAGCTGATTTGCCCTCACGTTGCCTTGGATCTCACGGTGCCCTGGCACCCAGCACACTACAACATGTTGTTTGAGTGTGTAGAGTGTGCACAAAATGGAGTAAAGTGAGACAAGGACCGGGTTTTTTTTTTTGTTTTTTAAGACTTTGCAGAGCCGTTACCACACTGAGAGAGTCTGTATAAATTACTGCTTTTTGTATTTGTAATTGTTTGATGTGTTTAGCTGCCACAAGTATCGCGTAAGCTTCCGCTGTGAAGATACTTGTGCGTGGATGCAGAGGGCCAGCATCCGAAAAGGATGGGCCGACAGCAGCGTAGGACACAGAGGAGTTAGTCTTGGAGGCATCTGTGAAGAACTCAGGACGTGTGTATTTCTGTTGAAGTTCCAAAAAGTATGTTCGGATGTGGGCAAGAGGTGCACATTTTGTAACTTCTAGGAAAGACACATCGCAGTCTATAGTCTGCCACTGCCACGGTGGCGGGTATGCTACAGGAGCCATTAAACTGTGTTCAAGTGACACTGCAGTTTCTTCAGCTAGACACTTCAGACGAACTGAGAAGGGCTGCCTCATCGAAGGCCTGTTTTGAAACAGAGTTGAGCTCGACAAATCATTATTTGTAGAGTATGAGGGGTGCTCCTTGTCTGCTTTCACCTTAAGGAAATAAACAAAGGACATGTAAGTTCTTTGCAGATGAAGTGACCACTCATTTGACTCAACGTAAAGGCTTTCTACGGGGCTGGTGCGAAAAGCAGCCGTAGAAACGTGGATGCCCAAATGGTGCACGGGGTCCAGCATCTTCAAGGCACTTTGAGTAGCAGACTGATAGACAACGGCCCCATATTCTAAGCGGGTGCGAATGAGGCTTCTATAGAGGTTCATGAGGCATTGCCTATCACTACCCCACGCAGTACGTAACAACACTTTTATAACATTTATGGCTTTTAAACATTTTGTTTTTAAATACCTGATGTACGGCACGAATGTCAACTTGTTGTCCAAGGTTAGGCCTAAGAATTTATGCTCGACTTTGACGGACAGACGTTGCCCGTTCAGTCGAATGTCAGGTTCCGAGTGCATGCCTCTCTTTCGAGAGAACAAAACACACGTGCTTTTTTGTGGGTTAAGTCGAAATCCGTTTTCATCTGCCCTTTTGGAGACCTTAATTAAACCCAGCCGAACCTGCCGCTCACACATTGCCAAGTTGCATGACTTGAAGCCAAGCTGAACGTCGTCGACATATGTACAATAAAACATATTGCGAGGAATGGACAAGTGCAAGGAATTCATTTTGATAATAAAAAGTGTGCAGCTAAGTACATCACCTTGTGGCACGCCTGTTTTCTGGACAAATGTTTGTGAGAGAACACTGCCCACACGGACACGGAATGTCCGATTGGACAAGTAACTCTCAATTATGGAAAGCATTCTACCGCGCACACCCAGGAGAGACAAGTCTCTTAATATTCCAAAACGCCATGTTGTGCTGTAAGCCTTTTCGATATCGAGAAACACAGAAAGAAAGTATTGTTTGCGGACGAAAGCGTCTCGGATCTGTGCCTCGATACGCACCAGATGGTCGGTGGTAGATCTACCCTCTCGAAACCCACATTGGTATTGGTCAAGCAGATTGTGTGTTTCATGAAAATATAAAAGTCGGCGGTTTATCATTTTTTAAAAAAGTTTACAAAGGCAGCTGGTTAGTGCAATTGGCCTATAACTTGAAACAGAGGAAGGGTCTTTGCCCTGTTTCAAAATAGGGATAACAATGGCTTCTTTCCAGGAAGTAGGTATGGTGCCAGAAAGCCAGATAGCATTGTATAGAGAGAGTAAAGTTTTTCGCGTTTCAATCGGCAGGTTTTTCGACATTTCATACATGACATGGTCGTGGCCTGGGGCAGAATTACTGCAGGAATTTAGTGATGTTTGTAGCTCAGCTAAGTTGAAAGGTTGGTTGTAAGCCTCGTATTTTGTACACTTGTATTCCAGTTTCTGCTTTTCGATTTTTGCTTTGTATCTTAGAAAAGCTTCAGTATAGTGTGACGAGCTAGAGACCTGCTCGAAGTGTGCACCGAGGAAGTTCGCCTGATCTTCCATGCTGTCACCCTGTGTGTTCACGAGTGGGAGTGAATGCACTTGTCTTCCTGCTACTCTACCAACCATGTTCCAGACTTTAGTCTCTTGGGTATAAGAATTAATCCCTGATAAAAACTTGTGCCAGCTTTCTCTTCTGGCCTGCCGACGGGTTCTCCTGGCCTGAGACTTCATTTTCTTAAATGTGGGAAGATTTTCGGCTGTTGGTGAGTTCCGAAGCACCCTTCATGCTTTGTTTTGCTGCTTGCGTGCATTTTGGCACTCTGAGTTCCACCATGGCACACGTCGTTTTCGATGATGTCCATTTGTTTGTGGTATGCTTTTTGTTGCTGCATCGATCAAAGATGCTGTGAAGTAGTCGACAGCCGCTTCAATGTCTAAAGTGCATATGTCGCGCCAATTTATATGTGTGATGGTATAAAACTGTTCCCAGTTGGCTTTGCTTAATAGCCATTTTGGAACCTGAGGCGGGCATTCAGTTGATGTAGGTGTGCTCAAAACTGCGGGAAAATGGTCACTTCCGTAGGAATTAGTGATGACTTTCCAGTGAAGTATAGGCACAAGCGATGGAGATACTATGCTCAGGTCTATTGAGGAATAGGTACTGTTAGCGAGGTCATAATAGGTTGGTTCTTTCCGATTCAGGAGGCAAGCGCTTGAAGAGAGAAAAAACTGTTCAATCAGTCGACCTCGGGCGTCACAACGAGAGTCGCCCCATAGCCTGTTATGTGCATTAAAGTCCCCTAGAACAAGATAGGGTTCAGGAAGTTCATCCATCAAAGACTGGAATTCATGTTTGCGTAGTTGAATATGTGGAGGTATGTATATAGAGCAAACGGTGACAAGTCCGCCTAGAAGCACCACTCGAACAGCCACTGCCTCAAGAGACGTTTGGAGTTTCAAGTGTTTACATGCTAAACCTTGCTTAACTATAACAGCTACACCTCCAGATGATGCCACGGCATCATCACGGTCCTTTCGAAAAATAATGTAACTGCGTAGAAAGTTGGTGTGTTTTGATTTGAAGTGTGTCTCTTGTACACACAGCACTCTTGTATTGTGTTCATGGAGGAGTTCTTGTAAGTCATCGAGGTTTCAAAGAAGGCCTCGGATGTTCCACTGTAATATTTCTGTCTGCATATTTAAACAAGAGAGATGCTGCTGTGTGTACAAAGAGTATCCTTTGTTAGAGTGAGCTTGTTATTTCAGGTGGCAGGACGGTTGTCCAGCCCCGTTATTGGTTTTTTATTTTTCTTGGCGTGCTCCGAGGAGGCGCGCCGCTCTTTCGATACCAAGGGTACCGTTGTATCCATTGCCTCCTCAGAGGCACTGGATGCCCGCACATGCGAGCTGGTGGTTCGGATTTTAGGCCTCGCCTGGTGAGGAGAGGCCTTGAGACTAGAGGACCCTGGAGTCTCCAGCCTCGATTTGCTTGAAGGCGGAGTAGATTGGAATACTGCCGCTTTGGGGGCAGGCACCACAGCCGATGGCTCGCTCTGCGCTGGCCGAAGGGGTGGCGAGGGCTGGTGCGGCGTTGCCCCCTGACGCGCCGCATCAGCATATGTTGCGCCGTAAAATGGCGACACTCTTCGTCTTGCTTCTTTGAATGTGATGTTTTCTTTGACTTTAAGAGTGATTATTTCTTTTTCTTTCTTCCAGTTAGGACACAAACGCGAATACGCGGCGTGTTCTCCGTCACAATTCACGCAGTGAGGCGTAGTAACACAGTTATCAGATGGGTGGCCGTGGCTACCACATCTTGCACAAGTTTCCTGACCCCGGCAGTTCTGCGAGCCATGACCAAATCGTTGACAATTATAACACCGTCTTGGATTGGGAATGTAGGGACGGACAGAGAGTTTGATGTAGCCTGTGTCTATAGATGAAGGCAGTGTGCTAGATGCAAAAGTGAGTATTATATGTTTGGTAAGTATTTCTTTGTTGTCGCGTCTGATGACGATTCCTTTCACATCCGTGACATTTTGCTCTTTCCACCCTTCAAGCAGTTCCTGTTCAGACATTTCAAGAAGGTCTGCTTCTGAAACAACTCCGCGTGAGGTGTTCATTGATCTATGAGGTGAAACAGATACTGGGATATTACCAAATGCTTTGAGACTGCCAAGTTTTTCATAGTGGTGTTTTTCTGGCAGCTCAAGGAGAAGGTCTCCACTAGCCATCTTTGTTACCTTGTATCCTGGGCAAAAGAGCTCAGTCAGAGATTTAGTAACGAGAAATGGAGATATGGCTCTGGCTTGTTTTGTTGGCTTTTCGCTGTGCACTACATGAAATTTCGGAAAGCATTGTCTGGGTTGGTTGAAAATCAATATTTCATCGGTGCGTCCCCTCTTAAGCGGAAGACGATCTAGGAGATGGGGAAATGCAGGTGTTCCCATAGTAGTGTACTTTTTTTTCGGCAGCAATGGCGACCACCCACCATGGAGTCCAACCAGGGGACGCTGAAGCACTTGTAGCGGCAAGAGAAGAGAGATGTGAGATGACGTCGAAGGCGGCCGATGGGGCCGTGCCGATCTCGCCACTTTATTCCAGGCCTGAAGCGGAGCCGCGGTGGCTGTCCACGTCCAAACCGCCAGGCCAGAAGCTCGTTCTAAATTCTCGCGCAGCTCGATCTAGCGTCAGCTGCGCGAGAGGAGCGGCGCAGTGATGAAGAAATGATGATGGTGATCATGCACTACAGGCTCCCCCCCCCCTAGCGCTTTGCGCGATTTGAAGTGTATATAACAAAGAAAGAGAAAGAGACCATATACATGAACGACAATCCGCAAGGTGTCCGTTTAGGAAGTCCAGTTTTTCAACGCCGCCTGTCGAGATTAGAGGTCCCGACAGGGCCCGATGACGGTGGTGGTGGTGGTGGTGGTGATGGTGGGCATGCGCCAGTATCTGCGGCTGGGTGAATGTCGGTATCTGCACCAAGGATTGGTGCTGGTCTGTCTGGAACGCACCCAGTGTGGGCTGGGCCAGCATGGTCTGCGTGGGCAGCATGGCCTGCAGCTGTTGCAGCGTCAGTGGCTGTCCCGGGACTATGGCAAACGAGGGAGGCGACATCATGCGTGGCGGTGCCAGAAAGATGTTGGGCCTTGGCCCCAGGTTCTGTGGGATGACAAGCGTCGGGGTGCCAGGCGGTCCTGGATGTCCCCCATGGGGCCTGTGCCCCGTCTGAGGTCCCAGGGTCAGGCCCGTGGCATGGGGTGGCCGCAGGGCCAGCTGGACCCCCTGTATCTGTCCCAGAGAGCTCTGGGTCTGCCCCAGTGCGCCTTGTATCAGAATCGGACTGTGGCCCAGGCCCGGAATGTACTGGTTCAGTAGGAAAGTGCCCTGCGCAGGTCCAGCCGGAAACATGCCCGGCTGCGTTGCCGCGGGGTTCCCGATGAGCAGCGGACTCCCCGTGTTGAGCCCCATCGCGGCTCCGCGCTGCACCGTGGTCGCAGGCTGCGGCGCTGGTACAGGCGCGGGCCGCGGTGTGGCCTTGTGCTGGGACGCCCGGGGAGACTGGGACCGGGTGGTCGCCGCTGCCGAAGGTGTCATGTTCGCGCTGCCGCTCGACAGCTTGGGCAGGATCTGTGGCTGTTTCGGCTGGATGAGCCGGGGGGCACCAGAGGTGCGAGGACTGGGGCTGGCCTAAACCACCTGTGCGACGCCGGGTCTCGACGCAGGTGCCTGCTGCGGCGCCACGGGCAGAGGGGCGACAGTGGCAGTTGCTCTGGTGGTTGCCGGTGTCGAGGCCGACGATGAGGGCAGGCTCTGGCTCCGCGAAGGCACGGCGCTGGGGCCCGTCGTAGACCACGAAACAGAGACAGGGACAGGGGTGAGCGGGGACGCAGAGTGTGGTCGGCTGCTGGCCGGGTAGGTGCGAGTGGAATGTAGCGAGGCACCCGGCAGGCCATTGCTGGCACCGGTGGCAGGTGGCGGAGCGGTAGGGGGCACCGTCGAGGAGCTGACCAGCAGCTGCAGCGAGGAGGAGGCTGAGACGTCTGAGCTGGTGGTCGCGGAAACGGCGAGGGCCACGGTGTCGCGTGCCGTCGCTTTCTTGGAAAACGTGCAGGTAGCAGGTACGTGTGATAAGGCTCTGCACGGGGGCTCTGAGGGAATGTACCTCTCGGAGGGAAGGTCAGTCGCAGGGGGGGAGTCTTCTACCTCGCGGTCGTGATCAGGTGCAGGAGTGGATGTTTCTGCGACCGGATCAGGTGTAGAAGTAGTCGAAGCCGGAGTACCGAGGTAACGGTCAATGGAGGGCTGCGGACCGGTTCGTACCTTGCTCTGCGACGCCGGGGAAACCTGCCTGGTGCGGGTAAACGGAAGCGGACGGTATGTGTTGCCGCTGCGGGCGAGCGCCGCAGTGCAGAGGGCATCGTAAGGCTGCGGGCTGGTGCTTGAAGTGGCAGCGAGATGGCGCAACTCTACCGGAAGGGCGTCGAGAAGAATGGCGTGCATCTGCAGCTGGTCTGTGACGCCATTCAGCGCCAGAACGGCATCGAGCTGCATGAACCATACCTTGGGGTAGGTGGATTGGAACGGCGGCACTGGCGGGCAGAGTTGCGGGAACATGGCCGCGGTCCGCTCGGCGAAGGGCGTGTTCTCCGGGTCACCAATGTAGCGGCGAGAGAAGAGAGACGTGAGATGACGCCGAAAGCGGCCGATAGGGCCGTGCCGATCTCGCCACTTTATTGCAGGCCTGAAGCGGAGCCACGTCGGCTACCAGCATCCAAACCGCCAGGCCAGAAGCTCGTTCTAAATTCTCGCTCAGCTCGAACTAGCGTCAGCTGCGCGAGAGGAGCGGCGCGGTGATGAAGAAATGATGATGGTGATCATGCACTACAGGGGGAAATGCAGGTGTTCCCATAATAGTGTACTTTTTATTCGGCAGCAATGGCGACCACCCACCATGGAGTCCAACCAAGGGACGCTGAAGCACTTAATAGCATAAGGCTGCAGACGCCAGCCGTACATTGCCACTATAACCAAATATAACTACTCAAGGTTGAGTAATTACACAAGGTTAACCCTTGCCGCCAGGAAAAATCGGAAGTAAATGGAAGTGAGGAGAAGACAGGAAAGATGTAAAGTGAGAACAAAAAGACGAAGATATAGGGAGAGAGAGATAGGAAAAAGCGACTGCCGATTTCCCCTGGGTGGGTCAGCCCAGAGGTGCCGTCTACGTGAAGCCGAGGCCAAAAGGGGTGTGTTGCCTCTGCCGGGGAGCCTTAAAGGTCCAATCACCCAGCGTCAGCTCAACCCCCAGGATCCCCTTTTCCCCGGACACGGCAAAGCCACGCACGGCTAGGCGTGGGAGGGAGTAGAAACTCCCCCGTTAGCTCGGGTCCGTGGTGTCGCTACACACCAAACGCCTACTTGCGCAGGCGCCCCTGCGGGGTATACGCCGGCTTGTATGGTGTTGGGGGTGCATGTTGCGAGGCAATGGGGGTACGTATACTTGCTCGCGTACCGATCTTAAAATTTCGACTTTGATGCAGTGCTGCGTATGGTACGTGATGTCGAGTTTTTCGAGTAGGTGTCGGCCTAGTTTGGATAAGTGCTGGAACTAGGAAACTTGTTGCGCCTCTACGAGTTCTTCGAGGGTGTTATGCAACCCTAGCTTTAGGAGTTTGCTGGTGTAACTCCGGGCGCCAGTCCCAACGCGAACTTGTACGTTTTGCGTATCAGGGCGTTAAGCTTGTCCTTTACCGCAACTGTCCATTTGTGCAACGCTGCCGTGTACGTTAGTTGCGAAATAACAAAGGCTTGTATGAGAGGTGTTTGGCATTTTGGGTTGCGTGAAAATAGCAATGATAAGCAAAAAAACAAGGGTTAGTAAGCCCACATTACGATGGGTGAGGCGTGTTTTGAAACTCCTGTGCATATATCACAAGCTTTGCGCGGCCACCCAAATAAAAGCGAGTGCACCTTAAAAGGCAAGTTTGTGTCATAATTTTTTGGTTGCGATAAAGCAATAATGGAACAGTTTTTCCAGGGTTGCGATGAAGCATGAATGAAACAGTGCTTTCAGGGAGTGTACACTTAAGCAAGAACAAACAAACAACCGCTTTTGTCGTGCTGCCATGTGATAAAGTGCGCTATAAGGCCAAATTTGTTTTCTATTTATTTCCTTCTTATGCCCAGAATATGAGCAAGTAAGAAAACTTTACAATAACAATTTTGCATTGTTCACTTGGACTGTGTTGCAGAGAAAAAATTCCAAAGCATATCAAAGTGCAGTGGCATTATAAGATTGTATAGTTTTAGCTTGAAAGATTACTTATAATAAAGACACATAACCATGGCTTTATGATGTCGCAGACATGTGCTTGGTGACCCTGTCGTTTCAGGAAGCACGTGTATTTTTGTATATGGTCGCTTCATTATTCACATGTCAGCACTGGAAGTTGCCGCGATTACATGTGATTAATTAGAGCATTTACGAAATGTCACTTTACATGGCAAATTTTTTTGTATTGATATCAGTCAGTTGAATTTGTTGAACCTTGTTCTTGAGTTACCCTGATCCTTCCATCGGGTTATATTATTTTAGATTATGTTGCCATAGTGCTTCTGATCAGTGCAGAGTATTCTGACTATTGTGACAATTTTAGCAAAGTATAAACTGCTGTTATTATGCCTCACTCTTGTTCTGTAGTCATTACAAGTGTGGAGCTTTTTTGCCATGAATCAATAACAAGTCACCCAGCAACTTTGACCAGCTGAAGCTGAACGATGTGCACATAAATCTAAAAACATGGGCCTCTTGCAACCAGGCTTTGCGGCACCGGAGATTCGGGATGAAGATGTGGAGGCAGGAGGAGGTATAAATTCGAAGAGACGGTGCATTTATGTCGTTTACATGGCATGGGATTTCTGGCACAAAGCTCTACTTTGAAAGCTCTACATTGAAAAAGCCTGCATCTCGAACAAGCTCTTTGAACTACACTAAGCAGCCCGCGAGGGCTGTATAAATACAGTCTCATCTCTCCAGATCCCTAGATCGAAGAATATGTTCATACGGCATTGTCCGATAACAAGTCCCGCAGCACACACGACTGTTATTATGCAGGCACCGCCCCCAACAAACACACATACACAAAAAACACGTGTATGGTCCAGGCGATGCTGCCTCTTTCTGTGAATCTTGCTTCAAATGAGGGGGGTGAAACGTGTTTGTCATCTCGCCACTTGCACCGACCACCCAATTTTTGTCGAACGGAGATCTCAGTCTAGGCACCTTCGAGGAGCCATACCTGGATAAATGGTACTCATTTGAGCGTCGGCGGCTTATCAGTCAGAGACAAACAGCGTGGTGGTCAGACGTCCGTAATCGGCGGAAGCTCGGAATTGTGGCTTTTACTGGGGTATGAAAGCGCCACGTGTCGCATCTGTGCCTGGACCAGAAGAACAGCGGTGTACGTAGAGAAATTTGAACTACGCAGCGCCAGTACACGGAAACAGCAGGACGTCTTCGCGCTGATCTTTATCTCCACAAAAGGAGGCAGCTGCCTTTCTTCCGTTTTGGAGGCCGCGGTAAAAGGGTGGCCGCCAATCGCAACAGCTCGTCCATTGGCGGGAAAAGCAACTTAAGGTTCACCAGCAGTAAGGCTGCCTCAAGCGTCGTTGTTTGGTAGTGTCATACAGGCCGCTGCCGATGATGCCATACGGCAATCATCAATCATCCATGGGCCTTCCCTATCTGGGATTACACAGACATACACAAAACCACAGACACGGTAGAGCACCCTGCCCGCACTTGAGACACATCGATTTTAAAAATATTCTAAAACCATCTTTCCGTAAGTATTATAATTCAACACAAAGCAGCAATCGAAGCGTTCCAATTAGGATAGCTTTACCGCGATAACAAAACGGCACTGAGATAAGAAGGACACGAAGGACACGAGTGCCAACTTCCAACTGAGCTTATTGCGCAGAGTGCTAAACTATATAGAGGAGGCAGTAACCATGTGACAGAAACCACACGGCACAAAGAGCAAAACATGAGTAGGGAAAAGCAAAAACAAAAACAAAGGCGCGGGAAAAGGCAAAGAAAAGTCTATAAAAGAACGAAACAGAAATGTAAAGATAATATATTACTTGCGCACACCAAAACCCACGAGGAACCTTAGTTTCTTCTCGGACACAGACACGGAGGGCTTGCTAATTCAAGACACCTGTTCGCGTGCCATCTGCGTTGCCTCGACAATGAATTGGGTGCGACCATCTTTGTGCTTGTACAGCGTCGCTGTGTCCTTGAAAAGGAGCACACAGTTGCACTCTGTGCAGTGCTGAGGAAGAAAACTATCTTTCCCATTTCTAACATTGTTAGCGTGTTCTCTCAGTCAATTGTCCAGAAACCTTTCGGTCATTCCGACGTAACAAGCACCGCATGAGAGGGGGTCCTATAGACCACTTTCCCGGAGCATACCGCATACCTGTTCCTATGTTGAACTCTGCATTCCATTGATGACTGCGTTTTCAGAGGTTTGTAGATTTGGTGAGGCTGATTAATTTGAACGGTGCTGAGAACAGGACACGAACTCAACCTCGTTTTCCGATTTTCTTGAGCTTGTGTGATATCTGGTGTTCTTATGGAATCACGGCTATCCTTTCATGCTGTGTATCCGTGTTGCTCGGATTCTGTCGCTGAGCAATAAAGATGGTTTTCTTGCTCAGCACTGCACACAGTGCAACTGTGTGCCCCTTTCCAAGGACACAGCGATGCTGTACAAGCACAATTACGAACACACTCGAGTCATTGTCGAGGCCATGCAGATAGCATGCGAACAGGTGTTTTGCACTAGCAAGTGCTCCGTGCCTCTCTCTGAGAAGGAACTAAGGTTCTTGGAAGGTTTTTGCTGCTTTCAAGTAGTTATATTATCTTTACTTTTCTGTTTCGTTTCCTTATAGACTTTTCTTTGCCTTTTTCTGTGCCTTTGTTTTTTGTTTTTGCTCTTTGTGCCTTATGCTTTTTGTCAGTTGGTTACTGTCTTCTCTATATATTTTCGTGCTTTGCGCAATAAACTCAGTTGGAAGTTGGCGCTCGTGTCCTTCGTGTCCTTCTTGTCTTTGTGTCGTCATTTTGTTCTCGCGCTATAACTATCATCTTGCCATACCAACTAGCCTATGCTGCTGCTCCTCTAAGCTTCTGTGAGCTTTTCCTCAATCTTCCTATTTTAACACGAGAATAATCTTCTTAAAAACGGCTTTCAAGAAAATAAACACCCAATCGATGTGCTCTCCATGGAACACTTGTGTGCCAGCGTTAGTAGTGCGCTGTAACCTACCACGCCTCATACTCCTCAAATAGGGCCTTTTGTTTCCTGCCGTCTTTTTTCCTCTAAATTTTGTGCCCCCAAAGCCAGTTGTCAGTTTCCTTTAAACCGACAAAGTGACAACGGTCATGCTGCACTTGTATCTGGAACATCCACACTACACGTCCGCAAACGCAAGTTATTGTGACCTTGCGTGGATTAACAACTATTTCTGACTTGCGGTTATTGTCATAATAGCAGCTACACATTATTTAACGAACCGACAAACTCAATGCTTTCTTTACGTCCACACCGGGCACATGCGAACAGATTGAAAACTAACAAAAAACTATTGCATGAAACCTGAAAACTCACAAAGAGTGTTCTCGTGTCTTTGCACTCACTCAAAATCAGCTTCTAACGTCCATCTTATTCGAAAAACGCTCCTAGGCGTGTCGTTATGGAACCGCACAGCGCGTAACATTTAAAAACGAAACATACAAAGCTTCAAAAATAAACAACCTAGCACTTGTTACCTAAATGCTAGCTCGCAGCTGAAACACAAAACACTTTCTAAAATAAAAAATACCTTAAACAATAAAACAAAACTTCAAAACAAAATAAACAAGTCCGCTAGTTACCACTTTGAAATGCTTGCGGCTTTTACTCAATTTTGAGACGAACGCCTGGCGGTCGAGTCCTGTGGGCCTTTCTTGGCGAACGGGGGAGAGAAAAATTGAAAAAGCCATTCGCTTCGCCTTCAAGCCCCACAAAGCTTCTCTCTGGCGACCTGCATTCTTTTCCTAGCTCGGCTACGTATTACGAGCTAGCGACCTTGTGCTCCCTTGTTCCATCAGACGTGCCGTGGATATAACTACTGAAGGTACACTGCTCCCTTACTTCTGTCTGCATTTTCGCCCTACACGCCCTTCTCTTTCTCTTCGTTCGGCTGCTCGGGCGCATGCAAGCCAACTTCGGCACGGATGAGAAAGACCTCATTTTGCTCACTATGCCCCTTCCTTTTGTTGGCATGATCGCCCAGCGCACTTTTCTTTTTCCTTTTGTCTGGCGGCTCGGACACATGCAAACTGACTCTGGCGTCGACGACAAACGCCTCATTCGGAGTACTACAGTTGAGTTTCTACTGCTTTTATTTCAAGCGCCTTGTGCTACATGTCGCACTCCTGCCATTACGACGTGTCTTTCGTCTGTTTCTTCTTAAGGGGCCTTTCTGATCCTGCTGCCCGTGCCTCTCGCTCTCCGGCACTCTGGCTGGCTTCGTTAGCTGTCTTGCCCGCGCAGTCTAAATTATTTTCGCACAAATCATCTTCCCTGCTCTCCAGACTGGCCGACAGCCGAACGTGTCTCGTAATCGGGCAGCTGCTTTCTTCCAAATAAGCTAGCTCGCGTTCCATGGAGCTTCTCACAGCTGCATCGTATTTACTAGTGTGTACTTTCACTTCATCTCCTGATTTCAC
This sequence comes from Rhipicephalus microplus, assembly GCF_013339725.1. NCBI lineage: Eukaryota > Metazoa > Arthropoda > Arachnida > Ixodida > Ixodidae > Rhipicephalus > Rhipicephalus microplus. The sequence goes on along the minus strand of NC_051173.1, from coordinate 64,505,624 downwards.
CCCGGTTTTCCTGGTTATCGGATTGAAATCCTCTTTCACACCGCATTCAGGGTCCTCTGTCACGACACACTCACGTGAACTAAGCTCAACTATACGGAAGCTGTCCACAAATACTCTATCCTGCGTGACTTCCTCACACTCTGCTGGCCTAAAGCTGCTGTTCTTGCATAGAGGGCCGAAATCTTCTTGAACTCTGCTGATGAGGTCCGACATAGGCACACTCTATGTGTCTGTGCCAGGTGGTCTACTATTAGCGTAGCTGTTTCACTAGAATTCTCCTGCCACAGCAAGTCACCACATATAATCTGGCCATCGTCAGCCTCTCCTCTTATCGCAGCTTCTTTCGCAGCTTTCAGCCTTAGGTCATTCGGGAACCGACCGCTACACTCGTAGTTGCTAGCTTTTCCTGCGGCTCTAATTTGCACCTCGCTCAACTATTCCTCGCACTTCTCGCGTGCTACCTGCACCGATTGACCACTCCTCTGCTTCGCATCTAACCTGCGCTCTAGTCTTTCACAATCACGTTTGAACCTTTCTTCTTCCTCAGGAATTCCACGCATCACCTTCTTGTAATATTTTTTTCTTATTATCTGTTTCACTATGTATTTTTATTTCAAAAATAGGTATTCCCGAAGTGCTCAATATTGGCCTTGCCACTTTTTTTCGAGAAATACTTGACAAAGTTTGCATGCAGGCATCTCATCCTTGAATTCTAGGTCCAGATCCCAACACAGGTTTAGCAGGTTATCTCCCGTCAGTGTCATCAGGTCTACGGCGACTGCTTGCCTTTGGTTCAGCTGTGAAAAACCACTAACCCACCAGCATTTCAATTCTGGGTCTAGAAAAATTGAAGCTTGGTTAATTCACAGCAGAGAACAAAAGCATGAGCACACAAGTAGCACTACGTGGCCAACCTTCCTTGCAACACTTTTCCTACTTCTTTTTCAGTTCTCTCCTCTTCAACATCCCAAAACTTTCACAGCAACGTATCCTTACAACTCCCGCAAACCCAGTCACGTGCCTACTGAATTGTTTAAGCTTTTGTATTCAACCTACTTGCTCAGATAATCATTAAGTGCGGCTCTGTGCACAAATAACAACCACAGGGGCTAGGCAGATGTTCGTTATATCTATTGTTCTTGGGTCTAGGCTAAAAGACTCGATACACCTCAAGCACAAAGCCAGGCATTCACTCGAATGCGCGTGGTCGTCGTACACTGCGCCGATCTCGCCGAATTTAAGGACTATGGCTTTCGGCTGTCCTCGGGTCCATGTCGCTCTCCGTCACTGAGTCTCATCTCACTGCTGCGGTCAACTTGTTGTGACCGGGGTTTGCGCCACTAGAGATTCGGATTCAAGATGTCGGAGCAGGAGGAGGGAGAACTTCGTAGAGAGGGTTTACTAACATTTTTTACATTGCATGGGCTCTCTGGCCCGAAGCTCTACATTGAAAGCTATACATTGAAAAAGGCTGTTACTTGAAAAAGCTCTGTGAACCACACTAAGCAGCCTGCGAAGGTTGAATAAGTACAGTCTGATCTCCCCTGTCCCTAGATCAGGGAATATGGTCATACGGCGCTGTCCAATAACATGTCCCGCAACACACACGAGTGTCATTATGCCGGCATCGCCCAAAAAAAAACACACATACACAAACCAAACACGTGTATGGTTCCGCCAATGCTGCCTCTTCTGGCGAATCTTGATTTAGGAGAGTGAGGTGAAACGTGTTTTTCCTCTCACAGCTCGCACTAACTACCCAAGCTTCGTCGAACGGCGATCGCGGACTAGGCGTCTCTTAGGGGCCATATCTAGACATATAGTACTTTTTGAACATAGGCGGCTCATCAGACAGAGACGCACAGCGTGGTTGTCCAACGTCCGTAATCCGCGGAAGCTCGGCATTGTGGCTTTTACGGGGGCAGAAAGACACCACGTGTCGCATTTCGGCGCGGACTGAAAGAACAGTGGTGCTCCCTAGAGTAATTTCAGCTACGCAGCGCCCAATACATAGAAACAGCAGGGTGTCTTGGCGCTGCTCTTTATCTCCACACGATGAGGCAGCTACCTTCCGTTTTGGAGGCCGCGCCAAATGTGTGGTCAACCAAACGCAACAGGCCTCAAGAATTTTTTCTTCATCAAAAATGTGTTTATTAACAAAGTGATTCTTACTAACATTTGCATCCCTTTACACTACAGTGCCAACTTCACTGAGATGAAAAACTGTCAGAGTAGTAGCGCACATGAGAAGAGTTCACATCTGATGTTGCTGTGAACTTCTTCACCATCATGTGGTCTTCACCCTCTGTACTTGAACGTGAAAAGTTTACAATCAACTACTTAAGAGTATCTCAATTTTGCACTTGCTTTATGTTTTCCTACAAAGTCTGCAATGGTACTGCCAAGTTTGAGTCAGTGGTAACGCATTCAATTTTATGCATACAATGCTTACAGGCTTTTTTGTATTCTTTTCAGCTAGACATTTATGAAAAACAGCAGGAGTTCCTCACCCACCTGTTTGTGTACAAGACATTGTACTGACGGAACACTCCCCTGTGCCTCACTCACTCAAACTCGAACATTTCGTACATTTTACAACATTTGGGTAATACTCTCACTGTGTTTTCTTACAAAGACTGTGTGTTTTTCGTGGTAATAATGTAACCAGATCAACAGCGTGCCCATTTGAAAATCTCGCACTCTTAGAAAAGACACAATGTGTAACTGGCTTTGTACAGCAAACTTATTCCTAAGATGGACAGTTGGGCAAGTTTATGAGTAATAAGAATATGAAAAAAACGAAAAAGATGCTCATATCATAGTGAAATCAAAATAACACGCACAGGACGTTGCGCCATTCGAAAGGGAAGTGTGATGCCAACCACACAAAATACATACACATAATATGAAAAGAATTACGAAATGAAAGTATCATACAGTCGCTGAATGAGTACGAACGTGACTTAGATAACCATACATGCAAACTTCAGTTTATAGTACTACTTGACACTGTTCTCTTCATTTATTTTGCTATGCTGGTTTGTTATCACACCTTTTCAAATATGTATTGAAGTCATATCTCCTTTACAGTATGCAAACAATCGTAGTCAAATCATTTTCAATCTCTTGGCATACCCACCGCTTTGACTCAATATGCTAACCACTATCTGCTATGTATAAGAAGTTTTTAATTTTAGGCCTGTGATTGCTTAATTTCAAGTGGACTGTGCAGCCCAGGTACCTGGTTTATTTTCAATGAGGTAATTATGCATAGCCATGAAGTGAGCAAATAAAGACGAAGAACTTCATACATTATATATGACATTGGCTAGCATGGAAATATTGTAAACATATTTGTACTAATTATGTACAAAAGCATCACTGTATTACAGCAGTGCGATAAGGCCGGCAAGTTTCCTAGTATCGGGGGTTCAAGAAAATTACATTCTGTTTCAGATATGTGTGAGTAAACGTGTGAAGAAATGTATGAATGCAATGTTGTTATTTTGTTGGAAGGACTGAACACTTTTTCAAATTTTTGTTGGTGAATGAACAATGAACTCAACAGGTCTTATTTCGACTTTTATGCGAAAACCGTACTATGATCATATCACACAAGTTTTGATGCCACAGGTAAAAGTAATCCTACCTGGATGGTTGCACATATCGTAAAAGTAATACTAGCCTAATTTTACTCATTTGCGTACCTTCACGTATAGAGTGACACCAAGTTTCTACTATATTCAATTTTTTGGATTGTGCTTATATTTTTTATTTGATTTCATTTCTAAGGTTTACCGTCTCAAAACCACCACGTGAATAGGAGAGACGCTGTGGTGGAAAGCTCCGGACATTTCGACCACCTGGGGTTCTTTAACGTGCACTCAAATGTGAGGACACGGGCCTACAACATTTTCGCCTCCATCGGAAATGCAGCCGCTGCAGCCGGGATTCGATCTCGTGACCTGCGGGTCAGCAGCCGAGTACCTTAGCCACTAGATCACCAGGGGGGGGGGGGCTTATATTCTTTGGGATGTGCACTGTGAAGTGCACGTATTAGTGTGTGTTACGATGAGATTTTTCGCTCTAGTTTCATCTTGCTATACTGCCATGAATATTATAGGGTGCATGAGCCATGATGTGCTTGTTTCTTGTGTTTTGTATTACTGATTGATTTTGGCGGTTGAATGTGCCAAAACCACTACATGACTATAAGAGATGCCATAGTGGAGGTCTCCGGAATTTTCTACTACCTAGGGTTCTTGAACGTGCACCAAAATCTGAGCACAAAGGCCTACAACATAGTGTTTAGTATTAGGTATAGGTACTGTATGCAATTATGTAAATATACATATGCTTAGACTGACATGACAACTGATGCTGCTATGGTTCAAATAAAATATTTTAAACACTATATCTTTTGTGGTATGCGATATGAATTGCTGTAATGCTGCTGGCTCAATGTTATAGGTTGCGCTTTCATTATCAAGAAAAAATAGCACAAGTTTTACTCTTCAGAATTGTTGTGGAAGATAAATAAGTAACAGGCAAACAGGCAGAAAGTTTTCGCTCTGTTCATGTACACATTAGTGGGTGCATCATCAATCGTAGCATAAGTGGAGTGGCGTGCTGCATAAATAAACTTTACCATAATATGCAGGGGATGACACAGTGCTACAATGAGTAGTAGTTTCCAGTTTTGTGTCTCTTCGCTACACTCTTCGGGGTTTCTGTGTTATGTCTACGAAATTCTCAATGGCAAAGAAGCCAACCAGCCTGATTCTGTGCGTATAGTATACTAGCAATTAAAGCAATTTTTAACTACAAACAGCGGTTTCGCAGAGGAAGACTGGAATCCTGCATTTGTTTTAATTTCGTGCTAGATCATTTTCGCAACAGGAATCCAAGACTCACGTGGTCGTTCACAAGGGCGAAGTGCTTGTGAATTAGCTTCAATAATTATTGGAAGACTTGTCAACCACTAATTTGCGGTTTCACTTGACATTGGTTTTGCTTGACTATGTGTTGCACTAAAATACGATTTGCGAATGACTGCTAATTTCAGATACAGATTATGGTTCAGCTGCTCCGAAGGCAGGCACTGTTGTCCCAGCATTTGCTCGTGACAGTACGCGTGCAGTAAAGGCATTTAGTGTAGGCGTGTTATTGTCCTTGTACTGCCTAGGGGGAGGGGGTGCGAAGTTCGCTCGGTACATTGACTTATGAGGAAGGGTGGTCGCTGCGACAAACCTTCGTTCCTCCGCTTTCCCGCTGAATAGGAAGCATGTGCACGTCTATAGCAAATTTTGTGCCTAACTTTTAATTTTTTTGCATGCTATGGCAAATTGTGGCAGTGGTGAATGCGCCGGTGGCAGACAAGAACGGTGGAGAATGACACGCTCGCGCTGGCCGCTAATAGTCAATTGCATCAAAGCCTTGAAATTGCGAAAATGCGTTGCTCGATGTTTTGTCCTTGTCTCTGAGTATTCTGTACGGTGGCAGTATCGGACATCTATCTACTACAGAAACACAGGTGGTCTGGAACGGCTCAAAACATGTCGCCGCCATGGGTTGCGTGGAAGTCGAGGCACAAATAACAAAAACAGCTCCACAGCATACGCCCATGAAATGTAAACGTTCAGCCACCTGAAAATATTTTTGCCACGCTGGTATCTACAAATTTTGGACGAGTGAAGCATCGTCGATGTATGGAGAAATTCTCAAGTGGGCATACGTTTACCACTTGTCTAGCGGCACGACACAACCAGCCGCAGAGTTCGAAGCCGAATGTATTCACCATGGCCTGCATGACACCTTTCAGTTTATGCAGTGACCTTTTACGAGTGCTGACACATGCCGCGCTACGAGAACAAAAACTTCAAGTGTCGCCAATTTCTCAGTGTCTGCTTTGTAAATATAAATTCCCGTGATAAACAAGGCAACGTGGTGGCGGTGCTGCGGTGTAATGGTTATCGTGTTTGCTTTTAACACATGTGGTACCAATTTCAATTCCTATCTCGTGTGCAATTGTTTGAAAATCTCTTGTTCGTGCGTGAATGCGTAGATGTGCATTTTTGATATGTCTCTGCGGTGAAAATAGCAATAAATGTCTCCGAAACTATAATTTTGTGCCTGAAATACTTTTTTTATTCGGCCACGTATAAAAGGAGGTTTTTAAGGCTTTCAACAGAAGCAGAAAAACTTCGGCTGCACTTCATTCAAGTCCCCATGTCAAGTTAAATAAAAACACCAGCGTTACCTTCTTAATTCCCTCGTTTGATCTCATTTACTTCGTAAACAAACCTTCTTAAGCCTTCTACCAACACAGATATGCCGTGTATATCGAAAAACAAAGCAATTTCATCGGCAAATAAATAATCGAAGTGGACAGATCTCGCTTCAGCAAGGTGCTCAAACGAGAAAAACATAACTCTCCAGAAAACGAGGAAAACAAAACTCCCTAGTGACCCTAAAACACACCGCAAACAACAGTGTTTGTGAAAACCTCATTTTTAAGGACGTTTCACTTAATACTTTTGGGATACGCACTAGAATACGATCTAAAAACTCCCTAAAAGGCTCGAACGTGTTTACATTCCATTCTTTTTGTTATTGGCCCACTGCGAGCACACAAGCTTCAACAAAGGAGGCAGGACGGTTCGAGGAAATTAAGGCCAGATGCTGTTAGGATGCTGTTTGCAATAAAATCTGACCTTGAAAAAGCTGGCTTGTTTTTTGTTGCTCCCTTTTGCTTTTCTTCTACAGGCTTGTGGGAGGAGGGAAAAGGTTAGTTTATAAAAATTGAGTTCCCTACTATTTCATGTCAACGCTTAGAGCTTTTAAGGATTCCAAGCAGTCCACTGTACAGATTCGTTCAGAGGGACTAAACTTGCCGCTAGCATGTTGTTTTATAAACAATAGCAATATTTTGAGTATGAAAAACAGACTAGCGGAGTCATTCAGTTCACAGAGAACATCGCGAGCTACCCGGTCGTTTTATCTGTTTTGTCTGTCGTTATGGGTACCGTCATTACTGCTGCACGGTCTCGAGCCTAGCACTAGAAGGTCTCTGAATGTCTGTAGTGATAAGGTGGAATCGCTTAAGAGATGCCGCGCAGACAATGAAATATGTGCACAGTGACATCAAGGTTCTCCCCCCTCGTGACTATAGGATCCCTAAAGATCCTCACTCTGCCAATGCGGCGGGTCTACCAGGTGGAAGTAACGAACTGTATTAATAGTATTTTATACAAACTCGATTTACTAGCGTGTTTTTTTTTCCCTTCTACAAAACGGCGCCTAACTTCAGAGAACAACCCTTTAGCTTTCAGAACTTGCTAGAGGAAAAACACCCCGTTCTCGTTGAAACCCTCGCTGCCTTTATGTAAATGAGCGACCACTGAGAACCAACATGGTTGCCCGTAAATTATTGCAGCCGTTTTAGCCAGCTGTAAGCAACTATGATCAAAAGTTGTCACCACCTTAAAACACGGAGATGGGGTGCACGTGAAGGCTCCCAGGAACTTTAGGCGCTCTAATTTTACGCTAAGCAAACGAAGATCGTCTGCTACAGCTACGGGCGGTGTAGCCAGTGTACAGCGTTCACACCACGGCCTAATGTTAAGAGGACCGCAACAACTTCTTGTATTAGTCATGAGGAGTATGACACCAGGCCTATATGGTGTCACGATCGAGTTCTTCAAAAACTAGCTACCGAAATCGCCCCCTTCTCCGCCCCATCGCGAAGATTGGCCTTTCCCCATCCGGTCAAGCAAATTTGTGACAATTACACAGAACAAAGAAGTGGGTTTGAAGAGATGGAAACTACGGAACAAAAATACATAAAACTTACAAGAAGTACACATACACAGCGCTGACTAACACCTAAATGTGCTGTCAAGAGACATAAAAAAGAGAAAAAAATGAAAAGGTAAGAAAACTAAGGGAAAGCATACGTGACGTCACAACACAAGGGAATACAAACGCACCCGCTATTCGGTTGTTAACCCTTACACCTGCTTATTTATAACTTCTTGTTTCCTCCTGTCTCGCTGGTTCATGATCCGTATATACGAACTGGTCCGCCGACTCAGACCCTTACCCTTCCGAAAAAGAAGTCATCTACGAACATGCCATTTGAAAAAGGCGTTCGTCAAACTTTCAGCGCATCACTTATTGCAACGTGTCGCCAGAAGAAAACTTAGCGTACGCTGGATAGAACCACCTTTTTTGTTATATTTCACGTACAATATAAAATATTATGTTTGACTGTTTCTTTATGAACGTACAAAGCAATTATTGAACGAGATATATAATAGAAAGGCGAGCAATTCAAAACACGAATTCACAAACAAGTGGTGAACATGTGTTTTTTTTTCCTTAGAGATCGTGGGTAACTTACAGTTAATATAAAAAGATTCTAACGACAAAAAAACATGTTAAGTGCGAATGCTTTTCTTAGTCGGGCTATGTCCGGCGTCTGTCGAGATCCATCCACCGGGCTCTTCCATAACAACGGCTACGAAGCCTGCGCGTTCATGACAATCGAAGCCTCCACCATCTCATGCTTCGGCGCCGGCAGCTGTGAGCAGAAACTGCGAGCATGTGCGTTCGTTTTAAACGTGAACTCTAGCTACTAGAGCTGGTAAACGCACTCCGCGTTTCTCGCGCGAGAAAAACGCCACGTGTGGCAAAACACTACTATTAGCTGCATGGTGTAGTAAAAAAATGGCAGCATATCCACGGAGTGAATGGTGGAGAGTGGGGCGAAGCATTCGTCCGTCCATTCGTTCTTGCTGCCTTCCGTCTGTGCGACCGCCCATGCGTCCATCCGCCCGTCCGTGCGTGCGTCCGTTCCTGCGTTCGTCCATGCATCCGCCCCTGTGTCCGTTCATGCGTCCATTCATGCATCTGTCTGTGTGTCCGTTCGCCCATCTATTCAACACTCCAAGTACCACCACCTCGCAGCTTTTCATCATATATTCGCTATATAGAAACACTGCCATCCAGCGGACATTCCAAGAACTAAACGAGAGGTGGCACACGCACACTTTCTAACATTTGCGCTTCGGGCCTACTTCCCACCTTTAACCACCTCGAGTTCATGGTATTACTAGTTCACTGTATTCATGGCACTGCGGCAAACACTCGCTAAAGCTTTCTGAAACCAAGGAGGTTACGCCCAGAGAGTATAACGTAGCAACCTTTTCCTGGCAGATAGAGCTCAATGTACATGCCAATGGCTGCATGGGAAATGAGAGACAGGAGAATTCGGCTTTTACTTTCTTACGGCTTGCACTTCGTACCTACTTCCTACCTTTAACTACCTCGAGTTCATTCATGGTATATACTAGTTCATTGTATTCATGGCACTGCGGCTCCACTCTCGCTAAACCTTTCTGAAACTAAGGTGGTTACACCCAGCGGGTATAACGTAGCAACCCTTTCCCTTCAGATAGTGCTCAATGTACATGCAATGGCTGCTAATAAGGATCGCAGCGTGCACGTTACCTAAAAGCCAAATGCTCCTGTCATTGTTAACTAAAAGCCAAATACCCCATTATCAGCTATTGGCATGTACATTGAGCACTATTTTTTGTTGTTCAAGAGCGCACAGAAGGAATCTCTCACCGGCACCACCTTGGAGGTCAAAATGTTTGCAGGTCAAAGTGTAAGACTGGTTACATACTACGCGGGACGAACGGGTGCCGCTGTAAGGAGCTACGCCCCTAAAAAACAAAACTTTGTTCTCCAAACACTGGGTTCTCTCGTGCAAGGAGTCCGCAAGGTGGCGTAGGGAGGTGAAGACGTGCTCACATCGCTCTCCGTTTTATGAAACGCTTTCAGGCGAAAATTTCATTGAAGTCTACTTGAAGTGTGCGTCATCTTTTTTGTGAAGTTGCGAGGATTCGAAGCACACCAAAATCTAGGACCTCGATCAGCTTAACTAGAAATAATAAGCATTGGAAGACACGACGTCCGCGAACGCAGCTCACCGTGTCACCGGCTTTGGTCGGAGGCGCTGGGACGCTAAAGCGTGCGGGGTGCGGCGACGGTTGTGTGTGCGTCGACTGGCTCAACACCATCCGACCGAATTTCTCTGACATTTTCTGACCGATTTAGAAGTCGATGGTGAGTTCATTTAACCTCCTTTTCGGACTATAAGCCTTGCGCAGGGGATAACGGAGGTCGGTCCATTCCCCTGTATCTACTGAGCATGCATGCATAAGGACGCCTAGAAATTCTTGTCTAGATGGACGTCGACGAAGACCCTCCAGGTGCATCGCTGGTGTCGGAGAATCAACCGAACGACGCGAGTAGCGTACCGTCAAATGAGGAACCAAGTAACGACGTGCGAGCGCCCATCGCCGCGTCTCTCAATAACAAGAACGGTGACGACGCGTGTGTGGTTCTTACTTGGACGGGGGCCGGCTGGCACACCGTCCTTTCCCGCAGAAGAAAAAAGAAGCATAAACAAAGCCAGAAAGAACTCGAGAAGGGACTAGAGAAGAAAAACGAAAAGTCAGCAGCCCATCCGCCTGTCGACGCAGCAGTGTACAGCCAAGTCAAGCGGGAGTTCCAGCGCAGAAAACGCCGAGGTCCGACGCCCCTACCAAAGGAAGACATAAAAATTATCCTGAGACCGCACAAGAGCCTCACAGTGAGAAATTTATTTGGATCGGAGCTCTTTATGGCAGTGATAGAGGCCTGCCGGAACAGCTTTGGAGGAGAAAGTTTTTTGCTGCGGGTCCACCGCGCATCAAACATCATAATATTGTCCACGCCACACGAACAAGTGGCGGGCAGGCTGAGAGAGATCAACCAATTGAAAATCAGAGGACGGATTCAACTCTTCAATGCGTGCGTGGCTGACCCAGAAGAAGTGCTGCGATGCATCGTTCACGGACTACCACCTGGAACCACTCAGGCCGACCTGATGGCAAACCTACGAATACGGACACAAGGGGTGAAGATACAGAGAGCCAGGACGCTGGGCTCTTCGAAGTCAGCAATAATAACTTTTACGGGTGACCTGATCCCCCCCCCCAGGTGTGTATATTTTATGGGTGCAGAGGCGATCTGTTATCCATACAAGCCTACCGTACAGGTTTGCAAGATTTGTCGATCAACAAGACACCGAACCGATGTGTGTCCGACTCCGAACGCCAACGTGTGCTTCAAGCATGTGACGTGTGATCCTACTCAAGGACACGAATGTGCCCTGAACTGCACCATATGCGGTCAAGAGCACGCTACAGGAGACAAATCGTGCAGAAAGAAACTGAAAAAATGTGGCTTCCCGAAAATCACGAGCGGAGATGCCTCGAAAACAGAGTGTACCTACGCCGAGAAACATTTCCCGCAACTTGAACAACACCAGCAGAAACCTCATCGTTGGTTCAGTTCAGACCGAGAGAAAGCGAGGCTCCAGAACCGGCATACATCTAGATCCAGCTCCAGATCACGATCTTGATCAAAATCAACATCAAAGACCCCGCCACAGCGAAACATCAGCAAGCCTGTGGAGGTCCCTGGCAAGCCGAACCTGAAGAAAACACCGAGCAGCAGCTGGGAAACAAGCTCCGTCCATGCCAGGGAAGAAGAAGCAGCAGCATCAACCACTGGCCTTAGTACGGAGTGCGTACAAAACAACCAACCAAACAAGGTGAGCTGGGCGAGTCCAGTGCCTCCCGATGTTCCGGTAAATGATAGCCCCCAGTATAGAAAAATTCTAGAGAAGAACAAAAGATTAACTCAAGAAATTAAACAGCTTAGAAACCAAATGGCTGCGGAGCGGAAGGAGTATAAACTGGCCATCTCTTCGATAGAAAGCAAATTAGGAAATGCAATTAAGAAAATACAAAACCTAGGGCCGGTAGGCAACCCCACCAATGGCAATAAAGAGGCGCGAGAGCGTCTAGCCGACATGAAGGACAGCCCAGAAACGAGCGAGGAAACGATAGACGAAAACTCATTCGCTACTCAATCAGAAAGCAGTGAACTGATAAAGCAAGTGCAGACGCAGGTTCAAGCAAACAGGAAAAGCATAGCTACTCTACATAAACTTCTAGCTGATTTCATGGCGGAAATAAAAACGTTTGTTGTAGAAGAACTGATAATTCAGAGGCAGTATGTTAACGATGCTGTGGGAGGCTTGCAGACGGCACTAAACAGACGCTGTCTGTCCGCCCCAGTTATTGAAAAACCATCCAATACGGGCCGTGACAGCATGCATACGACCATGCAGCATGGCCAATAATAATACAAAAAGTGTGGAACATTTAGAGATTTGGCAGTGGAACTGTCGCACTTTTCACAAGCGCGCCGCAGCACTACAAAATTACATAAACTCGGTACCAATTCAGCCAAACGTAATATGCCTGCAGGAGGTTGAGCTTAAGATGGTAAAACTACAGGGATATTATTACTTACAAGATACAAATTATCCCCGCGTAGCCTCGCTGGTCAGCAAAAGTATTGCAGCAAAGGTTGAGCACATAGAAAGTTTTCGAATAAATCATCAGATGATCACCCTCTTTCCTCTGAAGAGAGGCAAAGTGAAAACGGTAATAATAAATATATTAAATATTAAATATTAAATATATACAGCCCTCCCAAAGATAAACTCGAGGAATTTGGTGAACTGCTTAAAGATGTCGTCGGCATTGCATGGGCGAGAGATCGACTTGTGGTATTGGGCGACATTAACGCACCCAGCACCACCTAAGGTTATTCGAGAGATTCCCCTAAGGGAACGCGTCTCGAACACGCCGTATCCAAACTAAGATTGAGCTTAATTACTCTACTCACAACACCTACGAGGCTGGGCAACAGCGTAAGTCGAGACACGTTCCCAGATCTGACATTCACACGTAATATTAACGACCTTAACTGAAAAACCTTGAAGAGAATCTCGGCAACGATCACTACATAATCAGCACTTCCCTGTCAACTCCAAAACTACGTAGGGTCATAGGAGACGTGGTGATCACTGACTGGGAAAGGTACAGACGAAGTGATCCCCCACCCGGCTCTGTACCGGAGTTGATTGGGGAATGGTCAGAGTACATAATCTCAGTTCACCAACAAACATCTCAACGTATCGCAAGAACAGCAGAGACTCCTGCAGTCGACAGGCACCTGCTCCACCTGTGAGAGAGCAGGCGGCAAATGCTGAAAAGCTGAAAAAACCAGCGACTCAACCGGAACCTTCTTCGCAGAATCGCTGCTTTAGGAGAGGAGGCAAATCAATACGATAACAAAATTGCAACTAAGGGATGGATCTAGTTCTGCAGTTCACTACAGGACACTCTGAGCACTGCAAAAACTTGGGCCATCCTAAGGAACATGCTTGACCCAGAAAAATCAAAATCGGCCATGAACAGAACACTACAACGAATAATGCATGATTTTCCGGACACAGAGGAGGCGTTAATACAAGCAGTTAAAGACAGACACATAGAAAATAATACCGATAGTTGCAGTATTGAAATGCAGTACACTGGTGCGAAAAACGAGAGACTCGACGCCCCAATCACCAAGGAAGAGGTCTTTGCGGCTGCCCAAGCAGCCAAGAGAAATTTTGCCTCTGGTTCAGATTAAATCACAAATGCAATGATAAGGAACCTCAGCGATAAAGTTATAGAGGCACTGACAAACCATTTTAATGGCAACTATTGGCTCAAAGGGAAGATACCCGAGAAATGGAAAGTAGCCAAAATTATTACAACACCGAAACCCGGGAAGAAGCCATCCCTGCAAGCACTCAGGCCCATATTTTTGACGTCATGCATGGGAAAGCTTTTTGAAAGGGTTATGCATAATCGGCTCCAAAACTTTATAGGGGATAACGGCCTTTTTCCAGCCACTATGCTGGGTTTTCGCAATGGCCTCTCCACACAAGACGCATTTCTCCTAGTACAAGAGGAAGCTTTGAGCTATATATCTACAGGAAGAGAATATCTAATACTAGCCCTTGATTTAAAAGGGGCATTCGACAATATCTCGCATAAAGCCATCCTAACAGAATTAAACAACATCGGATGTGGGACAAACACCTACAATTACATCAAGGCATTCCTCACAGAAAGGCAGACTTCGATAAGCGTAGCACAAGTAACGTCAGACGCTTTTGAGATGCCAAACAAAGGTACCCCTCGAGGAGCCATCCTCTCTCCCCTGCTCTTTAATATCCCCATGCTAGGACTCACGCGAGCTCTGGATGAAGTTCCGCAGTTTGGATACACTCTCTATGCAGATGATATCACCCTATGGGCAACGCGCGGATCTCTGGCTAACAAAGAGCTGACACTTCAAGAGGCTGCAACAGCAGTTGAAAACTTTGCGAAGGCAAGCGGGCTCAGCTGTGCCCCGGAAAAATCTGAAATTATCAGGGTACATGGAAAAAGATACAAAAGTAACGGAAGCATCGACATACATATTGAAGGTGTCAAAGTACGTGAGGTGACCCTCGCATGTATTCTGGGTTACTGGGTTCAAAGTAATGAACGAGCGAACCATACAATAAACATATTAAAGTCAGAAACCAAACACGTTGCACGAATGATCCATAGAATAACATACCACAAACAGGGAATGAAGGAAGGAGACACAATTAGATTAGTACAGGCACTTCTACTGTGTAAGGTCACGTATAATCTACGCCTCAACGTGTTAAAAAAATCAGAAGAAGAGACCATCGAGTCTATAATTAGGGGTGCCTACAAAGTGGCCATAGGGCTACCGGTAAGCACACGAACCCAAAAGCTTTTGGACCTCGGTATATATAATACATACCCTCAGCTAAACACAGCGGTACTGACTGCGCAGAGAAACCGTGTAAGTCAAACAAAAGTGGGGAGAGAGATACTTGCTAGGGTGGTCTTCCCGCCATACCTCCAGAACCTAGACGAGGTTCTTGTCGAAATCCCGGATGCCTTCCGCAGCAATGTCTCGATCTCACCGCTGCCTAAGAACATGGACGTAAAAACAAACAGAAAGCGCCGAGAGCAGAGAGTGCGATGGCTCCGAAAAACATTAAAAACAAATCAAATGTTTTGTATGTGGACGCTTCGAGGTACAATTTTAAACGATCAGTTGCATCAGTACTTAGCAACGACAACGGCATGGTGACATGTGCATCACTGTACACGTCCTCGATCGCCAAGGCGGAATGCTTTGCCATTGTCCTTGCAATTAAAGCGCAGAAACAGAGAGATGAGCCGCTGACAACTATCATTTCCGACTCGCAGGAAGCGTGCCGTTTCTTCTTAAGAGGCCGTCTTCCGATAAAATAAGCAAATTCCAAGGTGGGAGATTGAAGAACAAATACAGGCTGATCTGGTGTCCTGGACATGCAGGCCTGGAGGGGAACGAAAGTGCCGACGCTTGTGGTCGAGGGCTCACGAACCGAGCAGAGCTTCGACAGCACATTCGGTTCTTTTAAACACTCCAGCAGGAAGCTATTGAGGAAGATAATAACCCATCCGGAATAGCCCCTCGCGAAATTCTTGCTAACCAGCGAGGCATGCGACAAAAATACAGCACCCCCCACAAATCATTAGAAGGGGAGGACGCAATTGATCTCCGCCGAATTCAAACGGGAGTCTCCCAATCTTCAAAGATTAGACAAAATTTTTCCAACGCTGTATGGGCATGCGTGTCCGTAGTATGGCGGCTCACCATCGCTCTACCACATTTCGTGGGGATGCCTAAAACGACCACCAAATTCAGATACCTTTTTAGGTCAGTACAAGCTTCGTAATACTTTTGAGCAATGGGAGGCACGGCTCCCCAGCTCTGACCCAGAGGTGCAGCTTGCACTTCTGCGTCACGTCAGGCAGGCGGCGGCAACCAGTGGAGCCCTGGACTTAGGGCCACACCCATCAAGCTCATGACCCCTGTCGCACACCCTTGCGAATAAAGTTTTTCCTTCTTTCCTTCCTTGTCGTGCAAAATACCGTTCTGGATGCTCCGCAATGCATTCGCAATTGGTGTTGGTGTGAAACTTTATTACCTAAAAAGAGGTTTTTCTCACCAGTCCCTTCGGTGAGGTGGTATCATTTGTTTATTTACTTCATCCCGTTGTGTT
The DNA here is from genome assembly GCF_013339725.1 of Rhipicephalus microplus. Classification (NCBI taxonomy): domain Eukaryota; kingdom Metazoa; phylum Arthropoda; class Arachnida; order Ixodida; family Ixodidae; genus Rhipicephalus; species Rhipicephalus microplus. Next base: position 64,489,534 of record NC_051173.1, on the reverse strand, counting down.
CTGTGAAATACCTAGTTTCCTTAAGTTTGAGCTAACTAGCTCAAGAAAATGCCTTGCTACTCTTTTAGCTACATTCGCGGCCCAAATTACATTGCGTCATTGAAGGAAATACACCTTTTACGCTCAATCACAACACGTGCATGGGTGACTATGTGCACACACAAAGATTGGGAACTATTCGTGTAGTTTGTCGGACCTCGCACGAAATGAAGTTGTCGGGTTTCACTTCATTGTGTGGAAAATCTTGGAACATAAGCGCGACAGAATGAACAGCTGAAGCAATGCAATGAATAAAGCGCTATAAATGAAGTGTCAGAGTTGTTTGTGTACAGAATTTGTATTCACATAGAACTTTTGACTAAAAGTATTCATGCAAAATGTCTTGTGAATGCTTACGCGGAACGTATTAGCGATGTTGACCGACCGAAAGCAAAAGCTTTTACCCAAAAGGCGTCCACTTTAACCGGCTCACAAATCATTGGTATATAATATAAAGTGTCATTACCATTGTAACGTTGACAACTGGTCGCCATCTAATGCGAGTCAGCTATATTATTGAAGACCCTCCTTTGAGGTAGGAAAGTGCTTATGCTATTGATAAAGGCTATATAGTCCTAAAGCAGAAGCTAAGGAGCGAATACAAGCTATTCAATCGCCGATACTTCGCACCCCGAAATATATGTGCGGCATTGGCACGAGACAACAAAATCAATCTCATATTTCACGAGTACATCAATCTATGTAGCTTTTTTCTGCCGGCCCCACCGCGGTGGTCTCGTGGCTAAGGTACTCGGCTGCTGACCCGCAGGTCGCGGGATCGAATCCCGGCTGAAGCGGCTGCATTTCCGATGGAGGCGGAAACGCTGCAGGCCCGTGTGCTCAGATTTGGGTTCGCGTTAAAGAACCACACGTGGTCGAAATTTCCGGAGCCCTCCACTACGGCGTCTGTCATGAATATATCGTGGTTTTGTGAAGGTAAATCCTACATATCAATCAATCAATCATTTTTGCCGATTATACGTTACAAGCATGGAAGTGCCTATTGCTGCGTCCTACTACTAAACAATACATTTTATACAGGTATACAACATTCCTGTAGAATAAGAAAGGCTCATGAACACGTGTACTCCTAATATTTATGATGAGTAGTTTTGTTCATGAGCTTTTTTGGATTCACCTACCCAAAGCATCAAAACTTCGAAAAGTCAGGGTTGCCCAACAAAAACCTAAATCTAATTACAGGGGTATGACCTTCTCCTCCATCCGAAATGGGGTCGCCGCGGTGAGAATTCGATACCTTTATATGAGGGTAACTGGTCAAGCAAGATTACCAGAACGTCTGGAACACCGCGCGGTCAAGACCACCACGACGTGTAACAAAACGACTTTGAGGCGTGCACGCGTGATGTTCTGGCATAAGTTGCTCAACGTCTGGTCATTATATACGTAGATCTATGAGCAGAATTTCAGTGATGCTCGTCTTGATCAGATCGAAATATCTTTATGTCAACAAGACATGCATTATTCATTCCATAAAATGCTTACCTGCGCCACAGACGAATACTTCTGGAGTCCTCAACAGGGCAATATGACGGAGAGAAGGAAAACAAGAATGTATTTCAGCAGTGCCGATGAAATAGAACAATTGATTCAGCCACCATTGGGTCAAGAGTGACAAAAACACAGAAAAAAGGCACAATACTGCTTGTGAAAGCCTTCAGCTGACGATTCTTACACACGGCCGTCCCTACACACCGCCTAATGATGGCAAGCTTGGTTCAATGTTACTAATGAAAGTCATCGGCTCAGCCGATATTTATTTTATTTTATTTATTTAACAATACTGCCTATCTCATCAGAGATTATAGCAGGGAGGTCATATGAAATCGAATATTTCTTTACACAAAGTCATAATGATAGAAAATACGAGAAAAAGCCGGAAATACAACCTGACACACAAATAATAATTTATAGATGGCCAATATAAGAACACACATTCGAAAAATTTTAGTAATAGCGAGATCAAGAACTAGGTTATTGTTGCAAATGCCTGCAAAAAAGTTAATGCGTGCATTTGTAATATGAAGTATGGACAAGAAGCAGGCATTTTTATTGATCAAATTATTCAAAGGCTTTTATGAACAATAAACTAATCGAAAAACGTTCCACTTGAAAAAGAACGATTATAGAAAACCTCCGTATTAGTAGCATGACAGTGACTCATCATTTATAGGGTTTAATAATGATGTGATCTCGTTAGTGCGAGTTGCGAAGCAAGCAATTCGCTTTCAGTCGCAGCTGTAAACAAGTTTATAGATGATTGAGAGGTTAAGGTGGGATTCAGGGCACGGCGTCAACTCAAAGATGCGGTCGGCTAATCCTCTTCTGTACTTCCTGCAGATGTTCGTCGCTTTCCTGATACCAGCGGGACACGACACGCCAATATGTGCGGTACAGGGCACTTTTATGCCGCATTCCAGCGCGATCAACCAGCACGCGTCACCGACGATTCTCAACCTTCACCAGTTGGCCTTGACCTGAGAGCAGCCAGTATCAGCGACAAGCACGCATGGGCAAGACACTGCACAATTTCTCTGGTGGCAAAATGCACTGGTTCGCCTATAAATGCTGGCGTCAATCGATTGTGGGCTGAAGGGCATGGCGGCAACTCAACGATGCGGTCGGCTAATTCTCTTGTGTACGTCATGCAGATGTTCGTCGCTTTCCTGCTACCAGCGGGACACGACACACCAATATGTGCAGTAAATGGCACTTTTATGCCACATGCCAGTGCGATCAACCAGCACCTGTCACCGACTATTCTGCACCTTGACCAGTTGGCCTTGACCTGGAAGCAGCCAGTATCAGCGACAACCACGCATGGGCAAGGCACTTGACAATTTTTCTGGTGGCGAAATGCACCGGTTCACCTATAATAGCTGGCGTCAATCGATTTTGAGCTTAGGGTCATGGCGGCAACTCAACAATGCCGTCGGCTAATCCTCTTCTGTACTTCATGCAGGTGAGCAGGCGCTAAGGAAAATGCTTTCGTTTTTATGACCCCTTTTTCATCATGCTGCCGTGCACGTGGCTCCTTTGCTTGCTTGTAATTAATCTTGTAGACTATGCTGAAAACCTATCGCTATTGTCAGTAGACGTAGAAACAAACCCTGGCCCTGAAGTTACCCAGTTCGCGAAGCACCTACAAAGCATTTATGACGATTTAAAAGAGATAAAAGAGAAGCACCTTACTGCTATTGAGTTGAACTCCCCAATAATAACGTCCTAGACAACGAAATAGCAAACTGAGAAATCGGAATATGTGCCCTACAGGAAGTGGTTTGCAAACTTGAACTTCAGATTGACAATCTTGAGAATTGGTCGGAAACGAATGACCTCATAATATATGGTGTTCCAGAAAGCAAGAAAGAAAACAGTGGCACTTTGGATAAAACAGTGAACGACAGTATTTATCAAAAACATTCTGAAAGCCGAGACAAATGCCATAGAAAGGATGCATAGACTAGGAAAGCCAAAAGCTAACAAATGCAGGCCAATATTTTTGCGACTTGCTGACCCTCGCGACAAAATAACAGTATTGCAGAACTGTTACAAGTTAAAAGGCAGCAATTGCTTCATCTGTGAGGACATCTCAGCTCGCATTTGTGGCATAAGAAAAAAACTATGGAATTATGGTGAATCAAGAAACGAAGCAGAAAAAAATTGACTATAAACTATGAAAAGCTCCACAATAATGTTGACATATTTTCCTGGGATGAGGAAAATAATGAAATCGTTCCCACGAGCCTTGATGCTACTGCTCCTGCAAAACATAAAAACCAGAAAGACGATCTACAGAAGCTACGTCCCCGCAAAAAAAGTAACCTTCATCAATCTAAACGCACGTAGTACACTCAACAAATCTGATTTGCTTGAATCTTTACTGCTGGAACTAGAACCCGATCTTGTAGGAGTTACCGAAACTTGTTTGTCAAGTGACATTCATATTCAGGAAGAAGGTAGCCCCAACTACGCGATAATACGGAAAGACCGGCCCACACGTGGTGGTGGCGTCGCCATTTTTGTCAATAAAATATTCCCTTTCAATATTCTTCCAGAAGTTGAAAGAGTAAAACCAATATTTTCCAGATTATACATAGGTTCACGTGCCGTTACTGTGGGTTGTGTATACTGTAGCCCATCTGCTTCTATTGATGTCATTATTTCACTTTGTAGTTATATGCAGATTCAAGCATCAAATGCCCGACTAATCCTTCTGGGTGATTTACGTATGCCAGCAATAGACTGGCAAGCTATGTATTTCAAGTCTGATAGCTCACAATTGATATGTGATCTAATGCTCAATTTCAATTTACATCAGATAATGACCCAATCCACGCGAGTACATGCATCATCGTCGAACATTCTTGATTTAGTTTTTTAAGTGATCCTTTACCGCAACAATCTACTAGGATGGAAATAATGGAGGGCATCTCAGATCTTAACTGATTTGTTGCGCTGTGGATGTGAATGACTATAAATCTTATCACCAGGCGTCGCTTTGTTATTCTGACTTTACCCATGCTGACGGCACAAGAATAATCGATTGTCTTGCTTTCGAATAAGATTCATTCGTATCACTTACAGATAACCTATGCATTGATATCAAAACACGTTGTATTAGATTTAATGGCATCGTTACGTCATGCATAAAACGCTACGTACTGATGAAAAAAAATTGGGTGCCTAATCCCCTGGATAACACGTTAGGTGACACATGTGAAATGAAAGGTAAAACGCCTAAGAAAAAAACTGAAGACGACACCAACTATTATTAGTAGACACTATCTGACTGCAGCTGCTAGCGACATGAGAAATAAACGAAAAGGTGCTACACATATTTACTTTGGAAAGATAGTTCCAACATTTTTGATAAGCACTCGAAATAAATTTTGGATATATATAGATCCAAAGAAAAATGATGAGCTCATGCGTTCCTCTGGCAGCAAAAACAATCTCGCCAACTCCTTCAATGATTACTTTCAATCAGTTTTTTACCGTAGATGAAGGAATCATACCACTTATACAATCTTCAGACCATTCACCAATAGTAACATTGACAATTACCGAGCAAGGCATGCTCAATCTACTAATATATAATGATACCAAGAAGGGCCTGGAACCTGACAACATATCAAACGTCTTCCTTAAAAGGTATACAGAATGGGTAGCTAAATATTTATTTGTGATCTTTATAAATCACTGCAATCACGCACTATTCCCGCAATATGGAAAACCGCAAAAAATATTTTTATTTATTTAATACATACTGCAGACCATGGTTAGGTCCAAGCAGGGGGGCACAAGAAGATAAAATGCAAAAATACGAACAATACAAGCAAACAAGGCACTTATACAGGGGGTAATTCATTCCACTCTTGTATCGTACGCGGAAAAAAAGAGTACTTGAAGGTGTCAGTTGCAGCAAAATATTGGGCGAAAGCATTCAAGTTGTGGTGCCTAGTAGGTCTTGTTTGTAACGGTGACAAGAACGGAGATAGGTCAATGGACATTGCACCTTTACTTAGTGAAGAAAGGAAATCAAGACGGAAGCACTTTCTCCTGGATTCAAGGCTGGGGATTTTGTTAGCAAGCATTATTTGTGAGGGAGAATCAGTACGTGAGTATTTAGAGTAAATAAACCTTACAGCTTTTCTCTGAATTCTTTCTATTTTACGGATGTTGTGATTTGTGTAGGGGTCCCAGACTATACAGGCATATTCGAGCTCAGGTCTAATAAAAGTAAAGTAGCTGAGGAACTTGACGTTAGAAGGGGAATTTCTGAGTTTGTGATTTAAGAAGCATAGCTTACGAAAGGCAGATGAGCAAATATTGTCAATGTGTAAATTCCACGAGGGATTGCTGGTTAGTGTGACACCGAGGTATTTATGACTGGTGACTTGTTTCAATGGCGATGTTCCTAGTGTGTATTGATAGTCGTACGGAACTTTCTTTCGTGTTATGCGAAGATACAGTGTTTTGTCGGCGTTCAGCACCATTCCCAAGTTCTTGCACTATTCAAGTATATTAGTAAGATTGGTATTAAGTTCACACTGATCAGCACAGCACGAAACATCCCGAAACAAGACTGCATCAACCGCGAACAACCGAATTTGCACACCAGTTGTAATTACATAAACAATATCATTTATATACAGTATGAAAAGCAATGGACACAGCACACTTCTCTGAGGAACTCCCGAAGTGACATCAAGATAGCCGGACCCTATTTTCTATTATGACCAGTTGTTTGCGGTTTGTCAAGTAATTTGCAACCCATGTGACCAGAATTTCGGGGAGGCCAATATTTCGCATCTTAAGAATTAATTTGTCATGTGGTACCTTATCGAATGCTTTACTGAAGTCTAGAAATATTGCATCTATTTGACCGGTGTTGTCTAAGGTGTGTGCAAACGAATGAAATACTGTAACAAACTGTGTGACGGTGGAGTACCCTTTCCTGAACCCGTGCTGGAAACCTGTTAGAATATTATGGTCGTTTAAATATTCAAGAATGCAAGTGGCGACAATGTGTTCCATTAGTTTGCAACAAGAAGTTGTTAGTGATATTGGACGGTAATTTTGAAAACATAGGCGGTCGCCCTTTTGAAAGATAGGTACAACCAGAGCTATCTTCCAGTCTTCGGGGGGCTCGCCATACATTAAAGAAGTACGAAATAAAACAACAAGAAATTTAGCCAGTGACTCAGCATAGTGACGAAGAAATATGTTTGGAATGCTGTCGGGACCACATGATTTTTTTGTATTAAGGTTCAAAAGCATAGATAACACACCAGAGTAAGAAATAAAGCCAACATCACTAGGACGATTCCCTGCGGTATGCGCCAACATACATGCGCAAGAATCAGAGAATACACTTTGAAAGTACTGGTTAAAATGCTGAGCAATTGCCTGCGGGTCTGAAATAACAGAACCACCCACTACAATTTCCTTCACCAGCTTTTTTTTTTCAGAAATATAATTCCAAAATTTACTGTGGTCATTTTTAATAAAATTAAGCAACAATTATACCAATACACAAAGCAGACAGCAAAACCTTGGTATCAAATTACAGGCCAATATCACTAACTTGTTCTGGTGTAAATTTTTAGAACATATGCTATTGAAACACATAAGTATTTACATAGAAAAAATCATATCCTGTCTCCTGTACAACATGGTTTCCGAAAAGGCTCTTCAACGGTTACTCGGCTTTTAGAAATAATACACGATGCAGCCCAGTCCATTGATAGCCATAAACAAATTGACCTTATAAACAATTGAACTTATGACGTTTTTTTTCTTGCTGTGATGCCACACACTGATAAGATGATGAATGGAAGCTGATGTTTTTTGTTTTGGTCTTCACATTTTCAAATGCTTCTGGCAAGTTCATAAGTGAAAAGAAACAAAATTTATCTGTGATTATGTCACTGTTTGACGTGTATGAATCCTGTCTTCTTGACTTAGCTGAGGGAATTCTCCAGTCTTGTTTCCTTTATAGTGAGCAGTGTTTTGTAGCCACATTTTGAAATATTCTACAGCATTTACACTGGCGACATTCCAGTGTGCTCACGGCCACAAGAGGAGCAGTCTAACACTTCTTAAAAGTGTTACAAACCCTAAATGATGCAAACGCTAATATAAACAAGTAAGAGTGAATTGTTTAGGTCAAAATGTTTTCTCCTTCGAACATATTTTGACCTAGCTACATGTGACAGAGCTACCAATAATACAAAACAAGAGTCCATCCAACTCTCAAAGCTACGTGTCTTCCACTAATTGCGAGTTGTTGTAGGGCTCTCAGGCTATTTGAGAGGTTTTATTAAAGATGTCTCAAAGTTGGTGTACTGCCTGATGGAGCTCATGAAACAGGAACTACCTTTTTTGAACTAATAATTACGCACAGGTTTCTTAAAAACTTGCCCAATATACTCAAACTGATCCTGTTGTTACCTTACTAAACTACATTTACTGTTGGGAAAAATGCAGGTGCTTCACATTGTGGCAAAATGGCTGTTTTGTACCAGGACGTCAGTTCACCTCGAATTTAGTAATTTAGGGTCATGCAGTACTATTCCTAGTGATCTAACTGCAGGTTGTAGATTTACATCAAAACCTAAACGAAGATTTTGTATTTTTAATGCCTGTCTGCTAATTCTCATCATAGAGAGACAATAAAGATTTCTACTGTACACAGATTATCATGCACCTATGCGCAGTTTGAATACGCCCAAGCCCAGAGGAAAATGGGCCTGATGAGTCAATCAGTTTCAGCAGTACATCTTTCTCCTCTCGCATCATGCCAATAGTCGTCTCCCATATACTAACATCATGTCTAGATTGTGAGTCAAGGCTTTGCACAGAACCTGAAACTATATGATAATATGGCACGAATGTATGTGTTTTTTAGGGTGGCAAGCTGTTCCAAATACTAATTCTCAATCTGCTTGATTTGCACTGCAGTAGCCTAGAACAGGTGGCCATAACTACGTGGAAACGCATGATTTCAGAAGTTCAAGGCCATTTTAACTCGTTACAGTTCTCTCAAGTCAAGAATTTTATATATGATGCTCGAGCTAAGTGTATCATCTCGTCATGTATTTTGGGTGTACACCAGAAAATTGCGGAAATAAAAAAGACGAGTCCACCAGTTTGCCAAGTGTTCTTTTTGTGCGGTAGCGCTAGTTCAGTGCACCAGAATAGTATGGGTGTGTAATAGACAAGGAGATGCTAAGAGTTACAGGGCTTTGTTTTACTAAGCAGTACACTCGCAGTTGAAAGTGTAATACCAAACAACAGACCCACATTCGTATAAGCAAGAGGCTTTATTAATCGGTCGATAGCTGTAGTGTTTCACTACGCCACTGCGCTTCATTTCACCAGTAGAGAAATGTATTGGCATAGAGCGTCCTCCGCAACATTGAGTGATTCATGTCCATGTATTCAGCGTTTAAAGGTGGATAGTAGTGGTGCCTAGAAGTAGCTGTGGCTGACCACAACAAAACACAGTACCAGTTTCGACAGCAGGCCACATTTTGCTGCTTATAACGACACTCGTGCGTTGCAGGCTGACAAAAAACTTGGAATTGATGACAAACTGCAACTCATTCAACTTCCGAAAAACGACCAAAGCAATGTAGGTACCAGAAGTCAATGAAGCTGGATTGCGAGAAGCTATGCCAAAACAGTCGGGTACACACAATAATAAACAAAATAACTTCAGCCTGCATGATTGCCACGTGAGACAAAGGAAGAAATGTTGGGGGTCATGGTAAAGCAAGCCAGACGCCTTTTGGCCACTTATAGTACTTCTATATGAGCCAATCGAGATACTTGCATCGTCAGCCCGATGACGAACGCTTCCTGAAGCTTGAACGCATCACCATTGAGAGGTACCCTTTTGTTCCATATGCATTTCGGAGTATCGCCACTTTGATCTTCCAGCCGGAATGATCTTCTTAGGACATAAATATTTGCATTAGTATTGCAGAACTGAAAGGTAACAAATTTGTAACATATCAAATTTCCCTATTCACACTTTTATTATTGCATATACATGGATTGCTCATTGATGCTTTTTACGTTTTTCATTCATTATTCAAAGGACACAATGTGCGAAAACACAATTCCTCTGCGACATAAAGGGAGCTTGAAACGTGCTTTTGACGTTCTGTCACAGGTTAAGCGGCATCATCATCGAATCTTTCGCGCTGTATGTTTAGCGACATACTTTGCATAGAAAAAGCTAAGGGCAGTTATGTAATTTTTCACAGACCTGCGTTTTCTTAATCTTCAAACTCATAGTTGTCGCTGGCAATGGCAGTGGGCTCGACGGTCACAAAAAGCGTTACGGAGCACTTGAGAAATACCCCACTTGTTGCAACAATACTAGCAGCTATTTCCATTTTAATTTTCACTACGCGAGCAATCCGCAAAGGCCAAGTATGCGGACGAACAAAAGGTATTTGAGAATGGTCATCGATAAGCGTAAACACGAAGAGGGTCGTTGCTTTTCAGGAGTGAAGTTAAAACCGATGAGACGTAATTTCAGCAAAACTTCTTATGGGCCTAGTTGGTTCATAGTTATAAAGGTACTTTTACAGTGCAAATACAGGCACAACACTACGAAAGAGACGACACAGACAAGCGCTGACAATCAGCTAAATATACAGCGTCAATGCAAAAAGACCTCCAATGCAGCCTCACCGCACATGCGCCAGGCAATCTACAAAAAGCAGACGCAAAAAAGTTTAATCATATTTGAAAACTGAACCAGCGTAATCAATACGTGATGCAAATAATTCTAACTTAGATGGGTGCAGTTTCAGTTCTTTTCATCACCGATGTATGACACGCATTCTGGTTTCTACTCCAGTAACTTGTTTGTGTGGGTATTTTTGTCTATTGTCAGAAACGAGCGCTTAAGAAAACGCATGCCTCACAATTCTGGCGACAGCGACAATACTGAGGGCCTTATTGTTGCAGTAGAAATCAGCGATTAGAAAAAAAACAAGCATCAAAGAATTTCTCGGACACGCTGCCTCTTCAGCTCGAAAAGCGCCGTCGCAAAAGCCGACCAACCTTATCGAATCAATCACAAAGTGACCTCCAGAATCATCGAGAAGAAAAGCATGAGTCACCCCCTAGTTGCGTCTTGTGTCGTGGATGGTTCTCGAAACGCTTCGCCCTTTCCCAATCCATGCCCTGCAGCGCGCTGACAAAGCGATTAGAAATGTGTAGAACATAGGGCGAGAGCTTGTGTCGTCAGGGACAAAGCAGATGAAGGAAGCTTTGTGCCAGCGTGCAAAGGTGTCTCACATATCCCGTTATTAGGGAGGCGATCGCCGGGCTAATTCCAAGAGCCGAAGTATCGGCCCCCCGAACCGCACCACGAAAGCGTGGACAATTTTAGAAGTGGTCCTTATTGGCGCGCCAGCAGACGCCGGTTGTGGCCCAAAGAACAAGTCAGAGCCGAGAGTTGATAAACAAGCAAAATTATATTCTCAATAATGGCAGATCAGAAAAACAATACACCAATATGCTCACTCCACAATAGCTGAGTACAATATGTCACCAATCAATCCACACACTACACAGTACAATTAGCCACACTCGAAACAACAGAAACAGACAACAATACGCACTACAATGCAGTCGCGTGCATTGAACAACCGAGACACCTAAAGACTAAAGAGATAGAAAACCTATTCAGTCCAAAGTCCTTGGAACAAAAGTCTGAATGATACTCTTTCGAGAATCACTCACTCGAAGTCCTGCGTTGTTGTCGTTCCGCTGCCCCCTGAAGTTTCTCTTCCAGGAAACCTCGCGTCTTCAATTGGCCACTCTTCAAACTTCAACTTCTTCGCCGGAACACGTCGGCTTCACACGCAGCTGTTGCCACGCGTCTTCGCTCAATAGCGGTAAACACACGCTCTTGCCTGTAGCTCGAGCCTTCACCCCTCAGGTGAAATCCTCTTCATCTCCGGCTTCGTCCCTACGGACCAAAACCTTCGCCGACTACACGGCGGTATACCTACGCGCTCTGGCGCTCACAGAATATTATCTCATAATATTCAAAACCACACAAACGAGCGCGATCAGTCACCAAACACTCTCACAGACTGTAACACCATTTGTCGCTCATGACACTTCACATTCACAATAGATGACTTAATACAATTGTACAATGTGATTCAATTACATAACACGTGAAATCACAACTCCAAGCACATGAGTACAACACTCCACCACACATTTCCAATAATACAATTGTACAAAGTTCTCTCATTAAAACAATGGTACAATACTATACATCACATCACAGCACAACACTTCGACACTTGTGACACAGGATAACACAACATTAACACAACATATGGCACTAAGCACTGCCCAACACATTCTGATTCGACCTCAGCACTTATCCTGAGTACTTCGAGCAGCGCTTGCGCCCCTTTTTGCGGTGCTCGCTCGATCTCTTCTTGTGTTTCCACGTTCTTTTTCGGCGAGCCCTTTCCAACGACGACATCTGAGGCGTCGTCTCAGCGATCGTTGTCTCTTCCGACACCGTTAACGCGTCATTACATTCGACGGGTCCTGTCTGTTTATTTACCCGCTTGATCATGCCTCTACATTTTGCCCGGCTGGCCAACTCCGTCTCCTTTACACTGCCGGTCGGTTGAGGTCGTGCCGACGTAAGTCCAGTTGCTCGGCCCGTGAACTCATTGAACACGCTCATCTTCTCATTCGCTGTCTCTTGGGCCGCGGCTGCACCTTGGGCTCTAGTGAGATCCATCACGGGCTGCTCCTCCACTGTATCTCGCGGTCGTTGGGTTGGCGAGGGCTCTATCTTAAGGTCTTCTTCCAAACATTCCGGATCATTCGGTCCTCGCGCCCCGTCGATGTTTCCGATGACAAGGTCGTAAAGGGGGGTCGTCATACATAGAGCCGTAACCTTCCCGCTGAAGTATGGGGTTTCAACCTCAATCTCTGCTTCGGGAAGCATCCAAACTGTACGGTCAATTAAGCAAACCGGTTTCGTTCTGCCTGTCAACTCACTTTCCCGTACCAAATTTCTCCGCACGATAACAGTGGAGCTACCGGTGTCTCTTAACACCGTAACCTTCTTGCCCGCAACTTTTCCAGGCAGCGTTGGCATTCCTTTCGTAACACCGGGTGGCTGTTTTGACATTACAGCACCCACAATAGGAATTTTCTCCCCATTTTTCAATTCTACGAATCCGTCGGTGACGGCATTATCATCGGATTTCGGTGCTGCTAGCACACAGGATACCTGGTGAGTTTGACTCGCTCCGTTTCGACATGCGTCTGCTTTGTGCCCAGTCTGTCCACACTTGAAACATTTTACAACCGTAGGGCTCGTGAAGATCGTTCAACAGTTTTTCGCGCGATGAACCACTCGGTTGCACAGAAAACATCGCGGAATGCTCTCCGGTGCACGCTTCTTTTCTTCGGGAGCCAATTTCTTCGAATCATCGGGACACTCCTTCTTGACTTTGGCCAAATTAGTGCCACCTTGCGCTTCCAAGAATTGATCAGCCAATTCAAGCATTCCTTCAAGTGACTCAGCTTTCCTCTCTTTCAAGTACAGCGACAGGCTTGGGTGGCAACTAGTAAGAAATTGTTCTTTAATTAGGAGCTCTCTTAGCTCATTGTACTCCTGTGCTGTCCCTGAAAGTTCAATCCATCTGTCGAAATAATGGCAAAGTCGGGCGGCATACTGCGTAGCCGTCTCCCCATCAGCTGGCTTTCCTGTCCGAAATCTGTCCCGGAATCGTTCTACAGTAAATCTAAATCGCTTCAGCAAAGCAGCTTTCACCTTTGCGTAGTTGGCTGCATCGGTCGGCGTCAGCCTTCCGTACACACTGAGCGCTTTACCACTCAAGCAGGTACTTAAAGCAGTTGCCCATTGATGTTCCGGCCAATTCTGGCTCCTTGCAATCGTCTCAAATCGGTGAAGGTACGCGTCAAGGTCGTCCTTCCTTTCATAAAACGCTACGAGCAGCTTGCTCGGGTTCAAGCGGAAGCCATGATCTTCCCGTTCGCTGCTTTCAACTCTAGCTTGGACGGGAGTTTCACTTCGCTGTTGCAAACGGAGCCGCTCGAGTTCCATCTCGTGCTGCCGCTGCCGTTCCCTTTCAGCCATCTCCGCTTCTCTTTCTTCCTTCAGCTGCCGCTCCCTCGCTTCTCTTTCTTCTCTCGCCCCTTCGGCTGCCAACTTTTCTCTCTCCAGCTCCAACTTCAATTGCTGCTCTCTTTCTTCCTTCAGCTGTCGTTCCTTTGCCTCTCTTTCTTCTTTCACCCTTTCAGCTGCCAACCTCTCTCTCTCCAGCTCCAACTTCAATTGCTGCCCTCTTTCTTCCTTCAGCCGTCGCTCCTTTGCCTCTCTTTCTTCTTTCACCCTTTCAGCTGCCAACCTTTCTCGTTCCAACTCAGCTGCTTTTTCTTCCTTGGCTCTCTCACCTGCCAACCTTTCTCTCTCCACCGCCTCTTTCTCCTTCTGGCTTACCCATTTCCGTAGTTCGGCGCCGGAAAGACCCATCTTCTCACCAAGCGCAACTAACTTTTCGAGATCCATTGTGTCTCGCAACTCGCAAATAAAACCTTGCCGCGTGCAAAAAGTACCTGACTAAATCAGTCTATCGGAACACTCCCCTGCACTCGTTAACGAGAACACTGAACAACACACAAAATCGTTCCGATAGCACTATCAACAACTCGAGGCTCTTTCTCACTACTTTGGACACACTGTGCACCAAAAGGTCCTATGTCGCGGACGCCAGATTAATTGTCTCACATGTCCCGTTATTAGGGAGGCGATCGCCGGGCTAATTCCAAGAGCCGAAGTATCGGCCCCCCGAACCACACCACGAAAGCGTGGACAATTTTAGAAGTGGTCCTTATTGGCGCGCCAGCAGACGCCGGTTGTGGCCCAAAGAACAAGACAGAGCCGAGAGTTGATAAACAAGCAAAATTATATTCTCAATAATGGCAGATCAGAAAAACAATACACAAATATGCTCACTCCACAATAGCTGAGTACAACATGTCACCAATCAATCCACACACTACACAGTACAATTAGCCACACTCGAAACAACAGAAACAGACAACAATACGCACTACAATGCAGTCGCATGCATTGAACAACCAAGACACTTAAAGACTAAAGAGATAGAAAACCTATTCAGTCCAAAGTCCTTGGAACAAAAGTCTGAATGATACTCTTTCGAGAATCACTCACTCGAAGTCCAGCGTTGTTGTCGTTCCGCTGCCCCCTGAAGTTTCTCTTCCAGGAAACCTCGCGTCTTCAATTGGCCACTCTTCAAACTTCAACTTCGCCGGAACACGTCGGCTTCACACACGCAGCTGTTGCCACGCGTCTTCGCTCAATAGCGGTAAACACACGCTCTTGCCTGTAGCTCGAGCCTTCACCCCTCAGGTGGAAATCCTCTTCATCTCCGGCTTCGTCCCTACGGACCAAAACCTTCGCCGACTACACGGCGGTATACCTACGCGCTCTGGCGCTCACTTCCACCTCCTCCTGCTTTCTCGTCTCGGCCGCTCGATTAAATACCTTCCGCGCCACATTCCAGAAATTTCTTGTCAATTCGTCGGCGCGATATGCGGCGAAGGCTGAGGGGAGAGCGAGACGGTTGGAATGCCCTCCCCGGAGGATGATTCAACTCGGTATGACCACGCCCCGTTCCTTCTAGAAAAATCGCGGGCTTGCTGGGCCGCCGATGTGGGGTGAGGAGGTTCGTCTGCGAAGCCACGCTTCCGCGGGGAGAGCGCGCGCCCGGGGAGCCTTGGATGTTTGTTTTTTTTTCTTTTGACCTCGTGGCGTTTCTCCGGCCCGTTATCGCAAGAATTTGGCGGCGCGCCCATTTTTAGCGCTCGTTCTGTGACAGAAGGGTGAGAGATTAGAGTTTTTTCGTGGGTGGGCAAAGGCTTGCGCTGCACCCCGAAGAAAGGTATGTGATTTTCACCAGACAGGAAGAAGTGCCCTGCAGTCGCAGCGCCTGAAAAGCTGACGTGTTATCGGCGAAGAGTTTGGTTTTTGAAGTTCGCACATTTGGTGACGCGAGGTTTCCTGGAAGAGACGCTTCAGGGGCAGCGAAATGCCAGCAGCGCTCGACATGATTGATTGATATGTAGGGTTTAACGTCCCAAAACCACTATATGTTTATGAGAGACGCCGTAGTGGAGGGCTCCGGAAATTTAGACCACCTGGGGTTCTTTAACGTGCACCCAAATCTGAGCACACGGGCCTACAACATTTCCGCCTCCATCGGAAATGCAGCCGCCACAGCCGGGATTCGAACCCGCGTCCTGCGGGTCAGCAGCCGAGTACTTTAGCCACTAGACCACCGCGGCGGGGCAAGCGCTCAACATTGAGTGGGTGGTTCCTGCAAAAGAGTCATTCCGACTTTGTTCCAAGAACAATGAACTGAATGAGTTGGTCGGAATATTATTCTTTACCTGTATCGGTTGAATAATGCATGTTATTGTATTGCAGTGTATGTCGTTGTTTGTGTTGATTGTTTTGAGTGTAGCCGGTCGTATTGTGTACCCCGTTATCTCATTCTTGACGTATTGTATTGGATTACTGTCGAGTGCGCAAGAGTAGGTGTATTTTTTGCTTTGCCGTATTTGAGCATACTTTTGTTTGATTGAGAACTCTCGGTCCTGACTGATTCTTTGGACCACAGCCGGCGTTTGCTAGCGCGCTGAATAGGAACACATCTAAATTGTCTGTGCTTTTGTTTAGGGGATACTTCGGCCGTTCTAATTAGCCCGGCGATAGTTTCTCTAATAAAGGAACTAGTGACAATTAATCTGACGTCCTCGACTGGACCTTTTTAGGGCACTGTGTGTCCAAGTTTTGAGAAAGAGCCGCGAGTCATTGATATTGCTATCACAACAATTTTTCTCTGTTGAACAGTGTTCTCAATAACGACGGTGCACTGATTTAGGCAGATATTTTCTATACGTGGCTAGAATATTTTGGAGCGGCGCCATGAATCTGTGTAAATTAGTAGCTCTTGGCGGGAAGATGGGTATTTCTGGCACCGAAATACGAAAGTGGGTGAGCCAGAACGAGAAAGAGGTGGCGGAACGAGAGAGGTTGGCAGCTGAGACGGCCAAGGAGGAAAAATCAATGAAGTTGGAGGCAGAAAGACTAGCAGCTGTTATGGGCGAAGGAAGGAAGAGATGTGGTAATGACTGAAAGGGAAAGACAGCGGCAGCACGAGAGAAAAGTCGAATTGCTCCGTTTGCAGCAGCGAAGTGAAAGTCTTGTGCTGGATAAAGTTGAAAGCAGCGAAAGGGAAGACATAAACTTTCGTTCGAATCGAAGCAAACTGCTCGTAGAACTTTACGAGAGTTAGGTCGACCTTGACGCGTACAATCACAGATTTCAGACTATTGCTAGGAGCCGGAATCGGCCGGATTACCAATGAGCCACTGCTTGGAGTAATTGCTTGAGCGGTGAAGCGTTCAGTGTGTAAGAAAGGTCAACCAATGCAGCTAACTATACAATATTCACGGCTGCTTTACTGAAGCGATTGAGAAAATCTGTGGAAGGCTTTGAGACAAATTTCGCACGCGAAAGCCAGCTGATGATGAGACGTATACACAGTACACCGCTTGACTTAGCCACTATTTCTACAGATGGATTTTAACACATAATCAATTGGCCAATCAAATGTGGTTGCACTGGGCACAAGGCCTCCGGTGTGTTCTATAACCTTCAATGTGTTGTATAACCTTCAGTGTGTTCTATAACCTTTGGTGTGTTCAATATTTCAATGCAACGTTTGCGGTAGAAAAACACTGCGTATAAATCTCTGGATTTTCGCTGCCAATACCACCGTGTCATTTTGGGACACACCGTTGTGATTGACCATTAAGATACTTTTGTCCAATGAGGCTTTTCAACCTTCGCGGAAGTGAAGAGTATTAGCTTGCTCACTTACTCACAGTGAATCCAAAGCTGAGGCAATTAGGAAGTTCCCGTGAGACAACCTCGACGTAAACAGTTCAATGGGCTCGTATGGAAAAAACAGAATGAAGGGCCCGGGCAGTCGCGTACTCCGTTACAACTACCCATAGACATGCTAACGGGGGACGCAGCAAGGTACATTAGCATATAGAGGGGGTGGGATTGCTGTGGTGTACCTTCGCCCCACTGACTAAAAAATCTGTGCACGCCTATGCAAACACGCAAAGACACACAATTCTGGTTCCGAAACGAACGACTCCGTCAAGGCGCCCGAAATGATAATGTGGCATGGTTGTGTGTTATATTGTTATATAAGCCTATATAAGTGCACCGCAAGTGGCCACTATCACTAGGCAGGTTATAAAGTTAAACTCGGTCTGGCTACTCTAAACAGCTTCAATCTTCTACACCAGAAAAACAGTACACAAAAGGGTGACAGAGATAAGAAAATGAAAACTGAAAGACTAAAGTTCAGTAGAAGCAATGTCTATGGTTTCACTTTATAGGCAAATGAGAAGTAGCCGCATAGATGAAACAAACAGAAGTGCAGTGAGTTGCTTCAAACAATTGCTAATAGTAAGAGCATGCTGCGGTCATCAGAGCTTTCCACAACTCACTTCATTCAGATTTTCAGGCATTCTTTTCCCAAACCATTCAGACGCTCTTCCAGCTGATGCTACAGAGAGCGCAGGAAAAGGCCAATTCTCTCTTGTGATAAACATTTTTTTTCAACAACGAACTCCACTTAAGCTAACGTTTCGGCAAGTCGATATGACCTAACGGGGGTTTCCACGAAGGCAGCTGCAGTTTTAGAAACACTGGCTCATGCAAGCATTTGTGCTCAGGAATACATTTTCGTTGCTTCAAGTCTTCATCTTTTTTCCACTTCTGGCTCATGCTCTTCAAGCGAACATTAGAAAACTCGTCATATTATGCTATTGTCCTGAATAAAATGAGTCACTAAATATAAACTATTCTTTGTTGTTAACCTAGGCCTCACCATGCTGCTACTGAGTCATTAAAAGTTGACTCACGCTTCGCACTCCTGAAATCCCCTTTATTTCAGCTTGACATACTGCTCCGCCGTAGTGGCTACGGTACTCGGCTGCGGACCCGCAGGTCGCGGCATTGAATCCCGGCTGCGGCTGCTGCATTTCCGGTAGAAGCGGGAAAGGTGTAGGCCCGTGCGCTCAAATTGGGGTGCACGTTAAAGAACTCCTGATGGTCGAAATTTTCGCAGCCCTCCACTACG
The DNA here is from genome assembly GCF_013339725.1 of Rhipicephalus microplus. Taxonomy (NCBI): domain Eukaryota; kingdom Metazoa; phylum Arthropoda; class Arachnida; order Ixodida; family Ixodidae; genus Rhipicephalus; species Rhipicephalus microplus. Next base: position 64,470,695 of record NC_051173.1, on the reverse strand, counting down.
GCGTCTCTCATAATCATATGGTTGTTTTGGGACGTTAAACCCCACATATCAATCAATTTGAGATTCTGTTCACTATTAAGTCAATTGATTCATCATAATTCAGATTCGAGTTCTATTTTCCTTACTTTTGATATTATTTTTCTATTAATAAAGAATATACTACTGTTAAATCATTACTACACAGCTGCAATATAGATAATATTTGCTTAACCATTATTGACGTTTCACATTCGTTGCACCACTCATGGTTACAGCTTTGATTCGCCCAAAACATTATCGGTTTACAGAGCACCTTTCTACTACTATGAAAGGGCTGCTGAACACTTTTTTCTAAACCAGAGAAAGTAAGAATTCCTGCACGAAAAGGTGTATGTTTTTTTTTCGCTTTCACGTCAAAGCGCCAATGATATAAATTTTTGAAACAAATTTTTGAGCCACATGTGGTAATCAAAGATATTCGCAATAAACACGGCATCATTCAAGTAGACGTGCTGGGTCTATTATTTTAGTTCTGAGAATATTGTTTACACAACGCTTTGGAGCGTCACAAGTTCAGGGTGAAGACCACGTGTAATGACCTTATCTTCATAAAGGTCATTCAATGAGAAGAATGTAGTATTTTCACGGTCTTTTATGTTGACTGGAATATCCAGACACTCACTAGCTCACACTTTAAATCCATCAACAGTATTACGTAACAATAATAATCACATCTAGGTCTTAACGTCCCCAAACCACGATATTATTATGAGAGGCGCCACAATGGAGGGCTCCGACTATTTTGACTTCCTGGGGTTCATTAACGTGCACATATATCTAGCTACATGGGCCTGACATGTTTTCTCTTCTTTTAAAATGAAGTCACTGCGGTCGGCATTTCATCCCGTGTCATTCGTGTCAGCAATGAAGCGACTTAACCACTACACTACCAGAGTAAACCTACGTTGCATTGCTTAGAAGTTTGATTGTGTAGTGGATCTTCAAGCGAACATTATCCATACATGGCCGCAAGCATCAATTGTTTTTTAAAAACACTACTAGTGAAGATGTCCACGGACAATTTCAGGACTCTATGATAACATTTCTATGCAATGTGTCGACTTTTAGCTTTCTAGCTATCCGTGATGAAACGCAGCGTGGTCTTTGATTAATTGGTGTGTGGGGTTTAACGTTCCGAAGCCATCATATGATTATGAGAGACGCTGTAGTGCAGGGCTCCGGAAATTTTAATCACCTGAAGTTCTCTAACCTGCACTGAAATCTGAGCACACCAGCCTACAACTTTTATACCTACGTCGGAAATGCACCTGCCGAAACTGGGATTATATCCCGCAATCTACGGGTCAACAGCCGAGTATCTTAGGCACTAGACCACCACGGTGGCACAGCACAGGCTTTGACGGTGTATATTGACATATTATTCGTTCAATAAGCGGCACTCTGCTACTGGTCATTCTCGAACTCTTGTTGGCAAGAAGTTGTCCTTCCAGTGGCGCCAAAGTTATTCGACCTGTTCTTGCTTTTTGATTTTAACATTGAAAAGAATTGTATGAGTCAAAAAAACAGAGCAGATACGCAACAAGAACGCGTTACAAAAAGACAAATGCTGTTTTTTGAACTCTTACTAATCCGAATTCTGTTGCCGCTTAAGACTTCTCACGCATGTGCATTTTGATCACTGTCTCGACATGTGGTCAATCAAACTTCTCTTTCTTTTTAATGAGTATGCTCATTTAACGCCATATCCAAGAACGTCTCACTGAAAAAAATATTTTTTTACTATCTACAATAAACTCCTCAAAACTTTGTGGCTGTAATTGATTCTTTTTCGACACAAAAAAGTCATCCAATGGATCAACTGTTTTTAGTAAATTTAAATTTTGCTAACATGCGGCATTTAACAGCCAAACTGTTCCGGGCCCCACTTAGCCATGTATTCCGCTCTTGCAACCGCTGATTTACACACTTTCCCGTTTACTCAATTAGAGAAAGAAACGTTGAACCTGTCTACTTACGACAACGCTGTGCTGCGGATCTGGCGACAAGCTCAGGGGAAATTGGGCATATGCGAAGCCCATTGAACGTGTTTCACCCCACCGGGAGCAGGCACAGCACGACCACAACGTGCTCTGTTGTCGGTGTGGGCAACTATGGTGCCATTGTGTCAACTTCGGAGCTGAAACGAGGGACTTGCTGTTCGAAGTTGCCTTTTCACAGGGACAGAAGTGACCCCACGGAAGCGTTAGCGAGCTCCGAAAAATTGTGTTCCGCGACAGTGCAGGCAGTACCCAGGCGCGCACTCCAGCAATGAAACTATCGGTTTCCGGACAAGGTATATGAGAAAGATTGAAAACAAGCGTGAATTACTGCAGTTAAAAAACTACGATTTTATTCTGCCTCATCTTTGATTTCTATTGTTACAATTCTTCACTGGAAATGATTCGTTTTGTCTACCTGAATCTGTACGTAACCTGGCGCGCCCACGCAGTGATTTCAGTAATAGTTGCTGACTGTTTCTTCGAATTGTGAAAGTCTTTTATGGTTATATTCAAGCCGCTGAATGGAACCGACACCTAATACATGAATTTTATATGTCACTTTCGGATATTTTAGGTTCTCTTTCACGCACACCGTGTGTGCGCGTCTTACGCTCCGTAGAGTGCTTTGGGTTAGCGTTTATGTCCGTTAACTGCGTGAGCTCGTCGCACCCGTTACTACATCGTGCCTGAAATTCTGCACGTCCCACCCTGAGCAGCGTTCGCACAGTAGGCAAGATATAAAGTAAACTCTGGGGGGTCCCCAGCCCTCGAGGAGAAGAAGCAGAGCTCGCGCAAAATATGGCGGCCTGCCTTCGTGGTGGTGAGTCGGGTCAATTGCACGCGTTCCTGAGCTTCGGCGACCTCTTCTAGCGTGTTATGTACGCCAAGTTCGCGGAGCTTGTACGTTGGAGTGGTGATAGGGAGGCCAAGGGCTCGTTTGACCACCTTGCGAATAAGCGCATTGAGTTGATCGCGCTCAGCACGTAGCCATTTGTTTATAGGGGCAACGTAGGTAAAATGGCACAAAACATCATTTTCACTGGTATAGCGCACCACGACAAGGACACACACAAAGGAGAGATGCACACACACACAGCGCTAACTTGCAACTAATGTTTTATTTGCGATCACACACGCTGTTTATATAACAGTAGACGGATAAAACTTGGATAATGTCACGTCAAGAATACAGCACAGCCCATGCACGTGTCATCACCGATAGCGACAATCTACACTGGCCCGTCAAAGTGAAAATTCCAGGTACTTCTTTTCTTTAGATGATAATGCTATCGAAGCCACACTCACACATGTTTCTTTCATTTTGTCTATTTCAAAAGCTTCAATAATTTCACGTGTGGTTCTGTCACGGGCCTTAAAGAGTATACGGGTGTTTTGGAACATAGGGACGCAACCGCACCTCTGACTGTGAAGGGCCAAATGACCACATACATAGCTCCAGCATATTCTTGCTGGCGAAAACCCGCGAGAGAATAAACCGGTTCTTCCGTTCACGTACGCTCGTTCGAAATTGGTAAAGCGTGCGGTGATAAAATCCTGTTTTCAGAATTCACTGATGAAGTCTTGCCACCACAAGCTTGATGAGAGATTGTGGGCTCAAGCAAAACGTTTATTAAACTCTGGCTACCCCTTGCACTTGTTGATCGCTGTCGCCGAATGTATAAGCGGGAAAGGAAGGGCAAACGGCAAAGACCAGGCAACCGCCACTAAGGCAGGCAAGGTTGCTGTAGTGCCTTACATGCATGCCATTTCGCATAACTTGCGAAGGATAGCAAGGAAGGCGGGTGCGGATGTAGTGTTTTCTGCTCCCGAAAAGTTGCAAGGAATGTGCAAAAAGGTCAATGCAGAGAGAAGCGGGAAACAGGTTTGTAAGATTAAGCACCGGGAGAAATTTTTGAATTGTTCTGGTGGTGTTGTCTATAGCACTCCTTTGACTTGCGGTTGCGAATACATAGGCCAATCTGGAAGGTGTGCGAATGAAAGACTAAAGGAGCACAAGTACAATGTAGAAAGAGCTGTATGTGGTCATTTGGCCCTTCACTGTCAGAGGTGCCGTTGCGTCCCTACGTTCCAAAACACCCGTATCCTCTTTAAGGCCCGTGACAGAACCACATGTGAAATTATTGAAGCTTTTGAAATAGACAAAATGAAAGAAAATTGTGTGAGTGTGGCTTCCATAGCATTATCATCTAAAGAAAAGAAGTATCTGGAATTTTCACTTTGACGGGCTAGTGAAGATTGTTGCTATCGGTGATGACACGTGCATAGGCTGTGCTGTATTCTTGACGTGACATTATCCATGTTTTATCCGTCTACTGTTATATAAACAGCGTGTGTGATCGCAAATAAAACATTAGTTGCAAGTTAGCGCTGTGTGTGTGTGTATCTCTCCTTTGTGTGTGTCCTTGTCGTGGTGCGCTATACCAGTGAAAATGATGAATCCCAACCAACTAGCCCGGCAACGTGCCTTAGCAAGGCACAAAACAAACGCTTGTACGAGACGCAGCTGGTTGTCTTCTTTGAGGCCATGATGCCTGTTGGCTACTCTGCGTAAGAGTCGTATGGCATTCTCAGTCTTAGTCCTAAGCTTGTGTACTGTTTAGGTGTTGGTTCCGCGGAACTCGATGATCATAACGAGGACCTTGATGGTGTCTAACCTGGGTACAGTACGACCACCTCTGGAGTTGAGGGTGATATTGCGTTCTACCGGAGGTTTCCACCCTTTGGGCTTGGCACCCCAGCAATTGGGCAAGTATATCAACAGCTGCGTCTTCGCGGGTGAGCACCTGAGCCCATTGTGGTCGAGGTAGGACTCGGTGGTGTCGATAGCCTCTTAAAGGGCTGACTCAATAAAGCCATCCGAGCCTGTGGAGCACCATATGTTACATCATCCGCTGAGATAGTTTGATTTAGCCCGTCGATTTTTGAAAGTCGTTCGGAAATCCCAATCATCACAAGGTTGAGGAGCGTGGGTGAGAGGACGGGTCCGTGAGGAGTGCCTCGCTGTCCGAGTTCCATTTCTTCTGACACTAGGTCTCCTACACGGAGTACGGCTCTGCGTCGAGTGAGAAAAGCGCGGATTAAGTAGTAAAATTGATGACCCAGGCCGAGGGCTGTGATCGCTTTCAAGATTGATGAGTGTGTTTTGATATCGAATAACTTTCTAAATCCACACCGAGTATTGCACGAGTGTGCCGAGTGTTTTAACTATCTAGAATTTGATGCTTTAGGAGTAACATGGCGTCTTGAGTGGATAGCCCTGGTCACTAGCTAATCATGTGGCGCGGGATGCAGTCGTGATCTTCGAGGTATCAACCAAAACTGTTGAGGACGATGTGCTCAGCCACTTTTCCTACGCACGATGTGAGAGATATGGGGCGTAGGCGATCTAGGCTCGGCGCCTTTCCCGGTTTGGTTATGAGAACCGTGTGAGCTAGTTTCTGGGCATCGGGTATCTCACCCTCTTTCCATAATTCGTTGATAGTGTCGGTGAGGTAAGAGACGTAGAGATTGTCCAGGTTGCGTAGGAGCTTGTTGGTGATGTAGTCGGGGTCAGGGGCTTAGCGGCCATTTAGCTCATGGAGAGCTCGGCGCACAACTTCAATAGAAAAATGAGCGTCTAAGTTGATGTTGTCAATGCCAGAGAAATTGGGGTGAGGGATCACAGGGCCCGTGGGAAGCGGGAGATATTTTTCCACGGTGTTCTTGACAACAACTTTCGGTGACACTGTCCGTTTTGCTTGAAGAAGTATCTTCACGATCGAAACACGCTGAGTTGTGCGGGTTTCAGTTTCATTGAGGAGGTGTTTGAGTAAGTTCTACGTTTTTCCATTACAAACCTGACCATCAATCGTGTTACAAACTTTGCCCCACTGCTGTTTTGAAAGGATCTTTTCGGTTGGAAGGTCTCCAATAATAGTTTTGTTGCCTTGTTTACGTCAGCTTTGAGCTCGGCCGTCCACGTGCCGAGGCTCGGTGGGGTATGGGAAAGAAGTCGTTCTGCGCGGGTCTTACGAAAGAGGTCCCAGTCGACCCAAGTGTGTGACTTGGTCTTCCTGCTTACTGTGGGGAGGTGTACGGCCAATATAAAGGGGTCGCTACCAAGGTCTACCCTGAGGTTGGACCAGTGAGCGTCGGCGATATTCTTAAGGAAGCAGAGATCCGGCATAGTGTCTCTTCGCGGGGACGTACCGGTGTGAGTGGGGAAGGCTTGCCCATAATAAGAATAAAGCCCGTGTCATTCGCATTTTTCCTAAGCTTGTTACCTTTGGGTGTGTCGTACGTGTAGCCCCAGGTACTATGCGCGGCATTAAAATCTTCCGCAATCACTAGCGGGTTAGGTCCCGCGAGACGGACAGCTTTTTGGAACAAACTTGTGAATGTTTTTCTATGAAGGCTGGAACTACTGTATAAATTAAGCCAGTACATGCTTTGTTGGGATATGTTGCCAGGAAAAATTTCGACCATAACATGTTCAATTTCGGACACATTGACACTGTGTGCTGTGAAGGTAATCTTGTTAGTGACCAGGGTGGCAGTAACGCGTCCTACCGAGAGGCCGGGCAACCACTGCCATCCAGAAAACGTGGCGGTTGATACTACAGTCTCTTAAAACAACTCATCATCGAGTTCGATTCGGTGTGTGGTCTGACCACCGTTATTGCGCATGCACGTTTTCTCCCCTTTCCTCTCCTACGCTCCCCATCCCTCACGTCGCAACTTGACTTGGAATTACCATATTGCTTACAAAGGGTGCAAGGCACAGAGATACAATTTCCCCAATGCTATTTACCGCATGCTTACAAGGAGTTTTCAGAGGCCCAGATTGGGAACAGTTAGGTAGAAAAGGTAACGGAGAGTATCTTAGTAAGCTGCGCTTCACCGATGACATTGCGATGCTGAGTAACTCAGGGGATTATTTGCAACTCATGATTACGAGGTTAAACAAGGAGAGCAGAGAGGTAGGTCTTAAAAATAATCTGCAGAAAATCAAAGTAATGTACGACAACCTCAGAAAAGAGCTGTGCTTTGAGATTAGTAACAGTGCACTTGTAGTTGTGAAACACTGTGTCTACTTAGGACAAGTAATAACCTCGGAGGCGAACTACAAGCTTTAGGTAACTAGGAGAATAAGAATGGCGTGGAGCATATTTGGCAAGCGCTCTCAAATCATGAAAGGTAGATTGCCATTATCCCTCGAGAGGAAGTTATATAGCAGCTGCATCGTGCTGGTACTTAGCTATGGAGCAGACACCTGGAAATTTACAAAGAGGGTTCAGCTTAAATTGAGAACGACGCAGCGAGCAACGGAAAGGAAAACGGTAGGTGTAACATCAAGAGATTAAAAGAGAGCAGTGTGGATCAGGGAACAAACGGGGTTAAGGATATCATAGTTGAAATCAAGAAGAGTAAATGGAAATGGGCAGGGCATGTAGCTCCTAGACAAGATGACCGCTGGCCATTTGGGGTAACTAACTAGATTCCCAGAGAAGGCAAGCGGGTTAGAGGGATACAGAAGGTTAGGTGGGCAGATGAGATTAGGAAGTTATGGGTGTAAAATAAAAGCAGCAAGCACAGGACCAAGTTGGCAGGCGGAACATGAGAGAGGTCTTTGTCCTGCAATGGACGTAGTCAAGGTGATAATGATGATGATAATGACCATGTTTGCTTCACCGTAAAATTACCTAATGATAAACGTAGAATTAACATAATGCCTGTGACACATACGCAGAGAAAAGGCTAATTACAGCTCCTGTAGGCAGCTCTTCTAGATTTCTCTGCGACTGTCCTGTTCCTTCCGCAGAGGCCTTGCGTTATTTTTTTGAGGCAGCACTTCTAGCTTTCTTTGTGACTTTCCTGTTCCTTCCGCGGAGGTCTGGCTTTTTTTATTTTATTTAAGGCCGCTCTTCTAGCTTTCTCTGCGACTGTGCTGTTCCTTCCGTGCAGGCCTAGCATTTTTTCTTATTTAAGGCTGCTCTTCAAGCTTTCTCTGTGAATGTGCTGCTCCTTCCCATGAGGTCTCGCGTTTTTTTAAAGGCCAAGTCTTTCTTAGAGACCTTCAACAAAACAATTTTTGTCTGTCTGTCTGTCTGTCTGTACCTGTGTCTGTTTGTCTGCCCTCAAGGATACCTCAAATGGCACTAAAGGGCCAATCCCATCCGCCGCGCCAACCATTATTGCTCAAGCTTTAGCGTTCATAGATGTGTGGGTGTCAAGTAAAAAAGCAATTATTGCGCAAAACTGAGGCGCTATAATAACACGTCGATATTTTTTATGAATGCTTTAACACTAGAAGAGGCACACATAAATAACTAAAATGAATAAATCTTTTATGACGCTGCGCTGACAGTGCGACGCGATGTTGATAAGAGTATTTTCGATGCTTTACTACGTCGACACACTGGTGGCGCCTTCCGGTCACTTTGAGTTCTAGGCATTATCCCCTCCGAGACTGGCACGCACCTTTCTCCACCGGCGCGCATGTCTAACGTCCCTCGATGGACTCGTTCGCCTCCGCTACACGCTTTAGACACTCTACCACAGCACCTACAGAATACCCTTCACCGATTTTGTTTCGCATAACATCAAATAAACGTTTCGTTCACTCTCTCCAGGCGCAAGAGTATCGTCTTTCGACGAAATTTGCAGTGTACATGCAGATTCGGGCCAATGTTTCAAGTGCGAAACATTTCTTGGCGAACTTCCGTGACTTCGAGCGAATCTATCTATCTATGTAACTATCTGTCTATCTATCTGTCTATCTATCTATCTATCTATCTATCTATCTATCTATCTATCTATCTATGTATCTATCTATCCATCGATCGATCGATCGATAGATAGATATCTGTCTATCTAGCTGCTTCCGACATTTAGCTCTCCTGGCCGTTTGGATAATGGTATCAATACTAAACTTCGTAAGACATAACATGACTGTTTGACTAAGATGTTTGACTAGTCTTAACATGAAAATCTTGACACGGATGTCATGAATGACATAATTTACATTTCATGGTCCTGCAGCTTTTGCAGCGGTTTCGTTCACAAGGCATGCTGCGATACTGGTAAGTGCATTTTTATACATGACTGTATAAAAATGCACAAGCGACAGCCCCGACATGAAAATCATGACATGCGTGTCATGTAACAACAAGACTACATGTCAAACTCATGATGGGCTCATGGCCGTTTCGCAAGCTTTGCATATACCAAGTTTGTTTTAACGGTACGCAAATGCATGACGAAGGTATGCGACTGGTGCAAACATGATAATCATGAGATGGGTGTCATGCCACAATATGACTACATACCACGCTCATGATGCGCTCGCGGCCATTGCGCCAGCTTCACATGTACCGAATTCGGTATTACAGGGTGTGAGTGGATAATGAAGGTCTGTGACTGGTACAAACATGCTAATCATGAGATGCGTGTCTTGTAAAAACAAGACTACATGGCATGCTCATGATGCGCTCGCAGCCGTTTCGCTAGCTTCACATGTACCAAATTTGGTATCAATTGACGCGAACGGACGACACAGGTAAATGACACGTCCAAACATGATAGTCATAGCATGCGTGTCACGTAACAACATGACTACATCCCACATTGATGATGGGTTCGTGATCGATTCACTAGCTTCACATATGCGAAATTTGATATTACATCACGTGAATGGGTGGCGAAGGTATGTGACTGGAGCAAACATGATAATCATTGGAGACGTGTCATGTCAAACATGACTATATGCCACACTCAAGGCGCCTATACACTTCGATGTGGCCTGGTGTGCGGGCACGCCGGCAATGCCACGCCAGGCGCCGATATCCCCCTAGTGGATCTGCCCACTGACCTCCATTGTTGATCTGCCTGCCATATGCTGGCAGGCACGCGTTGCGTTGCTTTGACGCATGCGCGTTTGAGCGGACATGGCGTCCCATTGTCACGAAGACAGGCAGACGAGGGGCCGTCTAATTAACGTCGATGGTGCGAAATGAAATGCAGCATGTCGCCTATCACGCCGGTTGTCGCCGAGCCACCCCGACGGACGCTGGTCGCGCTCGTCGCGTTTCCCTAGCGTGGCGTCGCTGTGCCCAACCTGCGCGCGCGTCAACGTTGCGTCGCAGTATATTGGGCCCTTCATGACGCGCTCGCCGCCGTTTCGCTAGCTCCACATGTATCAAGTTTGATATCGCGGGAAGTAAACAGACGACAAAAGTAAATGAGATGTCCAAACCTGATAACCATTACATGCGTTTCATGTAAAACGTAACTACATGCTACGCTCATAGCGTTCTCGCACCGTTTCACTATTTACACACACACACACAAAATTTGGTATTACGTGACGTGAATGGACGACGAATGTAAATGACATGTCCAAACATGATAATCATGATATGGACGTCATGTAAAGCATGAATACATGCTACGCTCATAGCACGCTCGCGGCCGTTGCGCTAGCTTCATATAAGCCAAAGTTGGTATCAGGTGACGTTAATAGACGACGATGGTAAATAAAACGTCCAAACATGATAACCATGACATGGAAGTCATGTACGTCATAACTTACCTCCGTCTCGTTACATTGTGCTGATTTTCAAGTGCCCTGTCAACCTTTCTCATTCGTGCTTCGCATATCATCGATTCCCACTTTACATGGGATCTGCCAATTTTTCTTTACTTGAGGCCGCTCTTTAAGCTTTCTCTGTGGCTGTGCTGCTCCTTCCATGGAGGCCTGGCGTTTTTTTTTTATTCAAGACTGCACTGCTAGCTTTCTTTGTGGCTGTGCTCTGCCTTCCACCCGGGCCTGGCGTTTTTTAAATGCGAAGCTTTTCTTATTGAACTTCAGCGACTTTGAAAGTATCTATCTTTCTAGCCGCTTACGACTTTTAGCTCCTCTGGGCGTTTCGATAATGGTTTCAATACCAAACTTGGTATGCCATAATATATCTGTATGACGAGCATAAGTCACTAGTCAAACCTTGAAAATCATGATATGCAAGTCATGAATGTCATGATTTACATTTCAAGATCTTGCTAGTCTTGCGGTGGTTTTGTTCACATTGCATGTTGCAAAATTGGTATAGTATGACATAATCGCATGGTGACCACAAGCGACAAATTCAAACATGAAACCCATGACATGCGTGTCATGTAACAACATGACTACATGCCACGCTCTTGATGCGCTCGCAGCCGTTCAGCAAGCTTCACATATGCCAAATTTGGTGTTACGTGACGTCAATGGATGACGAAGCTCGTGAATTGTGCACACATGATAATCATGAGATGTGAGCCATGAGAGAACTATGACGACATGCCACAGTCAAGGCGCCAATACATTTCGACGTAACGTGGTGCACGTGCTCGCCGGCGTTCACTTCGTCGTGCCGTGGTGGTGTTGCCACGCCAGGCGCCGGTCTTGCCATATACTCGCAGGCGCGCGCCACACTGCGTTGCTTCGACGCATGCGCGTTTCAGCGCGTCCAGAGTCCTTCCGTCACAAAATAGTGTGACGCAATGTTGTATGGGTAACGCATCGGCGCGAAATGCAGCAAGTCACAATTCGCGCAGGTTGCCATTGGGCCATGCCAATGGACGCTGGCCGCTCCTGGCGTCAGACTATAGAGTACTCGCGTTTTGCTAACGTATAGCGTCACTGTGCCCAGCGTTCGCACACGTCAACGCTACATTGGAGTATATTGAACCCTTTATGATGCGCTCGCGGCCATTTTGCAAGCTCCAAATATACCAAATTTGGTGTTACGTGACGTCAATGAATGACGAAATATATGACTGGTGAGAACATGATAATCCTGACACGCGTGTCATGTAAGAAGATGCCAACATACCACGCTCATAGCGTGCTTGCGGCCGTTTGTGCAGGTTGTGTATTTTCTTCGGTTATGATGCGATGTTTCGTGATTGGGGTCTGCCGAATTTGCGATGACGACGAAAAGCAATCTTCGTATTGCAGGAGCAGGGCCTTGAGCTGTTCTTGCTTATCGTTCGGAAGTCTGGGATTGACGTCGAAAGCTATGGGAAGGGCTTGATTCCTCTGAGCAAGTTCCGCAGAATTGGCGAGGGCGAAAGCACTTGTGGCTTCGACAATTTCTTCGATGTATGCGACTGTTGTTCCTTTGTTCACATGTTTGTGCTCATTGCTGAAATTCGTGAGCATAACCGTTGCTTTGCCTCCCCGCAGCTCTGCAATTCCTCTTGCGACGCAAATAATTCGGGTGACCAACAGATGCTGACTGCCTTCAATGACGCCTTCCAAGTCAGGTGATTTAGAAGCGCCGACTGTAATAATGATGGTTGAGCGAGGAGGATTGGTGACTTGTTCTTCCAGCACATTCAAAACATGGTGTGTTGACGGCGTGCGTGGCGGTAGTGCTTCTTCTGTGGATAACGTTATCGACTTTGTTTTTAGGTTCATGACAGCACCATGGAGGCATAAGAAGTCCATGCCAAGTATGACATCTCTTGAGCAACGCTTTAGAACTACGATTTCTGTAGGCTAAATACGGCCGTTAAATGTGACTCTCGCTGTGCAGATTCCTGCAGGCGTTACGAGATGACCTCCGGCCGTGCGGATTTCAGGGCCTTTCCAAGCTGTCCTAACTTTCTTTAACTTCGCGGCGAACGACCCACTGATAACAGAATAGTAGGCTCTAGTATCGGCGAGAGCGGTCACACTGCGGCCGTTGATAAGAACGTCGAGGTCGCTAGTTCGCCGTCTCGCATTACAGTTAGGGCGTGGCGTCGGGTCACGGCTTGTTCCGCTGCTTCCATGTTGCGTCGTCAGGCCACCTTCGGTAAGTGAGCTTTCGCCGTCAGGGCTTTGCCTGGTTGGCGTTGTGTTGGGAAAGCTCCGTCGCGGCGTCGTCGTCGGAGGAGGATCTTCGGTATTTCGTCGCACAGCAACCGCACCTCCACCGATTGCTGCCCTTAGTTTTCCGGATACGGGCTAAGAGGCTTCTCGAGAAAGTTTTGCTCTGCGGAAGTAACGTTTCTTTTTATCGCCAAGTTGACTGAGGTGCCTAATGTACCAGGGTGCCTACTGTCGGCGACTAGGTACATACGGCGACTAGGTACATATTTTTGAACTAGGTTTCAAAGAATGGACTTAAACATATTCCAATTACTCAGTACTGAACGCTGGGATACACCAGGTATAAAACCGTCAAGAAATAATGTACGTTCTTTAATAATAGCGTCGTAGTTAGCTTTCACGTAATCTCTAATAATTTTGAACCATTTGCATGTTTTCTAATGTGTTCTAACTTGGCCTAAAGTTAAAATTTCATTGTCACTTAGGCCAGTCAAATGGGTGATTGACGAAGCCACATTTTTAACTGACGTTAAAACACGGTCTAGAAGTGACAATGAATTTTGTGTGGCACGAGTGGGCGAAACAACTATATGCGATAAGTCGAAATCAGCAAAAACCTAGATAAATTGTTGCACTCGGATGACGATGGATATTAAAATGGGCATATGGCAGACCATACAATGTTGGGAAAGTTAAAATCACCCATAAGAAGTATTTCAGCACCAGGATTTTGTACAGTAATTTGATTTAAACAGTCGTGAAGGTTTTCACTGAATGATGCACTGGTTTACGGTGAGCGGTAACAAACACCTATGATCATTTTCTTAACGTTCGTAGACCACACTGAATCTCTATCGCTCGTAATGGGAACTAGAAAACTGCTAAGGCTTTTAGTAGTTGTAAGTAGCACACCACCACCAACTAATGCAGTGTGGTCATTCCGATAGATTTGATATTTTTTATTGCAGTACAGCAGGTCAGCGTATCGCAAATGGCAGATAACCATGTTTCACTAATGGCTCCTATGTCAGCATTGCAATCAACGATTAGGCTATATAATTCATCTCTTTTTGGCATAAGGCTGCGCATATTAGTAAACAGTACCGCTAAGTTAGTCCGCCTAGCACTCTTTGAGCCGCAACCTCTTTCGTTTCCCTATCGCTTTTTTGTCTGCACCCCTCATTTCGGGGTTAAGGAAAAAGTAGTGTGTTCACTTTCGTGGTTAAGTGATAGACCTTTTTCATGAACGAAATCGTCGTCCGCATTCTAATGGTAACATTCGCCACCTGCAAGAAGCTTTTTCTACAATACTTGATAAGGAACATGAGGGTTCTTGCCGAGCTCTGTCAGTTTCTTTCTAGCGAATCGTGTTGCAGAGAAGAAATCTTCACTTAATGACACCGAACTTTCTTTTAACTCTGAACGTTTCAGAAGGATTTCTTCTTTAGTTTTGTAGGCGGTAAACATAAAAATCAAAGGGCGGTTTTTTCCAGCGCCAAAACGATCGATCCACTGAACTCTTGCAATGTTTTCGCTGGTTACGTCAAGATTTAGCGTGTTATATATGATTTACTACTTTTTTTCTGACTTCTGGGCATTCTCAAAGGTATCGTCCTGTATTCCGTAAAACACGATCTTATCGCGATGGGAGCGGTCTTCCTCATCATGAAGCCTTACACGCAAATCAATTGAAATTTTCGCAAAATTTTGCATTGTTTCCCATAATTCATTTACGTCGCTTTGCCACTCATCAATATTTGCCGTTGGGTTTTCAACTTTTTCAAGCCTTTCCCTGTTGTCAGAAATCGCAGTTGTGACTGATTTCCATTCACTCTTTCCTTCAGTTGTGTCAGAAATCTTTTTTGTACGTCTTCCATTCTAATAGACCTCTGTTTAAGATTCTTATATGTTTTTACAATCTCACTTAAGGCTTCTAGATGTGTTTTGAGCGGGCCAGCGTTACTTTCAAAGTCGCCACATAACACCAGCAGTATAAAACAAAATGGTGCAATGGCGGCTTCTGGGCATGTAAGCACGACAATGAAGACATTATCAGTCTTAAAACTAGAGTAGGTAATACTGTATTGACCACCAACCTGCACAAAGAACGAAGAATTGCGTAAGGTCACCATTCCGTACATGCTTCCATGCCCACTGACGAGCGACTTTGCAGCGCTGAGATTTGTCTGTTCCGTCAGAGGCACTGTCGATAGCGTTCTAGCTGCGCAATGGTGTTCAAGTCTTTGGTGCAGCGAAGCGTACGTGTACTGATAGTGAGAGCCAGCAGTCGGGCGAACAGGCAAATAGGGAACAGCCATGTAAAGTGGTTGAGTAGTCGGATATTTTTCGTCAAAAAAATCCGTAGAAGCCACAGCCAGCGGGTTGTCGCAGAACTCGACCTGAGCAACCAGGAGACCGGTGTTCCAGCCACAGGATAAGAAGCCGAAAAATTGCACGAAGAGCAGAAAAGTGCGTAAGCCCGTTATTGCGTAAATGCTTCCATGTCGACTCAAGAGCTTCTTCACCATAGAGTGAAAAAGCTCTTGAGTACCGTCTAAAGAAATGTTTACCAGGTGGTATTGCTGCAAGAGCAATGATACATTGCCTAGAGTTGTGTATATCATATGTACGGGTATCTCGGGAAACATTTCCAGCGTGTAGCTATGCTCTCACGACCACCGGTCTTTTGTCCAGCTGCGTGACCCCGTAAATTGGTAGACGCTCTAAAGAGTCATTAATATATCAGATGTTTTTCCTGCACGTGTGGTGCACGATGCGGAATGACTCTTATCCCAGACGTGCCTACCAAGGCTAATGTTGCCAATTTATTGTGCTAGCGAAAGATTTTCCTATATGTAGCATTCGGCAATGAGCAAATAAGGCTTAACTGGAATTCTCTTCGTATAGATCCTATTTTTGTGTTATTTTTACGGCCACATTCGTCTTTGCCTTATTGTGTCAGTTATTTATAAGTGTACTAATTTGTTGAAGTGCAAGTGCAATGGACGGCTGGCGTGCGACCTTTTCGCGTAAAAACTGGTTGACCTCGAGGAGCAAGGCATTTTTGTCATCGGGCGTAAAACCGGAAATCGTGACACATGACGCACTGGCATGACGAGTAGATTCACGCTATTCAAAGAGCTCGTCATAACTTTGCAAAAGTGAATTACGTCCGACCGTTAGCAGGTTCTTAGTGATGAGCATCTGAAATGCTTTGTCAGTAACGCCTTTCAAGAAGTGGTTGACTGTTTCGGCTTCCGTCATGGCCAGGTGGACGCGCCGGCTAAGGTCGAGCACATTTCGATGTAGCTGGTGCAATTCCCACCACTCTGCATGCTTGGCACGAGTGCGCAATCGTTTTTCAGAACCTAGCTTGCGAAGGGCTGGACAGACAAACCAACCTGCCAATGCCATTCTGAAGGCTGACCAGGTGGGAAGGTCCCTCTCGTGATTGCGGTACCACAGGCTGGAGATGTAGGTAAATATACTTGGACGACGCTTAGCTTGCGCATATCATCACAATTGTTGTGTTTGCTAAACCGGTCTTACTCGTTCAGGCAATCTTCATGTTTTTGTCATCAGTGCCAAAGAAGGTAGGCCGGTCACACAGCCTAGTGAGATTGAGACAGACAGGAGCCGGAGGAGTTAGACACAAGGTGACAGCCTGTCTATTTTTATCCATGGACATCGTAGCAACTGGTGGCAACGTACGATTTCGAAGTTCCCGGATTATCAATACCCAGCGCCTTCACCCAATAAAATAAGACGTTTGAAAGCAGCAATTATATATTAGACAAGATAACAACCTCTTGAACTGGCGCCGAAATGGTGGGTGCAGCCTAAACGTCTAGAGAGCAAAACATCTTGCTCTTCTCGCCCTGACAAGTACCCGCTGCCTCCTCGAGTAGCGTTCACTTTCTTCACTACAGTTTAGTTTTTGCGTCCTATTAACACGAAAAGCTACACCTGTCCGTCTGTTTGTCATGAGTGCATTTTTTTCTATGTTTTTACCTATTCTAGAAGTGCCTTAGTATTCACTTGCCGAATCGCGCAGCAGCACTATTGTGTAAAATAATTCTTTCACCCACTATAGCCTATTTGCGTGCCCATTTTTTTATCATTGCAAGCGATTATTCACGCTACTTTCGCAATCATTTGGAGTTACTTGATGCCATTCTAACACAATTTGTGCAATTTTTAGCTCAACTACTCTATATGTCTTCTTGCCACGGTCACGTTTTGATGGGCAGTATTTAAAAATAAAAGAATAAAAAATACATTTCTTCTGATTTTCTTGAGGAATATGGTGGAAGTGTGGCTGATTTAGATGCTGGCTTTGGTATCTGTACATTTTTAGATGATCCTTTATAACATAATTACTCCGAAACTGTTAGTGTGTATTCATTAGTGTAAATAAAATCGTGCTCATCATTTTTCAAATGTCTCACCCCTTCATTACCTATAGAAGCACGCATAACTGACGAAGCAGCCCTTTATTCCCTTTAGTTTTGTTTAATATAGTTTTGACTTTTGTCCTTGGCCTTGCACGGTACCACAGAATGCTGGGTCGCAGTATCACTAAGACCCTGTGTAGTCTTGACGAGTGTTTTGGCCAATATGGCGGCAATGGTAGTGATAAAAAGGCCTATTCCTGGCCCAACGGCATGTAGGGCAGTGAATAGACCTTTTTTTAGCACTGCCAACGTACATTATGGTAACTAGAGTAACGCTGAAGCACCACGACGGGCACGCAGCTGTTTTACTTTATAACGTATGTATGTTACATGTGTAACTTACGTGTAAGAATCTTTGTAACAAATATGTATTATAGGTATGTGTATTCGTGCCAGCGGCATCAAGATCAAGTTAATTTACATGAACCGTGAAAATACCGCTGGTATCCTCCATCTGAACTGGCTACGTGCAGATCACAGCAAGCCTTCATCGGTGGCCCAGCAATGGCTAGCCGACTTCAAGCCAATGTGGATGACATTAGCGTGAGCGTGGTTTGCCCCGCATTGCACCAATATTGGTGCTGATGTTGCATCAAAATTTATCTAGTGCCAGAGTGAGCATTCCTTGGTATTTTTGTCACAAAAAGACAGTTTCACTGAGAGGGTGAAGCACTGTATTCGACAACAACAAATTGTATTGTCATTCGAAGTGAGGCTGACAGCTCTGTTGGATTCAATCTAGCATATTTATACAAAAGCGCTGCTGTGAGAGAATGTGGCAGATCCAGGAATAAATGTTTTTTCGCACAATCGTGTCCCACGTAGAGCGTAGCAAGCGGTAGGGTAAACGAGTAGCCCACTCTTAGCTCCTGATATATCACGTGAGCAAGTGGTCGTGACCAGGCCCTCAAAACAAAAGTTCAATGTTGGTTTTCTAGCGACAACTCCTTCCCCCTTAAGCGTTTTCAAGACCGTTATAGACTGGTGCGGCACCTGCTATCTACTTCGGCCAGCCTTACAAACACTGCTTTGGCAATACTAATCAGGCTGTGCCGCGGCATTGCTACGCACTAAACTAACCGCCTGCAAAGCTGGGTGTGCTATCCTGTCACTCCGCGGCAGTGTTGCGGAGTGGGTGCCTTCATTCCATTCCTATGCTATTCAGGCGATGTCTAACTTGCCGCATCTTCATTACTATCAATTACTAAAAATGACAAAGCTTAGCCCATTCTCACTTCGGGAGCTTCGAGGTTTGGTTTCTCCAAAACATAAACTCCTCATTTATACTGCTCTATTTCAATCGCACATGAATTACTGTACCTTCGTCTGTAGGAACACCAAGCAAAAAACAAACTGAAATTGATCAGGCTGCAGAAGCAGGCAATACGACATATCGCCGGTGTGTACGACGCTCATACATCATCCTTATTCACAATACTCAATGTGATTCAACTTGAGCAGCTGTATGAGTTCAATCTGTTTGATAAAAACAAGCATGGCTTGAAAGGTAAAAGCAATTTTCTCACACTCTGTATACTAAAAGTGTCATCGGCAACTTTACATCACAAGGAAAAGAGCAACATGCATATTGCGGTTTCGCGAACAAATTATGGTCTCAAATGACTGAAACATATCATGCCTAACGTTTTGAACTGTCTAAAAAACAAAGATATTCCGATTCATGCGTTGACAGACAAGCAGTGGAAAGCCCCGCCGCAGTGGTCAAGGTACTCGGCTGCTGACCCGCAGGTCGCGGGTTCGATTCCCGGCTGCAGCGGCTGCAATTCCGATGGAGGCGGAAATGTAGGCCCGTGTACTTAGATTTGGGTGCACGTTAAAGAACCCCAGGGGGTCAAAATTTTGGAGCCCTCCACTACGGCGTCTCTCATAATCATATGGTGGTTTGGGGACGTTAAACCCCACAAATCAATCAACAAGCAGTGGAAAGAATATTTGATTAGCGATCCCAGACAGGGTCAGTGAACGTGAGTTCATTGTCGAGTCCGTCTTCTCTGAGTTTTGTGAAGTACAGGATTCAATTTTGTCGTTGAGGTTAAGTTCGAATGAAAGTGCCTTTTGCTTCTTCATATCTGTATGAAAAAACATATGTGTTATGTACCTATCGATTTGGATATGCATATTATTAGTAAACAGTAATGTTTTTATTCTTGTTACTTACGTTTGGGTTCATTTCTATTTATTTTCTTCCATAGGTATACCTTAGGTTTTCAGAGTTTGCTGATTTCAACATTGTACCTGCAGTTACAGTTTGCTGCTAAACTTGTTTATGTCTTTCTTTCATGTTACTTGCTTGTACGTTGTATGCTTATTTTTGTATTTTTTTGTTTTACTTGACGATGTGTCCGCGGCCGAATTGTTTTCAGGGTCAGGAATCTCGTCAAGCTGCTTCATAGCAGCTTTTAATACCGGTGCTTGCATCTTTTTCACTTTTTAATCTCATTTGCATAGTGTTGTGTTGACCATTGCCACTGAATAAAAACATCAAAGTATTGTAACCTTAATATTGTCATTCAACACGATTGTTCAAAAAGTTTGCTAAATACTGAAACTGCAACTGGAATGGTCAGGCAAGTGCATTCCATTCCAACAATTTCTCAACTTAGGAAAGACATATTTTGCTAGCTTTATTGAGCTAACAATGATTGTATCAACATAAAATTGATGTCATCACATGCATTAGGAACTTCAAAATTGCGTGAAACACGTTACAATAGTGGACAGACACTAGCTTTGTGACTTATGCCGTGCAGTACAACCACACTACTAGTTCCCATAGGCGCAGTTTTCTGGATACCTCTAGTGAGTGCAATCTTAGAAAAAAAGTAAGTCTTTAGTCGGCAGTGCATGTATATACTTGTTTTGAGCATGTTTCACTACCTCACGGCATCTATTTATTATAGCCAGTTTCTAATAAAATTTGAAACTTTTGCATTACTAACAAAAAATTAATGTTGTCTTGGTAGTTTTAACTACACTACTAAGCCACATACGTTACCAGACTTCTCGTAAACACCATTTTATATGTTGCAAAGTTTTATGCTTACTTATGACACGCTTATATGCAAATATAAGAGCAGATGAATGGACACACAAAAGATCAAGCATTTTACTAAATTATATGGCTGCTTATAATACACTGTATGCTCTGCCAGATGTTTAGCATAAATGGACCTAAAACAGCAGATTTAGTACACCCCGGCTATGTCTTAAGATTCTGTGTGCTCAACCGCGAGCATCTCCTCGTCTATGATTAGTTCATACCATCTAGTATGTTGGTTTGATGCGTACATTTTATGGTAGTGATTTGAACAGTGGGTGACCACTAGTTATATTTTATGTAGATAATGGCGTTTCATTAATCCTATTTATACTTCTGTCATAGACTCATCTTCGTGTTGCTGTGTACACGTACAGACAAACGTACGTTAACTAAATAATAAATATTGCCTTAGGTATTGGAGTCGGCACAATCCAGGAACTACTTAGCAATCTAGAGGTATCACTAATCTGCACTTCACAACCTTTATTTACTAGAAGGCTAGTGCTTTTGAAGTAAACGGTTATTTTTAGTTGGTAATTATACACACCTTTTTTTCTAAAAGTGCATGTTTCAACTATCGGTGACGTTTTATAATTGCTTAGGCTCAAGTACACTAATGCTAAAATGTTGATTTAACGAGAGGTCACATAACGCTTCGAGAAGTGCCGTCTTGGTTACGTGGTATGACGTGCTTTGCCTGGCCGCAAGAACCAATAATGCTTTCACGGGTCTATTCTGTCACTCTCTTTAGGGTACATCTTAAGTGCCAATTCACTGCAGACACAATTCACACACAACACAATCGATCGTGTACGAATGTTCACAGCTCTGATTCATACAAATAATTGCGATAGAGTTTCGGGCAATGGCACCCATGTGTGTAGGCATGGAGGACGGCATTGAAAAAAGGCAGTAAAGGTAATATGTGGTGAGATGGAACGCAAGCTGCCATAAGAAAGCTTCAAAAGAAAAGAGAGAGAGAATAATTTTAATTGGAAGCTGTTGAGATTCGCCTGGTTTTTCACCTGACAGGCTACTCCAGGTGCCGGGTGATGACAATGATATCTGCAATGATAAACACACCACACATACAATTACATACACGCATCAGAGTCACATAACACTTTCAGTGAATTCATGTTAAGAGAAGCATCGTACCAGAGTCAATACACATCCAAATTTACGTAAGTGGTTTTTGAAATATGCCTCCGAGTGGCGGGTGGCGGCAGAAACAAGAAAAAAGGTAATTAAGGATGGGGAAATACCGGGTGGCTGAGGTACCAACGAGGGACAAAAAATCGCAATGTGTAAGGAGAAAACACTGCCGCAGCATTTACGCATGATGGACACCATGGCATAGAACCGATCCCACGGGACGAGTAGAGAAGGATATATGGTTGATATGTGTAGTTCGACACCCCAAACTCACCATAACACCATTAGGAGAGGGCTCCGAAAATTTCGACCACCTGGGGTTATTTAACGTGATCCCAAATCTGAGCACAAGGGCCTACAACATTTTGGCCTCCATTTAAAATGCAGCTACCACGGTCGGGATTAGATCCCGCCACCTGCAGATCAGTAGCCGAGTACCTTAGCCACTAGGCCACCGCTGCGGTGGAGAGAAATGTTTCGGAGCAATGGTGTTTATATAAAGACAAATATGCAAGGCGCGTTGCCTTTAAAGGTACCTTAGTAGTGGTCATGCCAAGCCTTTCTAAATTACTGGTTTATTTTAAAACTTGAGGCTTTGATTTGCTAATGTTTCAGTTATGAAAAGCAGCATGTGTATGTGAAGGTACTTTATATTTTTGAAAAAGACTTCTATTCCCGTTTCATTCCGCAATAAACGCGCAAAATTCCATTCTCTTTTACCACAAGCTTTGACGCATTCTATTGACATTCCATTCCGGGTTCACAAACATGTAGAACTTCAAAAGATTCATTTGAATTCTCGAGTGGAAACACTGCTCCATTGGCTTGTGTGCCATGACAGGATAGCTGGCGACAAAGGGGTCGACGCCACCACTTAGGGTGGCGTCGACACCATAACGGTGATACACCACTCATCTAGGTGTTGGGCCAGTCAGTTTACTCACGAAAATACTGCGGCTGCTTCAAACGACAGCCCACCCTGCCATGCGGATGGCAAGCGGCAAGCCTCCACCTTTCCTATTTGAGACGGGCCTCGACAGATGTGAGCTGGTGTTGCTGGTTTGCTGCGTACCGGTAGCGCATAGCCTGCAGAACGCATGTATTCCATAGGCCACTGTTCTTCGTTTATTTGCCGAAAGTACGGTGACGATGAAACGCTTGAGCATACTTAAGAGTTATTTATTCACCGTTAGCCTGATAGCAGGGCTTAAGAGATTAGCTTCACCGTGTCGGAAACGTTTGTTGCGGAAAGTGCCCTATATATAAGCGGTATAGCATTTACGTAATTTATGCGCCCCCGTTGGGACGGTGCGCCATCTAATGGAGGTGCATAAGTTTTAAAAAACAGTGAAAAGAAAAGAGATAATAAGAATGTCTGCCTGTGTCATCACGTGAAGCATTGCTACAAGTTATTTAGTACTACTAAGTGAATATAAAGGCGAAGCCACCACAAAACGCGAAAATACCTATGTACCCGATTTGTCTAAGATGAACTACTAGCTAGGTTTATATACGTTTGAAAGTGCAAGCTATATCAAACATTATGCTAACCTATCCATAATACTCTGTACTCAAAGCTAACTGACTGCAAGCGAAGCTATTTAAGTGGGTCCATTTCTCAACTACGCCAAAACCACTTCGAAGTGGCCGTCCGAAGCCACCGCCACTTTTTATATACATTTTGTCAACCACGCTAACACGGTAACGTTGCAAATGAAAAATAGCGGGCGTACCGTCATTAGCACGCGCCACGTGCGCTAGCCCGCTAACCCTAGTAAACTATAACGGTATAACATTTGCTACAGCTTTGCTCCGACCACAGAGCAATGCGTATTACTGAGCCATTATCTCCTGCTCTGTCTGTCTACGCTAACTAAGCAGGACATCTTTTTTTTTCGTGCGTCCTCGAATAGGCAAGCCTTCCGAACTTTTCTCGAGTTTACTGCGTTTGTGTACCTCGCTACCTTATAGCGAATGCTTTGACTTCGTGCGACCGATGGCTGTTCTGACAACGCTCTCTCTTGCTTTGCCTTTCACTTTTCCTGTATCTCTTCTCTTTTTGCTATCATCATTATTTCTGCCTCCCACAGCTCCACGGCTTGAGGTAGATAATAGCGTTCTATTTATTCATTTCTCTTCCATTAACTTTTGTTGGTTTTGAAATGTCTTATCTTCGAGTTAAATCTTGTGTGGGCCATGACCACCTTTATTGCGCATGCACGTCTTCCCTCCTCTCTCCTCTCCTGCGCACTCTCTCTCTCTCTCTGGCGTCGCAAAGCCGACCCAGGCAGCGTCTGCTAGCGAGTTTCTTGAATGAAAAAAACCGAGTGCTCGCGCTGCACAACTGTCCACTCGCCACCTCGGATATATAGGTTACTGAATGTTCACCATCAAAGTGGGGTCGGTGTGATATTTCTCTTGTACTTTGTCTAACAATAAAATGCGTGGTGGGCTCATTAAGTACAAGCGGACTGCAGGCCTCTGTGTCCAATCGGAGCCTTCTGTCCGTCATTGCCCATCAGCAGTGATTGAAATGTTTCAGTATAAAACATTGGCCTATTTCTGCGTGCTTTGCGTCTCTCCGGGTTTCGCTCCCTTACAACGCCTCGATCAGTGCCAGCATCAACGCCACCGCCAGTGTAAGCGTGAGCGCGCACTGCTTCGCATCTACACAAGGTTTTCTTTACCAGAAAATAATGTGATTTGTTCTCCCCACTTTGTTGACAAGTTTACCGAGTGGGTTTATTTCATCGCATTGACCGGCCTACTATAGTTGTTCTGGTTCATTTGATATCTGCTTCAGCTGCGTCCGTCACCACAATAACGCACTTTTACCCGTGATAGCATGTATGCCATATTTGAAGGCTTCGATCAGTTTAGAATTTATACAGGACATGACGAAGAAGACAACGGCGATGGCGAAAACCTGTTGACAGTGTCCATATAATTGCTATAGCAGCAATATCTAACTCTTGGTACATTGCCACAAGTGCGGAACACCGGAACTGTAGGTATTTATTGTTGGTCCTTCAAAAAATGTAGCTCAAATTTCTTATTAGAAGCTATGTTTTTGCCGGTGATTAATTTCTTTTGCCTGGGGTTTTGGTTCAGTTCAATGTTTGAAAGCCTTGAAATACTTGCATAAAGACACACCCAGATATTTTTTTTTCAAATAAGACATACATTACCATGAAACAAATTTATGCATAGTGTTTCAACCACCATACCTGATTCCGCAGCGGATATTCTAATTACCATCGCACTCTGCGTATAAGAAATCCTTCTCCATGACGCCTTTTGCCTCTTCCTTCATGAGCGATAACGACTTTTTTCTTGAAAAAAAAAAAAGAAGCAGCAATGCCGTCTGCATAAGCGAGTATTTTGAGCTATATATAAGAAAGCTGTCACCACTGATATTTTAATACATGAAGATTTATATTAGGCATATTAAAAATTGTCATATTACAGGCAGCGAATATTAGACGTACAATATTAACACGCTCAAGACACATAGAAACACCATCAATCAGCTGCTAGTTCTAGAATATGCAGCAAGGCAATTTTAATAGCTATTTTAAGATTTGATGAAATTTGTCTGAGAACAAAACGGGAGCCCTTCGTACAGCTTTAAAAATGTTTCCCCGATAAGCTGTCGAAATTTTGAATGAAATGAAATCACTCGAGCTTCCAAATAAAACATGATATTCGCAATACACCTAGGTAGCCCGAGACACCGCCGCACAGGTTGCCTTTCTAGCAATATTAGAGGTTTTAATTTGTACTTTTAACACTCTTATGTGATTTTAATGATATGAGAGCACTTGTCATTGTCTACAGAAAATTCATCAAATCAGAATACAAAACGCGCGTGTTTCTGAAGCATAAAGGCTCCTGACACTGTATTTGCAAATAAAGAAATTTATTTTGACTGTAATCACAAGAAGAGGCGTGGCTGCATGGTGGAACACCCGCTTCTTAGCCAAACGACCCGGGTTTGATCTCAACCGAGACCCAAGATTTCTTATCAATTATTTTTTGCAATTTTTCTTGAATTTTCGGTCACTCAAGGATGATTCCTCGCTGACAACCAAGGACGCCGAAACCAAAGCCAACGCCTGTGCCACAATTTCCGCGAAATGACCTCTTTAACGCAGTCGCGTTAAAATATTTTGAGGCTAGGTTATGACATGATTTCAAATTGCCTGGCTGTGAGAGCGTACGTCTGCTTACTTTTCTGTGAGATGGAGCGCACCCTATTTCAGCCCCAGGTAATTCATTTCGTCAGTCCTTAATCGGAGATAGAAGGGTTCCGATTTCCCGAAATCTCAGCGTCACGCACCCCAGCAGCTACGTGGTCTACTAATCCTCGCACAGCTTTGAATGCCGACTTGTTTACATTTGTCTACTATCTCTCTTGTAAACTAGCCTTTTGAAGGCTTGTTGACGGGAAAATAACCACGTTATTTTTTAGTAGTGAAGCGTTTTTAGCAGCAAAGAAACAACCAGGTGCCACGCAATGCAAATAGTGCAATGAATGAGTCGTCGAATGCTCCAACATTCTACAAACCTTGTTCAGCGATTAACTGTAGCACATACCCACCGTGGGGTCTGGGGGATCGCACACGCTTTTGGCATATTTATTCCTCGTCGTCAGCAACGGCATGAAAAATGCACGACACTCCTTGCGAGTGTGCAGATGGTACTACGCTTTTTTGAAGAGTGACCAAGGATGGCAGAGTGAATATCTGCCCAGTACAAAATGATTCATGGCATAGTGGGTACTCTACAAGTACACTTGCAGGAGCTACCCAAAATGTGTTAAAAAATTAAAGCTGTGAAAGCCCACTGTTCCAGCTTTTGTAGTGGCAGAGCTGCGTGTTGCGCGCAGGCCTGCCATTTTTTTTACTTTTGCTTGAAATTTCATTCTTACGTGTTCGCGAAGCACCTCAAGTAACCTTCTTTTCTGCGCATGTGTCAACGTCATTAACCAATTCTCCATATTCAATGACTTTCAAAAAAGTTTAGGGAGGTGTCAGTTGAATGGTGGCGTTTTGTTTTGTGCCAGGCGTAACAGTTTCAAAGTGACCGTAACTGAATTTAAGAAACTTCGACAAGTTAGACAGTTGTATATATACTTCGTGTGATTTTGTTTAACTGTTACATTTTTAATGCGTGTAATTATTTTGCATTCTGCACGCCCTTGCACTACACGTTTTTTCCAGGGGTTACGTGCAAATAGCTTTCAATAGCAAGGCACTCTTGTCTTTAACGGGGCATTTTCAATTCTGTGAAACCAAGAATAAACGTACTAATTATATCAACAGCGGCAAAGTTTTTTTACCGCTCAGTAAAGCCTGAAGGTTCCAAAAATCATTTCAATTCTGCATCTATGTTGAACATATGCATACAAAATGCTCGTCAATAAACATGAAACGATAATACACCGACAAGTAAACATCTGCATCGGAACAAGTTGATATATTCAAGAGAAAAACGCGGCCACTGTGATGATGAAAGTTCGGACACTCTTTAACAACTGTAACTTCAAAGCAAACTTGCGGTGGAAGCACTAGATCTACAAAGCGTCCCTATGACGAGATTAGCGTGGGCACACGCATGACCACGCCCCTTGAATGCTCACGTGTGTGGGAGCCTGCGGGGTGACGCCCATTAAAAACATTTGCCTGAATCTACAAGTTACACTGTAAATGTCGTTGAAAGATGATAGTCTTTCGTCTGGAGAGAGTGAACAAAACGTTTATTTGATGTTGTGCGCAAGAAAATGGGTGAATGGTATTCTGAAGGCGATGCGTTCGAGTGCCTCGAGCGTGTAGCGGATGAGAACCGGCGCATCCAGGCACGTTAGACAAGAGCACCTTCTGGCAGTTATCTTCAAAAATAAAGGCATGAGCGACCGCTGAGAAAGATGCACGCCACTCTCGGAGGTGATAAGGTGTAGAATGCAAAGTGATGGGCAGGTGCCACCACCGTGTCGTCGTAGCAAAGCGTTGAAAACAGCTTCTTGAACATCGCGTTGCACTGTCAGCGCCGCGCGATAAACGCTACAGTCCTTAGAGTTACTTGTGTCTGCCTCTTCTAGTATAAAGGTAGACATACAAAACATAGACGTGTTGTTATGGCGCCTCAGATATGCGCAATATTTGCTTTTTATTTGACAATTGCACAACTATGAACGCTAAACCTTGAGAAATATTGGTGGGCGCTGCGGATGGGGTTAGCCGTTTGGTGCCGTTTGAGGTAGCGCTAGGACGGACAAACAGACAAACGTACAGACAGACAGACAGACAGACCAAAAGTTTTTCCGTCTAAGGTCCCCAAGAAAGACTACCGTCTTTATTACATTGTTGCACCCAATGTTTACAGCCGCTTTCCCTCCGACATCACTTGTCGAGGCGTGAGGGCTGCAACGGACACGCATTGAGTTGGCAGTGTGGTGAACCCACGTAAGGAAATTGCGGTAGTAAGTTGGGAAAGCGAAAAATTGGTTTACAGGGAAACTTGGTGCACCTTTCAAATCGTGAACAAGTAACAGCTCCGCAAGACACGAACTTATTTGTTGAGCCGTAACCTAAGCCCCGGAGAGTGTTTTTCACCGTAGCACGGTTGTTCTAACCCCTCTTTCGGGCTCCTTCTTGATTGAACTGTACGTTCACGCGAAAGATGCGAGACCAGGATACTGCTGAAGCACAATAGACGCCAGCAGAGCCCGCGAGCCTTGACTTCACGTGCCACAGCCTAAAGCCCTCTCTATTGTTCACCCTTGCGGGTGCGCTCTCGCCGGAATGCACGCCGCCCAAACGAGGGTGCTATAGCGCCCGTAATGGGGATAGGAAGTGCAGATGTGACTTTTAAAGACGATGGTCTTTCTTGAGGGCCTGCGACACAAAAATTCGTGCCTGCCTGTCTGTAGATTTGTCTGTTTGTCCACTCTTAACGGTACCGGGTACTCTAAACGGCAAATATCAATAACCTAAACGGCCAACGCTATCTGAAGCATCAGCCAATGTTGCTCGAAATTCAGCCTTCGTACTTGTGCGATTGCCGATTAAAAAGCAAATATTGCGCATATTTTAGGCACCATAACAACACGTATAGGTACCCGGCAATGCAGTTTACGAGATCTGATGGTAGTGCCAGAACACACAGCCTAGCGAGTAGGTGCAGCAAAACCGAGTTTTCCAATGCATAGCTTAGCGAGTAGATGCAAAAAAACCGGACTTGCCCGAGCATATTATGTTCTTTTGTGTTTAGAAAAAAAAAGTGAATAACAATTCAGAGTACCAGGTACTCTACTGTGGGAGAGCTGAAAGCCGTCCCTACGAGGATTTTATCAACGTTGTCTGAGATTCCCAAAGGGCGAAGCTCCTTAAAGCGGCACTCATTCGTCCCTCGTAGCTGTTGTAGTGCGTAACGAATATAGCACTTTGGTTTCTAAGGTGGTGCTGGTGAGAGATTTCTTCTGTCCGTTGTTGAACAATGAAAAATAGTGCACAATATACATGGCAATGGTTGCTAATGGGGAAAGAGAGACAGGAGTGTTCGGCTTTCAGTTAACGCGCACGCTGCGGTCCCCATTAGCAGCCATCGGCATGTACATTGAGCACTATTTGACAGGAAAAGGTTGCTATGTTATACTCGCTGGGCGTAACCTCCTTGGTTTTAGAAAGGTTTAGCGAGCGTTGGGCCACAGGGCCATGAATACAGCGATCTAGTATATACAATGAACTCGAGGTGCTTAAAGGTGGGAAGTAGACCCGAAGCGCAAGCTGTAAGAAAGTGTGCGTCTGCCACCTCTCGTTTAGTCTTTGGAATGTCCGCTGGATGGTGGTGCTTCTACATGGGGAACATAGAATGAAAAGTTGCGAGATAGCGGTACTTGGAGTGCTGAATAGATGGACCATTGGGCGCACAGACAGATGCATGGATGAACGCATGGACGGACGCAGGGGTGGTTGCATAAACGAACGCGGGGACGGACGCACAAACAGACACACGCACGGACGGGAGAATGGACGCAAGGACGGTCACACAGACAGACGCATGGACGGACGGAAGCAAGAACAAATGGACGAATCAATGCTTCGCTTCACTCTCTATGATTCACTCCGTGGAAATGCTGCCAATTTTTTTTTAGTTGTAAGCAGGCGGGTCACGGCTGAGCATGTTAGCGCCCAGAAAGCGTGCGTTGAAAACGTGCCAAAAAGGGCGTTGACACTTTAGCGTTTCAATGAGTTCAGCGCGAGTTTCATTTTCGTCGTATCCCTGGCAGTCGGTACCAACAATGCTGAGGTGGCTCAGAAAGCTTCGTCGCGCCCTCTGGTGAACTTTCGGGTGCCTATATGATCTGCATGTGCGTCTTTTACCACGAAAGCATACATAAGCAATTTTAGGAACCAGAACAGTAGTCGCGCATATATGAGAATTCCCTCGACGACGGGCTACTTCTGAGATCATGCTCCCACTATTCACACACGCATACAGACACGCAAAAACGCGCACACACAGTGAGCCTGTTCAGAATATTTCTAATTCCCTGTTCAGAAAATGAAATACGATAACTTCAAAAAGCACTGGTTTGCGTTATTTGGTTACGAACTCATGGTAAAACTACTTGCTCTTCCCTTAGGAACATTTTGATTTATTTTAGTCTGGTCCCGGGTTCTTAAAGGAAAAGTCTTACGTTTACATAGTTAATTTACTTTAATGTTTTGAAGAAGAATAAAACCACTACGAACCGTTACGGAACTTTTTTTTCGCCCTCGAATGAAAACAGAACGGAACTTTTTGTGGTGGAACAAAACTAAGTCTAAACTGGAAAACCCTACAGCATTCGCTTCCCGCACGCTAATCCCTGTGTAACTAAATTATTCTCAGGCTTATCAGGAAGAACTTGCCGTCATTTACGGAGCCCCGCATTTTCATCAGTACATCGCGGGCAGACATGTGACGGTTCTGACTAATCACCGGCCACTCCTGAGTATTCCAGAGCCCCAGAAGCAGATTCTGCAGCCATTTCTGCCTCGTATGATCCAACGGTGCATTAAGATATCAGCATAAGACTACGATGTCTTGTACTGTCTAAAACCGACGCACTGAGCCACTTACCCTTCAGCAAAACCATTGAGGATACACCTCAAGTTGGCTGCTTGCTCATGTTCAAAGCGCTACCAAGGCCCCCCACTAACGGTCGACGAAGTCACAATGGCCACGCAAGACGACCCAATATTGTTCAAGCTGTACAACGCCCTGATGGAGAGCAGAGTTCAAAACTTCAAGAATGAGAACTTCAACGCTTTTAACAAGAGAGCAATGGAGTTCAACTGTCATCGTAGTTGTATGAAATAGGGATCCCGAGTTGTCATTCATGGCCCACTTCGACAAAGAGCAATGGCTCTCATTCATGCCGGCCACCGAGGCGTGATCACAATGAATTGCACCCGCAGCTACAAGTGGTGGTCGGGAATCGGCAAGGGCACTCAGATAGTATGCAGAGTGCACAACCCGCCACTTAAATCAACGTGCTCCGACGCGAGCTCCAGCACCTGACTGGGGCAGACCGAGCACACCTTCGTACACATTCTTGGTAATTCCGGATGCCTACAGCAAACGGGTTGAAATTCACCAAGTAAACAAAACAACATCGACAGATGTCATCAATTTCCTGCGCTTGTTGTTCGAAACTTTCGAATTACACTACAAGGTGTTTCAAACGACAGAATCGCATTCGTGTCAGCCAAAATACAGCAATCATACGAGTGACAGCTGCATCACAGGATGAAGTCTGCTCCGGACAACCCAGCCACAAATGGACAAACCAAACGCTACGTGGTAGAGCTAAAACGTGCTGTTGCAGGTACGGGGTCGTTACAGTGGTGCATTGCACGCTTTGTTTTTTTCAAGTAACTTGCAACGAGTCAGACGGGCCAGGTACCGGAGAATATCATGTTTTCTTGCGAGCGGCGAACACACATCTCAGCCATTCTGCCATAACTGCCTTGAAAGGTCACACCACATAACATAGACGACTCGCGTTGCCGGTAACTCCACAAAGGACAACCAGTAGTCGCCCGCCAGTTTCATAGAATGCCCGAATGAACGGCACCCATAGTAAAAAAAAAATCGGCTGCAGATTTTGGCTTGTTAAAGCTAAAGCCTCTCCATCGCGTCTTCTACCGAAAAACGCATGGAGGGGCTTTAAACTATGCATTCCCGCTTCCAGCCAGCTGCAGAGATGCGCCCTGCCCTCCACCTGACCTCCCCCTCACGATACTTGACGCCGCGCGCCCGCGGACTGACTAACTGTCGGAGCAATCAGTGGGCCCGCGCACTGGTTCCCTCTGCTTTGTGCTTCTCATTCCTTTTATGGCCCACAGCGGACTCGAAAGCCAACGCTCAGACCATTTGGACCATGCTGCGCACAAGTCAGTCAGTCAGTCAGTCAATGAACTTTATTTGCAAATTGTCCTGAGGAGCCGATTCCCCTCAAGAGGGAGGGTCGGCTGCGGGCCGCACCCACGTGGGGACAGGAAGAGCGAGCCCCTCCGCCAAATTACGGTTCTCTGGACAGCCCGGATTTGGACCTCTCGGTCCGAGCTGGTAATTGCCGTCCTCCAGGCAGCTTCTGTGCTGAGAGGCTCGCCATCGCGCAGCGCCGCGCATTGCCAGAGCATGTGGGGTAACGTGCAACGTCTCTCTTCGCAATGAGGGCATTGCGGCTTTATGCTGTCGATAAACTTGCTCTACACTAAAGGCGACGGGTAAGTACCCGTTTGCAGCATTCTTAAAGTGACTGACTGGGCCCTGGAGAGTTGCGGGTGCGGGAGCGGAAAGCTACGCCTGGCCAATTGATAATTTTTGCAAATTTCGTTAAAGGTGAGGAGCGAATCAAGCTGCCGGATGCCCTCCCCAAAATTAGATGCCGATTGCCCGTCACGGTGGGACAGTTCGCGTGCTCGGGCATGGGCAAGCTCATTGGCATTGGGGATAACAGGGCGGACATCCTTGCCTATGTGGGCATGAAACCAGGTGATGTGGCCGTCGATTTCCGTGCAATGTGGTCTTTTGGTAAGAAGATGGGCCGCCTGCTCACAGACTGACCCCGTCATGAACGCTCGTGCAGCAGCTTGAGAATCGGTGAAAATGCGCATGCGCATGGGAATCGCCACGGCCATTGCTATAGCAGCCTGCTCTGCCCTAGCCGGCGTGGTATCTCGAAGAGATGCTGCTGTGAGGATTTTACCGTGAAGGTCAGTGACCACAGCCACGAAATTGGATGTGCCGGGATACTGTGCTGCGTCAACGAACGCCACAAGTTCAGGGGTGGCAGCGGCGGAACTGAGGAGCGACCTAGCCCTAGCGGCCCGGCGGCCGACATTGTAGAGAGGGTGAATATTTCTAGGAATTTGTGAGACCGTAATCTGCTCCCTCAATTTGGGTGGAAGCTGTATCTTTTTGTCTGCTACCATGGTTGGTTCGCAGCCCAGAAACACCAGGATGCGTCTCCCAGCTTTGGAAGAGGACAGTCGTGCAGCTTGTGCTGTTTGTTGCGCTTCTGCAATCTCACTAAATGTTTTATGCATACCAAGAGCCTTGAGCTTTTCCTCATTTGTGTTGTTTGGAAGGCCCAAGACCCTCTTAATGCACTTTCGAATAATCGCATCCAGTTTACCTTGTTCTTTCCTTTCCCACCTATGCGCTGCGGCAATGTAATTAATGTGACTCATAAGAAAGGCATGGAAAAGCCTCATGAGATTGGCCTCACAAAGCCCTCCACGCCTTTTAGACACCCGAAGTATAAGCTTGACCATGGTCTCCGCCTTTGCTGCAATACGAGTCAGAGTATGAGAGTTACTACCGTGCTCCTCCAGGAACATGCCTAATATCCGAATTTTATCGACACGGGGGATGGCCTGCCCTGACCGTGTGTGAATTTCGATCCTGATCTCTTCCGGCGGAAATGGAATAGTGGTGAACTTGCGTTTCTCCGGCTGTGTGTACAGGAGGAGCTCCGACTTGGCGGTCGACAAGTGCAGCCCCGTGCTATCCAAAAACTCCTCCGTGCACCTGAGGGCCTGCTGGAGGGACTCCTCAACGTCTCCGTCCCTACCCCCAGTGCACCATATAGTAATATCGTCCGCATACAGCGCATGTCCGATGCGGTCGATACGAGAGAGTTCGAGCGAGAGTTTCCTCATCGCGATATTAAAATTTAGCGGCGAAATGACCGATCCTTGAGGGGTTCCCCTAGGTCCAAGGTGAAATTCCTTCGAGCTGAGGTCCCCGAGCCGAATGGTGGCAACGCTATCCCTGAGAAAAGAGTGGACGAACCCGTAAAAGCGGGCCCCCAACCCCAACTCAGAGATCGAATCCAGTATGTGAGGATGTGAGATATCGAATGCTTTCTCCAGATCGAGTGCAAGAATCCCTCGGACATCTCTGGTGTCTATGTCGAGAATTTGATGTTTAATCATTTTCATAACGTCCTGCGTAGAGAGCGCGGGACGAAAGCCAATGAGATTGAAAGGGAAGAGCTCGTTTTGTTTAATGTGATGGGAGATTCGGTTAAGGATTGCATGTTTCGCGACCTTACCCACGCAAGACGTGAGCGAGATCGGTCGAAGCGTGCCGAGCCCGAGAGGTTTACCAGGCTTGGGAACGAGAACGACAGAGGCCGTTCGCCACTCCTTCGGCACCTGCCCCGACTCCCAAACCCGGTTAACCTCGTCAGTTAGTAGCTCAATGGATCTATCGTCCAGATTTTTAAGTAACCTGTTAGTGATACCATCCGGCCCGGGAGCCGATTTTCCATTGAGATCAAAAAGGACCGCCCTGATCTCTGCCGTGTTGAAGGGGGAGTCCAGCTCCGCATCCTCCAGACCAGAGAAATCCGGGTAGTCTGCATCCGTGGTAGCCCCCAGGGGGAGGTATCTATCCGCCAGCTGTTGTAAGATTTGATCATTGCAGAGCCCAGCAGACCTCTCCTTGTGAATGAGCTCATCAACAGTGTGTTTCTGATTAGCTTTAGTTTGCTTATCTCCCAGGAGGTGCTTGAGAATGTTCCATTTCGCCCCTGACCGCATCTGCCCATCGACAGCGTTACAGACCTCATCCCATTGATGTCTGGCCAGGGTTTGGCTGTACGATTTCATCTCCTGTTTGAGCAGAGCAATTTTCTTTCTGAGCCGCCTGTTGAGTCGCTGCGTACGCCATCTGTTAAGTAAGAAATTTTTGGCTTGAAGGAGCCTCGCTAGGCGGCTGTCTATGCGTTCCGTTTTAAGATCCGTCTCCACCACCTTAGTGGCAGCTTCAACATCTGCCTCAAGACGCTCAAGTAGCTGGCCAAGGTCATCGTACTCTTTTTCATCGCTTTGTCTGAGTTCCCGAAAGGCAACCCAATCAACAATTTTGAAAACCCGCGGCGGCGGTGCTTTAACATCGAGGGTGATAGACGCGATGAAATGGTCGCTCCCCAAGTTCTCATGCAAGTTCTGCCAGAAAGGGCACTCGTGGTTCCTGACAAAAGCCAGGTCCGGCGTGGTGTCCCTTGCTACAGAATTGCCGAGATGTGTGGGAAAGTTGTGATCAGTAACTAGTAACATATTAAGATTGGTAGTATGCCGCAGAAGCGCCCGCCCCTTAGCCGTATTATTGATATAGCCCCATGTCTGATGTTGCGCATTGAAGTCGCCAGCAACTGTCAACGGAGCCGAGCCCGCGATTTTGGAGACTTTGCAGAGAAGCGCATTAAAAGTCTCCCGAGTATCAGATGGTGAGCTATAAACGTTGAGATTGAATGGGTGCTCCTTAAGCCGAGAGTTTGGGATTAACTCAATGAGTATGTGTTCCACCTTTAGGTCTGGACGTACATCGCGAACCTCAAAGGAGAACTCTTTGGATATGAAGGTGGCGACCCCATATCCACAAATGTCTTTCTTGAAAGTAATAAACTCCGTTCTCTGTTAAGTACACTTGTTATTGCAGCTACCATGGACCTAACACAGTGCAAATAGGGTTTTTTGTTCTTAAAAAAATTTAACGCCCCCCCCGTCTTTCAGCATTATATCTGTCTCTTTTATTTTACTTCCATTATCCTTTTTTTAATTTATATCGTGAAAATTGGAGAGTCGCGTAATAAAAAGAGGAAGTGGATTTATTTATTTATAGATTTGTTATTTATTTTAGAGAAAAACTGCCAGTCAAGTGTCCAATGTCCAATAAGCTAGCGTGCTGTCCAGACCCTGAAGATGGTAAAAGCACAAAGGCGGTAGGGGGTGCAATTTTAGGTTTGCAACGAAACAATTCGAACCTTGGAAAAAAGAAAGACTGTGCGTGAGTTTTCACAATAGTTATCTCACGTGTTGGTGCTATGAGTAATCACATTGGTGAGCATTCATGAAGTAATCGTTTCGTGTGATTACTTCGTACACCATACCACTGTGCTGGGGTTCTGAAACTGAAATGAAGAGATTTGCAGTACCATGTGCACGAACTGATAGTCAGTTCCTGACAGGTGCACCGTCACATTCATGAAAGCCCGGTAAGTGCGCAGGTTGTGTGCGAAACTTCTGTCCCAACTAGAGTCCCAAGATTCTATATTCCTTTGTCTGAGAGGATTTCAACGCCGAAGTAGCCACCTTTTTCTGTTTCACGATTGACTGCATTCCCTCGCGAAATGCTTTCTGCGCCTCAAACGGTTTGTCAGTTTCTCACGGATCTGCCCAATTTAGACCAAGCGGCGATGTCACGTGACCACGTCATGAATTCAAAAATTTGGTGATCAATGATCTCCACCAGTTATTTTGTTTAGCGCTGGTGTAGACAGCGACGAGCTCTTTTCGCACTTCATAAGGCCGCTTAACTTTCTTGACCACGTGTACAGTTCTGTTTATTTTGCAGGAGCGCGTGAATAGTATGAACTTCTCACGCCGAATTAAATACTGCCAAAGGCATCTCAAAATAAATACCTACTTTTTGCATAAGAAGTCAAAGTGAATATGATATTGCCACTAGTACGAGTTCTAAAAGTATTATTTCCACAGATGCTGGCATGCTTGTATGTGCCACTGTTCAGAAGAGGACAAAGATGCAGGTGCAGAGAAAAAAATTCCGCCATATCCACGAAGTGAATGATGATGAGTGGGCGAAGCTCCGGAGGTAAACCTGGTAAACCATGAATCCTCTGTACATTTTGCCCACTCGATTTTATTACATAGCTCCCCCTAGCGTACGTCGCCGCACTAAATCGAACGATTGACTTCAACCAATGACACGCGCCATATGTGACATCATTCCTATTTTATAAGATCTCGCGTCTTTCATCAACTACAAGTACCGCTTTCTAGTTTATAACATCTTGCATCTTTTCATCATCAGCTACAAGTACCACCATCTAATAAACACTACAATAACTAAACGAGAGGTGGCTACATACAGGAGACGGTACCGCCATCTAGTGAACACTGCAAGAACTAAACTAGAGGTGGCTACATACAGGGTAAAGGGGACGCACAGCCCACGCCCTAAGGAGCTTCACCCCTAAAACAATAGTCGTACTGTCGTTGGTCGAATCAGTTTGACGTCCTTGTGTGCCATTATTTAGAGGTTACAGTTACGGTGTAACGTGACACTGGTAGTGGCACTGGGTATTAGTCTATGCACTGTTACCACGAGGAAGATCTCGGCCCCAACATTGACATCTTGGTAGAAACAGCCAACCTTCGACGCAGTCGGCGGCAACTAGGCCTACCACCCCTATTCCGCCCTCTTCCGGAACGCTCCATAACCATGGCAAGTGCGACCACTTCAAGCCAGACTGAACAGGCCGCGACTCCGCCAGCTCCATGGCCACCAGCCCGTTTAACCCCAAAGCCCTTCCATTTGGAGCCTTACGAAGACGTTAATGACTGGCTGGACCAATACGATCGAAACGCCGTCGCCAACGAGTGGGACGAGCACGGAAACTGCGGTATGTCTATTTCTACCTGGAGGATTCGGCACGTATTTGCTTCGAGAACCACGAGGCCGCCCTCACAACCTGGCTGGTGTTTTACACTCAGCTGCGGAACACGTATGGTAGCGCCGACCGTAAAAAACAAGCCGAACGTCTCCTCAATTCTCGCAATCAAAGGCCAAACGAAAGCGAGGCCATGTTCGTTGAGGAGATGTCTCGTCTGTTCTGTCGAGCGGATTCTGCAATGACAGAAGACAAAAAGGTACGCATTCTTATGCGGGGTTCCAAGGAGCAGCTGTTTGCAGGACTTGTACGAAACCCACCAGCTACCGTAGCGGAATTCCTCCGTGAAGCAACGACAATGGAGCGAATGCTAAGACAGCGGTCTTCGCAGTATGAGCCGTCCGACAACTTTGCATGTCTGTCAGCATCCTTGGTAACACCCGATGTCACGAGCGTGAGAGACCTTGCTGAGCTAGTTCGTAGCATTCTACGAGACGAGCTGCAAAAGCTTCACGCAGTGCCTTCACAGCCTCAAGTGGCTGCTCTGACAGACGTTGTCCGTGAAGAGGTGTGGCAGCTGGTACGACCATTAGCGCCACCTCCAACCGAAGCTCCTCAGTTAACGTATGCGGAAGCCGTACGTACTCCTGCACCAGCAGCCAGCTATTTCCCCCGACCGACTAGCCTGCAGACGCCACAGCACTTCTCGAGTGGGCCACGCTATAAAAACCAACGACCGACCAGCCTGCCGACGCCGCAGCACTTCTCAGGCCTGCCGCACTACGAAAACCAACGACCGACTTGCCTGCAGATGCCGCAGTACTTCTTGGGCCCACCACACTATGAGAATCCGCGGCCTAATTTGCGGACATCTAGCGTGTGGCGCGCTTCCGACAATCGGCCACTATGCTACCACTGTGGTGAGCCAGGTCACTTGTACCGGGAGTGCTCGTGCGGACAGATGGGCCTACCTGGATTTCAGCCAGACGCTGGTCGGCCCAGGGACGGCGAACAGCACCGTGCCATCGCAGAATACTTGGCAAGTCTACCGTCTCCGAATCGTCAGCGACACCAATCACGCTCTCCGTCTCCTCGACGCTCTACGCCCGCGAATCAATACTCCGCTTTCGCCGATGTTGCGGGACGATCCGCTAGGTTCCCAAGTCCACACCGGGGAAACTAGAATCCGACTCATCCGCCGACCTTCGACAATTCCTTTCAGCCGATACCTCACATCGCTGACGAACCCGTTTCTGCTGACATTGCCGATCGTGTCGACAACCATCCAGTGACTGCTCTGCTCGACACCGGCGCCGACTACTCAGTTATCAGCGCTGAACTTGTGGCTGAACTTGGAAAAGTCACGACTCTTTGGGGGCATGGACCAAACCTTCGGACAGCCGGTGGTCATCTCTTGACACCAATGGGGAATTACACCGCAAGGCTGCAAATCTGTGAGTCAACGTTCATTGCTTTGTTCGTTGTGCTTCTCGAATGCTCCCGGAAAGTTATCCTTGGCATGGATTTTCTTCGTGAGCACGGCGCTGTTATAAATCTTCGAGGCTGCCTCGTAACGTTTGCTGACGAATATGGCCCGAAGCCTAGAGATACCAATCCGCAAAAGACTGCGCTTCGCATTGTCGACGACACCGTCACACTTTCGCCATGCACCACTATGTTCGTTACTGTACAGGGCGACATAGACCATGACAGTAGTGGTATCGCTGAAGCCAACCTTTCAGTGCTCTTTTCTCAGCAAATCTGCGTTGCCCGCGGCATAATTCAATTTAAACGTGGGATGACTGAGTTATTGGTCACCAATTTTAGTGGAGCATACCAACATTTGGCCAAGCAAACAACTATCGCTTATTTCAAATCCATTGATGATGAAGCGTGTACGACGATAGCCCCAATTTCTGCAGCCGTTGAAAGTGACACCGTGGCAGCCGATGCAGTCGATGTCAGTTCGAAGCTGTCATGTGCGCAGAAAGAGCAAATCCGCTGTATCCTACGTATGTTTAGCGACTGTTTCGCGTCTACATCCAAGATAAAACAAACGCCAACCGTAAAGCACCGCATTGTCACTGACCATGCTGAGCGACCAACACGCCAGCACGCCTACCGAGTATCACAAAAGGCACAAGAGGCTATACGTTCTAGAGTGAAGCGGATGCTCGAAGATGGCGTAATCCAACCTTCGAACAGTCCATGGTCGTCCCCCGTCGTACTAGTAAAAAAGAAGGATGACACTCTCCGATTTTGCGTCGATTACCGCAAACTCAACAAAGTAACAAAGAAAGACGTTTATCCGCTTCCGCGCATCGACGACTCACTAGACTGCCTCCCGTGCCCGATACTTCTCCTCTATGGATTTACGCAGTGGCTTCTGGCAGATTGAAGTTGATGAACGCGACCGAGGGAAAACAGCATTCATAACGCCTGATGGTCGGTACGAATTCAAGGTGCTGCCCTTCAGTCTGTGTTCTGCCCCTGCGACATTCCAGAGGATGATGGATACAGTGCTTTCCGGTTTCAAGTGGGAAGCATGCTTTGTTTACTTAGACGACGTCGTTGTCTTCTCCCAAACATCTGAGCAGCATTTTCAGTGACTTAGATATGTGTTTGCTGCATTTCGCACGGCAGGCCTATCACTGAAACCAGAAAAATGTCATTTTGGTTACAACAAATTAAAGTTCCTCGGTCACCTTGTTAGGCCTGATGGTATTCGGCCGGACCCAGACAAAACATTGGCTGTCGCAGATTTTCCACCACCTACCAACAAACGTGATTTTCGTCAATTTTTAAGCCTCTGTGCATACTGCAGACGCTTTGTGCAAAATTTCGCAAACATTGCCGAACCCCTCACTCGTCTGACAAAAGACGACGTTCTCTTCGTGTGGGGCTTTGAGCAAATACGCGCTTTCTCAGAGTTCCAGCAGCGTCTCCAGTCTGAGCCCTTACTCGGACACTACGACGAGTATGCCGACACTGAACTACACACAGATGCCAGTAACATCAGCCTTGGTGCAGTCCTCGTCCAGTGGCAAGGCGGCGTCGAACGCCCTATTGCTTATGCGAGCCAAATTTTATCATCTGCGGAGGCGAAATACACAACAACTAAAAAGGAGTGCCTAGCTGTTGTCTGGGCAATAGCTAAATTCAGACCGTGCCTGTATGGTTGCCCGTTCCGAGTTGTTACCGATCATCATGCGCTCTGCTGGTTGGCGAACCTTAAAGACCCTTCCGGACGTCTGACCAGGTGGAGCTTACGCCTTCAAGAGTTCGATTTGACAGTCGTGTACAAGTCTGGCCGGAAGCATACTGATGCGGACTGCCTTTCCCGAGCTTCTCTTTAGACAGCGTCAGGTGATCAAGATCTCGACGGCCGTTTTCTCTGTGCCGTTAGTGTATCCGAATTGGCTGAACAGCAAAACAACGATTCCGAGCTTCAACAATTTATCGAATATCTCAAAGGCCGTTGTCACTAGTCCCGTTAATTTGGGAGGCGATCGCCGGGCTGATTCCAAGGGCCGAAGTATCGGCCCCCGAACCGCACCACGAAAGAGTGGACAATTTAGAAGTGGTCCTTTTCGGCGCGCAAGCGGACGCCGGCTGTGTCCCAAAGAACAAGTCAGAGCCGAGAGTTGATAAACAAAACAAAATTATATTCTCAATAATGGCAGATCAAAAACAATACACAAGTATGCACCCTCCACAATAGTTGAGTACAATATGTCACCAAACAACGTACTACACAGTACAATCAGCCACACTCGAAACAACGGACACACACAACAATACGCACTACAATGCAGTCGCATGCATTGAACAACCAAGACACTTAAAGACTAAAGAGATAGAAAACCTATTCAGTCCAAAGTTCTTGGAACAAAAGTCTGGATGATACTCTTCCGAGAATCACTCACTCAAAGTCCAGCATTGTTGTCGTTCCGCTGCCCCCGAAGTTTCTCTTCCAGGAAACCTCGCGTCTTCAACTGGCCACACACCAAGCTTCAAACTTCTTTGCCGGAAAAACGTCAGCTTCACACACGCAGCTGCTGCCACGCGTCTTCGCTCGATAGCGGTAAACACACACTCTTGCCTGTAGCTCGAGTCGTCACCCCTCAGGTAAAAATCATCTTCTTCTCCTGCTTTGTCTCTACGGACAAAACCTTCGCCGACTACACGGCGGAATCCCTACGCGCTCTGGCGCGAACTTCCGTCTCTTCCTGATCTCTCATCTCGGCTGCTCGATTACATACCTTCCGCGCGAGATTCCAGAAGGTGCTCATCATTTCGTCAGCGCGATGCGCAGCGAAGGCGGAAGGAAAGGGCAAGACGGTTCGAAGGCCGTTTGCGACGGATGACGCAACCCGGCATCACCACGCCCCTTTTCATCTAGAACATTCGAGGGCTTGCTCGGGCGCAGATGAGAGGAGGTTCGTCGGCGAACCTACGCTTCCGAGGGGAGAGGGTCGCGCGCCCGGGGAGTCTTTGGACGCTTGTTTTCTTTTTTTTATCGTTGACCTCTCGG
Source organism: Rhipicephalus microplus (assembly GCF_013339725.1). Taxonomy (NCBI): domain Eukaryota; kingdom Metazoa; phylum Arthropoda; class Arachnida; order Ixodida; family Ixodidae; genus Rhipicephalus; species Rhipicephalus microplus. The sequence goes on along the minus strand of NC_051173.1, from coordinate 64,428,624 downwards.
CGCTTCGTCACAAGAATTTGGCGGCGCGCCCCTTTTTGAGCACTCGGTTTGTGACAGCCGTACGCCGCATCCACCACCACCATTCGCCCGCTCCTCATCATGGTTCTGCGTCCGCAGAAATATCCTCCATAAAAGAAACTTCAACCCTTACGCGTCTTAGTAGCTGCTCGTTGTCCCGCCAGCGTTACGAGCCGATGTCTTGTCCGCCTGTCATGAAGAGCCTTCCTAAGGCCACTTGAAGTTCACACGTACCTTGGCCCGGATTCGCCAACACTACTACAGGCCTAAGCTCAGTCGAGACGAGAAGCATTACGTGAAGACGTGTCATGAGTGCTAGCGCCGTAAAGAACCATATCAGCGCCCAGCCGGCTTTTTGAAGCCCGTCGCTCCTCCGACACAACCATCCCAACAAATTGGCATGGATCTACTCGGACCTTGTCCCAAGTCTCGTGACCGCAACCGCTGGATTGTAGTCGCTACTGATTACATGACGCGCTACTGCGAAACGAAGGCATTACAACGTGGCACCGCCATTTAGACTGCCCACGTTTTCATGAAAAACGTTGTCCTCCGACATGGAGCACCAGCAGTTGTCAAAACTGATCGTGGCACAGCTTCTGCCGCCCGGATGATACAAGACGTCATGCAGCTTAGCGGCACAGTACATCGAAAAACTACTGCATACCACTCACAAAGCAACGGCCTTACAGAGCGACTAAACAAGACGATCGCCGACATGCTATCCATGTGCGTTGACCAAGACCACAAAAACTGGGATGACATCCTCCCTTACGTCACGTTCGCTTACAACACCGCTGTGCAAGAAACAACTGAATTCACACCATTCCATTTGCTTCACGGCAGGGAGGTCACTACAATGCTGGATGCCATGCTTCTACCAGACAGACACCACATTAGTGTCAAGACGAACGAATTTATCAGACTGGCAGACGTGGCTCGTAAGCTTGCATTCGAACGAGCCCATAAGCAACAATGCATCGACTCACTGCGGTACAACGACGCTCGTCGTCGCGATGTCTCTTACCAACCCGGAGAACGATTAAGGTTGTCGACTCCCATTCAACAACGGGGTCGGCCGCAAAAGTTGTTACGCCGCTATTTTGGTCCCTATAGAGTTCTCCATCGTCTCAGCGAAGTGAACCATGAGGTTCTTGACGAAGACATGGCTCGTCAATCCCGCCGTTCACAACAGCCACACATCGTCCATGTTTCAAGGATGAAACCATTTTACCAACGCTGACTATTCGTCACACTTCCTTGAGTAGACTTACAGTGATTGTGAACACCCCCTTGTGTACTGCTTGTCGTACGTTTTTTCTTTTCATCTGGTAATTATGTTATGACATCGGGACGATGTCCTTTGGGAAGGGGGGTAATGCTGCTAGTACGAGTTCTAAAAGTATTATTTCCACAGATGCTGGCATGCTTGTATGTGCCACTGTTCAGAAGAGAACAAAGATGCGCGTGCAGAGAAAAATAATAGTCATATGCCGTTGTTCGAATCAGTTTGACGTCCTTGTGTGCCATTATTTACAGGTTGCAGTTACGGTGTAACGTGACAATATCATTAAATTCGTTGTTTTAAGTTCAACGAGGGCTATTTGCATGTCTTACTAATAGTTGTGGTGCGAGGGGAACTCATTTTATAGTTCAAAGAAGTGACTCTCAAATGTTGCACTAAATCTGAGCAATGCAATCGTGTATGTAAACGTGAGACCACCCTCCAAATATGAATGTTGCACGGCTTGAACTCGTCTTTCTCTCTGCCTTCTCACCACGCTTGCACCACATCATGACCAATGTCACCTCAACCTGCATTCATATTTTGAAGGTTTCAAGTAGCAATGTAACAAAGAAAATGAAGATGGACCCATACATCTGTTTAGTGATGCATGTGGCTTGTAATGCTTTGGCTGGCAAATCTCTTCCGCCATTGATGCCCTTGAAATCACCATTTTGGGCTCACTTCAAGGCATGGAAAAGAGGCTTCTGTAATGATAGGCAGGAAATAGTAAAAGAGCTTTCCGGGAAGCTTCTGTATCTAGCGACATAAGTATCGAGCGAACCATGCACAACACCTGCACTATATGTGGGTGTTACGAGTATGATTTGCACCGACAGTGAATAATGACGAATGAGTATGATTTGCACCGACAGTGAATAACGCTACTGATTGGAGAGTGAAGCCCCGAAAGATGGGGCCATGTTAGCACCTTTAAGGTGTAGAGAGGTGTAGAAAGGAAAAGAGCAGGACAAGAAAGCAGGCAGTTTATATATGCCGCAGAGACGTCTGGCATCATTCTCATCAATGTGCAGCCTCACAAAGACTGGTGTGCAGCTGCGGCGTGCTAGCAATGCTTCAAACGTACGGGCAGATCTTGAGAAACACTTAAAGTAAATCGTTTATCGAAACAGAAGCTGCTCTCAATTGGAATTTTGATGTTTTTGTCTTTTTCTATGTTTTTGTTCAGTATTATTTAAGCTCCGACGGAGGAATTATTGAGCGGGGAATATTAAAGTGATTTGAGTGTCAGAGAGACAAGATGTTGTAAACAAGATGTCTTAAAATGTAGGTATGTCTTAAAATATAGGTATTCTGTTGCTTCGCACGAGGCAAAGGGTTGCTAGCAGAAGTTATACCAGATAAGAAGGCTAGACATTTTACCTGAATTAGCCATGCTTTGTTGTGAGTTTGCAGTTCAACATGATATTCAAGGGAATGCCTGTGCGATGCCACTGATATAGAGTCTTAGACAATGTACATAAATTTTGAATCGTATATTGTAAACTAGAGCAGAAAACTCAGCTTGTCCTATTCTAAAGGATTTGAAAAATTTCACTTAGGGCAAATGCATCAAATCAGGTAAAGTTTTTTGATGCTTTAAATTCGGAATGTCGAAACTGAAAAAGTGAGGAGCACTCATTGAGCTAACCACCAACCAAAAAATTGGCCGTTGACTGTTGCACTTCTTGAATTAACACATGTGGTGTAGCCAAACAGAAGAGACGCATAGATATACACTTTGCCAAGAAAACAGTTCACTGACAATACCATAAATATGGGATGGTAAATTATGCGTAGTAAACACGTGGCATGACTGCAGAGAGGCAATGTTTATTTTGCCTGAGGCGCGAAGAATGTAGGCAAATGTAGAAAGCAAGTCTATAAATATTATTTTCTCTGAGTTAATACACTTTCTTTCTCTGGAAATTATTGAACTGTGCCAATTCATTATGAACCTAAAACTCTGCTCCTTGGTAATTATAATATGTATTCCATCTCTACATACCAAAATATAACAAAACTACGCAGACATTTCGCCTCCTACGTGAGTAGCATCCTCCAGTGCACCGAATGAGCAGAGGTCACCGAATTTCCTGCGTGTCTTGTATGTTTTTGCAGATCCGGTAGAGAGCCGCGGTTGTTTTTGCACGCTGACTGGTATGATGGCTGAAAGAAAACTCGAGAAGCTTTCTCTTTCGTCACCTTTGACGTTTGTTACCGGGTCAGTCAGCGTCGTAACATTATGGAAGTCGAAGGTTTGCCTCATTGTGAAGCCGAATTCGAGGAGTTCTGTCTTAAAATGCATGGCTTTTGTAATTTCTTTTTTGTGCTCTTTAAGCATCGTTGACCGCTTCATGCCTGTTTTGCAGATCTAAGTGGTGTCGCAGTCACCGCACGTCACCTTGTAAACAACCCTGCTTTGATAGTTCACAGCGGTGTGGTTTTCGGGCTTGGTGAACACGTTTCTCAATGTACAATGAGGCTTGAAAATGGTTTTAATGTCCAGTGGACGAAGCGTTTCCAAACAGAGTCTGACGAACCGTATAGAAACTATGAATGTTGTTATATATCGTGACACACTCCTTGTAACCTTTCGAATGTGTTTCTTGGTGTCTTTGATAAAAATGCTCGCATATTGGCTTTCTTCCAGTGCATATTACTGCAAATGCTGAGTAAAACAAACATCGATGTATACAACATCACATGCATCAGTAGAATAAACAGTAATTGACCAACAAGGCTCAAGGAGCACAAAGAGGACAATACAAGAGCCACGCATTCTAAGACAGAACTTATCGAACACTGCAGGACAATAAGGCATGCCTTTGGTTTCAGTAATCTGACGACACTGACTCGGGAACAAAAGTGACGAAAGAGAAAGCTTCTGGAGCCATGAATCAGTCATTGTGACAAGTTGGAGTGCAACAACAATCGCAGCCGCGTAGTCGATGTGTAGAGACATAGGAGAAAAACAGTAAACAGCGTGATCTCCACCCATTTGGCGCCAGGGCAGACTGAGAATGCCAGCCGAATATACGGCAAAACATTTATATATTTTTCGTTATAGTTTGCTGTGGTAAGTCTTTTTTCGAAATTGTATTTAAGAATTCGCCCATTTTTAGAACGCTTTTGCATCTGTTCGTTAATTATATCTCTGCTTCATATTGAGTTGTACTAAAGGACATGCTAATATAATTTCGATGTTTTGGATTAAACTTATTTTGCTTTAGGTACATATGCACGTGCAGGAAGAAGAAAATGAGAAGGAGAATTTAATCTTACTTTGCGATCAATGCAGCTGATGAGGAGTGAGAGGAAGGAATACTACTCTGTGAGTGCCATCTGTTTGGTAAGCACCATATTATAAGGCAATTTCTACTAAAAACAATGATTTGTGCATCGTTTATATTAGCTCAGCGAACATTGACACCCTAAAAATAACTAGGTAGACTTAAATGTTTGAGCCAAAGAATTGAAGTATAACCGTAAATAAGCTTGAAACATGGATTCCTTACCATCGTCGGAGATTAAGGAGCCAATAATCCAGCTCAAAAAAGAGCTTCATAAATGTCATGTCTGCACAATTGAAGATTCCTCGCTGCTTTCTTTTTTTCCGCTGCTAGATTGTTACATAGCTTTCAGTCAGTCCTGGCACAACTTTCACAGTATCCGCCGTTTGAAAACACAATGAAATGAATATATGTCATATTATTTCGAATCTAGCCCGACAGTTCTTTTTTTAATTCTTTGTATCAAACTTCAGGGTCGTCTTAGACTACAGAATATTGAAAAAAACTGACACCATGTCCACGGAGTGAATGATGGACAGTGCGGCGAAGCATCCGTCCATCCATTCGTTCTTGCGTCCGTCCATCCATGCGTGCCTCTGTGTGGCCATCCGTGCGTCCATCCGCCCGTCTGTGCGTGCATCTGTCCGTGCGTCCACACGTTCATCTGTGCGTCCGTCCCCGCTTTCCTCCATGCATCTGCTCCTACGTCCGCCCATGCGTCCGTCCGTTCGTGCATCCATCCGTGCATCCTTCCATGCATTTGTCTGTGTGTCTATTCGTGCACCTATTCAACACTCCAAGTACCACCATCTCGCATCTTTTCATCATATATTCGTCATATAGACGCACCACCATCCAGCGGACATTCCAAGGACTGAACGAAAGGAGGCACACGCACACTTTCTTACGGCTTGCGCTTCGTGTCTACTTCCCACCTTTAACCAATTCAGGTTCACGGTATATACTAGTTCACTGTATTCATGGCACAGTGGCCCAAACCTCGCTGAACCTTTCTAAAACCTAGGAGGTTACCCCCAGCGAGTATAACGTGGCAAACTTTTGCGTCTTCTGGGTGGTGTTTAACAAGAAAATATTTGCAGCGTGCGTGTTTACTAAAAGCCAAATTCTCCTGTCTCTCATTTCCCCTTTGTAGCCATTGGCATGTACATTGAGCGTTATTTTTTATTGTTCAACAACGCACAGAAAAAATCTCTCACCGGCACCTACTTGGAGGTCAAATGTTATACCTGTTACACACTACTACGGCTACGAGGGACGAATAGGTGCCGCTATAAGGAGCTTCGCCCCTAAAACGCATCTATTTTCATTGAAAAAGTGCTGCCCGAATAGCGCCACATAGCTGATATTGTAGCGGTTAGTAGCCGAGCCAAACATTAGGCCTCCATTTTACACACATAAGGCCTCAATCTTGACCTTTTTGGCAAGCTTAGAGGTGAAGTGTTTGTTCATTCAAGTCGCGCTTTAGGTTGTCTGTTTGTGGCTCAGCTGAGGGGTGCCAAACAGGCGGTGTCGTAATAGTGCCACTTATAAAAAAAAGTTCTCCTAGCTGTGTAGTGGTCATCCAACGTTCAAGCCGGACGAGGCATTGGAGTTGATGAGAAAAATGTGCGTCACTAGAGGGTCTGCTGCTGCAGGGTCGGACGACATCCAAAGAACTCTGATTGTGTGCTCTTTTAAGAAGGGCAGCACATCCAGTGCGGTTGATGGCACTGAGGATTGCGCACTGTTTGAAGACAGCGACTAAGATGTGAGTGACAAGAAAAGCAGTGACTGCGAGCCTGAATGAGAACGATGACAATGATCCCAGCGATAAACGAACTGAGGACTTCCTCTTCTCATTCTTTCTGTGTTCATGACAAGACCCAGTGTTCCACAACGTTCCCGAGTTTGTCATCCGAGTTGAAGTGTTTCTCTACCTGATTTTTTTTGATGGCCATTGAAATCGTAAGTGCTGAATCATGGCCACTTTAACACTGGACGAGCCTGGTATAAGAAAATTTGGGTGTGTCGTAATGAGCCCCAGACACGAAGTATGTTTAAGTGACCTTGAATCAACTTTAATTTTTCGCCCACTGATGTTTCACCTGAACCATAATTTGAATGACAGAACCGAGTATGTTATAAAAGGGTTTGATTCAACAGTTCTCTGACATTCGGATTCTATAATATAGAAGATAATTATTTCCACACTAGAGAGCCAATAATCTATGGTTGAGGATTTTCGATAGGTGTCTTGTCACTGTCTTTTCGACCACTGAGTCAACCGCACCAGCCACTCTATCTTCCGCTATTGCTTGCTGCATCGTCATTTATACCAAGCGTTAGTATTCTAGTTCCCCTAACACAAATTTGGCATGAAGGCCACCGCCGGAGGTGCGAGTGCTGCAATCGCTGAGACGTGTAGTGTTGGATCACGTGATCTCACCTCGCTCAGTCAAAGGAAAGCTGACAGTTGCACGTGTGTCTTTACCGTGACTTCACGGTGTCATCATTTTCGAACAGCGCTGTTTTGCTCTGGCTTCATGTGTGCAGACTTCAGCAGACCACACAATCCGGAAAGTTGAAGCAAAAGTTACTGGCGGTGTGCCACAGTGCACTATTTACGTGAGAGTCACTGGCTTTGATATATATATCGAGCCCATGGGGTTAACGTAAGCAGCAACTATGAATGATTGCATAAAAGCGGAACGTTTCAGTTTCCACACTGGAGCCGCGTTCACAACGAAAAATGATTGTGTAAACAGTCCCAATATGTATATTTTAAAATAAGATGTAGGTGTGTTTTTCTGGGGGAAGTTACTGTCATTACTTTCAAGAACGTTTGTCAGTGTTATCTAAATTGCCAGAGAGCCTATATATAACCCGCAAGTTCAATTCTCTTCCCCTTATTTTGGGTAATATCGCCCTATTCCGGTCTCAGTAGTGACCAGTTGCTTCTGTGTGTTCGGCCAGCATGTTGGACGAAACTTTCTTACCTGCATCACACATGTGCTGCTTCAGTCTGCTAAAGCTAGTTCTCTCGCTGATGTAATCTAACGGCAGCATGTGGCACTCCCACGCTCTTCCCTGGTTGTACTTTCCCATATAGGTACCGGGCCACAGGGGATTCCAGCCGCCAGTAACTTAGCCAGGGGTTGGCACACCAGGCACGTACACCTCCGCCTAATTTTTCCTATGGCATATCGCGGCACGCAAGATAACAATCTACCACACCTGCTTGCCCGAGCCTCAATCTAATTAAGGTGGCGCCCCCATCGAAAAAAATTCAGCTGAAGCCCTTGCCGTTCGTGATCTCAGCTCACAGGTTTCTTCGCTTATAGATTAGGTCTGTAAAACAGAACCATAACCACTGTCTCTTCCTTTCAATGTTGTGTTTATCTAGAGGTGAAGACGTGGTCACCTTTGAAAACTGATTCATCTTCTAATAGCTGCCTTGAAATATCACACAGCTTCTGAGAAAATCCTAACGAAAAGAAAACTCGGCACTGCCCATTGCACTGAAAGATCCAAGCCATTTTTTTCTTGCTGGAAGTTGCGTCATCCCGGCCATGGTCCTGGCAATAGACATCCGCGGTAGCGTCATCAGGCCAATGGGTGCATGCCGTTGTTACTTTACCTGGTCGAAGATGCCTTGCAAGGGAGAACCGAAACGGTACATAACCCCAACAGTGAAAGAAAAAAACAAGGTGGGAAGTGGTTTGGGCGATCATGGTAGTTGTAGTTGTTAGAAATTTTTTTGGTTTTGGATTCTAACCCGTGCCGCCACCTTTGCCATGTTACACCGGTGCCTTTACAAAAAGCGCATTGAGATTTGGAAGGACCTCTTAATGCTAGTCACCGGACACTGCACATATTGTTATCTTACTAATGCGTTTGTACGCCACCTAATTTTGAGAACCAGTATAATCTCTGATTTCTAAATGTGCTACTGTCTATATTTTGGAGCGGTGTATGACATTTCTGCTTCCCTACATTGTACGCGAGTTTTTTTCACCACCCATACTTTTTGGTTTCAGGAACCTTCCAATTTTCGTGGTAGTCAGCTTGGCAAATCCATATTTCAAATCTCAATGTCTGTCAAATGATTCGCTAGGCCCAGCAAATGCTATTATAGATTTCATCATTGTTAGCTCAGTGCGGTGGATCAAAAGGCCACTTTCATTGAAATATCACTACTTATGTGTACATTGCACGATTTAGGTCAGGTCGAATGGTCTATACGAATTTTTTTTTACATGTAAGCCTTCTTTTTTGCTGCTCTAAATTTCGTATATAGTGATAAAAATGAGTATTTGTTCCCATGTAACCTCCTCAAACTTTCCATTGTAGTGCTCGAAAAATAACACTGCTTCTCCGAAGTTTCTCCAAACTGTATTTCCGCTGTGGCACCCCTAATCTTGTTAAACAGTAGCTTCTATTGACGTTGTGTGCAATGAGCAAAGAAGTTTCATTATCAGACATTCTTTTTGCATTTGCTCTGGTGGCCCCGAAATCTCACATTTATGCACCTACCAGTCTGACCAATATAACTGTTGGTGTTGACAGAGGAATCTTGTACACTACTCCTGTAGTACAAGGAATGAAGGAACTTCGGTGCTTTCTACCACTTTCACCTTTATTTTTCGTTTTGCCTTTGACCCCGAGCTTAACAAGTGTGCAAGTGCTGTTCAGCTTTTTGAGAGCCGTACAAATCCCTGGCGCATCATATGTGGATGTGACACTCCTAACTGCGCGTCATATTGTGAACGCAGGGCAGCAGGCTGCAGTGGCTTTCATGATCTTTCTCACAGATTTCACAATTGCTAAAATGTTTGATCGACCTTACCACTGTCTTGCAGAATCTGGTGACCTCATAATCTGGAAGCCCTGCTGTAGGGAACCTTTGCATCTGAGTAAGAACATGCTCAATACTTTGCACACACATGACTTTCACACAGCCTCCTGTACTAAAAGGCAGCCAATCACTCTGATCACTTTGGAATGAGCTTATGTGAAAGGCAAAAGAAGCCTTTGAGGTCGGAGTCTGTGTGCCAGCACACATGCTTTGTTTGGGCAGGGGTGAGACAGCTTTGCATATTGCGCATTTTTGATACATCTTTGATCACTTTAGAATAAGCTATGTGTAAGGCAAAAGAAGCTGTTGCAACCTGGGCCTGTACTGCCAACACGCTTGCATCGGTAAGGAGTGAGACAGCTGCTCAAATTACGCATTTTTGATGCAATTCCTTTTTTTTCGCCAAGCTGCTCTAAGCATAGTAATCAAGAAAATTGCACTGAACTTCTACAAAACAGCTTCGTAAGCTAAAATTTTGATGCCGACCTCAGCTTCAGTGGGGAAAAAATGGCAAGTTTGACTAATAAAAGAAACCCAATTGTGTTTTTTTTCACCTTCCGTCTTTCTGGTGACATAGGCTCCCATAGTGCCGCCATAATCTTTGAACTTTTGCAAATATTTCAGACCTAACAAAATTGTGCTGCCTCGCATCTAGCGTGCTACTTCTACTACCTAGGCTTTGTCTTCTGGTGCCATTATCGGCTATCAAAAACCACCGAGCCGGGTGGCAAGCGCAGCAGGGTTGAGTCTTCAGTTTTTTTTTTCCTGTGCGTAGAGAGTTCCTCCGGTCGCTGTGGTTTCCATGTCAACGCTGCTTCATGTGGTCACCTACGAGTACGTGTTTTCCGTGAGCAAGTATGTGTAAACGTGGAGTTCATTACCTGCATCCGACGTGTCTCCCGGTTGCTCTGGCGCGTGCACATGGGCTCTCTAAATGGGTTCCGTGAGCGGAAGAATATGTGTAACCCATTCCCGGTTTACACAAGCGAGTTTGCATTGCATCTTGCGTTTAAAAAAGCCATCGCATGCGAAATCCGGACATTGGCGTACGCAGGTAAAGAGAAACACTTGGTTACATGTGAAGCCGTGGTGACAAAACGCGCGTTTAAACCAATGTATATGATGTTGATGGGTACCTCGGCACTTTAGTTGTAACGCATTGCGCATCGGTAATTACTTGGCACAGTTTTCATGAATGGCGATTTGCCACTGCTCTGTTTTGCAATCTAAGCTCACAACTAGTGCTTTAAGAGGCGTCGCTGCATGCGTGCCCGCCCTGGACTACACGAGCTTTAGGCTTATATCGATCAATGTTTCGGTCGTCGGCAGTGCGACTTCGTTTTCTTTCTTTACTTTTTTGCTATAAAACCGGCCTCTCTACGTTAGCTCATTTGTTTGCGTGGACACGAATTTTTTCATCGGCGCTGCGCGAGCACTTTCCGCGACACACAGGTCGGCGTGGGCGGCAATTGCAAGGCAATATATTATAGGGAGTTCTACACCGACGGTGAGGACGTATGGTTTTTAAAAATATATAGAACTGAACAACTTGTGCTGTGTGTAACGCATGGTTGCACGAGTGGGGAGGCGTTATCAGTATGATTCGCTTATCACTTATTGCCATACGCACGCGCTTTAGGAGATGGTCGATGCTGCGAAATTTCTTGGCTCTCACGCTGCACTCTTGAAAACTGTCCCTCACGAGATGGCCGCGTACGGCAGTGCAGCCTGCATTTGTTGTCTCTTAAAAGCTCTGGACGCTATCTACTCAAAGGTTTCTTTAAGCAAACAACCTCTGCTACGTCATTATCATTCTTGTGCAATCGCAATTTTTTAAGTTTTTCTTCAGTGTTATATTTTTTCATAATTTGTGAAACCTAGCATCCCAGAAACCTTTACTTCAAAATTATTTCGCATGTTACGAGGGCTAGCCAGGTGACGTGGTATGGTAAGAAGTAGTGCAGTTCTTACCTAGCAATAATCTGTGTAAAAACTTTCTTCTAAATTTGTTTCAGTGCATTTTGTACTATAAGCTAAAAAAATATGCACTGGTGCCCCCACGTTGCGGAAAATTGGTATTTTAAGCCCACAGGACAACATTTTGAATGCTGCTAACTGCTCTGAAGCAAGGGACTGCTCCAAATTGAAATTTCGCTGTTTCGAAAACTCCTTTCAATTTAGTTCCAGCCGTCTCACCCCTGTTTGAACCTCAGATCTAAAACTGAAGGTTTACTTCCTGTGGCAGTTCTTATGTAAGGTCAAGCCCCCTTCCATTCTCTTTGAATGACCACAAAACATCAAAATATCGTTTTTCACATTTTAGTACCTTTAATGTCACAATTCACTAAACAGTCCTCTTACTGCGACATGGTGCTTGACGACGGAGAAAACATGCAAGAAGAAAATTTGTGTGGAGATTCTACTGAGATTCTCGCGCCAAACAAAGTGACCTACGAAATAATGCAGGTTTCTACTTGGTCCTACATAGCTTCTACTCAATAAATATGAAACACGTCGTCTTCTGTGGGTGCCCTAGACGAGGCATACTATGGTTTCAAAGCTTTCATTCGTTTAATGTTGTGAAAATACAAAAAAAACATTTTGATATTTGCTGCGTGATGCGCAACTGCAGGCTGATTGCACGCCGATTGCACCAATTTAACAAAATTTCTCACTTGTGCGCCAAGCTGTGCCAAAACCATCAAAATTGCCTAAATTGCGCGACGCTGCGCCAAGAAGCCCGCCCAGCCTCATTTTTTTTCAATTGCCCTAATTCGAGCGAGAAATGGAGGCCACTTTGGCCACCCAAATTTAGCAGCATGAATCTATGTGGGCAGACCCTAATCCTAAACTGCAGTGTAAGAATGCTGCTCATAAGACCAAGACAGTCGTGAAGCACGATCGACCAGATCATGTAACAGCGCTGCGTGCACGTCAGTCCGCTGACCGCAGCAGATATTTACCACCGGGACGACGGAACTACAAGACAAAAACACTTCGCCATAAATATGAATTTTCTGGTCTACAAGTGCCGTGATCGCATGTTAGTATTGATTAGAAACTAAAGCTGGAAGGGTACAAACTCAAAGCACGTCGACTTTGTACACTTCTAGCCTTAGTTATTGCGGTGACTTAATTAGTTGCCATAGCAACACCACACGTGATAGATATCTGGTGCCATTCCAATACCAACAGGCACTGCCGTTATTACTTTACCTCCTCAAACGGGCTTTGCAAGCAAGCCAAAAAGTTGTGTCCTAAACGTAACCTCTTCATCAAAGAAAAAAATAGAGAGGAGGGTTGTTGTCTGAAAAATTTTTGGTCTTGTTCTAATCCGTGCAGAAGGACCGCCTAACGTAACTTTGCCATAGTGCACTTGTGGCTTGCGAAAAAGCATTATAAGATTTCGAAGGGACTTGTAGTGATAGTCTCTTGACACAGCGCTGTCTGTTCAATGACTCAGGCGTGTATATTGCCACGTTCCATTTCCCAACTTTTTGTTATCGTCCCAAAACACCACACGATTCTCAGCGTAAACCGCGCCTGCAGTTTTCCAGAAGGTTCTGGACTGTAGTAGATCATTTCGATAAGATAACGCCCACTGTGCGAACGGTACAGATTGTTCTGGAACCTACGCCACCGCCAGCAATAACGCTAGAACATTCGACGGCAAGAGTATAAATGTCGACGCGCTTCGCCGCTTGTCAGTTGTTGATCGAAGTCCGACGCTGCGTTCGCCGCTATCAGTCCGAGACTGCTATCTGTGCAAGACTGCTGCTGTGATTAGACTTTCCCTTTACCGGACACAGGTTCGCCCAAATAAACAGTTAAATCCAACACGAAGATTCCTGTCTTTGGCCACGTCACGACCCCATGACATCTGGTGGAGGTGCTGGGTATAGGCCGAAAGCCATCACCTTAAACTCGAAGAGGCCGTCCGGTGTTATAAACGCCGTCTTCTCTCGGTCTCTTTCGTCGACTTCGATTTGCCAATAGCCAGTCTTGAGGTCCATTGATGAAAAGTACTTGGCGTTATAGAGCAGATCAAGTGCGTCGTCTATTCGTGGGAGGGGATACACGTCCTTTCTTGTGATTTTGTTCAGGCGGCGATAATCGACACAGAAACGTAGGGTCCCATCCTTTTTCTTCACTAACACCACGGGGGATGCCCATGGACTCTTGGACGGCTGGATAATATCAACCCGCAGCATTTCATCAACTTGTCTCTACATGGCCTCTCGTTCTCGCGTCGAAACCCTGTACAGACTCTGACGGAGTGGTCTGGCATTTTCTTCGGTTATGATGCGATGTTTCGTGATTGGGGTCTGCCGAATTTTCGATGACGACGAAAAGCAATCTTCGTATTGCAGGAGCAGGGCCTTGAGCTGGTCTTGCTTATCGTTCAGAAGTCTGGGATTGACGTCGAAAGCTATGGGAGGGGCTTGGTTCCTCTGAGCAGGTTCCGCAGAATCGGCGAGGGCGAAGGCACTGGTGTCTTCGACAATTTCTTCGATGTATGCGACCGTTGTTCCTTTGTTCACATGTTTTTACTCATTGCTGAAATTCGTGAGCATAACCGTTGCTTTGCCTCCCCGCAGCTCTCCAATTCCTCTTGCGACGCAAATATTTCGGGTCACCAACAGATGCTGACTGCCTTCAACGACGCCTTCCAAGTCAGGGGAATTAGGAGCACCGACTGAAATAATGACGCTTGAGCGAGGTGGAATGGTGACTTGTTCTTCCAGCAACTTCAAGGCATGGTGTCCTGACGGCGTGCGCAACGGTAGTGCTTCTTCTGTGGATAACGTTATCGACTTTGTTTTTAGGTTGATGACAGCACCATGGAGGCATAAGAAGTCCATGCCAAGGATGACATTTCTCGAGCAACGCTGTAGGACTACGAAGTCTGTAGGATAAATACGGCCGTTAATGGTGACTCTCGCTGTGCAGATTCCTGCAGGCGTTACGAGATGACCTCCGGCTGTGCGTATTTCAGGGCCTTTCCAAGCTGTCCTAACTTTCTTTAACTTCGCGGAGAACGACCCACTGATGACAGAATAGTCGGCTCCAGTGTCGACGAGAGCGGACACATTGTGGCCGTCGATAAGAACGTCGAGGTCGCTAGTTCGCCGTCTCGCATTACAGTTAGGGCGTGGCGTCGGGTCACGGCTGCGTCGGCTTGTTCCGCTGCTTCCAAGTTGCGTCGTCAGGCCACCTTCGGTAAGTGAGCTTTCGCCGTCAGGGCTTTGCCTGTTTGGCGTTGTGTTCGGAAAGCTCTGTCGCGGCGTCGTCCTCGTCGGAGGATCTTCGGTAGTTCGTCGCACAGCAACCGCACCTCCACTGGTTCCTGCCCTTAGTTTCCCGGATACGGGCTAGGAGACCAGCCCCGCGTTGGGCCAGAGTACTGCCGGTGGTGCGGTGACGTGCGGCGGCTGGGCGACGGCGAACGCGAAGGGCTTCGTGGTGTCCACCGAGTTCCTGTTAGGTAGTCGGCGATGTCACGTGGTCGTTCTCCTGGCTGTGGACGCGGTGCATTGACAGCGAAGCCACGCAGTCCAATCTGTCGGTACTGGCAACGGCGGTATGTGTGTCCGGCCTCGCCGCAGTGGTAGCAGAGCGGGCCATGGTCAGGGGTGCGCCAGACGTCAGTCTTCCTCGGTGCACTGCGCTGGGCCGCTGGCGAACGGTATGACGTCGGTGGGGGTGGTGGCGGCGGTGAGGTCTGTCGACGGAAGTGCGATGGGGCGGCGTTTTGGCGTGGACGGGGAGGAGCGTTGTGGCGCAGTGCAGCGGCGTAGCTCATAGCTTCCGGCTCGGGCAGCGGTGCGTGGGGAATTTGAAGCGATTGCCGGACTTCTTCTCGCACAATGTCGGCGATCGAATCCACTTGAGGCTGCGCCGAAGGCAACAGTTTGCGCAGCTCTTCTCGCACGATCGCTCAGCGCCTGCAACTTTTTAACGCGTTATGGATACAGTACTGGCAAGATTGAAGTGGCAGACTTGCCTTGTTTACCTGGACGACGTCGTCGTGTTTTCCTCGAGTTTCGACGAGCATCTTCGGCGCCTTGAAGCTGTACTTCAAGCCATCAAGACTACCGGACTCACACTGAAGCCAGAAAAATGCAGATTTGCGTATGAGGAGCTCTTGTTTCTGGGGCCCGTTATCAGCAAGTCTGGAGTTCATCCCGATCTACGGAAAACAGCTGCCATCGCCGACTTCCCGCCGCCCACTGACAAGAAAGCCGTGCATCGATTTCTGGGCCTCTGTGCCTATTATAGGCGGTTCGTGAAAAACTTCGCCCACATCGCCGATCCTTTCACTAACCTTACCAAGGCCGACGTGGAGTTTAAGTGGGAAACGCCGCAGGAACACGCTTTCCAGGAGCTTAAACATCGCCTCTAGACGCCTCCGTTACTTGCCCATTTCGACGAATTCGCCGAGACAGAAATACATACTGACGCAAGCAGCGTAGGTCTTGGCGTCGTTCTTGTGCAGAGGGCTGATGGACTTGAAAGGGTTGTTAGTTACGCCAGCCGATTGCTATCCAAAGCAGAAGCAAATTATTCCACAACAGAAAAGGAGTGCCTCGCCATCATCTGGGCTACGTCGAAATTTCGCCCCTACCTCTACGGCAGACCCTTCAAAGTTGTGAGCGACCACCGCGCATTGTGTTGGCTAGCCACCTTGAAGGACACTTAAGGTCGCCTCGCACGATGGGGCCTGAGACTTCAAGAATATGATATTACTGTCGTTTACAAGTCCGGCAAAAAACACTCCGACGCCGACTGTCTCTCTCGTGCGCCTGTCGACCAACCGCTACCCGACGACCCGGATGACGACTACTTCTTAGGAACGATAACTACCGATGACTTCGCTGAAGGACAGAGGGCCGACCCGGAACTTAAGGCCCTAATAGAGTACCTCGAAGGCAGGACCACCGAAGTCCCGAAGGTATTCAAGCGCGCACTTGCGTCGTTCTTTCTATGAAACGGTCTTCTACAAAAGAAAAACTTTTCACCGCTTCGAGCTAAGTACCTCCTTGTGGTGCCTTCAGCTCTGCGACCAGAACTACTGCAGGCCCTGCACGACGATCCAACGGCAGGGCACCTCGGTGTTTCTCGCACGCTCGCGAGGATACAGGAAAGGTACTACTGGCCACGTCTTACCACCGACGTCACTCGTTATGTGAGAACATGCCGGGACTGTCAGCGACGCAAGACACCGCCGACAAGGCCAGCGGGACTTCTGCAGCCAATTGATTCACCTTGCCGACCTTTCCAGCAGATTGGTATAGACCAACTGGGGCCGTTCCCGACGTCGGTTTTCAGAAAGAAGTGGATCGTGGTAGCTAGTGGATCGTGGAGGAGTGACAAAAAGGCACTCGTGCCTTTTTGTCACTCCTCCTAGACAGGGCAAATGTACATATTACTTGTCTTTGTCTGAAATAAATAAATACAATACAATACCGACTACCTCACCCGCTACGCCGAGACAAAAGCCTTGCCAAAAGGCAGTGCATCCGAGGTAGCCAAGTTCTTCGTCGAAAATATCGTCCTACGTCACGGCGCCCCGGAGGTCCTTATCACTGACAGAGGAACTTCATTCACTGCCGACTTAACTCATGCGATCTTGGCATACAGCCAAACAAACCACCGCCGGACGACAGCGTACCACCCACAGACCAACGGCCTCACCGAGCGGCTTAACAAGACGATCGCCGACATGCTGTCTTGTGTACGTCGATGTCGAACACAAGACGTGGGACGCATTCTTCCGTATGTGACCTTCGCATACAACACGGCGGTGCAGGAGACGACGCAGATATCTCCATACAAATTGGTCTACGGAAGGAGCGCGGCAACGACGCTTGATGCCATGTTACCCAACCTCACCGATGAAGAAGACCTCGATGTGAGCGAGTACCTTCAACGCGCCGAAGAAGCTCGACAACTTGCGCGTCTCCGTATCAAGAATCAACAGACGACCGACAGCCACTGTTACAACCTTCGACGACGCTTCGTGGAGTACCAGCCCGGTGAACGTGTTTGGTTGTGGACGCCGATACGCCGACGTGAACTAAGTGAAAAGGTTCTGCGACGGTACTTCGGACTCTACAGGGTGGTTCGACGTCTCGGCCCACTTGATTACGAGGTTGTCCCCGACGGCATCACGAACTCTCAACGACGCCGATCGCGACCTGAAGTCGTCCATGTCGCGCGCCTCAAGCCATTTTATGCGCGTTAACAAACCGAAACACTGTTTTTTTGTATTATTGTATCGTATTTATTCATTGTACTTTCTTGCATTATTATTGTACCTTCATCTTTAGTTAAAGCATCGGGACGATGCCTTTTTTCAGAGGGGGGCAATGCCACGTTTCATTTCCCAATTTTTTTGTTATCGTCCCAAAACACCACACGATTCTCAGCGTAAACCGCGCCTGCAGTTTTCCAGAAGGTTCCGGACTGTAGTAAATCATTTCGATAAGATCACGCCCACTGTGCGAACGGTACAGATTATTCTGGAACCTACGCCACCGCCAGCGATAACGCTAGAACATTCGACGGCAAGAGTATAAATGCCGACGCGCTTCGCCGCTTGTCTGTTGTTGATCGAAGGCCGACGCTGCGTTCGCCGCTATCAGTCCGAGACTGCTATCTGTGCAAGACTGCTGCTGTGATTAGACTTTCCCTTTACCGGGCACAGGTTCGCCCAAATAAACAGTTAAACCCAACGCGAAGTTTCCTGTCTTCGGCCACGTCACGACCCCGTGACAATATGTAACAGATGAGACATGGCATCAGTCAGAACACCTGTTTATTCTGTCTCTTTGTCTTCCTCATCTTCTTTTCTACCATTCACCCGTGAAACGTCACATATATGCTACGTAATTGTGAGTACTACTATGCTAGCTGACGTCTAAAAAGTTCCTGTCAAATTATTTTCAGTACAGTATGACATCTACGCTGCCACAAAAATAAACATTTCTTTTTTTCGCACTTATACGAATCTCATGGTCACTTTCTTGAAGGTCTACGTGTGATTCCTCAGACTCAGTCAATCATATTAACAGGGGTGCCGACTTCTAATTTGGACCTCATGATTGTTTCGTGGCTAGGTGATTAAAGAAAATACTACTTTTGTTGAAATAGCAGTGCTCATATACACTCTGCATGATATAGGGAATGTCAATTTTCCTGCAAATAGATTTTTTTCTGATTCTAGGCCTTCTTTCTCAAACTGCTCGAAATTCTCAAACTTCTAGAAACCCACCCATTAACATGTAATTATTTCGGAATGTAAGTCACCAATGCAACGACTTAGTTGACAGAGTCCCAAAAATCAGTTCTCCCACCAGTCACTAGCATCACTGAAAGATGCTATCAAAAAAAGACGTCAACATAAATTTCCAATGAATACCTTTACATGCTCTTGTCAGTGGCAACGAAAAAGTAGACGCCCTAGCCAATAAAGCACTTTCAGGAGAACCGACATTCAGAGCTCCTATAAAGCAAGAATTACAATATCAGAAACTTCAATGCCACTTCTCTCTGAGGAACTCTTGCCCCATCAGCCGTTCGCTGCTAAAACCTTAAGTTGGGCCGAATCAACTGTGCAATGCAGAATAAGAGCATGATCGATATACGCTTTTCTATAGTTATTTCAAGGAAGGGGCCCCTCTCCCCGCTGTTCACTGAATTCAATGAAGTCACGGATCTTCAGCATTACCTCTGCTGGTGGCAGCATTCTCGCTGTGAAAGGGAGATATTAACGAACAGTATAAGGACAGGAGCATCTTCTAGGGATGCTGTGAATACATTGTGTTTCCGGCTTGCATGCACTTGAAGCAAAGTAAGAGACTAAACACACTTTCACAATTTATATGAGGGACAGGATTAGGTTATGTTTAGTGAGCCGAACTACGTGAAAAGGATCACTTAGACGAAGTAATGACTGGCCACGTTTACTAGGCTAATCCCACTTGTCGCAGCATTATCACCACCACCTCCATCTCATACAGCGTTTGCGACCTTGTCCAGTTGTCTTTGTCATTACACAGTAAAATAATGTTGCACTTAATGTTATTATCCAGTCCTGCCATTCTTGTGCTTTGCAGTACCCCATACGTTCTTTCACTTCTCTCAAAGGTTCCTCAAATATATTAAACAATTTAATGCCTGTATGTTTATTTCCTCACGTTGTACAGTACAGCCTCTTTATTTTTGAATTTACAGCACTTCGCAGTCACAAAAGTACATGTTTGTTCACTGATACACTAAGCGTACTGAGTCGTTGTGTTTCAATTTAGTTCAACGAAAATCAAGCTAGCACATTCAAACAAATAACGGCCATTGCTTGTCGCCAGATAACCCTCTCTCAGGGAGCTCTGACATCGGCATAATTGTCTGACAGGCCAGGCACATAGCGAACAACAAAATCGCTTCAGTTAAACAATACATTTGTCGATGCTCTGTTGACAAAAATGTTTATTTGAGTGGGAACTTGAGCAACAAAGCCGCTTGACTTCTCATTTGGATTCTTCCTCCGGTAGCCACTCCGCACTTTGCAGTCTCGTCGCAAACCATTTATTACGTTTACAATCTTGATCGTAAACGTCATAACTCGTTTGGTTAGGGCACAAGCTATTAAATTCTCGTTCACAATTCTCAAATCCTGAATGCGAAACTGGCAAACCTTTTTGTCGCTTGGTCGTTATCATATTTTCCTGGCTTTGCCAAAAGAGGAGCTGACATCTTGGGACGCCTGTACAAAAAAATTATTTATTTTCAATCATTGAGTGGTAATATCAACATGCATTATGTAGCAGTAGGCTCAGATGAGAAAATTGTTTAGAAGGACTGGCGAAATCGCACAGGCGAGACGAATGAATGAAGACATGTAGACCAACGTAAATAGTGTGCCATACTCATCGTTTTTGTCTAATAAGCCTTAGTGCTGTTTGTACAGATATAAATGGGCGTTAGAACTAACTTAGATTTTTCCCGCTACTTCGCCAAAACTTATTTTGGATGAACGTCGCTGTTGTTTCAAGTGTACGTGCTCGCTGCGAAAGGGCCCCGCCGCGGTGGCCTCGAGGCTGAGGCACTCGGCTGCTGATCCGCAGGTCGAGGGATTGAATCCTAGCTATGGTAGCTGCATTTTCGATGGAGGCAAAATTGCTGTAGGCTCGTGTCCTTAGATTTGAGTTCAGGTTGAAGAACCCAAGGTTGTTGAAATTTCCAGAGTCCTCTACTATGGCGTCTCTCGTAATCATGTTATGGTTTTGGGACGTTAAACCCCACATATCAATCGATCAATTGCTGCGAAAATACACATGGTACAGTCGCGTGATCACACACAAAATTCCAGTCGTAGTTTTTCGTAATGTAAAGCAATAATCGCTATGTTTTTTTTTCGCTCAAGCATTGCATGGAGGGTGTATTTGTGACAGCACAGTAGTGATGAATTCAATTTTGTGCGCTCGTGCTATGCACAATTTACACATAAAAAATCGAAAATTTGTTTGTGTACCAGAACATTTCACTGTATCTACCTGCCTGCCTATCTATATATATATGCATATATATGGCCACTAGTACAAGCTCTACAAGCATTGTTTCCATAGATACGGGTGGGCTTGTATGTGCCACCATTCAAAAGAGGAAGAGGATGCCCTTACGGAAAAACCGATAAAGTTGTACTGTCGTTGATCGAAACAGTCTGACGTCCTTGTTTGGTCTTACCTACAGGTTGCAGTTATGGCGTATCGTGACACTGGTGCAGCTGCTGGGTAACAGTCTATGCACTGTTACCATGAGGAATGTTTCGGCCCTTACATCTTCGCCTTGGTAAAAACAGCCACCCTTCGGCGCATTCGGTGGCAACTAAGTCTACCACCCTGATTCCGCCCACTTGCGGAAGAACCAGAACCATGGCAAGGGCGACAATTGCAAGCCAGACTGAACAGACCGTGACTCCGCAAGCTCCATGGCCACCAGCCACTTGAACACCAAAGCCCTTCCATGAGGAGCCCTACGAAGACTTTGAAGACTGCCTGGACAAATACGATCGGGCCGTCGTGGCCAACGAATGGGACGAGTGCCAGAATCTTCAGTATGTCTATTTTTACCGGGAGTATTCAGCGCGTATTTGGTTTGAGAACCACTAGGCTGCCCTGACAACCTGGTCGGTGTTTCACACTCAGCTACGGAATACGTATGGTAGCGCTGACCGAAAGTAACAGACAGAACGTCTCCACATTTCTCACAATCAGACCAAATGAAAGCGCGACCACGTTCGTTGAATAGATGCCTCGTCTTTTCTGTCGAGCTGCTTTCGCAATGACGGAAGAGAAAAAGGCACGCTTTCTGATGCGGGGTGTCAAGGAGCAGCTGTTGGCTGGATTTGTGTGAAACCCACCAGCTACACAGGCAGAATTCTTCCGTGAAGCGACAATAGAGCGAATGCTAAGACAGCGATCATCGCCGTATGTGCGGTCGCACAACCTTGCATGTCTGTTAGCACCCTTGGCAACGACCGACGTCACTAACGTGAGAGACCTTGCTGAGCTAGTCCGTGCCATTGTACGCGACAAGCTGCAAAAGCTTCGTGCAGTGCCTTCACGGCCTCAACTTGCTGCTCTGACAGGCGTCGTCCGTGAAAAGATACGGCAGCTGGCACAATCATTTGTGGCGGCTCTAGCCGAAGCTCCTCTGCTAAGGTATGCGGAAGCTGTACGCACTCCTGCACCGGCAGCCAGCTATTTGCCCCGACAGTCCAGCCTGCTGACGCCGCAAAACTTCTCGGGCCTGCCGCACCAGGAGAACGCACGACCGACTTGCCTGCAGATGACGCAGGATTTCTCGGGCTCGCCACACTATGAGAATCCGCGACCTAATGTGCAGAAATCTAGCGTGTGGTGCGCTTCCGACAATCGGCCACTTTGCTACTACTGTAGAGCCAGGTCACCTGTACCGGGAGGACTCGAACAGACAGATGGGCCTGCCTGGATTTCAGCCAGACGCTCGTCGGCCCCGGGATAGTGATTGACCCCGCCCCATTGCAGAATACTTGGCAAGCCTACCTTCTCCAAATCGTCAGCGACGCTAATCACGCTCTCCGTCTCCTCGATGCTCTACGTTCTTGAATCAATACTCTACTTTCGCCGATGTCACTGCGGGATGATCCGCTAGGTCCCCAAGTCTACGCTGGGGAAACTAGGGTCAGTGGCCTCCGGGGGTGGGACCACCGTTAAGCTATTGCAAAACAGCCTCCTCCGACCTATCCACCGACCTTCGATGATTCCTCTCAGCTGACACCTATCTTGGCCGATGAACCGGTTTCTGTTGACATTGTGGTTCTCATCGACAACCATCCGGTAACTGTTCGGGTCAACACCGGCGCCGACTACTCGCTTATCAACGCTGAACTTGTGGCTGAACTCAGCAAGGTGACGACTTTTGGGGGTATGAACCAATACTTCGGACAGCAGGCGGTCATCTTTTGACACCGATTGGGAGATGCACTGCAAGGCTGCATATATGTGAGTCGGAGTTCATTGCTTCTTTCGTTGTGCTTCCTGAATGCTCCCAGAAAGTTATCCTTGGCACGAATTTCCTTCGCGAGCGCGGCGCTGTTAGAGATCTTCAAAACTGCCTTGTAACGTTTGCTGACAACTATGCTCCGAAGCCTAGAGATACCGATTCGCAGAAGACGGCGCATCGCAAAGTCAACGACACCGTCACACTTCCGCCACGAATCAGTACGTTCGTTACTGTACAGGTCGACATAGATCATGACAGTAGTGGTATTGCTGAAGCCAACCTTTCGGTACTCTTGTCTCAGCAATTCTGCATTGCCCGCGGCATAATCCAATCTAAACATGGGATGACCGAGATGTTGGTCACCTATTTTAGTGGAGCATACCAACATTTGGCCAAGCAAACAGCTATCACTCATTTCGAACTCGTTGACGATGAAGCTTGTTTGAAGATTGCCCCACTTTCTGAAGCCGTTGAAAATGACACAGCGGTAGCCGATACAGCTGATGTCAGTCCGCAGCTATCATGCGCACAGAAAGAGCAAATCCAGGGTATTCTCTGCATGTTTACGACTATTTTGTGCCTACCTCCAAGATAAAGCAAACGCCAACCGTAAAGCCCAGTATTGTCACAGACCATGCTGAACGACCCATACGTCCGAATGCCTATCAAGTATCACAAAAAAAACAAGCAGCAATACGTTCTCAAGTGAAGCAGATGCTAAAAAACGGTGTAATCGAACCCTCGAACAGTCAGTCCATGGTCGTCCCCCGTCGCAATAGTAAAGAAGAAGGACGGTACTCTTCGAACTTGCGTAAATTACTGCTAACTCAACAAATTGACAAAGAAAGACGTTTATTCTCTTCCACGCATCGACAACTCATTATACCGCGTCCGGCTCACCCGATACTTTTCCTCCGTGGATTTATGCAGCAGCTACTGGCAGATCAAAGATTATGAACGCGACCGAGAGAAAACAGAAAACAGGCGAGAGAAAACGCATGATAGTCTATACGAATTCAAGGTGCTGCCCTTTCGTCTATGTGCTGGTTCTGCGACATTTCAGAGAATAATAGATACATTGCTGTCAGGTCTTAAGGGGAAAGCATGCCTTTTTTACTTAGACGTCGTCGTTGTATTCTCCCATACGTTTGAGCAGCAGTTGCAGGGACTTAGATCTGTGTTTGTTGCAATTCGCACGGCAGGCCTATCACTGAAACCAGAAAAGTGTCAATTTGGTTACAACAAATTGAAGTTCCTCGGCCACCTTGTTAGCCACGATGGTATTCGGCCAGACCCAGACAAAACAGTAGCTGTCGCAGATTTTCCACTACTTGCCAACAAACGTGATGTGCGCCGACTTTTAGGCCTCTACGCATACTAGAGACGTTTTGTGCGAAATTCCGCAAACATTGCTGAACGCCTCACTCGTCTGACAAAAGAATATGTTCCCTTCACGTGGGGCCCTTAGCAAAGACGCGTTTATTCTGAGCTACAGCAGCTTCTCTAGACTAAGCCCTTACTCGCACCCTACGACGAAGATGCCTACATTGAACTACACACAGACGCCAGTAACATCGGCCTTGGTTCAGACCTCGACCAGTGGCAAGATGGCGTCGGACGTCTTATTGCTTATGCGAGCCGGATTCGATCATCTGAAAAGGCGAATCACACAACCACTGAAAAGTAGTGCCTTGCAGCTGTCTTGGCAATGACTAAATTCAGACCGTACCTGTATGGACGCCCGCATAGAGTTGTTACCGATCATCATGCGTTCTGCTGGTTGGCGAACCTCAAAGACCCTTCCGAAAATTTGGCCAGGTAGAGCTTACGCCTTCAGCAG
The DNA here is from genome assembly GCF_013339725.1 of Rhipicephalus microplus. NCBI lineage: Eukaryota > Metazoa > Arthropoda > Arachnida > Ixodida > Ixodidae > Rhipicephalus > Rhipicephalus microplus. The sequence goes on along the minus strand of NC_051173.1, from coordinate 64,403,788 downwards.
TTTGGTTTTACAGTCGCGTACAAGTCTGGAAGCATACTGACGCGGATTGTCTTTCCCGAGCTCCTCTTACGACAGCATCAGGTGATCACGATTTCGACGGCCGTTTTCTCTGCGCCGTTAGTGTATCCGTCTTTGCTGAACAGCTAAAGAACGGTTCTGAGCTTCGACAGTTTATCGAATATCTTGAAGTCCCCAGGCATAAAAGAAACTTCGACCCTTATGCGACTGAGTATCTGCTGGTCGTCCCCCAAGCGTTACGAGCCGATGTCTTGTCCACCTGTCACGATAAGCCTTTCTCAGGCCGCACAGGGCTCACACGTACCTTGACCCGGCTTCGCCAACACTACTGCTGGCCTAATCTCAATTCGGCCGCGAAGCATAACGGGAAAACGTGTCAGGTGTGCAAGCACCGTAAAGCACCCCATCAGCACCCAGCCGGTTTTTTGAAGCCCGTCACTCCTCCGACACAGCCATTCCTACATTGTGGCATGGACCTGCTCGAACCTTTTCCCCAGTCTCGTGATGGCAACCGCTGGATTATAGCCGTTACTGAATACATGACGCGCTAGTTCGAAACGAAGGCATTACAATGTGACACTGCGATTGAGACTGCCCAGTTTTTTATGAAGAGCATTGTCCTCCGATGTGGAGCACCAGCAGTTGTCATAACTGATCGCGTCACAGCTTTTTTCGCCCAGATGATACACGATGTCGTGCAGCTTAGCGGAACAGTACATCGAAAAACTACTGCACACCACCCACAAAACAACGGCCTTACAGAGCGATTAACAAGACGAACACCAACTTGCTATTCGTGTACATTGACCAAGACCACAAAAACTGGAATGACATCCTCTCTTACGTCACGTTCGCTTACAACACCACTGTGCAAAAAACAACTGGATTGAAACCATTCTGATTGTTTCACGGCAGTGGGGTCACTACAATGCTGGATGCCATGCTTCTACCAGACCGGCATCAGATTAGTGTCAATACAAACAAATTTATCAGACTAGCAGACGCAGCTCGGAAGCTTGAAGTCGAACGAATCAATAAGCAGCTACGCATCGACTCGCTACGGTACAAAGCTCGTCATCGCGATGTCTCTTACCTACCCGGAAAGCAAGTATGGTTGTGGACTCCAATTCGACAATGGGGCCAGTCGGAAAAGAGGCCGCACCGCTATATTGTACCCTATAGAGTTCTCCGTCTCAGCTAAGTGACGTACGAAGTTCTTGACGAAGACATGACTCGTCAATCCCACCGTTCACAACAGCCGCATGGCGTCCATGTTTCGAAAATGAAACTGTTTTGCCAACGCTGATTATTATTCAAACTCACTTGAAGAGACTTACAGTGATTGTGAAACACCCCCTTGTGTACTGCCTGTCTTTTGTGTTTTCTTTTCATTTTGGTAGTTATGTTGTCACATCGGGACGATGTTCTTTGGGATTGGGGTAATGCCACTAGTACAAGCTCTAAAGGTATTGCTTGCATAGATTCTGGCAGAATTCCATGTGCCACTGCACAAAAGAGGACGAAGATGCCCTTGCGGAGAACATGATAAGTTTGTATTGCCTTTGCCGTTGATCGAATCCGTTTGACATCCTCGTGTGGTCTTACATACGCGTTGCAGTAACGATGAAACGTGACAATATATATATTACTTATTTCTTCAGGTTTGCGTTCAGTTAGTAAATATCAAAACTAGCATATAAATAAAACTATCAATAGTAAATTATACTAAAATTTTAATATTAAGCACTATTCCACCCAAAAAAGAAGTATGGGTGGCCGACCTCTCAATATATTTTCGAAATTTCACATATATTGCTGCCTTATGAGTTGAAAGAAAACATGCGCTATTTCTGTAGTCAAAATTTTTTTATCGAAGCGCAGTAAATCAATGATGAAAATCAAATGGAGTGCCATGCTTACGTGCTCTGATGCTGTTTTTTTTATTTGGTAATAAATTACACAAAATCTATCAAATCTACATCCTGCAAGTTTGTCTAGCTACATGTATTCGCATTTGTACTTGTGTTGGGTCGATGTTCTGCGTTGTGCAGAAACTTTCATAAAAGTCAGAGTTGACCCAAAAAGTGTTTTTGCCTTCTTAGCAGGCCTTTTTTCAAAAAGAGCTTAAGACGAAGCGGCCAAAATTACGGAGTGATTTTCTGAACATGTTTATATATAAAAGTGCCAAACCTTTCAATATTAACGCTTTTTAATGAAGAGATACAATCGCGCTATTTGAGCGCTGCTTGCCTTCTGAGAAACTGAGGTATAAGTTGGCGTTCTATACTTAGCGGCCGAGAAGATTGATCTACACTAGCCTATTCTAGCACAAGGACATTATTTGATGAGCCATAACTGCAACTGAAACCACAATATGTAACAAGTTTTCATTGATTGTGAAAACTGCTGTGCGGTAAAATAAGCAGGAAACGTTTAAGAAAGGTCGAAAATGCTTTTTAACGTTATAAGAAGTCTTGCCAGCTTGCTGTTTTCTTGAATTTAGCGCGATTTTTTATTGCATTGAATAACGTTCATATTACGACCTTTGGTAGTTTCCTAAATAAGCATACTAGGAAAGTACTGCGGAATGTTCGCCACTGTGTCCTGAGCCCTTTTTGAAATAAGATATGCAAAACAAGGCAAAAAACTATGCTTGGGTAAATTTTGTGATTTTAGATGAATATGTGCACTTAGCAGACAAGCAAGAAATACCTGAACGTAAGCACTAATACGGATATGTTTAGCTGGTCAAATTTGAAGTAGGTAGCTTCAATATATTTCGCGTTTTCGTCAACAATATTAAAAAAAACAGCAGAGCAGATAGGCGTGGTACTCCACCTCTTCATCAGTACAGATTTACTCTGCTTCGAAAAAAATTGTTGGCAAAACCAATTCTGAATTTCTTTTTTTAATTCATCGGACAAGAGTATATATAATTATGAAAGAAATTTAAGTGGTCGACCGGCCAGGATTAGATATTACCTGGAATCACCCATGTGTGGTTTTAGATCCCAAAACCACAATATAATTATGAAAAACGCCGCAGTACAGGGTTACGGAAATTTTGACTATCATATGTTCTTTAACGAGCACCGACATCGCACTGTACTCGGACCTCTTACATTTTGTCTCCATCGAGGTGCTGTTGCTTTGGCCGGGATAAAATCCGCGACCGTCGGGTCAGCAGTCGAGAATCACAGCTACAGATCCACCGAACCAGACACCTAAATTTGCATGGAATGACATGCATGTATCTCAATCATGACTAACAGGATCTAAAAAATTGACTTAACGCGCTAAGCGCAGAGATAACGGAACAATTTCCCTGGAAGAAACACTTTTTCTCGACCACGTGTGGCACCTCCCGTACTACATCGCTTCTATATGTCTCTATGCGACACAGGTTATTCAGAGTGTGTCGGTATACTAGCCTATTTTATGCCTAAAATAAATACATTATGTGTGGGTCGAAAATCATGAACACGAAGCTGGAATCAAAATTTGACTTGGTACATGGATGTCAAGTTTTTACCACAGAACCGCGCCGGTGCTTGAAACTTTTGAAAAACACATGTCGAGTTACACTCAACTATCAAGCCGATGTCGGCTATGCGATTCTATAACTAGCATGATAACGCGGGAGTTAGGGTAGGAACGTTTATTCACCCATATGACAATTTCTGGGTCATACAAGAACAATAGCTTGTTAACAACATTCCTTTTCGAAAATTTATACATCAGAGTCCCCTTGTTTATAATATTTATTTTTACATATCACTTTATTGTTCTACATAACGTAATCATTCCTAATATTTCATTCTTTTCTGTGGCAACAATTTCTTCTGCAACACTTTTTACGAATTACAAAATTCCCCTTATATATTCAGCTGGTGTCCGCGCATCCCCGTAGTGGCAACGAGCTAAAATGCCAAGACGTAAGCAAGCAAGCGGGAAGCTAGAGTGATGAGAAAGACGACGAAGAGAATAATAAATAATGCTCACTTTAAGAAATATTCAAACAAGGAGTCAGGAAGTAGTTTTGTAATGTGACTACGTATGAAATCTACGTCTCAAACTATTCAAACAAGTTTGGCAAACTCAGCTGTCTGGTTGGCTCCAAAAATCAGAGTATTTTTTTATTTTACTTGCCTTCAGTTTTTGCTCTTTTTTTATTTCTCACTCTCTGCATTTTTTGGCTATGTCTTGTTTCTTGTACATATATTTTGTTAGGCTATACTGTAGTTGCCGTCAATGGAATATTATACGTTTTCTTGGCCAGTACACCAAAAGGTGTATGTGCCATGGGCTTCATTAACAAACTGACAGCCGTCTTGGGGTTCAGGTTTTGTATCTTCATTGCGTCCCTAACACAATGTTAGCGAAATTTCCGGAGCACTCATAAACGGTGTATCTTATAATCGTATGGTGGTTTTGGGACGTTAAACCCCACAGATCATCATTACGCAATGTCATAAACATTACATATTATGATGGGACCATGACGTGGACGACGACGGACTAATTACAAGATGACACTTCATTTCGTTGAACTTCTGGCCCGTAAACTGAAGGTCAGATTACAGCGATGCCACTGACGCTGATAGCAGCAAACAGAGCGTTAGCCGTCGATCAACTGACAAGCGGTCAAGTGTTTCGCATTTATACACGTGCCGTATAATAATCTAGCGTTATCGCTAGCAGCCTCGTAGCTTTCAGAAAAATCTGTAATGTGCGCAAAGTTGGCGCATTCTTCACAAAATGATCTAATACAGTCCTGAAGCTTCTTGAATACTACAGACTCCCCGCCGCTGTGTTCTAGTGGATAAGGCACTCGGCTGCTGACCCGCAGGTCAAGGGATCAAATATCGGACGCGGCGGCTGCGTTTTCGATGGAGGCGGAAATGTTGTATGCCCATGTGCTTAGATTTGGGTGCACGGTAAAGAACCCCAAATAGTCAAAATTTCCGCAACCTTCCACTACGGCGTCTCTCATAATCATATGGGGGTTTTGGAACGTTAAACCCCACATATCAATCAATCACTACAAACGCGGTTTACGCTCACGATTACTCACAGTGCAACAAGGTGGTAAGAAAACTTGAGGATAGAAGGTGGCAATATATACTCCTAGTATATATAGGGTGCAGTTTTCCTAAACAAGGCAGAACTATGGCTATAACTGGTATTTATGCAGATTATCTCACTGTGTCGCGCTTTATCTTTCGTGAAAAGTTGCACGATGCTTGAGCTCCGCCTTGAAGAGGAGGTCGCGATGGCGTGATCGGGCCTCGTGTGCATCACTTTTACGGGCGAAGCTCCTTATGGCATGACTTGTGTGTCCCCCATCATCGTAGTGCGTAACCTTTGGCATATACCCGCATACCAGTGGAACATACCCGCCATCGGGCGCATATCAGCATGTCCACATGTCACGAAAAACGTAGCACGGCGTCGTTATCACGCTGTCGGTGTTAACAAAGTGTTGACAGCACAATTGTGGTACATACTTTTGTTTAGTCCTTGCATTGTCTGCTGGATGGCGGTACTTCTATATGACATATATACAATCAAAAGAAGACAGATGGCGGTCCTCAAAGTGTACACTAGATGCACGGATGAATGCACAGACAGACAGACACACGGATGGACGGATGGACGAACTGACGAGCGGACGCACGTTCTAATGCTTATGGTGATTAAATATGTCCTAGTGCCTTTTTAGGTGAGTCTTCAAAACAGCCACTTGTTGCTCAATTCACATCATCTGATGCCTGGCGTGATTCTTTACTTCTGAAAAACGGTATATTTTTATTATATTTTATTTTCTGACATACAGCCGGCCTTCAAGTAAGGTCTTGCACAGAAAAGGAGCCCATGTACAGAGCAACAGAGCACGAGCTCAAACCATGGAGTTTCTTAAAGTTATTTAGATTTGACTATGGTGCAGCGATCATTCATGCACCTTAAGAATTATGGGTAGTTCATATATTTCCGTAGCTTTCATGCTTGCAGACCTTCACTGCACTTGTTGCTATGTTTGTCGGAGTGTGTGGTTTTGTTTTGAGTAAAAAACAGAACATTTAAAAATACGTGACACGATTTCGATTGGTGAGTCTAAACGATCAAGGTGGTGGAGCGTAACTGCTGAACATTGGCTGATTGTCCTCTTGTGACCAAGCAGCTCCAAGCCATTCAAAGCCAAGCTACAAGAAAGTACGAAGATTTGACAAATCTTTGTACTATCCCTCAATACTATCATCACTGAAGCGCCATTTTTTGCAGCTTTCATATGCACCAGAGCCTGGGTTCCATTTAGTGTATATATAGATTATTTTGCTGCTGAAAGTTATGAGTAGCGCTGCAGATAGGAAAAGAAAAAACTAAGTAAACATGCAGTAACAATGCACGAAGAAATGACTTTGGTGAATTAATAAACAAAGAAAGAGAAGACGTTTTACAGCAGCCAGTATTCCTATTTTTCGTACAAACGAACGACATTGGTAGAATAATAAACAAAGGGAGAGAAGGCATTCTATGGCAGCCGGTACTCCCATTCATAGAGCCAAAACGAAAAAATAAGTGTAAAACTTCTCAAGATTCATTGCGTACGAGGATAGTGAAAACCAACTTGAAATGCAAGTGAGCACGTGACGTAGCATGACGCTTCAAGCATGGTTGCACTTAGGGACCTACACTTTCGATTGTGTACAGTAAATAAGCAATGATGCGACGTTTCACATCATCAGAAGATAAGGTAATTCACTCTGTATGTGCGAAAAAAATACAAGAAACGGTTTGTTTTTTTCTCGAGCTCGGTGACATATTTGTGTGGAGAGACGTGAGTAAAGCAGCTACTAGACGTCAGACTGGAGATTTGTGGGCACATAGTGCCACTTTTTGCAGCAAGTTAGGGCAGTGCTAAGGTCGACTCCTTCACACAGTATGCTGGGCAATCAGGATACACTATCCAGTGCGAAACAACGAATGAGCTATACGTGAGGCTTGCTTGTGTCCTAAACATTCAAAAAACGAGCTACGAATTTCTCTCCATTAGAAGGATGCCAACGGAACCCCCATTAAGTGCTTGCTGAATCAATCACCAGAACAAAAGCGAAAACATGTGACGCAGCAGCTCCACTATGCGAAAAAAGCGCTCAGTCTATGCAGCTGTTGCGCTGTCATTTTCCACGTACCTAATCGACTCCAGTTTTACCAGTTCTCGAAGCTGCATCTCAAAGCAGAACGGTGAGAGCACAGGATACGGTACTTTCCAAACATGTGGGGTAGGCCAATTACTCGCGTTTCACGCAGCCGGTCGAATAAAAAGTGTGATGACATAGGTCTCCCACAGATGTTTTCAGTATCCTTGACAAAGAACCGTGATTACCGGGTCTACGAACCTCTTCAGAGCCTCCAACTATGGTGCGTTCTGTGTAACAGTTAAATAAAGACTAGGGACGCGCTCGATAAACATAGCGCACTCGGCCAATACCCAGATTCAAAACTCATCGTAACTGCACAGCATCGCGCACGTACTTTTTAAAGGCTTGAGGTCGTGGCATCAACTGACACATGGTCGAACAAGTATTTCTGAAAAATTTTGGCCGCGACCACCATCACGTTTTTTCCCCAGAGTACCAACGATTGCGCCAGCTATATCGGCGGCCTGCCCCGCCACGGTGGTCTAATGGCTAAGGTACTCGGCTGCTGACCCGCAAGTCGCGGGATCAAATCCTGGCTGTGACGGGTGCATTTGCGATGGAGGCGAAAATGTTGTAGGCCCCTGTACTCACAGTTGATTGCACGTTAAAGTACCCCAGGTGGTCGAAATTTCCGGATCCCTTCACTACGGCGTCTCTCATAACACTATGTTGGTTTTGGGATGTTAAACCCCACAAATCAATCAATATATAGGAAGCCTTCATTTCAATTTTCTTTGTAGAGTGACAAAGCTGGCACGTATGCAGCCACATTTACAGTATATAGAAATGGAAGAAAGTTGTGAGCAGACAACATGGGGTGCATAATGGAACACTTATACTCACAGCAAGCTATAAATTGAAGGAGAGTGCAACTGCAAAAGCGGGAATCTTCGTAGCCGTCCACCCCTGATAATGCGTTCTTCGATCTGATAACCGATCGTTAGTCATTATCTTTGTGTGGACACTTCAATGCTTTCACACCATGTGTACGTCCAAATTTAACACATTTAGACGTTACAGACCATCGTCAGAGTACTTGCCTCGAACTTAGTATCAAGCGATACTCACTTGCACCTGTGAGTGGCAGCACGCCGATATATAAGAAACATCTTTTTCATTGTACCCGCAGTTCACTTTGATTACCTTACTGTTTTCCTAAAGCAAGGGTAGAGTGATTGAAAAAGCTTTTTGGGTCCTAATTTTTCAGGAAACCATGTCTTTGCGCCAACTCAAGAGGGCCTATAACACTCTCTTGCGGAAGGCTCTCTTTTTATAACTCAGTCTTAGCCAGGACGGTGATCGGTGCGCTGATGGTGCCGTTTTAGCAGCGCCGCATGGGCAGAGTTTGAATTTATAGCTAGTTCTACAAGTGTGAACCATTCAAATGAAGCTATTTGTGATAAATCAAATAAAGTAACTTTATGTTTCCGTGATAGCGCATTCCTTGAGATTTTCTGAGTCCTCCTTGCTCTAAAAAGCACAATTGATTTTTTTTTTGTTTATACCCGTTATAAATGAAACTGACCCATTTCCCTTGAATACTTTCCCAGTTTTGGGGTATTCGACGCTATCGAGGGATCGCAGCCCACCACTGCATACTTCAGTATGGGCCTAACATGCGCCTGGTAGACTAATAGTTTCACTTGTTGAGTAACGCAAATGTGTGCCAAAGGTATCCCGGTTGTCTGCATGGTTTTTCATCAATAAATGTAAGCAGTGATTTCAGCGCAGATCAGAGATTATCATTATTGCTAAGTACTTATATAATTACGCTGTGTTTGAAGATTGACGACTGAAGAAATTATTAAATTTGAGGGGTTGGTATATGCAAGCTATATTAATTGCTTCAGTTTTTGTACTAGTAGTTTTTACCTGCTAAGTTCAACACCACCCCACAATTGTACCTAATGCTTGACAAAGTAGGACCTAATATGTAAGGTAGGATACTTCCTGGTAAATTACGCAGTTGTCTGCGAAGAAATTAATTTGTACGCGTAAGTTTTGAACAATGGCAATAATGAATAGAAAGAATAGAGAGCGTAGGACTGAGCCATTCAGAACACCAGATACCACCAGATGAGTAGCTGCGTCATAAATGAATACAGAGTGCCGCCTTGAAAAGAGGTACACAGTAATTCATGGTAGAAGGCGATAATTTTTGAGTATAGGCTCAATTTTAATATTACCTTAGAGTCACGTACCGGGCAAGAGCATTTCAAAAAAATTATACCCAGCTTATATAACATTTATCTACCTTATCACGTCAGTTTAACGCTAAATCAAGGTCATTATTTTTAAGACTAGTTGCCTTACTTCAGACGCCTGCCAAAGACATCTATGTTGCCAATAGTCAATCAAACTATCGTTCTTAACATTGAAAAATTCATGCGGTAATGGAATATGTTTGAACAGCTTCGCTGAAGGATACAAAGTATATCTAGGCCTGTATGAATAAGGTAATCAATGAATGGCTGCTTTAGTATTGAGGTATTTTTATGTAACTCCCCAATGTCACAAACCAGCGCACAAGAAAGCGCGCTTGCCGATTTCTGGTAACGGCGACAATACCAGGCGCCAGACTGTCGCGCCAGAAGCCCGTTAAAAAAGTAAACTACCATGAAAGGACGCCTCCGCAACGCTGACCAACGTCCTCGCATTGATCGCCGAGAGAACTCCACAGGATTTCAGAAGGAAAGCGTGAGTCACTCCCTGGTTACGTCAGGTGTCGCAGCTAACTCTCGATAAGACTCGCCTTTTCAAGCCTTGAGTGTGCAGCGTGCTGACGAAGCTTCTGGAACTCAGGGTGAACGTACTTAGGCGAGCAGCAGAAGGGGTTGATGAGGAGAAGAAGAAAATTTGCGCCAGAGTGCGTAGGGCAGGTGAAGGAGAGAGTTTTTTTTTCCGCCGTCTGGAGAAGGATATCTCAAGCGGCAAAAAAGGGGATGAAGAGGTTTGCCACTGGTGGTTGAAGGCTTGTGTTGCAAGCAGGAGGAAAGGTGTGTTTATCACCAGTGGGCAAAGACTCGTTGAGCCGTCATAGCGGGTGAGTGGCCGACGTGTTACCGGCGAAGAACATATTTTTCATCAGATTGCGGACATTTGACGACGCGAGGTTTCCTGGAAGAGGAACTTCTTCCCGCCGCGGTGGTCTAGTGGCTAAGGTAATCGGCTGCTGACCCGCAAGTCACGGGTTCGATTCCCGGCTGCGGCGGCTGCATTTCCTATGGAGGCGGAAATGTTGTAGGCCCGTGTAATCAGATTTTGGTGCACGTTAAAGAACCCAAGGTGGTCAAAATTTCCGGAGTCCTTCACTACGGCGTCTCTCATAATCAATTGGTGGTTTTGGGACGTTTAACCCCACAAATCAATCATGGAAGAGGAACTTCGGGGAAGCGGAACGAGAGAAGCGCTGGACTTTAAGTGAGTGGTTTCTGCGAGAAAATCATCTCAACTTTGTTTCGAGAACCTTGTACTGAATGAGCTTGGCGAACTTTTTTAGTCTTTGGGTGTATTGGTGAGTGCTTAAGAATGCTTTTTAGCACGTGGTTTTGTTTGTATCCGTTGACATGATTATATCTTGCCACGTTCTGAAGCCCGTTTTTCTGATTACCTTGCAGTTATTGACATATTCTATTGTACTATTGCCGAGTATGCCTATTTGTCTCTTGTTTGGTCTGTTGTACTGGAGAGTATATTTTCGTTTGTTTTCGTGATGAATGGACGAACTGTGTGGGGTAAACATGTGTGCATGAGAACTCAGGTGGAGTTTAGAAATGTATTTGTGGGCGTCGAAGGAAGAGAAGGAAGAGAGATTACGCTGACAAGACGGCACAAGAGGCAAAAAACGAAAAAGAATAGAGGTGCGAGTGGAACGCGCAGAGAGAACCAAAGAGGACATAGCTGAAGGACGCGCCGGACCAGGGCACAGTTCTTGGAGGTCTCGTGGCCGTGATTACAGAAGACCTGGTGCTCGCCTGGTGGTCCTGACGGTGGCTCCAGCTGGAAAAAATCCGGACCAGGATCCTGTCCGTGGAGCTCCTCCTCTCGGTTCCCTAGACAATGAGGTCTGGGAGCAAAAGGCACTTGTCCAGGGCTATCGATACCAGGCGGGGCTCCTGCTAAATCAGCGTGTGGGACAGGGACGATGGATTCCTGATTGCCACCACCACCTGGGACGGCTGAAGGCCGCCATGTACAAACATGAGGCCTGACGGAGGCCTTGGCTTCTGCTGAGACCGCACGCGGGACGTGCGACTTGCCTGTCGGAGCTCGCTACCGACAAGTGTCATCGCTGTGCGTGAAGAGCTGCCTGACACTTGTTCAACAAAGCGTGAGCTATCGTGTTGCCACGTAGATTGGACAGTAGCGACTCGGTCTTTAGGTAATTTAAGTGTGTATTTCTGTGCTTGTCTTGGTAATAGTCAATCTATTCTATTGTTGTTATAAATCTTGTTGAAAGTCTAATCTTGCATCATCCAGTATCGTTCGTTTCACTGATCACGCACGGGCAAACATGACAAACCGCCCGTGTCATTACAGTTATAAACTCTCGGCTCTCCCTCGTTCTTTGGACCGCAGCCGGCGTTTGCTTATAAGCCGAAAAGGCGAAATATGTCCGTGTTTCAAGGTGCAGTTTGAGAGCTCATACGCCAGCACCCCAAAATTATTTAGGCGTAGATTTAGAGGCTCTGGTAAAAAAAACTATGTCTTGAAGTGTGTGAGTCGCCGCTGATAAGTGTCTGTGTGTGGTGCGAGGGGCCGGTTTGAAGTGCACCATATTTGCCATGAAGGTGATTATTTGGTTTATTTGCTAAGTACAAGAAGTGCGGCAATGCGCGTATTTGTACTAGGGCCTGGAGAAAAGGCCTCTAGCAACAGGGACATTTCGGAGAGCAGCAGAAACGCATAGGCAGTTGATCAGCGCGCCACGTCCCGACGTCTCGATCCGAAGCTGCTAGTCCGGGATTCCTCCTTGCTTGCACAATCCCTAAGGCTACTAGCATGAGAATCGCCTCACTTGTTCCCTGCTAGGGTTCCCCAGCAACGTTCCTGGCTAGTGCCTGCCGTTGTTCTTGACGCTGGCCTGTCGCTGTCCTAGGTGTCATTCTTGGCAAGTACCGTTCAAGCTACCCTTCATGGCACTGTCCATGTTGACGTCCCGGATGCTGTACCAGGCGCCGATGCCGTTGCAGTGGGATTCTTCCTGGCATGTATCCGCTTAGCCAGGACACGCACCCGTCCTCACCCGGAGGAGGCACCGAGTCCAAGTAGCCCTCTTTCGGCGTGCTGGGACCACGACCACATGGTGGGCACAACCGACTTGGCTCCACACACTTATGCAACCCGTCCCTTGTTTGGAGTACACCACACAAGAGCGCGGATCATCGCTCTATGACAACTCTACGACTGAAGCACAGAAATTAACTGCATGGGTGAGACTGTTGAGCAAGTTCATGTTAGTCACTTGTATGTACATGTATATATGTCGTGCAGTATATGTCTGTGTCTTTGCCGATTTGTATATGAATTGGTGTCTCTTCGTCTTTGGGCGTTTTTCGTGCTCGTCTTAAAACTTACGCCCTCATTTACCCACAATCTTGGCGAGCCTGCCAGGATCAGCTTTGCCAAATAGCAAAATGACAGACATCACGGACGTATCTATGCATTTAGAGAAACTGCATGCTATAGGTAAAAACATGGGTCTATATAGAGCCGCGCTCCAAGATTGGGTTAGCGCGCAACGCGTAATCGAACGAGACCTTCGCGCGAAAGCTCGTGGCGATAAGCACGTGCAATTGGAGCTTAAAGAGAAGTGTTTACAAACTCAAAAACGTGTCGCTCACCTTAAGCTCAAGCTAAAGGAGGCTACTGAAAACGAGTGAGAGGGCGCGCAAAAGACAAGTAACGACGTGCCTGTACCGGCTATATAGGCCAGTTGGTGTCCCCACAAGCTACTGCATCCACTTAATTAAGCGCGACATGATCTCGACGCGCATTTACCTACATTTAAACGTGTCGCAGAGTCACAAGATTGGCATCAGAAGAATTGTGCCCTTTCGCTGAGCTTGTGTTTGATAGGCAAAACATTGTCAGTCGTTAGCCGAGTTCATTCTATCTCTGCATCATACTGTCATACTGCCTCTCCATCATACCAGCTCGAGACAACTTTACTGCTGCGATACCGGTATAGCACTGAGGGTTATTGCGAAAAATTTCGGAAAGCGAGACCAGAGGAGGGAGCAACAGATACTAAGTGCGCTGCTCGCCTTGCACGACATTTAAACTGATGAATGGAGCTAGCAGGCTATGAGAAGACTTACGATGGCATCCGTGACGTAATAATTTCAGAACAATTTAAAAAAAGATGCTCGCCATCAATGTGGGTGTTTCTAAAGATATTGCAATAAGATGAGTATGTTGACAATGAACTCCGACTGTTTTTAAGGTTCAAGGTCTGTCTAACTTGGGTAGAATTAGGTTTACAGGGGAAGTGCCACAGAGAAAAGCCGCAAGATGGAGCCCGCAAAACAGCCACTGAAAATTCGATCCCAATGTTTGTGTGCAATAAGACGAGGCACGGTGCATCTGAATGTCGGTCACGTATGAAAATTACCCATCAACGATTGGCTGGTCAAGTTGCAAGAACGGTTAACCTAGTGAGACAACTATAACCTAGAAACAACGATAATCGTCATGCATGTTGTCGACCCACGAATTATGTGATGACGTTGCGCTAGAGCAACCGGGGAAAGGATACATCGTGCTGCAGATTGGGCAGACTACTCCAACCGAGAATACGATGTCCACACGTACTCCAACTGTTACCGACGTTGAGACTTTGCCTGTGGTAAAAGATTTCATCAAGGGCAGCGATGCCAACATTCTTTGAGAGACGGGCTGCCACACAGAAGCAGTGCAAGAAAAACTCGTCCCTGTAGGAAAGTTCACAGAAACTACAAGCCCAGTCTTCCTGCTTGAAAAGATAACGTAAATTACTTACTAAAGGCTGTATCTGTATAGACACACCATATTTAGGCGGGATGGTGCATGCTAATTGCGCAAAAAACCTTCTGTACGATCATAGGCAACAGTGAATATGTCTGGTCTGTGAAGCCGGGAGATTCACAGAAGCTTCAGAAGCATCTTGAAAGACGGCACGCTTATTGCGGATTGAAGGACGCCAACAAACCCACCAACGAGTCTGTACGCATTCCGGCAGGTTACACACAAGTAGATGTCGGAAAGAATTGAAGGTACCTGTGAGCGGCTGAAGGGGCAACTTTCATGCCTCAGGGCACTGAAAAACATGAGCCACTGGGTGAAAGTGCTGCAGCAGCGGAAAGTAGACGCGGCACATCTAATCAGCATGTTCTCAAAAATTCTGTAGGTTTATGTGCTCAGACTCGACTGCAGGGTGAAGTAATCTAGAAGGTCGAAATTTCCAGAGCCCTACACTCTGGCGTCTCTCATGATCATAAGGTGAATTTGGAACGTTAAAGCTCATATATGAATCAATCAATCAATCATTCTGCCTGTACTCAAAACCCCTGCCACAACTATGAATAAGGCTATTCTCGAGCACTACAGCAGGAATGATTATGGCGTTGTTCCGAAAGTGTAAATAAAGAAATTATTCTAAAAACGGAAAGACCTCTCACCATATTCTCGATGGAATCCTATATCAAAAGCACACAGTACTTTTGGTTAATGAAATGGAGCAACTACTGTAGTTGTATCAGGCCAGCTTCTAAAATGGCACTCAAGCTCACCCACGATGGTACGCTTGCCAGCCATCAAGGGATATCTGGAACAACTGACCGCAGCTTCCTTAAGTTTACAGGTCGGGAATTTAATCAGAAACCAAATGGTTTATGATGTCCTGCGACATCTTGCATCAAACTGTTCCACGCCATTTCAGCTCCTCATCGTATCATGCCAATAATTGAGGCACAGTTTTTTTGCATGGAGATGGACATCCTCAGGCCTTTGTTGCCGGCATATTTTAAGGGCAACAGAGAGATTCTCATCATAATGAATTTTGCAACGAGGCATCTAGACGACATCGTGCTGCCGTCGATAGAGAGTGAGGTCACAGCTAAAGGAGTGATTGAAAATACTGTCCCGAGTTGGACTACCACACGAAATTGTGACTGCGGATTAAGTTTTATATCAGCGGTAATGAAAAATCTCAGCCGAGTACTGTCCATCAAGCAATTGCCAACAACACCGCACTATCCCAAAGCTTAAACGTCACTCTAAAACGTATGTTTCGCCGCATACGTCAGGTATTCCCGAAGAATGGGGACCACTATATCGGGTTCCTACTCTTTGACTATCGAGAAAGGCCGCCAAAGAGTATCCGACACTCGTATTTTGAGCTACTGTACGGCTAATATGTTCGGGTTACGACGACAATTCTTAAAGACTTATGGACGAACGCAGGGATTGAGATCTCACGGAATTGGCGAACGAGTACACCGTGAAATTGAGGCAATGTCTTTAAGAGAACCTGCGACATTGCAGCCCAAAAATTTGTCAAACCACCCGCAACTCAGAAGAGCTTTCACGTCAGGAAATCAAAGAAACGACAAGTTGCTGTCGGTTACAAGTTCTGGTTCTATTTCCCACGGACTCAACCACGCTCATACTTACGCAAAAGGGGCCTTTCAAAGTGTTTAATAAAAATATTTCGTCCGACTATATCGTTGATCTCGGCATTCGGACCACTGTTTCTACATCAATTTGTATAAATAATTTGAGGAAAGGCAACTAATGAACGTACAACGTCAACCATTCCTGCTCAAATGTCACTGCAGCAAGCCGAGCTAGAAGACTCGGAGTGCTTGCTCTATACAACGCTCACTGAAACGCCGCCCTCAAAATACGTGGTGATATGTCCTAATCTTACTAACAACCAACGACACTGAGCTTCTTTGCATGCACCAAGCAAGACATTGTTTCTGGCTTAGCGGAAAAGGCATATGTGTATAAGTGCCAGCTCAAACTGCTACAGCTATGCCCATCGATGTCCGACAAAATTCATTGTCTTTCGCAGTTAGGATGGCCATCGACACAAAGGTTTGTAGCGCCCTCGTTCGGGCGGCGCGCAAACCGGAGAGCGCGCGATGGTGACAGAAGAAAATAAAGAAGGCGCTAGGCCGTGGCACGTGAAGCCACTGCTCGCGTTCCTGGCTGGCATCGGTTATCGTTCAGGCGTGTCTTTCTTTCGCTCCTGTGGCATAAGCCTACAAGTGGTGACCCGGACGAAGACAATGACTGACTCGAATGCACCCTCAACCGAACAAGCCTCACGTCCGCAGGACGTCTCGGCCATGCAACTGCGTCTCCCATCTTTCTGGCCACAGGACCCGCAAGTTTGGTTTCATCAGGTCGAGGCGCGATTCTCCCTGTACCGCATCGCCTCGGAAACGACACGCTACTACCACGTAGCCTCCGTCCTTCCTCCTGACGTTGCCAGCGAGCTCTCCGACGTCCTCTCCAACCCCTCGGACACTACGCCATATCAGCACCTTAAAACCAAGGTGCTGGAACGATTCATGCCTTCGGAACGCGTCCGCCTACAGCAGCTCCTTGCAGAGGGGGACCTTGGCGACAGGCGCCCCTCCCAACTACTGCGCCAAATGCGACAGCTTCTTGGGAAACACGACGTCTCTGCCCACTCAGCCTTGCTTCGCGAGCTCTTCCTCCAACGCCTTTCTCAGCCAATCCGCCTCGTCCTCGCGGCGGCCGGCGACGTCAATCTCGACCGCCTGGCGGAGCTCGCCGATCAGGTTCATGAAGCGACCTCCCCATCTGTCAACGCTGTCTTACCACCAGCAGACACAGCGATTTCGCGCCTTGAGGCCCGCATCGACGAACTCGCCGCCTCCATTGCCGCACTCCGGAGCCCCCTGCAGGAGACTCGTTCGCCTCGTTCCGGTCGTCGAGCTCTTCCACACACACGAGATGCTCGGAGTCCCAGCCCTCCACCCCTCTGCTGGTACCATCGGCGTTTCCGACACCGAGCCACGAAGTGTACACCCCCATGTTCGTGGCAGGGAAACGCCTGCCGGGATCACTGACGGCGGCGTGTGATCTCCCTTCTCGTCCCAGCCGCCTTTTCATGGTCACGGACCAGCTATCGGGCGCCAGGTTCCTTATAGATACGGGCGCGGAAATTAGCGTTGTGCCCCCGACTAAGGCTGATCGTTCAAAGTCACAGGGGCAAGTGCTTCGTGCTGCCAACGCCTCGTCTGAAGCAACGTATGGGCTCCGATCTCTCACCCTCGACTTCGGCCTTCGCTGCGTTTTCCGGTGGGTTTTCGTCATCGCAGACGTGGTTCAACCGATCATCGGCTCAGACTTCCTCTCATACTTCGATTTGGACGTCAGCGTGCGGCGGCGCCGCCTCATAGATGGTAAGACTCGTCTCTCCATCTCGGGAGTCCTGTCCGACATCGCTCCAATGGCCATCCGCATGCTGATACCTTCCTCACCGTTCGAAAAAATCCTGGCGAGTTTCCCGGAGTTAACTAAACCGTGCAACCTCACTCAGCCGCCTAAACATACGGTGACACACCACATCGTCACCCGGGGTCCACCGGCAGCCGCTCGACCACGCCGCCTGTGCGGAGACCGCCTAGCTATTGCTAAACGGGAGTTTGACCACATGCTGCAGCTCGGCATTATCCGCCCGTCGTCAAGCGCTTGGGCTTCCCCGCTGCATTTGGTGCCAAAGCGTGATCCTGGTGACTGGCGTCCTTGTGGGGACTATCGAGCGTTGAACGCCAAGACTGTCCACGACAGCTATCCTCTACCTCACATCCAGGATTTTACATCGCGCCTCGACGGCTGCACAATTTTCAGCAAGGTGGACCTTGTTAAGGCGTACCACCAGATTCCTGTCGAGCCCGCCGACATACCTAAGACCGCCATCACGACGCCCTTTGGGTTGTTTGAATACGTGCGGATGCCTTTTGGACTCCGCGATTCGGCTCAAACTTTCCAGCGGTTTATTTCTGAGGTCACACGGGGTCTTCCTACTGTGTTTGCGTACCTTGACGATGTCCTCATCGCCAGCCGCACACCTGAAGATCATGAGCGCCATCTACGCGCTCTGTTCCAACGTCTTCAGCAGTACGGCCTCGTTGTGAACGCCTCTAAGTGTACTTTCGGCGCATCTGAGCTCGAGTTCTTGGGCCATCACATATCATCCAAAGGAATACGCCCTCTCCGGTCCCACGTTAAAGCAATTCAGGATTATCCTCAGCCTACAACACTGCGCCAATTACGCCAATTCCTGGGGCTTGTGAATTTTTCCAGGCGCTTCATACCACACTGTGCCGAACTGCTACGACCGCTCACCGACCTCCTTCGGTCGACTGCCGGCCCGTCCTCCGCCATTCCTTGGTCGTCAGAGGCCCAGGCCGCCTTTGCTGCTGCTAAGCGAGCGGTCGCTAATGCCGTGCTTCTTATTCATCCACGCAGCAACGCCCCTACTCGGTTGATGGTGGACGCATCCAGCGTGGCCGTCGGAGCCGTCTTACAGCAGTGCATTAACTCCGAGTGGAGACCCTTGTCGTTTTACTCTCGGAAGCTACTTCCTGCTGAGACCCGCTACAGCGTCTTTGGCCGGGAACTACTAGCCATCTACGCTGCAATACAGCACTTTCGGCATTTCCTGGAAGGATGCTCGTTTTACGTGCTGACTGACCATAAGCCACTGGCGTATGTTTTCCGCACTAACTCATCCAAGTACGTGCCCCGTGAACTGCGCCATCTGGCTTATATATCGGAGTTCACGACTGACATCCGCCACGTGAAAGGAGCTGACAACACCGCCGCAGATGCCCTTTCTCGTATAGCCGCGGTTGACTCTCCACCGATAACCATCGACTGGGCCTCATTCTCCTCGGCACAGCAGGATGATAGAGAGCTTGCCGCTTTTCGGGAGAACCCCCGTTCTCTCCGACTACGCCTGGTGCCTCATCCATTATCATCTGAGCGCTTGTGGTGCGATGTCTCAGCTGACCTTCCCCGCCCTTTCGTTCCCGCTTCATTACGACGCACCGTTTTCCACTCCTTACACGACATCTGTCACCCTGGCGTTCGGGCTACTCAGCGTCTTCTCACCCAGCGCTATGTCTGGCCCGGAATCAACGGTGATGTGCGCGCTTGGACGCGCAAGTGCCTGCCCTGCCAGATGACAAAGGTCTCCCGTCATTCTAAGACGCCGCCCCAACCTTTCCTTCCACCCGGCCATCGTTTCGACCATGTTCATCTAGACATTGTGGGCCCTCTACCAGTGTCTCAGGGTTACCGTTATATATTGACCATGGTCGATCGCTTCACACGCTGGCCAGAGGCTGTTCCAATTCAAGATATCACAGCCGAGACAGTTGCCCACGTTTTCATTTCTACGTGGGTATCCCGTTTTGGCTGTCCTGGCACCGTGACAACAGACCGTGGACGTCAGTTTGAGTCCTCGCTGTTTACTTGCTTTAATCGCATCCTCGGAGCCAGACATCGCCGTACCACGGCTTATCATCCCTGCGCCAACGGCATGGTGGAACACCTTCACCGACAACTGAAGACCGCCTTGACTACCCGCCTCAATAGAGCCACCTGGGTTGATGCCTTGCCACTGGTGCTCTTAGGTTTACGAGCTGTCATCCGGGCAGACCTGCAGTGCTCAACAGCAGAGCTGGTGTATGGCACTTCTCTACGGCTTCCGGGAGACTTCTTCACGTCGACGAAGCTACCAGACCAGCCACAGCAATTCCTACAACGCCTCCTTGACTGCTTTCAAGACCTCCGGCCCACTCCACCCAGACCTTCCGAACACAAGACCATATTCGTCCACCCTGATCTGGCCACTGCAACACATGTTTTTGTGCGCCACGACGCGGTCAAACCACCTTTGACACCAGCCTACGACGGACCATTCCGCGTCCTTCACCGCACCCCCAAAACTGCCACTCTACTTCAGAACGGCCGTGAAGAGACAGTCAGCTTGGACCGACTCAAGCCGGCGTACCTGGAGACCGCCCTAGAAAGCCTCTCATCTACGACTGATCTTCCGTTGGAACACCACAAACGGCATGTCACATTCCGCCTTCCAGTCTACACGGGGGGCCCTGTAGCGCCCTCGTTCGGGCGGCGCGCAAACCGGAGAGCGCGCGATGGCGACAGAAGAAAATAAAGAAGGCGCTAGGCCATGGCACGTGAAGCCACGGCTCGCGTTCCTGGCTGGCATCGGTTATCGTTCAGGCGTGTCTTTCTTTCGCTCCTGTGGCATAAGCCTACAGGTTCAAGAAATCTTGTCCTTGGGCGTCATCGAGCGATCTACATACGCTTAATAAAATTATTGTTGTTGGCTAAAATTGAGGGTATGCATTAAAAAACAAGGAATGCAAAGTCATAACCAATATGCCCACTAAAGTCGAGGTGGTAGAGGGGTTCTACAGAGAGCTCTACATAAGATAGAACAGCCAGGATATTATCGTAAGAAACAATATTAGTCTATAGGAAGTCGGCATCCCACCAGTAATGAAAGATAAGAAACAAAAGCCCTAAAAGGACTGCAAAGAGGCAAAGTGGCAGGTGAGGATGAGATAACAAACGAACTTCTGAAAGATGGTAGAGAAATTGTGTTAAGAAAGCTAATTGCCTTTTATACGACGTTTCTCTTGATGGTAAGGGTACCAGAATCTAGAAAGAACGACAACATTATCTTAATGCATAAGAGAGGAGACAGACGTCAAAGACTTCAAAATTACAGGTCAGTCGCCCTACTGACCGTACACTACAAAGTATATAAAATATTAGCTAATA
Organism: Rhipicephalus microplus; assembly: GCF_013339725.1. Lineage (NCBI taxonomy): Eukaryota > Metazoa > Arthropoda > Arachnida > Ixodida > Ixodidae > Rhipicephalus > Rhipicephalus microplus. Next base: position 64,382,735 of record NC_051173.1, on the reverse strand, counting down.
AAATCAAGGCGACATTGGAGTTCAGTCTACCAAAGAACAAAGCAGGATTTCGTACAGGCTACTGCGCAATAGACCACAATCATAATATCATTCAGGTAATAAAGAAATATCTAGAATACAACAAACGCCTATACATAGCTTTCAAAGATTAAGAGAAGGCGTTTGACTCAGCCGAGACATCAGCAGTAACGCAGGCACTGTAAAATTGGGGCATCGAAAAAGCTTACATAAACACACTTGAAGAAATCTACAGTATATTCACAGCCACAATAGTTCTCCATAAAGAAAGCAATAGAATCCAGGTAAAAAATGGTGTAAGGCCGGGAGACAGAATCTCTCTAATGCTATTCACGGTGTCTTTACAGGAGGTTTTGAGGACCATCGATTGAGAATACTTTAGAGTGATAGTAATGAAGAGTATATTAGTAACCTGTGATAAGCGGATGCCATAGCCGAGCCAATTTACAGCTCATAAAAACAGAACTTGACATGACCGAAACTAAAGTAATTTGCAACAGTCTCGGCAGAAAACAGCACTTTGCGGTAGTGGACAGATGCTGGAAGTTGTAAAGGACTATGGTTACTTAGGACTGATAGTAACCATGGAGCCGAACCTTCATATTACAATAACTAGAACAAAATATTGGGGCGGATCATGCTCAGCAAGCATTTTGAAATGATTATAAGTAATGTGCTATTAACCCTCCGGAGGAAGGTATATAACACCTGCATCTTGCTGCTACTTACCCACAGAGCAGAAACCTGGAGGCTTACAAGAAGGGTTCAGCTTAAACCAAGAAAGACGCAGCGAAAAATGCAAAGGAAACTTATAAGTGTAACCTATAGAGAAAAGAAGAGGGCAGAGTCAGCCAGGCAACAAACCAAGTTAAGGATGCTACAGTTGGAACCAAGAGGAAGAGAAGATACGGACTTTCTCTCTCAAGGGACTCCTGATTGGATGCGATGCACCAGCGGTGCGTACGGCGTTGACCAAGTTGAAGCGGGGGTCAACGTGGGTGCTGAAAGAATGGTTTGAAGCGAAACTCGCTGTAGCGTTTGCTGAGGTGAACGTTTGTTTGAAATGCAAAGACGCGGGAGGACGAACGCATTGAAGACGCTTGCGCTGTGCTTCCTAATCTCTCGTCTCGTCTGTGTTACCCACGCTCTGTCTCTATTGTCGAACGTGATCGATGTTCTTGACTCGCACTTCGTCGGTGTCGCTGGTCTTCTACTGACAACGCTTGCGTTAGGCTTCTCTGGCTCACACCTCATCAGTGTTCCAGGCGTGACGTTGCCATTCGCAAAGCAATCGGCTTCGCTAACTCGCCACGCTGGCGACGGCCGGGAACGGTACGCGCACACTAGTGCGAAGCATACCTCGGCGGCGTCCCACCAGTTGGCATGATCGTGTGGAAAGGAGCGGCGCGCTATCCACATTGCCGGTGCGCGAGACCGCGCACCGGCAATGTGAGCAGGACGACGGCACGCGAGCGTGCGTAGCACGCATACTCGCGGCTTCTTCTCGCTGACAGATGGAGAAAAATGGCGCGGGTGAGGGAATAATGCCGAAGTTGAGGACGGGGCTCGAGTGTTGCGAGTAGTGGAGAGAGTGAAGCGAGTGAGATGGCACGCGGCGACAGGCTAGAGAGAGCGTGACGTGACGCGCGCGCACTGCGAGGGAAGGCGTTGCCTACATGGCACCGCCTCGGCACAGGATTACACAGGCTAGTCAAAGAGCGGCTTCAAATCTGAAATGGACGTGGGCTAAGCACGTATCACGTAAGCAGGATAACTACTGATCCTTAAGGGTAACTGAAGGGATTCCCAGAGAAGGCAAATGCACGAATGGGAGACAGAAAGTTAGGTGGGCCGATGAGATGAAAAAGTTCGCACCAATAACGTGCCAACAGAAAGCGCAAGACAGAGTTGATTGGCGGATCATGGGAGATGCCTTTGCAATGGGCGTAGACAGGTTCAGCATGATGGTAATGAGGTATAGTTTAGTGGTGAGAAGACACAACACCTGTTTAGTCGGCTGGCTGTTTTTATTCCCATCTTCGTCCTCCTTTGCATTGCGCTTTTTGCCAGCGCCCGAGCCCGTAACGCTCTTTGTCATTAAACTCGCCCACTCTGCGAAATGTGCGATTCTGAAAAAAAACCACATGACCTCGCTTCAGTTGTCCCTGCGGAAAAACGCTTGATCAGTGACACGTGTACAGCAAAGTCATTATGCCTTCTTTTGTCTGCGTGGGAGTTAGTCAGCATCCGAGGAACGCACTAACAAAGTGTCGATTGATTGATATGTGGGGTTCAACGTCCTAAAACCACTATACGAATATGAGAGACGCCGTAGTGGAGCGCTCCGAAAATTTCGACCACCAGGGTTTCTTTAGCATGCACCCGAATCTGAGCACACGGACCACCAGCATTTTCGCCTCCATCACAAATGCAGAAACTGCAGCTGGATTTCAAACCCACGAGCTACGGTTCAGCAGTCATATCTTAGCCACTATTCCATCGTGGCAGAGCTAGTCAATAAATCTCGCCAAACTGTTTAGTGACAAAAATGGGCCCTTAAATTTTCGTTCACACTTTATTTTATCGAAATGGTGTTGCTCGTTGCACCCACCCCTCATTACCGATATCGTATGACCGTTTCTGACGATCGCTGTGATCATAATTTAGTTATTTGGGTTGGGCATACATGATCTTCTTGTGCGCCTTAGTTCGTACTCTGCAGCAATGTGTTTTTCGTGTTGCAGGGGCAATAGCTTGTACAGGTGCGTATGAAAAGAGGCTAGCTTAAAGTTTTGGTAGTTTGCCATAGACCTCATAACAGAATGGTCTCGCTGAACTCTGAAACGCCGTCCCAATTGTGATTGCAGCCGCCTTGAGGTGTTCTTCCGAGTCCGCCTCACAGGGTTTGTTACTTTCTCAGTATGGTACCAGTCGAGCTCGCAAGGTAAGGTAAGACTTTTTGTCAGGCCGTTCGCTTGTGGATGATAGGCAGCAGCAAAGTAATGTTCAACTCCCACTCGCCGGAGATAGGAACGGAGCTCCCAGCTGTGAAAGTGTCGATCTGTCCTAGATGAGCTGTTTATGGAGGCAATGTCTCCATAGAGAAATCTCGATGACGCAGGTACCAGGAAAAGGGGCATGGCAGCCACCTCTATATACCAAGACAACTAGTCCACCACGACTATAGTACACTTGCTACCCACTGCTGATGTTGCAAAAGGCCAGCTGTGGTATATTTCTACAGTGTCAAAATTATCTTCGAAGGCGTCATATGTAGAAATGAAACAGGTTGACAACACGGACGCCGTTTTTGTCTTTGGCCGACGTCACAGCTTAGAACACATGCGCGCACATTTCTGTCAATTCTCTGCCAACAAAAACACTCTTGTGCTTTGCGCAAGGTTGCTCGGTACCCTGTGTGGCTCCTTCGGGCGTGTCGTGAATGGTACGGAGAATACTGGAACGCTAAGAGGTAGGAACAACAAGGAAGTGGCATTCCTCTTGCTTTTCTATTCTACAACGACAATACAGCGTGCCTTCTTGCAAAAGAAATAAGGATTGCGTCCAGTGTGTTAAATAATTTATAAATGGGGACTAAACCACTCTTGGAATGTTGGGCAGTCAAAAGTTCTTGCTGAGAGAATATGGTCCAGTCTTCGCATATTTGCATAGAGCGTTCCTTCTTTGGTTTTCGATGAGGCATTCACAAGGTAATTTTGAACTCATAAATGACATCCCTTGCATGTCATAGTCTTGCTGCTCTTGCGGTGGTTTCGTCCATATTACATGTTGCACAACTAGTATGTTATGACATGGCTGCGTGGCGAACACAAGCGACAGGCCGTAATCTAAAAACCATGACATGCGTGTCCAGTAACAACATGACTACATGACACACTCATGAGGCGTTCTCGGCCGTTTCGATAGCTTCACCTATACAAAACTTGGTATTACGTGACATAAATAAATGAAGAAGGTATGTGACTGGCGCAAACATGATCATCATGAGATGGGTGTCATGTAAAAACATGATTACATGTCACGCTCATGATGCGCCTGCAGCAGTTTCGCTCGCTTCAATGTGCCAAATTTGGTATTACGGGACGTGAATTGATGACGAAGGTATGTGACTGGTGCAAACACGATAATCACGAGATGCGTGTCATGTAGAAACATGACTACATGCCACACTCAAAGCACTTATACACTACGTGATCCGGCGCACGGGAGCGCCGGCATTTGTTTTGCTGTGTCAAGCTAGCGACGCCATGGCCGCGCTCTGTTGCTTTGACGCATGCGCGTTTGAGCGCGCCCGGCGTCCCACTTTCATACAAAAAAGGCAGGCGCAGTAATGAGTAATGTAATGAGTATTGTCGTCGCAGCGAAATGGAGCATGTCACATTTCGCGCCGGTTGCCACTGTACCACGTGGTTAGACGTTCGTTGAGCCGGTCACACTGGGCGTCAGACTATACGGTGGTTCTCGTTTTGCTTGTGTCGCGTCGCGGCGCCTAGCATACGCGCGTGTCGACGTTACGTAGGAGTATACTGGGCCCAGTATGATGCGCTCGTCGACGTTTAGCTAGCTTCACATATACCGTACTTTGTGGTTTGACCTTCTGCTTCACACACATCGACGACATCATTATCTTCAGCACAACTGCACAAGATCACGAACTTCATCAGCGTCAGGTTTTAACACGACTCCGCAAATATGGAGTAGTCGTCAACAGACCAAAGAGCAAGTTTGGCGTTTCCTCACTGGACTTTCTCAGACATCACGTAGATTCATTGGCATCGCCGCACCGGCTGCACGTGTTGATCCTGTATTGCAGTTTCCAAGACCAACAAACACCAACAAACAACGTGAATTCCTCGGGCTTGCCAGCTAGTACCGGTGGTTTATTCCTCAATGCGCTGCCATCTTGCAACCACTCCATGCACTTCTATCTGGTCAAATAAAGCTCAACGCTTCCATCATCTGGACGCGCGATGCAGAGACACCTTTCAGTTCCATCAAGGAAGCTCTGGCGAACGCAACGCTCCTCGCGCATTCAAAGAGCGATGCCATCACGTCACTCACAAGAGACGCCTCGGACGTCACCACAGGAGCAATCTTGCAGCAGTTGATCGACGGAGTTTGGCAGCCGGTCGCTTTCTTCTCACAGAAGCTCTCACAGATCGAGAATTGTTAAAGCACATTTGGTCGCGAACTGCTCGCGGCCTATTTGGCTGTCAAGCACTTTCGACACTTTCTAGAAGGTCGGCAGTTCCATATCCTCACTGACCACAAGTCGTTTACGTGCCAATCGACCGCTACCGACTCTGCCCACACCCCACGTTAGATCTACAAGCTTGCCTAGATGTCAGAGCTCGCGATTGATATACGGCAAATCAGTGGCGAAGACAATCCCGTTGCTGACGTGCTTTCCCGAATGAAGATGAACGTAACTATTGATACACGCCTACCAGTCGATTTTTCAGTCATGGCTACTGCACAACAAGACGACAACGGGCTTCAGGTGCTGCGTTTCTAAAAAAACTTCCGCAAGCTTGAAGATGTCCAACTTCCGGGTTGCACGATTTCCCTCGTTTGCGACACCTCTACCGGTTGTCCTCGCTCTTACGTTCCAACACCATTTCGCTGCAGAGTGTTCGACGCCTTGCATTCCTTGTCACACCCCAGTATACGTTCGACTCAGCGCCTGATCTTAGGGCGATATCTAAGGCATCGAATGAACATCGACATCCGTCGCTGGACACGTGATTGTCTCAAGTGCCAGCTAACTAAAGTCCAGCGCAACATGGTCAGCCCATTGGGTACCTTCACGCCTCCTGACTCGCGGTTCAGTCATGTGCAGCTGGACCTCGTAGGTCCTTTGCCTCCATCTCAAAACAGCGGGTATAGGCTAACCTGCAAAGACCGGAGCACACGGTGGCCTGAGGCACTACCCTTCACCGACATCACGGCAGAGTCAGCCGCCTGCGCACTCATCACCATGTGGATAAGCCGCTACGGAGTTCTCAAGACCATGATGACGAGTCGTGGTCCTCCATTTGACTCCGCGCTCTTCCGCAACTCGTCCCAAATGCTTGGTGTGAATCACATCAGGACGCCGGCCAACCACCCAATGTCGAATGGCATGGTTGAGCGATTTCACCACAACTCAAAGCTTCACTCATGGCCCCCATACCATTGATAGCCTGGACGGAGCGACTACCACACGTCCTCCTCGCCGTGCTTAGCAGGATGTGTACGGACGCATCCTGCTCCTCACCTGAGCTGGTATTTGGCACTACTCTACGGCTTCCTGGACAGATTTTGACACGTCACCGATATCACCATTGGATGTAGCTGATTATGCCAGTCGCCTCAGGAATGCCATGAGAGATGTGTCCCCTATTCCTACAGGTCAACGCTCACGCCAAAGTTTCGTCAGTCATGCGCTTCGTGACTGCACTCACGTCTTCATACGACATGACGCAATCAGACCACCACTGCAACCTTCTTACGACAGACCCTTTAAAGTCGCCAAGAGTTGCCCGAAGCATTTCGTTCTGTTGCTTAATTGACGCGAAGACAGTGTCTCCATTCAACGCATAAAGCCGGCTTTCCTCGACATTGACGCTGTCCTCGAAGACTGTAAGCCATCCGTGAAAACCAGACAAACACGCTCCGAAATGGCAGAACTTACAACCTGCTCATAGGGTTCGCTCCTTCACACATGGGCTATCTCGCTAGAGGGGGCCCTATGGCAAGCCGCCAGCGTCTAGGAGAAGAGGAACAAGTTGTGCCGCAGCTGCTCCATGTGTTCGAACCAGTGCGAGTAAAGAAGACGCTAGCAAGAACAGCGTATGTGGACGTCCATGACAGACCAGCGATAAATAAAAATATAGGAAACCAAACGACGCAAACCTTCCTACAGCAGTATTGTTTGGCCCTCCACTGCGTTGGAAGTATTACTGCCACCGTAATAAGAGTGGCTTCGTGGGAGCTGGGTACCGAGGACACATGTTCAATTACTAGATTATGTAGGAGGTTCTTGAAAAGTACTTCCCCTGAGTGGCCAATTTTTTGTGTGTAGGTGTGTAGTACCGGCTCTGGTTCCCGGTGAGGCGGCGACCTAAGCCTCTTTGTGCAATGTTATCATTACGTGCTCTTTATGAATATCATCATGCGGATATAGAAAGTCTACAGTCAGTTTGGTATAAAAAAATTGGCAGCATATCCACGGAGTGAATGATGGAGAGTGGGGCAAAGCATTTGTCCGTCCATTCGTCCTTGCTTCCGTCCGTCAATGCGTCAGTCTGTGTGACCTTACATGCGTCCATCCGACCGTCCATGCGTGCATCTGTTAGTTCGTCCATCCCGGCGTTCGTACATGCATCCGCACCTGCGTCCGTTCATGCGTCCATATATGCATTGTCTGTGTGACCGTTCGTCCATCTATTCAACACTCCAAGTACCACCATCTCGCATCTTTTTATCATATATTCCCCATATAGAAGCGGACATTCCGAGGACTGAACGAGAGGTGGCACACGCTCACTTTCTTATGGCTTGCACTTCGGGTCTACTTCCCACCTTTAACCACCTCGAGTTGATGGTATATACTAGTTCGCTCTATTCATGGCACTGTGGCCCAACGCTCCCTAAACGTTTCTAACACCAAGGAGGTTACGCCCAGCGAGTAAAACGTAGCAACCTTTTCCCGTCAGATAGAGCTCAATGTACATTCCAATGGCTGCCAATGGGAAATGAGAGACAGGAGAATTTGGCTTTTACTTTCTTTCGGCTTGCGCTACGATTCTACTTCCCACCTTTAACCACCTCAAGTTCATTGACGGTATATACTAGTTCATTGTGTTCATCGCCCTGCAGCTCAACGCTCGTAAACCTTTCTAAAACTAGGGAGGTTACACCCAGCGAGTCTAACGTAGACGCCCTTTCTTTTCAGATAGTGTTGAATGTACAAGCCAATGGCTGCTAATTGGGATCGCAGCGTGCGTGGTAACTAAAAGCCGAATGCTCCTGTCTGTTGTTCCCCATTATCACCCATTTGCAAGTTCATTAAGCACTATTTTTATTGTTCAACAACGCACACAAGAAATCTCTCACTGGCACCACCTTGGAGGTCAAAATGCTGTACTTGTTACATACTACAACAGCTACGAGGGACGAATGAGTGCCACTGTAAGGAGCTTCGCCCCTTAAATTACGCCCTTCGAAATATATCAATGCAATCAATACTGAGCACTTACCATCATAGAATGTTACCACTGCACAATGTTTGCTCCGGTCGTAATATTCAAAACGGTACACTCTTGCATCTGTCAGTTCTGAAAAATAAATAGACAAACTGCATCGGTTCTCATAAAAGTCTCATCTTTTGGAAAAAAGTTAGCAATGCATTCCTCAAATAAATATTCAGATGCATTTCGCTTGATGGAAACAATATTTAGGCACTTCTAGTGACGTGCTGTGCTTTCTTAGCAGAAAAGACCTCAATTCACTGTAATTACCCATTCTTTGTGCTTTCTATTTTGCAACAGTCTGATGTCTCGGTCGGCAAAAGTGTAAACCGATATTGTTTACTTAATTCCCACAAGCCCGTTTAAAATCCCTCAATCTGGCTTGAATTAGGGCAAGACGAAAGCAATATTACGTGCTGTGTTACAAAAGCATACTAGTCGTGCCGTTTTTTAGAATCACTCTTCGCACTTTAGAAGCTATAGTTAGGTAAACTTGACTTGCAGCAAAGCTTCCATAGAATTCCTTACGCTCAAACAATTTGCAGCTCATCAGCTGACTATGAATCTTACTGCCATCTGTGTGAGAGGAGTACACTTCCAGTGGAACGAGTAATCCGGGTATGACGTCATATTCAGTAAACAAGTGAGGTTATTTTATTATCCCTTGCATACAATTCAATCTAAAAGCAATTTGCTAGGCTCTTGATTGCTATGGGGTCGACTAGCTCAAGCGAGTCCTTAATGAACGAGCTTCAAGTAGACGTCAGCTAAAGCTTTACTGACAAATGACTGTACAGTGGTATATTGTCGCCTAATTCGCCCTGATTTTAGTTGGAAACTGGCTCTCCGAACTTCCATACAGACTCATGGGATCTTCCACAAATGCATCAAAGAAAGCAGCAGTGTACCTGTCAAATTTGCAGCGTTGCTTACTCGTTTCACTTACACGCAGTTTCTTTAAATTTGAAATTACGTCTGCGCTTCAGTTTTAACACCAATAATTAACTCCTTGTCGAACCACAATTTCGACATTGCTTGATAATCAATGGTCACAATAGCTGGATTTCATCACACTGCACAAAAAAGCACCTAGAGTGGCAATACATACAAATATGCGAGCACACTACGTTCGCCGTGTCATTTTTTTGTGCTTCAATAAATTAGAGCTACGGGTAGCGTATGAAAGCATTGCAAATTCTAGCGCAATCAATAACTTAGCGATATGCTCACTGGTTTGATATTAACATATGCTGTTGTAGCGCTAATTCAATGGGACACATAGGGCAAGAAGAAATGCAACTCTCGCTGTCGACTGTGGTATTTCTTCTTGTCTTATGTGTGCCGCCGAATTAGCGCGACTACACAATATGTTAAATTGAAATCTCACCAACTAGCCCAGCTCTCAACCATACTGCTCACTAGTAGCCGGAACAATACAGTGAAACCTTCGTGACACAAGCATCACGGGGTTATCAAAATTATTTGTTTCTTGCGAGCTTCCTGTCACAAGAAAGATTATAAAAATTAGCGTGGGACAAAAGGTAGCTAGCGTATGTTTTCAGTTATTGTCTCTTAGGGCCGCAGTAAAGTGCCGAACAGCTTTGTATGAATGCCACTGAGGTATTCAGGAGTCAATGATATTTCCACAGGAAACATGGACGCGGATAAAAACCGAGCATTTACTCTCAGCACAAAGGGAAACAAATATGACCGAATAAAGTTGTTTCACTCACTCACTCACCTCCACGAAGAGAATCGTGAGGAAATGCGAATGCATTGCGAAGCGTTCATAGCGGCATTTTGCACACGAAAATCTAGCATTAGAAGAATAGAATTCTCTTTTTTCACACCGTGCAGCCAATAGCATCGTTCGCCACACGTCGCATATTTTTGTCGTGAAGTAGCTCTAGTAGCTAACGCACAAGAGTAGAAATGAAATGCTCGCTTGACACATCGACGCATTAAAGTCTCGCCTTTTTGGGCGCCTCTTTCAATGAATGCTTCTGGCTGTCCGAATTTCCCTGAGAAATTCTTCCTCCTCCTCCCCATCCCTGAAGGCCCTGAGTCGTGCCTCGGCGATGGGAAGCAGTTAAAACCGTCCTTTTTATTTCTTCCTTTTTCATTAACCTCTCTCTCTCTTCCCTACATGCGTCCGTAATCACCTAAATGATGTTGCCACCACCTTCACAGCGGCACAAGGATGTTGCCACTACCTTCAATGCTACACAACATGTTCAGAACGTGCTGTTTTCGGGCTGTTCCATGGCAGCACAAATCCTACAAATGCGTTTGAAACGCAGTGTATTAAGGCGGTGGCAAGTCACGCGCAAGTCAAAGAGGCGGGGGCTCCGGCTGCTAGGGGCGAGGCTAAGTGCGCGCGCCCACAGCTGTTGGTGAAAGCAGCCGACGCTGAAGTGTGATGTGGCGGTGGCTCCGATTGCTAGACGCGCGCGCTATGGGATAAGGCGGAGGATGGATGCTGACAGACGCCAGGATTAGCCTGACTAAGAAATGCATCCCTGTTTAAAAAACGCCAGAACATATGCGCTGAAGTACCTCGTTGTCCTCCTTCGTAAGGCTGGCCACTATTATCCCCAGCCTCGATTCCTCCCTCTCAAAAGCGACCGTCCCGGTCTATTGGCTAAGGTGCCTGAAACGGCTGTGGACGTAGGTGGTCCCATCAACAAAAAAACAGGCTAACTGCATGCTGTTGTACATGATAAAAAAATTGGCAGCATATCCACAGATTTAATGATGGAGACTGGGGTGAAGCATTCGTCCGTCCATTTGTTCTTGCTTCCGTCCGTCGATGCTCCGTCTGTGTGACCGTCCATGCGTCCATCCACCCGTACGTGCGTGCGTCTGTTCGTGCGTCTGTCCCTGCGTTCGTCGATGCATCCGCCCCTGCGTCCGTTCATGCGTCCATCCATGCATCTGTCTGTGTGTCCGTTCGTCCATCTATTGAGCACTCGAAGTACCACCATCTCGCATTTTTTCATCATATATTCCCCATATAGAAGCACCGCCATCCAGCGGACATTACAAGGACTAAACGAGAGGTTCACACGCACACTTTCTTAGGGCTTGCGCTTCGGATCTACTTCCCACCTTTAACCACCTCGAGTTCATGGTATATACTAGCTCGCTCTCTTCATGGCACGGTGGCCCAATGCTCCCTAAACGTTTCTAAAACAAAGGAGGTTACGCCCAGCGAGTAAAACGTAGCAACCTTTTTCTGTCAGATAGTGCTCAATGTACATGCCAGTGGCTGCTAATGAAAATGAGAGACAGGAAAATGCGGCTTTTACTTAATTACGGCTTGCGCTTCGTATCTACTTCCCACCTTTAACCACCTCAAGTTCATCCATGGTATATACTAATTCATTGTGTTCATGGCACTACGACTCAATGCTCACTAAACCTTTCTAAAACGAAAGAGGTTACACCCAGCGAGTATAACGTAGCAACCCTTTCTCGTCAGATAGTGCTCAATGTTCATGCCAATGGCTTCTAATGGGGATCGCAGCGTGCGCGCTAACTGAAAGCCGAATGCTCCTGTCTTTCATTCCTTATTAGCAGCCATTGGCATGTACATTGAGCACTATTTTTATTGTTCAACAACGCACATAATAAATTTCTCACTGGCACCACCTTGGAGGTCAAAATGTTATACTTGTTACAAACTACAACGGCTACGGGGGACGAACGGGTGTCGCTATAAGGAGCTTTCCCCTTAAAAAGTGCTCATCACTCGCGGGCATGGTGCGGTTTAATTCGTACTACGTGAACTACCTCCTGTTAGGAACCAACATCTTCCGGGTAGTCAATGCCCACTGACCGGGCTACTTGAGACCTAATGGAACCGTTTTATTAAATGAAAAAGAAATAAAGAAAAATGTTCATACCAAAGAGAGACCCACCAGATATCGTTGCATGGGGGGAAGCACACAGTGTCCGTCGAAATACGCATGTCTTTCGCGCTCGCACAAACAAATCTGCACTGATCCACACGCGTGCGCACACTGCTACTGAGGCTAGACTTGATCTATTCACCACTAGTCTTGGCGCATTACACTGGTGGCGCTAGCTACTAGCTAAATAGTTAACACTCGGAATCCTTAAGTCTTAACCTTCTCGTTAAAACAATGAAAAGGGAAAACTAATGCTCTTTCACAACATGCGGTACCGTAGCGTGGCAGGTACGACCTGTTGTCTCCGTAAGCGTCAAGCTGCAATGGACTCGTGACACTAATCTTGGCCTGCTTGGTCCATGCTATCTTTTTCCATCATCATCCAGGTAGGACGTCTTGCTTGTACATGTCCACACTTTCAGCTGTGAAACATGCGCTGTCATAGCGTACCTAAGCCTAGCACCTTTGCTTAGCTCTGCCACTTTGTACGTGTCCGCAGGCAATACTTCCTTTATCACCAAAGGTCCTCGGTATTTCGGGTGCGTTCTAGTTGGCTACCCCGTACTTTGTGGTGCCACCTTGAAGAATACCGATTCGCTGACATCGTACATTTCTGCAGGGTAATGCCGGTTGTCATATGCTGCTTTACTTTTTGCTTGTTCTTCCAGTGAGTGTTGTCGCGCAAAATCTAGGAGCTCACTTGGACCTTATTGGAGCTCCGCGAAATTGTTGACTATTACCAATGCGATCACAGCCCTAAAGCGGAGCAGCAGCTTTTACTCTAACTCTTCACGAACAGTCTAATTTGCCTTGAAGCCCTCAAACATTTTGATCCCGTCTTTTCCAGAAGTTGCTCACGCAGTGATGATGCGTCTTCAGTCATCTACCATATGGTTTGGGCCTGCCTGTGCAACCCTGCTGTACCCTTTAAACCCAACCCTATCCGGGAGGAGTGGGAGGTGATCCTGCTTGGATGCTCTAACCTTCAGGCACAAAAGGCCTTGGTTCGACGAGCCCTGTCAGCAGCCGACGCTAATAGGGTCCCGTACTAAGGGTCCCCACCTACTCGTTGTGGATGCCGTATTTTTACAGAGTAGTCGCTGCATACCTCGTGTTTTTTTTTGTTAAATAAAACCACCACCGACTCGGTTAGTTAGGCCTGGTAATAGAACTTCTGTGATGTTAGCAACCAACTTGTTCCGAGCGGACGACGCACACTCCAAGGCGTAGTGAACTAGTATATAAACACTCTAAAGCAAAATTACCTGAAAAAGGAGTAATGGTGTCCAATAGGCGCGCGCGATGAACGGATAATGGTTGAGGAGTAACCACAGAGGTATGCATGCCGCGTGCATACCACCTAGTCTACAAAGGGTTGGACCATGCGAGCGATACGGGCCGTGCGCAAATCGTTGTCAAGCACACTAGCCATCCTCCTTCCAGCTCGGTCTTTTCCCGTATTTTGCTCGTAACGGTTGGCTTTGCGTCACACTCGGAGAGCTCGACAATCTATGAAGTACGCCGCTGTACTTCGTGTGTAAGCTTGAAGGAGCGTGCGCTGCTGCTTTTCCGTTTTGCCACACCCATACTGCCTGGAGATGGTCTCGACAAGTCGTCAAGCCGGACTTTATAACTCTTAGAATACTCAAGGTGGTTACAATCAACTTAGTACACCACCGGTTGAGAACGAAGGCCAACATGGCGGCCGAGAAGACAGCAGGCCTCTCGGATACAATATTTCAGTCAGACTTAGGGCAGAAATCAGAGCTGGATTCTTTCACAAGTAGGTGGTCATTGTCTATTTTGCCATACTTGTTGGGTGTACGATACGGATCGCGCTTGCCAACAGCGGCCTCGGTCGTTTTGCATATCGCATGCACGACATGCACCGCGAAGGTCGGCTTCGGCGTCTGTATATCGCCTATGCTTCTTGACTGACCGCACAAACGCTCACTCATCGATTGCTCGCCTGTCTTTGCCGCCGTGATGAGCTCCAGGCTGTTCTGTTCTGCTCAGTTTTAACTGTTTTGCTGTGGAGAGGTTGAGGTGCATATTGCCTCGGCTACTCCATATTGCCACAGAGACTGGTTACAATATCAGACATTATGAAAAATCAGCGTCCACAGTATTGTGCGCACTATTGCTAGGGGCCGCACGACTCATGCCTCTTGTTCACAGGCCCGAGCCAGTGTGGGTTGGAGCTGCGAAGAAGAAGAAGGTGCGTGGGCAGAGGAAAAGTTTTTGTTTTAGGAATGCTCTAGCGGACTCTTCCATCTTTTCGCACATAATTTTCAGGGCACAAGTTCGCCCATAATAAACTAGTTTTTGACTTTTCCTCTCTTGCATCAGTTACAATATCACAAAGTTCAGCAGCGAAAAAAAAGAATAATAGAGAATTGTACCCGAAAATAATACGTAAAAGAAAAAAAGCATAATAGCACACTGAAACCAGTTCAAATATCTTGCCAATACACGGTTTTTAGAGCGTTCACACAGTCATAAACTATCTACACGCACATCTTACTATTCTATTGTCAGTGTATACATGACCACATTTTATATATACCCACGTTTGGCTGTCTTTCATAGGCGCTTGTCCAGCCCGGTCTCCACTAAAAAGTCTGTCAGGAAGATTGTTGCGTTTTTCTGGAGAAGCGTCTTAGGCCATGCTCCAAGTAGTTTCTGTATTGTGAGGGGCCGTCTGTCCAAACTTGCTAATTTGTTCTTTAATTTTTTTCTTTCATTCGCGTATTGAACGCACTCCAAAAGAATATGGCGAACATTTTCTTCTGCATGACCATAATGGCATTCCGGTGACTGTATCGATGTATCTTGTGCAGGAAGCATTCTGTGTATGCTACTTCCAATCGAAATCGGTGGATTTTTGTCTCTAGGTGTCGTAGAAGGTCTGTCACTATGAAAAATTTTTTGTGTGAATCAACTTCATAAAGTACTGTTTCCTTTTATTTAGGACTCTCAAACCACTTCTCCATCGAACAATGGTAAGCTCCTTGCGTTATATAATTTCGAATATCCGCCCCAGACATAGGGATTGCGCAATCCCGTCCTTCCTTCAATGCTTTCTTCGAGAGGCTATTAGCCTCTTCATTTCCCTTTATTCCAATGTGGCTGGGTATCCATTGGAATACGATGTTGTGACCCTGCGATGAGGCATATTCTACAGTTTCTCCAATACATTGTGCTATTTCACCATTTTGTAAGGTGATCTCACATTTCGGATCAGCTGAAGTGCAGGTATGCTATCAGTGCATATCACCCATTTTCGTGGCTCAAGATTCTCGCACATAAGCTTAACTGCTTCAAAGATAGCCACCAATTCTGCTGTCGTCGGTGAAAATTTATGCAATAATTTGTACATTTTCTTTTTCGGATTTTTGGGTATAACGACCGCACAGGCTGATGTTTCTTCAGTGCATAATTGGTCTGTATATATCTTCGTTTTTTCATTATGCATTACATGAAGCTGATGAAGTACCATCTGTACTGCTACTAGAGGTGCCATGTCTGCTTTCTTCTCTATGCCGTCTATTTCATGGATAACTTTTAGAAGTGGCAGTGTCCACGGTAATTTTCAAGGTTTCCGTTGTTTAAATTCAGGTACTACTGCTTGAAATGACGATACACTATCTTGTACTCTCGTTGCCGTCCTTTGTGTTAGTGCACCACATAAAAAATGACTTTCATGTTGCGTGAAAATTCGAAATAAATTTTGAGATGTTTCTTTAGTTCGGAGTACTGTCAAAGGTGGCTGTCGAGCCTCTGCATACACTAAAGCACTGGAAGTTGACAACGGCAAACCCACACATACCCTTAAGCTCCTTGCCAATAACAAGTGAAGTCTCCTTTCGGTGTAGGCTGGAAGTCCGTGCAGCAGAGGCAGTGAGTAAGTTACGATGAGGCGTATCGAGGCAACATGTAGGGCTAATAGTGATTCCGTAGTACCACCCCATTTCGCCCAGCAGAGATGCCGGAGGATTCGAATGGCCTGATTCACTTTTTGTTCAAGGGACTCGACATGAGGCGACCATGTTAGTTTGTGGTCTAAAATTACTCCCAAGAATTTATGAGTTTTACCATTTGAATAGGCTGATTTCGCAGAGTAATATGGAAATTTCCAGGTGTTTTAATGTAAACGTAAGTATGGCAGTTTTAGCCAGACTCAGTGCCATACCTCTTTTTCTTAGAAGACTGTCTACATAATCGAGTCCTTCTTGTAGAGTTTGTTGTATATCAAAAACGATGGACCAGACGTCCATATACTTATACCATGAGCATACAATGAACATCGGATGTTAGCTGGAAGATTACACTGGAGCTGCGCCATGACTGAAATAAATAGAGTATGGCTTAGAACGCTGCCCTATGGCACTCCTTGATAGACGACATGTTCGGACGTTGGGCCCTCCTGCGTAACTACAAAAATGTTCTGGTGCTTCAGAAAGTCAGCGATCCAACGCAGTATCTTGCCCTTCTTGAAGGAAAACAGCGACAGTGATGTTTCCTTGCGTTCGTTGGTTTTCCACATCTGTGACCAAAACCAGGAGCCTGTGCATTGTGTCTTCCAACTTTCCGGAATTTTTTCTTCTTGCCAACTTTAATTATATATGTCCAACAAGTGTCGTTTTCCTTTCTTGCACAAATTAGCAAGTGCAGCGTATTTAACTCCATCTGTTCCTGGTGAACGTTCGTTTTACTGAAGACAGCACATAATGGAGCTCCTCTGGTGGGAAGCTATTATCCAGATCTGATGAACTGATCGCAGAGAACTTCATTACAACCACCTAAGCTGATTCTGCTGAGGATTTATATTCGCTAGTTTGGATGGTCTCTTCATTTCTCAGTATTAAATCGCAAAATTCTTCGGAATCACATGTTCGCTAACACCTAGAGACACCGCTAGAGCCTGTAGTTGTCTCGATCCGGAAGTTTTTGTGTTCGAGTACTGTCTTTGCACTCGGCAAACAAGTTGCAGCTGATCAAGAGTCTGGCTGGATTGCCTGTGCATGTGATGATACCTCAGCCTTACTTGAAGACACTAGCAAAGATAACAGATGTTCCACTTGAACACAGTGATTAAGACCTAGGGAATATCTAAAAGATGTTGGAGGAATCTCAGTCACACTTCAAAAAAGATTGGCAAGAAATGAAGATAGAAGTGCCACAATGCAGCCCATGCGTAATGTAATACTCCAGCTTAAACATGACAAGCCATTGCCAAAAAAGAGTTGCTCTCGGCTTTACAGTTCACACTTTCAAGGAATACATTGAGCCGGCTGTAAGGTGTTACAACTGCCAGGAATATGGGCATATGGCTAACACTTGCAGGGGAACCAAGAGATGCAAGGTATGTGCGGGCGCACATGATTACAAAGAATGCACCTGGAAGCGTCCGCCTAAGTGTGCCAACTGTGCTGGACCACATCCGGCGTCGTTTTCAGGCTGCTCTCGAACCCGTTTGCCATCGGCTGCGCAAAGAGAGAGAATTGTACAAGGGTACCATAAGATACAAAGAGGTCCAGCACCCAATGCGGATATAGTCGAAGATGTTCCTGTGCACAAAGAAATGCAAAACAGTGGCGCCAACACTCTTACTCGGAAGTATTGAAGCGCTCTTCACCAAAACATCACGTTTTCAGAGAAGTCCGGGCCCAAGAATATGCTGAAGTGAAACTTTCTGCCGGGATAGACACAGCCAAGGAGCCACTGACTACCAAAAAGAAGGGTCACAGCAGCTTGCTGAGGAAAAATTCTTGAAGAAATGCGATCTCGGCGGAGAGAGCCGGAAACGAGCAAGTCATTTTGCCAATAATCTTTCCGGCTCTCAAAGCAATTCTACAATCCCTGCCACAAGCAGGCTCTTTTCCAGAAGTGAAATTGCTGCTAGATGTTGAGCATGTTGTAGTAACCATGGCTACCGGACTATCTAACTGGTACAAACGAAGGGCAAGGTTTCAGTGGAACTGCAACGGTTTGCACAATAAGAGTGGAGATTTTCGGAAGTTCGTCGCTCAGCATGGGTTTCCCACTTTGTGTATTTCCGAAACAAGAGTATCCACTAACTTTCGCTTGTCTAATTACGTAGTGTACTAAGCAGAACATCCTGTTGCAAAAAGCAGAGTGATGTTGTGTGTGAGACGTGATATTCCATCGACACTTACGGCTACTTCGAAAACAGATGCGCCGGAATTTGTTAGATGCAAGGTGAAGTTTGGTAACGTTACTGTAAGTGTTGTTAGTGTATACGTGCACCCTCAAGCACACGTTTCATACGCAGGGTTGGCTGCAGTGTGTAGAGCTGATCATGATCCCATAACTATATGTGATTTTAACGTGCACCATGAATTGTGGGGTAGTTAGCGTTGTAATGTAAGGGGACTTACTATGGTAAAAATATGCGAAGACCATGGTTACACTATACTAAATGATGGTTCTTCGACGTTTCAACGGGGGCACAACTACTGCAGCGTACTAGACATAACTGTGTGCTCCTCTGAATCAGCAGCTGGAGTGGACTGGACTGCAGACGCTGATACAAGAGGAAGTGACCACTTGCCAGTATTCATATATCAGCCAAAGTTGAAGAAAACGAGAAATAACCGCACAACAAGAATTAAAAATTGGGCAACTTTCGAGAACTACAGAGACAAAATCTTGAACGTTGTTCTGACGCAGAAACGTATGCATCGAAGATAAAACATTTTCTAACAAAAGCAACTCGTGCAGTACCCAATCCAGATGGGTATTCGGGTGTTGACGCTGCGTATGAGAGGCTTCGGGCAATACAAAGCCGATCTGAAGGAAGATATCACAGGTCGGGCAATTTAGAATATTTCAAGGTTGCACAGAAAGTACATTCTGCAATGCATAACCAACTGCAGAAGCTTTCAACCAAAAGGAGGCAAGATTTATGTGCTTCACTTCCTTCATTTACCTCGGTGCCTTAACTGTGGAACATGGTACGCGCCCTCCAACAGCCAGTAGTCCACTCGAGCTCCGGGCTGAAGATATTGGGCGGATACCTCGTCGCTGTTTTGCGAGTCGTCCAGAACACGTTGCGGTTGCCCGTAACGAGCTTACTTGCAGTATGTTGCGCGCTGTAAGTGCACCGGCACGGGCTGGCGAGGCTTGCGCTAGCGTCGGAATCAAGTCTCTGAAAATTGGTCGCCATTACAGATGCTTTCCCCATCAATTGGTCGCAAGCAGCTCGGCGCCGGCCGCTGGCGGCTACCATGGCGGCGGACACGCGTTTGTTCGATGCACTCGCAATGGCTCGGGTTTGTGGAAAAGGGCCACATTATTGTCGGTATCCTAGGCGCTTGCTCAAAACCAACTTGGCGCTGGCCCAGCGCATGGTCGCTCTCCTCTTCGAGGTTCGGTGGTCGCAAATGCTTCACATGACACACCGTGTTCGGTCTCACGTTTGTTTGCTCGAGCTGAACGGCGGCGCTCGCTTACAATTCACCACTTTGCGGGCGGCACGTGGTTCACGGCGTCTCCAGTTGTGACTGCGGCGGCCGCACAAAAGCGGTTGCGCTACGGGAATGAAATGCGTCTTTGACGATGTGTGACATCACGGTGAAATTATTTGCAAGCTATTTTACACGTACGTTTTTAGGGGCGAAGCTTCTTATTGCGGCCCCCGTTCGTTCGTCGTAGGCGTTGTAGGATGTAACAAGTAGAACATTTTGACCCCCAAGGTGGTGCCAGTGGGAGATTTCTCCTGTGCATTGTTGAACAATAAAAAGTTTGCGGCGTGTGCGTTAACAAAAAGCTGAATGCTGCAGTCTCCCATTCCCCATTAGCAGTCATTGGCATGTGCATTGAGCACTATCTGAAAAAAAGGGTTGCTACGGTATACTCGCTGAATGCAACCGCCTTAGTTTTAAAAAGGTTTAGCGAGCGTTGAGCCGCAGTCCCTTGAATACAATGAACTAGTATATACTATCAACTAGAGGTCGTTAATTGTGAAAAGTTGATACCAAGCGCAAGCCGTAAGAAAGTAAAAGCCGAATTCTCCAGCCTCTCATTTTCCATTAGCAGCCATTGGTATGTAGATTGAGCACTATCTGACAGGAAAAGGTTGCTACGTTATACTCGCTTGGCGTAGCCTCCATGGTTTTAGATAAGTTCAACGAGCGTTGGGCCGCAGTGCCTTGAATACAGTGAACTAGTATATACCATGAACTCGAGGTTGTTAAAGATTTGAAGTAGACCTAAAGCGCAAGCCGTAAGAAAATGTGCGTGTGCCACCTCTCGTTTAGTCCTTGGGATGTCCGCTGGATGGCGGTGCTTCTATATGATCAAAAGATGTGAGGTGGTGGTACTTGGAGTGTTGAATAGATAGACGAACAGACACACAGACAGATGCATGGATGGACTCATGAACGGACGCAGGGGTGGATGCATGGACAAATGCCGGAATGAACGCACAAACAGACGCACGCAAAGCGGGTGGATGGACGCATGGACGGTCACACAGATGGATGCATGGAGGGACGGAAGCAAGAACGAATGGACGGACTAATGCTTCGCCCCACTCTCCATCATTCAATCCGTGGGTATGCTGCCATTTTTTATTTCACCTTGCACGTATTTGTGATACCCATGCATATTCATTCACTGCCCAATGTGAATAACTATATTTACAATATTATTGTGCAGAAGTTAACTGTGTGTTCTGGCGTCTGCACTGCTTGTCATGTATCGCTTTTGTCGGGAAAGCTTCAGAAAGACTATAAGAGATGTGAAGGTAAAGTTATTTGCGTGTCATATTTTACACGTACGTTTTTATATCAACTTGCACGTGTTTCTCATTACGTGCATCCTCATCTTCTGTTTCATGTGACTAAGTATTATGGCAATCTAATTGTACAGCCGTGGACACACAACATGCAGAAGGCTAGCGTCTGCAATGCCTGTCAACGATCGCTTGCGTCGGACGAGCTTCACGAGGACTCTACAAGATGTGAAAACGAGGCTGCACTTGAACAATTCACCATGAATTCCCTTAAAGAATAGAGAAACTTCATGTGTATAAAAAATAAAAGATTTTAATGTCTCATTTTTGTCTTTTGTTGTTTCAGTGACTGTGAAAGCAGTGGAACCAGTAGCTAAATAATTTTTCCCGTGTTCTTTTTTTTCGTGCGATTTGTTTCTCACTGCGCAGAAAAAACAGCCGAAAAAAGTATTAGGCTTGGCGGAGATAGATAGATAGATAGATAGATAGATAGATAGATAGATAGATAGATAGATAGATAGATAGATAGATAGATAGATAGATAGATAGATAGACAGACAGACAGACAGACAGACAGACAGACAGACAGACAGACAGACAGATAGACAGATAGATAGATAGATAGATAGATAGATAGATAGATAGATAGATAGATAGATAGATAGATAGATAGATAGATAGATAGATAGACAGACAGACAGACAGACAGACAGACAGACAGACAGACAGACAGACAGACAGACAGACAGACAGACAGACAGACAGACAGACAGACAGACAGACAGACAGACAGACAGATAGATAGATAGATAGATAGATAGATAGATAGATAGATAGATAGATAGATAGATAGATAGATAGATAGATAGATAGATAGATAGATAGATAGATAGATAGATAGATAGATAGATAGATAGATAACTTTATTCGGGTCCGGAAAAATCACCCCGTTGTATAGGGGCAGGACTGCGGGCCGCTCCCACGTTGGAACAGAGAGGCCAAGCCTCACCGCCGCATCGTGGGCCTTCTAGACAGCCCTTAGTTGGTCAAACCAGTCGTGGCTCGTAAGGAAAGCAGAGAAGGCTTCATCCGTCAAGCCGTGGATTGTGTGGTGCTGCAAATAGGGCACGTCCAGAGCATGTGCTTAAAGTCTCTAACCGCCCCACAGTCGGGACACAGAGGGGAGGCTTCTGTGTACCTACTGAAGACGGAGAGTGTGGGATACGACTTTGTCTGCAAAAGCCTGAGAGTCACGGCCTGGGGCCTCATGAGATTCCGATGTGGCAAGGGGAAAGCACTGCGACTCCTCTGGTAGTGGCTAGTAATCTCGTTAAAGGTGTAGAGAATATCCCTGAAGCGAGGTGGGTCAGCTTCCGAAAGGGTGAGACCAAACCCGTCGCCGGTCCCACCCAGCACACTGGCTTCCCAGTGCCAAGCGTGGCCGGCAAGACCTCGGGCGTGGGCATGGGCCAACTCATTGACGTTGGCCAACCCCCCTACCTCGGCGCCTTCATGCGCCAGGAACCATGTAATGACGTGGTGTGTCAGCACCTTACCCTCAAGTGCCCTAGCAAATTCTTCACAAACAGCCCCAGTTGAGAAAGCTCGAAGGGCTTATCTCGAGTCCGTAAATATCTCTTCTTTGTCCGACCTGAGGACTGCCAGTGCAATGGCCAGTTGCTCTGCCTTACAAGCCGACGACGTGCTGATTGACGCGGCTGATAATGCGCGCCCCTTTAGGTCCACAACGTTAGCCACAAAGCGATTGGAGTCACCTTCGTACTGGGCAGCGTCTACGAAACATGACTCTGCCTCATGCGCATGCGCGTACCGCAGAAGCGCGGAGGCGCGAGCCGTCCTCCTGCCAGTGTTGAAAGTTGGATGCACGTTCCTTAGAATAGGGCAGACTGTAATAGCCTGTCGCACACTATCCCAAAGCTGACTGGTCCTATCCTTTAAAGTCGTCGGACTGAGCCCGACCTTAGTCAGTATTCCCCTTCCAGCCATCGTAAATAAATAAATAAGTATAATATTAAATAGAAAAACAATATTTGAACTGGGGATAAAAAAAAAATTGACGGCAGATCCACGAGGTGAATGATGATGAGATTGGCGAAGCTCCCGGAAGCAATACCGCAAAATTGTCTTCCGTTAATTCACCTGGCGATATGCGCGCTTCTTCGCCGCTTCCCATTGTCGAACGTTGTCAAGATCTGCTTCGCGACGTAGACGTGCTGCCTCAGCCTCTCGTTCCTGTACGGAAGGATCTTGCCGACGCTGCCGTGCCGCTGCAGCTTCTTGTTCACGTATGGTGGGATCTTACCGATGCTGCCTTGTTGATGTGGCTTCTCGTTCCCGTACAGTAGGATCTTTACGACGCTGCATTGCTGATGTGGCCTCTCGTTCCTGTACGTAAGGATCTTGCCGACGCTGACGTGCCGCTGCAGCTCCTTGTTCACGTACGGCGGAATCTTGCCGACGCTGCCTTGCTGATGCGGCTTCTTGTTCCCGCACAGAAGAATCTTGGCGGTGATGTCGCGCAGCTTCCCGGTGCACTTCTGCCTCGCGTGCACTCACGTCAGGGTCCTGCCTGCGAGCGCGCGCCACCGCTGCCCTGCGCGCCCGCCTTTCGGCATCCTTATTCATACGAGCACACACCGATGGCAACGAGCATCGGCAACTACAAACCTGTATTAATATGGCTTTGATTATAAAAACATCGCTTTAGAGAACACCTGGCATCTTTCATTAGGCAGCTGGCGTCTTCTTTTTGTTTCGCCTAGGAAACATCTGGCATATTTCGTTGAAATATTTCACAATCAACCGCGTTTTCATCAAAATTTCTGTATTGTTTATTCACGCACGGGATAAATCTGACCAGGCACTACTTTGGAGGTAAAGAATGGCTGCTACTGCGAACGAGAGACAGCAGAAGTCGGCTCTTAACACTTGTACTTCTACTAACATTTCCTACTGGAACATGCCAATGGCTGCTAAGGGTGTATGAGAGACAGAAGAATTCACGTTTAGTTAACACGCACGCTGCGAAGTTTTTATTTTTTCAACAACGCATAGGAGAACTCTCCCACGGGCACCACCTTGGAGGTCAAAGCGTAAGACTGGTTACACACTACGATTACGACTACGACTACAAAGGACGAACGCGTGCCGCTATAAGGAGCTTTGTCCCTAAAAAGTTGATCGGATGGAACTATTTGAGGTGACCAACCATTCGTCCAGCGAGGAGCATCGGTGAGGACTAAAGGTTGCCCAGTAAGGTGTGAATGTAGGAACTAGTTGTTGTCCGATAAGGTGTACATGTAAGGACTACATGCTAATCCTTTGGGGTTATTTGTGGGACTAACGGTTACCCACTAAGTTGTAAATGTGAGGAATAAATGTGTGCGCTAGCCCTAAAGCTTTTCTGTGGGGACTAACTGTTAAACCCAGCGTCATTAGTTCCTAAAGGGATTATTGGTTGTCGCAGCCGGATCAGTTCCCAAAAGATTGAACCATATACTCTTTTAACACCCTTTTGCCTTAGAGTGAAAATTCTAGTTCACTATACTTACAGGGCTACTTGACAAATCATGGAACAGTTTTAATAAATAGAAATCAAATAAAGGAGAATGTTCACGACAAAGAGAGTGTCACAGAACGAGCGCTAAACAAGAGCGCGCCGCCAAACCCTTGCGACAACGGGCGGCAGAAACGCCGCGAGGTAAAAAGAAAAAAAAAGAAAGCAAACATCCAGGGCTCCCGGGCGCGCGCTCTCCCCGCAGAAGCACGGCTTCGCAGACGATCCTCCTCACCCCACATCGGCGGCCCAGCAAGGCCGCGATTTTTCTAGAACGAAGGAGGCGGGGTCAGACCGAGTGAATCATCCTCCGGAGAGGGCAGTCGAACCGTCTCGCACCTCTCCCCAGCCTTCGTTGCGTATCGCGCCGACGAAATGACGAGAAATTTCTGGAAGGTGGCGCGGAATGTATTTAACAGCTTGGGTAGTGATCATAAACGAATAACATTACAAATGGGATACGACACTAAAAGTATGAGCATGGAATGAAAGTCTGGCAGCTCGTATTTAAATGACAAACAAATAATAAATATAGCCGCAAGAGTCGAGGAAGAAGTAGGCGAAATACCAGGCAAGGACTGGGAGTATAGTGAGCTGTTACATCTAATGACGAAGGAGATAGGGAAAGAGAAGAAAACTGTTTGCTGGAAAGGAAAAAGGAAGCCAAAAAGTTGTTGGAACAAGGAAATCCGGGAGGCGATCGAGAAGCGACGCGAAGCATCACGGGAGCATAGAAAGGCAAAAAAGGAGAAGCGGCCGCAGGACGAAGTAAAAAAAATATGGGAAATATATTTGGAGAAAAAATCCTTTGTACAGAAATTGGTAGACGCAAAAATTAAAGGTGAAAGTGAACGCTGGATGACAGAGATACACGAAAAAAGGAGGCCGCGCCTAGGATTTTTTGGAGCCACATAAAGGCGCTAGGTAGGAAGTCTGTCACAACGCAACAACATATTCTAGATGAAGGAGGAAATCAATTGGAAGGGTACGAAGCGCTAGGTTACATCCAAAAGGTAACAGCCGATTCGTTTCAAAAGAGCGTCCAGGGGATCTCCCCGGTGAGTAAAAGTGTGGCGGAGAAAGCAACAGAGGAAGAGCTAGTACTTGATAATTTCAACTGGAAAAAGGCCGAAGGAAAAATTCCAAAGCGCACTGCCGCGGGTTTAGGTGGGATTCCCGTTAGCCTCATTAACGAACTAGGACATAACACTAAAGAAGCATTGTTAAAAGCAGTAGAAAAAAGCTTAAAGGACGGACAAATACCGGACAGTTGGCGACAAAGTAGAATGAACTTAATCTATAAAGGCAAGGGAGAAAAGGACAAGATTCGCTCGTATAGACCACTAACCATTACATCGGTTCTATACAGGTTGGCGATGCAAGCAGTAAAAATGAAAATAGAAACATGGGCCGAACATAACGATATTTTGGGAGAACTTCAGAACGGATTTCGAGTCGACAGGCGGTTAGACGATAACCTGTTTGTTCTCACTCAGTGTATAGAAATATCTAAAATAGAGAATAGGCCCTTGTACGTGGCTTTTCTAGACATCACTGGGGCATACGACAACGTTAATCAGGAAATTTTGTGGGATATATTGAAAGGAATGGGCATGGGCGACGACTGTATACAGCTTTTGAGGGAGATATACCGAGAAAATACAGTTTGCATAGAGTGGGAAGGAATGCGTAGCAAAGAGAACGTTGAGGTTAGCAGGCGTCTGAGACAGGGATGTCCTTTGTCCCCACTGTTATTCATGCTGTACATGGTGAGTATGGAAAAAGCGCTAGAAGGTAGCAACATTGGTTTTAATCTGTCACACAAACAGGGCGGCATGATGATTGCGCAGAAGCTTCCAGGTTTATTTTATGCGGACGATATCGTCTTATTTGCGGACAGTCGAGATGATATACAGCAGCTGGCGAATATATGCGGAAGGGAAGGTGAAGCTCTTGGACTAGGATTCAGTGTAACGAAGTGTGGATTGATGGTATTCAATGATCCCTGTGATCAGACGGTGTCCATACAAGGCCAGGAAATACCGAGGGTAAGTGAATACAAGTACCTTGGAGTATGGGTAAATGAAAGTGATAGATACATGGAGGTACAGGAAAAAGCCTCGGCAGCAAAAGGAAAGAGGAATGCGGCAATAATGAAGCACAGAGCGTTGTGGGGATACAATAGGTATGAGGTGCTTCGAGGTCTGTGGAAGGGTGTAATGGTTCCAGGGCTTACTTTTGGGAACTCAGTGGTGTGCATGAGGGCAGAGGTGCAATCGGGAATGAATGTAAATCAAAGGACTGTGGGACGCCTCGCGTTGGGTGCTCACGGGAAGACGACAAACGAGGCTGTAAAGGGCGATATGGGGTGGGCAGGTTTTGAGGCGAGGGAAGCGCAGAGCAAAATAAGGTTCGAAGAAAGGCTAAGAAATATGAAGGAGAGTAGATGGGCAGAGAAGGTGTTCCGTTATTTGTATAGGAAGAGCGTGGACACACAGTGGAGAAAAAGAACTAGAAGACTCACTAGTAAATATACGGCTGGTATTGTGAGCCATATGTCAACAAAGAGCGTTAAGGGAAAAGTCAGGGAGGCGGAGAGGATTTACTGGATGGCAGCTATGGAGAAAAAACCGGCTCTGAGTAACTACCGAAAGGGCAAAAATGAAATAAAAAGGGAGGCATTTTACGATAATTTAAGGGGAAGCGCTTTACTGTTTGAAGCGAGATCGGGTTGCCTTAGAACGCGTAGTTATAAAGCAAGATTCAGTAAAGAAGAAGAACAATGCACATGCTGCGGGAAAGATAAGGAAACGGCGGAGCATGTTCTGATTGAATGTGGAGATATCCACCCAGGTGTACGTTTGGGCACGATCCTACAGGAAGCCTTGGGTTTTAGGGACAACAATGGAAAGCTGAACACACCCGCGATTGAAATAAGTAAGAGACGGTTGGAGTATTGGTGGCAGAAAATTAGAGAGAAAGGACAAAAATAAATATTGGAAAAATAAAATATGGACAGTGTGCCGTAAATGGCAGAGAACTTAAGGTGAAAATTTACCTTTTTTTCCATTAAGATAGAATTTATCGAAGTAGAGGCATTAGGCCAACATAAAAAAAAGGGAAAAAGTTTTTTTTTGTCGAGCCTGGTGACATACTTGTCACCACCCCGTTATAAAGGGGACGCTCATAGCATCCATCCATCCATCCATCGAGCGGCCCAGACGAGAAAGCAGGAGAAGACGAAAAGTTAGCGCCGGAGCGCGTAGGGATTCCGCCGTGGAGTCGGCGAAGGTTCTGCCCGTAGTGACAGAACAGGAGGAGACGGAAGTGAGCGCCAGAGTGCGTAGAGATTCCGCCGTGTAGTCGGCGAAGTTTTTGGTCCGTAGGGACGGCTCGAGCTACAGGCAAGAGCGTGGGTTTACCGCTATCGAGCGAAGACGCGGGCAACAGCTGCATGTGTGAAGCCGACGGATTTCCGGCGAAGAAGCTTGAAGCTTGGATAGTGGCCATTTGAGGACGCGAGGTTTCCTGGAAGAGAAACTTCGAGAGCTACGGAACGACAACAACGCTGGACTTTGAGTGAGTGATTCTCGGAAGAGTATCATTCAGACTTTTGTTCCAAGGACTTTGGGCTGAATAGGTTTTCTATCTCTTTAGTCCTTAAGTGTCTTGGTTGTTCAATGCATGTGACTGCATTGTAGTGCGTATTGTTGTCTGTGTCCATTGTTTTGAGTGTGGCTGATTGTATTGTGTAGTACGTTGATTGATTGGTTTGATTGGTGACATATTGTATGCAACTATTGTGGAGTGTACATTTTTGCGTATTGTTTTCGATCTGCCATTATTGAGAATATAATTTGTTTGTTTATCAACTCTCGGCTCTGACTTGTTCTTTGGGCCACAGCCGGCGTCCGCTGGCGCGCCAAAAAGGACCACTTCTAAATTGTCCACGCTTTCGTGGTGCGGTTCGGGGGGCCGATAGTTCGGCTCTTGGAATTAGCCCGGCGATCGCCTCCCTAATAAACGGGACTTGTGTGACAATTAATCTGGCGTCCGCGACAGGACCTTTTTGTGCACAGTGTGTCCAAAGTAGTGAGAAAGCGAGTTGTTGATAGTGCTATCGGAACGATTTTGTGTGTTGTTCAGTGTTCTCGTTATCGAGTGCAGGAGAGTGTTCCGATAGACTGATTTAGGCAGATACTTTTTGCACGCGGCAAGGTTTTAGTTGCGAGTTGCGAGACACAATCGATCTCGAAAAGTTAGTTGCTCTTGGTGAAAAGATGGGTCTTTCTGGCGCCGAACTACGGAAGTGGGTCACCCAGAAGGAAAAAGAAGAAAAAGAGAGAGCCAAAGAAGAAAATGCAGCCGAGCTGGAAAAAGAGAGGTTGGCGGTCGAAAGAGCCAAAGCGGAAAAAGAAGCTGAGGTGGAGAGAGAGAGGTTGGCGGCAGAGAGGGCCAAGGAAGAAAAGGCAGCTGAGTTGGAGAGAGAAAGGCTGGCCGCTGAAAGGGCGAGAGAAGAAAGAGAAGCAAAGGAGCGACAGCTGAAGGAAGAGAGAGAGGCAAAGGAGCGACAGCTGAAAGAAGAAAGAGAGCTACAATTGAAGTTGGAGCTGGAGAAAGAAAGACTGGCAGCTGAGAGGGCGAAAGAAGAAAGAGAGGAAAGGGAACGGCAGCGTCAGCCCGAGATGGAACTCGAGCGGCTCCGTTTGCAACAGCGAAGTGAAACTCCCGTCCAACCTAGAGTTGAAAGCAGCGAACGGGAAGATCATGGCTTCCGCTTGAACCCAAGCAAGCTGCTCGTAGCGTTTGATGAAAGGAAGGACGACATAGACGCGTACCTCCACAGATTTGAGACGATTGCGAGGAGCCAGAATTGGCCGGAACAGCAATGGGCAACTGCTTTGAGTACTTGCTTGAGTGGTGAAGCGCTCAGTGTGTACGGTAGGCTGACGCCGACCGATGCAGCAAACTATGCCAAGGTGAAAGCTGCTTTGTTGAAGCGATTTAGATTTACCGTGGAAGGATTCCGGGACAGATTTCGGACAGGAAAGCCAGCGGATGGTGAGACGGCTACGCAGTATGCCGCCCGACTTTGCCATTATTTCGACAGATGGATTGAAATTTCAGGGACAGCGCAGGAGTACAATGAGCTTAGAGAGCTGCTAATTAGAGAACAATTTCTTACTAGTTGCCACCCAAGCCTGTCACTGTACTTAAAAGAGAGGAGAGCTGGCTCACTTGAAGACATGCTTGAATTGGCTGATCAATTCTTGGAAGCGCAAGGTGGCACTGATTTGGCCAAGGTAAAGAAGGAGTGCCCCGATGATTCGAAGAAATTGGCTCCCGAAGAAAAGAAGCGTGCACCAGAGAGCATTCCGCGATGTTTTCTGTGCAACCGAGTGGGTCATCGCGCGAAAAACTGTCGAACGATCTTTACGAGCCCTACGGTAGTAAAATGTTTTAAGTGTGGGCAGACTGGGCACAAGGCAGATGCATGTCGGAACGGAGTGAGTCAAACTCACCAGGTATCCTGTGTGCAAGCAGCACCGAAATCTGATAATAATGCCGTCACTGATGGATTTGTAGAGTTCAAGAATGGGGAGAAAATTCCTATTGTGGGTGCTGTAATGTCAAAACAGCCAACCGGTGTTACGAAAGGAATGCCAACGCTGCCTGGAAAGGTTGCGGGCAAGAAGATTACGGTTCTAAGAGACACCGGTAGTTCCACTGTTATCGTGCGGAGAAATTTGGTACGGGAAATTGAGAAGACAGGCAGAACGAAGCCGGTTTGCTTAATTGACCGTACAGTTCGGATGCTTCCCGAAGCAGAGATTGAGGTGGAAACCCCGTACTTCAGCGGGAAGGTTACTGCTTTATGCATGACGACCCCCCTGTATGACCTTGTCATCGGAAACATCGACGGGGCGCGAGGGCCAAGTGATCCAGAATGTTTGGGAGAAGACCCGAAGATAGAGCCCTCGCCAACTCAGCGGCCGCGAGATACAGTGGAGGAGCATCCCGTGACGGATCTCACTAGAGCCCAAGGTGAAGCTGCGGCGCAAGAGACAGCGAAGGAGAAGACGATCGTGTCGAATAAGTTCACAGGCCGAGTAACTGGACGTACGTCGGCACGACCTCAACCGACTGACAGTGTAAAGGAGACGGAGTTGGCCAGCCGGGCAAAATGTAGAGGCATTATCAAGCGGGTAAATAAACAGACAGGACCCGTCGAATGTAATGACGCGTGAACGGTGTCGGAAGAGACAACGATGGCTGAGACGACGCCTCAGATATCGTCGTGGGAAAGGGCTCGCCGAAAAAGAACGTGGAAACACAAGAAGTCGAGCGAGCACCGCAAGAAAGGGCGCAAGCGCCACTCAAAGTACACAGGATAGGTGTTGAGGTGGAATCAGATTGTGTCTGGCAGGGCTGAGTGACATATGTTGTGTTAATGTGCTTGTTATCCTGTGTCTCAAGTGTATGTCGAGCGAGTAAGTGTTCTGTGCGATGGTGTGATGTATAGTGTTGTATAATTGTTGTATAGACAGAACTTTGTACGTTTGTATTGTTTAGAATGTGTGATGAAGTGTTGTAGGCATGTACCTGTGGCTATATTTCATGTGTTGTGGAATTGAACTACAATGTACGATTGTATTGAGTGATATATTGTGAATGTGAAGTGTCATGAGCGACGGATTGTGTTACAGTCTGTGAGAATGTGTGGTGACTGTTCGCGCTCGTTTGTGTGGTTTTGAATATTATGAGATAATATTCTTAAAGTGGGGGGCAGTGTCACAGAACGAGCGCTAAACAAGAGCGCGCCGCCAAACCCTTGCGACAACGGGCGGCAGAAACGCCGCGAGGTAAAAAGAAAAAAAAAGAAAGCAAACATCCAGGGCTCCCGGGCGCGCGCTCTCCCCGCAGAAGCACGGCTTCGCAGACGATCCTCCTCACCCCTCATCGGCGGCCCAGCAAGGCCGCGATTTTTCAAGAACGAAGGAGGCGGGGTCAGACCGAGTGAATCATCCTCCGGAGAGGGCAGTCGAACCGTCTCGCACCTCTCCCCAGCCTTCGTTGCGTATCGCGCCGACGAAATGACGAGAAATTTCTGGAAGCTGGCGCGGAATGTATTTAATCGAGCGGCCGAGACGAGAAAGCAGGAGAAGACGGAAAGTTAGCGCCGGAGCGCGTAGAGATTCCGCTGTGGAGTCGGCGAAGGTTCTGCCCGTAGTGACAGAACAGGAGGAGACGGAAGTGAGCGCCAGAGTGCGTAGAGATTCCGCCGTGTAGTCGGCGAAGTTTTTGGTCCGTAGGGACGGCTCGAGCTACAGGCAAGAGCGTGGGTTTACCGCTATCGAGCGAAGACGCGGGCAACAGCTGCGTGTGTGAAGCCGACGGATTTCCGGCGAAGAAGCTTGAAGCTTGTAGAGTGGCCATTTGAGGACGCGAGGTTTCCTGGAAGAGAAACTTCGAGAGCTACGGAACGACAACAACGCTGGACTTTGAGTGAGTGATTCTCGGAAGAGTATCATTCAGACTTTTGTTCCAAGGACTTTGGACTGAATAGGTTTTCTATCTCTTTAGTCCTTAAGTGTCTTGGTTGTTCAATGCATGTGACTGCATTGTAGTGCGTATTGTTGTCTGTGTCCGTTGTTTTGAGTGTGGCTGATTGTATTGTGTAGTATGTTGATTGATTGGTTTGATTGGTGACATATTGTATGCAACTATTGTGGAGTGTACATTTTTGCGTATTGTTTTCGATCTGCCATTATTGAGAATATAATTTGTTTGTTTATCAACTCTCGGCTCTGACTTGTTCTTTGGGCCACAGCCGGCGTCCGCTGGCGCGCCAAAAAGGACCACTTCTAAATTGTCCACGCTTTCGTGGTGCGGTTCGGGGGGCTGATAGTTCGGCTCTTGGAATTAGCCCGGCGATCGCCTCCCTAATAAACGGGACTTGTGTGACAGAGAGACTCCCCCGTGTTCATCGCATGTAGGGACACACAGCGTCCGTCAAACTATGCATGTCTCTCGCGCTAGCACACTATCCGCACTTTCATATGAACGCATCCACACTGCCACTGAGGCTAGACTTGAGCTATTCGCCACTATTCTTGAAGCATTACACAGGTGGCTCTTGCTTCAAGCTAAATAGTTCATACTCTAAACATGAACGTCGTCGCCTTAAAGTGGTATAGGAACTGTGAGGAACTACCACGTATTGAACGTCACTGAGACAGCGCGACACTTCGCAAGCGCCAAAGTAGTGTCGTCATAGCTTGCACAATGTCAGATAGGTGTCCACACTCATACATTGTCAGCTGGTTGATAGTGGATGCTTCTTCGGCCTTGGCTAGAACGGCGAGCGTCGCTATCTTGCTGCGTGCGAATACCGTACCGTGAAGCTGACGGGCTTCCTCGGCTTTTTGAACGAGGTCGCCAACACTGTAATTTCTGCTGGTCTAATGAGAGCATGACGGCTAACAGTGTTGTGACGCAATGGCCTTTGACAAGCATGAATGGTGTCAGCTTCATGGTGTCATACATAGCGGTATTATAGGCAAACGTGAAGTACAGCAGAATTTCATTCCACGTTTCATGCTATGCATCAACATACAATAATAGCGTGTCAGCTATTGTTTTCCTTACCCGTTTCGTCATGCCGCTGGTTCAGGAATGATAAGCTGTTGTTTTCCGCTGGTTATGTGTGCCAGCTTAGCGACCTGTTGGAATAACTCTGCCGTAAGCACTGCTCTGCGATCAGTTACCAGAACAGCAGGTGTACGCTGGGGTAAAACTATGTCATGGTGTTTCGTTTATAGTCTACTGTCGTTCAGGCAGCAAAATGTGCTGGAGCTCAAGTCCCTGGAGATGACAACGGGTAGACAATAGACAGACTTGCCTGTGGGGTGCTGCAACCGTATTGTCCATCATACCACACACCTCCACCGGATGATGTCACGTGAATGCTGGGACGCGGATCCTAAACGGGACGTTTACTCTTGGTACAAAAGGCCAAAAAACAACACCAGAGCACGCGCATAACGATCTACTTCGTTGTCCTTCTTCGAATGTTTGGCCAATATAGTTGGGAACCTACCTGGCATCATTATCACAACTACATTCGTAAACATACGGCAACCCGTGAATATCACAACTGCACTCGTAAACATACGGCGACCCGTGCATGCGTGTGTAGTTAAAGGCGTCCTGTGACAGCGACACCTTGCAGCCCTTCCCTAATATCCGTATTCTTTTCTGTGTGAAATCACAGCAATGCGATGAAAGTGACTTGAGAATGTGATAGATAAAGGCCAGATAACTTCACGACCTCTGCGCTTGGTCATTATAAAGCTATGATCACGGTGGTTCTCTGGAATTTTTGCGGGAGGTTTGTTCCCATGCACGAACGTTCGTGCATTACATTGTGAGGCATAGCTCTTTTTGAAGCCAGTCCGCTACTTCTTTTGGTTTTCCTCTACCAATCATAGAATGTGTGACGCACGAGGACATACCTGCATTGACGTGGCAAGCGTTAATGTAAATACGTGGCAAGCGTTATTGTAAATACAATAAAGCGGCCACACCAGGCATCGACAAGTTTAAATAAAAAGAGCATGATGCATGTGCCATGTGTAATCTAAACGTGAAAGAACACAAAAGCGCATTAGGACCTCTCAGTTTCGCGCGTGTGTTCCAGAAAGAGACGACAAAGGTATTTCCTGACCCTGATTGGATTAGATAAACTTTTATTTGGCCCTCCAAAGCACAAATCACAGTGTTGCGGGCCTCTCCTACGTGGGGACTTGAGATGCCGAGCACCTCAGCCACCTCGCAGGCTTGGTAGACAGCCCAGAGCTGATCTACCAAGGACGAGCTGCGGATTGCCGCCTCCCATCTGGCAGAGTTGATGTTCGATAAATGAGCAAATTTGGTACACTGCCAGAGCATATGTTCTAATGAAGCTATTGCCCCACAATGTGGGGAAAGATTACTTGGGTATAGGTCAGGGTACATGATGTGTAACATTTTCAAAGTAGGGTACATCCGCATTTGCAAAAGCCT
Organism: Rhipicephalus microplus; assembly: GCF_013339725.1. NCBI lineage: Eukaryota > Metazoa > Arthropoda > Arachnida > Ixodida > Ixodidae > Rhipicephalus > Rhipicephalus microplus. The sequence continues at coordinate 64,348,154 of NC_051173.1, read as the reverse complement.
CAACGTAAGTGCTTGGGGCCGACTGAGATTTTTGTGAGGTGAAGGAAAAATCCTTCTACACAGGTAGAAATGTTTAGTAGGCTCGTTATATGTTGTGAGAATTTCCTGGTTATCCCCTTCGCCGGTAGAACGCGTCCCTGGGCAAGTGCGGTTGGAGAGGCCTCGCGCCGCCTTGTGTGCTGCTTCTTTGATTGGGAGGGGAGTCGTTGAATTGTCCAAGTTGAGCTGGGAACCAAATCAGCAGATGATGCGTTACGTTATTGCCATGTAGTATTCTCAGCGTTTGTTCTGAGACCATCCCCTTCGCCAAGGCCCGTAGTGCTACCATGGAATCACTGTAGACGACTTCAATGTTCTCCATTTTCAGTGCTAAGGCGATGGCCACCTGTTCCGCAATGATTGGGTCTTTCGTCCTGACCTTCGCTGAGTTAACGACACGGCCAGCCCCATCGACCACCACTGCCACAAAAGCTTTCCCATTGCCGTAGGAAACCGCGTCAACCAATACGACCCCTCGTTTCTTGTTTGAGACTTTACAAAGTATAGCCCTGGCCCTCGCTACTCTTCTTCCGATGTTGTATTATGGATGCATGTTTCGTGGTACAAGAGATACCATGATAATCTCCCTGATGTTGTCGGGGACATCCTTGTAATTGCGTCTAATTGCTATTGGGTGTTGGCCCAGCTCCTGCAGGATCATTCTCCCCGACCTTGTTGTGGATAACCTTGCAAACTGTGCTCTCTCTTGAGCTTCTGCTAATTCTTCGAGCGTGTTGTGAATGCCAAGCTCAAGGAGATGCTCGGTGCTAGTGTGTATAGGTAGGCCCAGGACCTTCTTGATAACTTTCCTGAGGCGCACTTTCAGTGCCTCGGACTCTGCTCTTGACCAGTTGTGCATTGTTGTCTCGTTCGTGAAGTGGCTTAGAACAAACGCATGCATCAACCTGATGAGGTTGTCTTCCTTTATCCTATTTTTTTTTGTTGGCCACTCTGCGTATGAGGTGCACCACATTGTCTGTTTTCCTAGTTATCTTGCCTATAGATTTGCTTTTAGCACCCGTAGACTCTATCAGCAAGCCCAGGACTTTGATGGAATCGACCCTCTGTATGGCATCGCCTTGATTTGTGTGAAGGTGGATGTCTGGTTTAACGGCTTCCACTTCCTAGACTTCAATCCCCGGCGTGTAGTGAGATACAGTAAAAGTTCTGACTGACTCGAGGAGCACTTGAGCCCAGAAAAATAGAGGTACTCTTCTATGGTGTCAATCGCCTCTTGCAGGACGCTCTCTCATTCTGTCTCTGTGCACCAGATGTTAATGTCATCTGCGTAGATGCTGTGCTCCAATCCTTCGATGCTCGATAATTTTTTGACTGTCCAATCATGGCAATGTTGAACAGCATTGGTGAAACCACTGCCGCTTGCGGCGTGCTCCATGCTTTAGTTGGATTTCTGCGGTCCACGAGGTTAAAGTCACCTTCAAGACCTGGATTCGGAGTGCCCTGGTACTGTCTACTTGGTGCTGCCAATCCTGGTTTAATTGGGAGGTACTTATGCACAAGCCGCTGCGCAACTTGCTCTTCTGTAGAGCGCCCTATCTCTTCAATCAAAATTCGAGCGATCACATGCTTTTGATTTGTTTTGGTGGTGTTTTCGTTAAGGAGATGTTTTAACATATTCCTTGTCTTGCCATTGCGCATCTGACCATCGACGGAGTTGCAGATTTCGTACCATTGCTGCCTGGATAGTGCGCGACAATGTTCCTCGACTGATATATTTACCTCAGCTATCTTCTTCCTCAGTATTCGGTTCAGGCGCTGACCCTTCCAACGTTTTAGAAGTGCTTACTTTGCCTCAAGAGGATGAGTGAGCCGGCTATCCCTTCTTCCAACCACAAAATCTGGGTAATAGTGGAGGAGACGGATTTGATGCTCTCTTTAATCTGTTCGACCCACTGCTCCAAGCCTGGTCTGGGGCCATCTTGTTCCCTTGCCATCCATAACTTCCTGAACTTATCCCAGTCTGTGAAGTACAATTCTTTCTGCTTTTTACGCTCCACGGTAAAGGTAGTGGCGAGAATGCATTGGTCACTCCCTACGTCTACAGCAAGATTCATCCACTGGGTCTTCTTGATGTTCCTTACAAATGTAAGGTTCGGGGTGTAAACCCTGCAGCAAGATGTATCAAGCCTTGTTGGTAGGCTGGGGTCCGTGATTAGGGTTAGATCAAGCTCACTGGCACTTTGCCAAAGTCTATTTTCTGTTCTAATGTTGTACTTGTAACCCCATGGATAATGAGGGGCGTTGAACTCACCTGCCGTGACGAGTGGACATTCCCCTGTGATAGTAACCGCTTTCTTTAGAACAGTCTTGAACCCCTGCTTTTGTTCCTTTGGACTCCTATATATTTATTTTATCTATTTACAAATACTGCTGTCCCATGCCTGGGACATTGCAGGAGCAGGTACAGAAAAATCAAGGAAAGCACAGAAACTAACAATAGTGCGCACAAATTTATGTGACTAACATAAATTTTTTCTCGAACTCTACAGTGTTCAGTCTACGCAATGCACCACCAAGATTGTTCCAAATTTCCACCACACGCAGAAAAAAACAGAATTTGAAACAATCCAAATGAGACCTGAAGGGTACAAGGTTCAAAACGTCTGTACTACGTGTTGTACACGCTGGTATATCAGCGAAAGATAAGGGCGCGTGAACGCGGGTCTTTTTGTGTACAATCTTGTGTAACAAGATAATACTCTCACGTGTACGGCGGTGTTTCAGTGAATGAAGTGATAACAAATGAGCATGTGATGAAGGGGAGAAGTCCTGATCATAACGGTTAAAAACGAACCATATAGCCTTATTCTGCACAGATTCTAACCTGCTTTTATCTTGCTCAAGATGAGGCGACCAAACCACAGAGGCGTACTCGAGCATCGGTCTCACTAGTGTCTTGTAGGCAGTTAACTTACAATCTTTAGTCGAGTTTTTCAATCTTCGATTTAAGTAACCAAGTTTCCTTAGAGCTTCACAAGTTATCTGATCAACATGTTTGCCCGCTTAAGGTCATGTGTAAAGGTGATGTCTAGGTATTGGAATTCACTCACATGTGCTAGGGTGGACCCATTGTAGTTATAACTGAAACTGAGAGGCTGTTTTTTATTTGAGAAAGTCATAGCTACAGTTTTCTTGTAACTTATGGGCATTTGCCACGTTGCGCTCTAATCACAGAATAACGAGAATACGTTGTTGAGGTTTGACTGGCCTTGAAAGGTAGTAATGCAGTTATACAGTACACAATCATCAGCATACAGACGTATGTTTACAGGGGTTCCAGAGATGACTTTTACAACTTCATTAATAAATATAATAAACAAGAAAAGCCCTAGCACAGAGCCTTGCGGCACACCGGATGTGATTTCAACAGGGGATGACTGCACCTGGTTGAAAGTAACGAACTGAAATCGAGAACGCAAGTAATCCGCAATCCAACCGAGTAATTTAGAATCTTTAAGAAAGGAACTAAGTTTCAGAATTTTTTTATGGCATAAGTTGTCGAAAGCTTTCGAGTAGTCTATGAAAATTGCGTCTTTCTGACCGCTTTTGTTAAGTGATGTGGCAATGTCATGGGTGAATTCTAGGAGCTGCGTTGTTGTGGAAAATCCAGCTCACAGGCCATGCTGACACCGGGACAGAAGGTTGTTTGCGTCCAAATACTCAACAATATGTTTATGAATGATATGTTCCAGTAGTTTACAGCTTGTTAAAATTAGGGAAATTTGCCTAAAATTTGGAATGAGCTGCTTATTGCCAGATTTAAATAACGGGATAACATTAGCTGTCTTCCAAAGTATGGGAACAGTGGCCGACGCAAACGATTTATTAAAAATGACAGTCAAGTAACGAGCCCACCATTCAGAGTACCGCCTCAAGAACGTATTAGGAATGCCATCAGGACCGGAACATTTAGTCACATCTAATTTTAGTATCAAAGTGTGAACACCTGAACAAAAGATTGTGATGTCTGTAATGGTAGACTGAACGAAGTTGCAAGCATAATCTGGGATAGTGCCATCATCACGAGAGAAAACGAACTTGAAATAGATGTTGAAGCTTTCTGCAATAGTGTTAGAATCGGAGCATGATTGGTCATTTATAAGGAAGCAAGACTGAACAGATGACTTCGGGTTAATAGACTTCCAGAATTTGGTCGGGGTTTCTACCATAAACCATGACAATGTATGGTTGAAGTAGAAATTTTTCGCTTCCTGCATTTTAGCCTTCAAAGTACACTTCAAAGAATTTAGCAGTGGTGATCGTGCAACTGACAAAAGAGGACGACTTTTGCGAAGCCGCTTTACACGGCGAGTTAGTTGAATAATTTCCCGTGTGTACCCCGGATGTTTTGGATTGCGTTTAATGCACTTTTGAGGCACAAACTTTGATATACACTCCTGCACAATACCATGAAAATGACCAAGGAGTACATTTACATCACTGTGTTCACTGCTAGGAAAACAATCTTCAAAACTAGATGCCAGCGTATCGATAATAGAGTTGCCATCGGCACGACTAAAATCAAGCACACGCTTAAGCTCAGGTAGTTTTGGCGGGCACACTATGTTGAGGCATGCAATTACAGCATTGTGATCAGACAAACCTGTGACAACCTCACTGTGGTATTCCTTTTTGCAAAATTCATCGCGTATGAAGACAAGGTCAAGTGTTGAATTATCATGGGTAGGGAAAGTGACAATAATTTCAGTGAGGTGAAATGACACTGACGTGTTTACGAGCGAGTCACAAAGCTTTTTGTCATGACCGTAGGATGCAAAATTGTTCCAGTCAATGCACGGGGCATTGAAATCGCCAGTTAAAATTAATTTACTTAGGTGAAGCTTGCGATCCAAAATATAGCTGGTAATATCAGAAAAAACGTCAGAAGTTTCGTTTGGAGGGCGATAAATAGCTGCTAGAGCAATAGCCTGGCCAGAAAGTTTTAACTTGCACCAGATAGATTCTGTGTTTGGCAGATCAGGAAGCAAAGAAAAGTCAATGTGATTTTTGATAAAAAGTGCTACACCCCCTCTACGACCACTCACTCTGTCTTTGCGTAAAGTTACATAACCCGGGGGCAAGATTTCTATATCTAAAACCGAATCATTTAACCAGCTTTCGGTGACGCAAATATTTGAGGGCTGGTGACACTCAATGAGCCAATTGAAGCTATCAATCTTGTTTGCTAAGCTACGTGCATTAATATTCAAAATGACCAAATTTTGATCATTACGCAGTCACTCTGGAAGTCGTGGTTGCCGTGATTGTAAAGGCGCATGCGCGAGCGGCCGCTCAGGCGCGTGTTGAGAATGTTTGACAAGGGTGCTGCTGGCTTCGTCCCAGCTATAACGGACGCTGTCCACAATAAGAGCATCGTGGCGAAGTCAGACTTTATCTGCATTTTTCTGATGTCAACCGAGTGCTGCCACAAAGACTTGCGTATTTGTCGAACACGTGCCGAGAAGTCTTCATTTACGTATACTTTTGATCCTTTAAGTTTTTTTGTGTTTCCTAAAATTTGTGTCTTGGTACGAAAATCAATGAGCTTAATAATAACAGGTCGTCGGCTACTATTCTTTCTTTCCGTTTCTAGCCTGTGCTACCGCACAATGTTTTCACACTTGACGCCTTATTTGACATTTATGAGTTCATGCACAGTTTCCAGTAGCTGATCCGGAGTCTCTTTCTTCGTTTCCGTCAATCCGTAAATGATCAGGTTGTTCCTGCGAAGGCGGTTTTCCAAGTCGTCGTTACGGTGGTCAAGAATTTCAACTGTGTTTTTTAGGTCCCTCACATTGCTTTCGAGCTCGTTCAATCGAGGAACCAGGTCCGCAGCCGAAGCAGTCCTTGGCTCTACGGTATTTAACCTACTATTGAGAGCCGCTACTGTAGTAGTGAAGCTGGCTATGTCCTGGCTAACTTTTTGCTGACCGGCAAGCAACTCTTTCAGCATATCTTCGATTTGGTGACCAGGATGACACTCAACGTCTCCAGAAACCAAGAGTAGCATTCTTAGCCAACACAAAAAATGAATGCACAGCGCATGCGCAAGGCAGGAGGTCCGGCAGCAGCAACAAGGAACGGTCATCGCTTCTGTAACACTTGAAATGGTAGCCTACCTGTAAAATCAAGCAAACTAGCTTGTAGCGATCAGACGCCATGCCGCCGCCGGGCCCATTGAAAGAGAGCTGTCGGGATGTCGTGCTTATATTCACCGCTGATGCCGTACACGTCACTGCTGCGCCGTGCCATGCGCCGTAGAAACAGTTCCATTCAAGTCCGTAACCGGTGCCCGTGATAAACGCCGATGATAAATTGGAAGCTTGAAAGGCAGGAACGCTCGAGGCGTACACGGCCCAGGAATCGGGAAACTGTGATGGGAGCACGCGCACATCGGACGGCGACGAACTGCATCTGCTGGTAACTGCGGCCACCTGTAAAATCAAGCAAACTATCTTGTAGCAATGGGACGCCATGCCACCGCTGGACCCACTGAAGAAGAGCTGTTGGGATGTCGTGCTTATATTCACCGCTGATGCCGTACACGTCACTTCTGCGCCGTGCCATGCGCCGTAGAAACAGTCCCATTCCAGTCCGTAACCGGTGCCCATGATAAATGCAGATAATAAATTGGAAGCTTGAAAAGCAGGATCGGTCGAGGCGTACACGGCCCAGGAATCGGGAAACTGTGATGTGAGCACGCACACATCGGAAGACGATGAACTGCATCTGCCGGTAACTGCGGCCACCTGTAAAATCAAGCAAACTAGCTCGTAGCGTTCGGACGCCATGCCACCGCCGGACCCACTGAAGAAGAGCTGTCGGGATGTCGTTCTTGTATTCGCCGCTGATGCCGTAGACGTCACTTCTGCGCCGTGCCATGCGCCGTAGAAACAGTCCCATTCCACTCCGTAACCGGTGCCCATGATAAATGCCGATGATAAATTGGAAGCTTGAAAAGCAGGATCGGTCGAGGCGTACACGGCCCAGGAATCGGTAAACTGTGATGGGAGCACGCGCACATCGGACGACGACGAACTGCATCTGCTGGCAACTGCGGCCACCTGTAAAATCAAGCAAACTAGCTTGTAGCGTTCGGACGCCATGCCGCCGCCGGACCCACTGAAGAAGAGCTGTCGGGATGTCGTTCTTGTATTCACCGCTGATGCCGTAGACGTCACTTTTGCGCCGTGCCATGCGCCGTAGAAACAGTCCCATTCAAGTCCGTAACCGGTGCCCATGATAAATGCCGATGATAAATTGGAAGCCTGAAAAGCAGGATCGGTCGAGGCGTACACGGCCAAGGAATCGGGAAACTGTGATGGGAGCACGCGCACAACGGACGGCGACGAACTGCATCTGCTGGTAATTGCGACCACCTGTAAAATCAAGCAAACTAGCTTGTAGTGATCGGACGCCATGCCGCCGCCGGACCCACTGAAGAACAGCTGTCGGGATGTCGTGCTTATATTCACCGCTGATGCCGTACACGTCACTGCTGCGCCGTGACATGCGCCTTAAGAAAGTTCCATTCAAGTACGTAACCGGTGCCCGTGATAAACGCCGATGATAAATTGGAAGCTTGAAAAGCAGGATCGGTCGAGGCGTACATAGACCCAGGAATCGGGAAACTGTGATGAGAGCACGCGTACATCGGACGACGACGAACTGCATCTGCTGGCAACTGCGGCCACCTGTAAAATCAAGCAAACTAGCTTGTAGCGTTCGGACGCCATGCCGCCGGCGGACCCACTGAAGAAGAGCTGTCGGGATGTCGTTTTTGTATTCACCGCTGATGCCGTAGACGTCACATTTGCGCCGTGCCATGCGCCGTAGAAACAGTCCCATTCCAGTCCGTAACCGGTGCCCATGATAAATGCCAATGATAAATTGGAAGCTTGAAAAGCAGGATCGGTCAAGGCGTACACAGTCAAGGAATCGGGAAACTGTGATGGGAGCACGCGCACAACGGACGGCGACGAACTGCATCTGCTGGTAACTGCGACCACCTGTAAAATCAAGCAAACTAGCTTGTAGCGATCGGACGCCATGCCGCCGCCGGACCCACTGAAGAAGAGCTGTTGGGATGTCGTGCTTATATTCACCGCTGATGCCGTACACGTCACTGCTGCGCCGTGCCATGCGCCTTAAAAACAGTTCCATTCAAGTACGTAACCGGTGCCCGTGATAAACGCCGATGATAAATTTGAAGCTAGAAAAGCAGGATCGGTCGAGGCGTACACGGCCCAGGAATCGGGAAACTGTGATGTGAGCACGCACACATCGGAAGACGATGAACTGCATCTGCCGGTAACTGCGGCCACCTGTAAAATCAAGCAAACTAGCTTGCAGCGATCGGACGCCATGCCGCTGCCGGACCCACTATGTTAAGAATAAAAATGCTCTGACGGTTGCTGGTACCTGGCACGATCTCTACCACGACGTGTTCCAACCGGCTTGCTCCTATCTTGAGGTCGTGGTTTACGTGCGTTAGTTGCATACGAAGGTGCAGACTCCCCTCCCTTCGGTATCTCCTATTACAGGCCGGAATCCAGGCAGCTTTGTTCGCGGTGAAAGGGTTTCTTGCAATATTATAATATGAGGGCTTTCTTGGTTGCTCCTGTAATACTGCTGTACGGTTGCCTTTTTTTAAGCTAACCTCTACAGTTCCATTGCCAGATACGGAATTCTTCACGTGGCGCTGCCATCATAGTTAGTACATGGGCCGCCAGAGCCTCATGCTGCACCTGTCGACAAGTTTGGTACCACATTCATGGTGGCCGAAGAGGTGAGTTTGGCGCGTGAGGAGGCCTTGCTGTGTTTTGCAGATATGCTTCGACCTTTGTAATGCGCAAAGTCATATACTCTTTCAGTGCCACCACGCTTGAATGTAGCCTGCCCATCTGCTCACTAAGATTGTCTACTGCATTGCTGGGCGTGTCAAAAGCCTCTTTCATATCTGACATGGTCGTTTGGTTGGCTTGCACGTGTTCTGCCATGACTGCCCTCTTTTTCGTGGTTCTCGAGTCTCCCACGTTTTGTGCCACAGGAAGATCAACTGGCTGAGGCGTTGGCGCTGAAAAATGCGTGCTGTTTAGCTTAGTGAGAAGATTTTTCATTTCATTTAACTCGGCTGATAGCCCCTCATTTGATTTTGTAAGCCTGGCACTTTCTTGCTCCAGCTGTGCAATTCTATCATGTTCTGGCAGCTTACCTGTCGTCACCTCTGCTGTGCTGGTGCGCGCTCGCTCAGCCCAGCTGCCTTTCGGTGTAACCGCAGGCATCCTCCCCGGGCTGGAAGCCATGATCTCTAACTGAAAGCCAGGCAGTTGGCCGTTCGGGTGCCGTCCAGGCCGATCCCGACCCTGATAGGGACCTCGGGAACTCAAGCCCCACGTGATTGGGAGCAAGCCTTTGGTCTAGAACCTCTTCTGGAACGTGACTTCCCCCTGGAGTGGGGCCGCCTTTCCCGTTCTTGTGTAGTCAGGATGCTCTGAGTCCCGTGGGCTGGAATAAGCTGCTTGTCGTTGATGTCTGGATTCGATTTGATTGATGCGTCCCGGGCTTCTGCGGCTGCTTGCGATCTTTCCCAATGGAAAATGCTTGTCCCAGTGTCCTTGATTTTTTTCGCCTGCAGCGCGAGAGGGTTGTTCGCGTTCACAATCTTTCGGGTCACAATGTCCTGAGCATCGCTTACGGGGATCCTGCGAATCACTCTTTACAAGTATCGCGGGGTGCCGTGCCGTACGCGCTAACCTCGAAAACTTTGCCTCCAATGTCAATGTGCTTGCCCTTGAGGTATCTTGAAGCTCTGTCTTGGTCCAGAATGCTTGTCACCATAATATTTTGCTGCAAGTTGGAACAGATAATGTTCTGCATAGCCTCCTCCTCTTTGACGCCGGCCGCCGGTACTATCGCATCTTCCACGGCTGCAGCACCAATTCTCAAGATATGTGATCCTCCACGTGGTCTTAGCACAATTTTGCTATAGTCCTTGGGTGGTGCTGGCATGCGTCCAGCCCGCACGATTTTATGCTTGATGTCATGCCTTCTACGACTGGCTCGAGCGTCTCCCCCAACGCCAGCCTTGGTCGAGCCCTCGGCAGCGGAAACGCTAACCGCGGCTAGCTTATTTCTTGAGCGTCTCGTTTCGGCTTCCTTCCAACCCATGTCTTCCGTGCAATCCTCAGGAGAGATGTGCTCTCCATCTACTTGGTATTCCATTCTCCGCTTCATGTCCTAGAACGCGCACAGCGTTGAGTCATGTTGGCGCCGGGACGGCGCATTGGCGGCAATTGCCTCCTTGGTTAGGCTTAAATCCTCCGGTGGCATTGCCTGGTAAAAATGTCCCAAAAGTGGTTTAAAAGTTTACTCAGCAGCACAAAGGTGGTATCTGCTGATATCTTGTGAACTTAAACACACGAAGTGACTGAAAACTTGGCGACAAAATTGTGGATACTACAGGGAAGCATCCTTGAAAACAGGAGCCGATCTTCACGCGTCCGCACTGGTCGGTACCTAGAGCGTCTCCCCTCTCACTCTGATGTAATAAAAGTACTTTTACACCGAAATTGTTAAGATGTGCTGGCGCAGTGCACACGCCCGCGCTTGACTTATCGCGCCCGCACTCGCTATTTGTGTCTACTGCGGCAGCGTGGGTAGCTGTTCGTATACATAAGAGGTAGCGTAACATTCATATTAAAAGTCGCGGGACGACAATGGGCTTTCACCAACTTTATTATATTATATTGCAAGGCAATGACCTTTGTCAGGACAAACGGAAAAATTGTATCACCCTGAAATTCATACGAGGCGTCATCGTATCACCAATGTTTTAATGAAGTAGGCACTGAATAAAAAGGGCCATTCCTAGTGACACTTCCCAGCCCAAAAATTGATTACATGCGATTTTGCTGAAAAAGTTAAGCTGAAGGATAACTATGCGTGAAAAATTTTAGCTAAGTATTTTCGTTCTCAAAAAATGTGCAGCCAAGAGACCACCTTTCAACTGCGCCTCCGAAAAGGAAAAGTTAGGCTGGACTAAATATTTTCTATGCAACCTTCAAACTAAGTAGGGCGACACTTTTGGTTTTAAAACATTATGTCGTCATTATGTCGTCATAGCTAAAACTCTATATTATTTCTATGGCCTAAATAGACTTAGCGAAAAGAAAGAAAACGTGCGAACTCAGGAATTTTTGCAAAGCTTCAGCAACGTTTAAGCCGCAAAGCCTTTTTTTTATTTTTTTACCAATTTACGTATTATCTGCTAACAATATCTCAAGCATCCACAAGCAAATATTTATTGAGTAATATCCTTGAGAAATTAGCGGGAACTCACTTTTGAAGAGATTGAAATGAATTAGTCATCGAGGCTGTCGTGCAACAAATATATAAGAGAATTCAATAGGTGATTCAATGCATTTTATTTTGACGTGAAATATTTTATTCTTGAATATTTGTTCACAATGAAAACCTAAGTTTTGATGTGAACAACCAACGTCAGTAGGGCCCATTGGCAAAGTGAGTACGTATGCGCTGTTCTCAGTCCTCGTTTTGTCTGCTGTACTCGGCGACCACTTTTCTTTGCTTTTGAGCGAATGCTACAGAGCGAAACCGCATGCTACCCACTCCCTGTGAAAGTAGTTCTGCAACAGAGGTCTTATTTTTACCGTGAAATACAGAAATTCGTCCAATATTTTTATTCGTGGAGCTATTTCAGACAAGACGCAGCACACACTAGTAAGGTATTCATATATATTTTAATTTACTCTTTGTGACTTCACGTTTCTGAGTGCGCAGAAAGTCACGCCTGTTTTACGTGTACCTCCGACGCTGAGTGGCGTCTGCGTGTATTTGAAACGCTGTTAGTGCTCCCGCATCGCATTGTAGCGCTATGAAATGTGCGCTACATTGAGCTGCTTTGCGTGGAGCTGCATGTGCAGAAGCGCGGCCCCCGTACCTTTCCCTTCAGTGCCAAGAAAAGTTGTTGCCGAGTAAAGTGTGCTACTTTTCTCGTGATCTGCTGCGAAGTGGACGGCAGCAATTACATGAACACGATTGGACAATTTCAGGCTACTTTTATTTCGCTTTTGTGTTCTAGGAGGAAAAAAACTTATCTTCGTTTTGGGGAGTTCTTGAGTTGTTCTGCTCACACGTATGTTTTAACATTTGGCAGTGTAGCAAAGTTTCTGCAACGGGAAAGTCGACAATCACAAGTGACAGCAGGCGAGGTAACCATTAGGCTGCTAATATTATTTTAAACAGAATTCGAGCTCAAAAGTGTCATACATGTTGTAGTAGCCGTCAGGACTTGGTGCCGCAACTTGAGAATGGATGAAGAAATGCAATGTTCTGTGAAAAGCCTCCCTGAACCAACACACTCAAAATATAAAGGTGAGTAATTCACGCTAGAATGAACTGCTAATTTATGGGGGCATCGCAATAAAGCAAGATTGTTTTTATGACTCCTAGTTCACTGTGTTTTTTCATTCTTGGATCAAATTGCATTTCAGATGCTAATCGAAAATTGCATTGTATGCATGCAAAGTGCATTCATGCAAATCGCATACATGCAAATTGCATTCTATACATGAAGTATGCTGAATTTTCAAAAAAACTATGTTTGCTTACATATTCGTTTTGAAAGTGGTATATTACCTTGAAACTTTTTGAACCTCTGCTATACAAGAGAACTTTTTTATCCTTTGCTACCACGAGCCGGACCAGAACTTGTCGGCTTTTTTGCCACGTAACACAGCGAAAGTACATGCGATGGTGTCAGTGGCACAATAAAACATTTGAAAGCAAAAGAAAGCCAACAGAGGAAGTATGGTGGTCAAATCAAGACACCACACAATTCATTTCTAAGGAATGAAAAAAATTTACAAGAAAGTTCAGTAATTTGGGTGCCTCTTTCAACAATTGTTAAAAAAGGTAACAGAAACCACGTACTGTGGAAATCGATCATATACAAAGCACGAAAGAGGTACATTCATATGTCACTTTGAATTGAACACAATGTTACATTATGAACGCAAATAATGCCGCACACGACTTCCATGCCATGATTCCTGGACACAAGCATGGAAACAGCGACGCACTGAGCCACTTACCCTTCAACGAAACCACAAAGGAAACACCTCAAATCGGCTGCGTGCTCATGTTCGAAGTGCTACCAAGGCCCCTCATAAACAGCACAGTCATAATAGCCACGCAAGATGACCCGACCTTGCTCAAGCTGTACAAAGCCCTTATGAAGTGCAGAGTTCAAAACTTCAAGAATGATAACTTCAATGTTTTTCCCAACAGAGCAACGGAGTTTGGCTGTCATCGTAGTTGTAACAAATTGGGATCACGAGTTGTGATTCATGGCCTACTTCAACAACAAGCAATGCCTCTCATTAATGCCGGACACCGAGGCGTGATCACAATGTAGTGTGCCCGCAGCGACATGTAGTGGCCGGGACGGCAAGGGCTCTGAGATAGCTGCACAGTGCACAGTTCGCCACTTCAATCAACGTGCTCCGCTAAGAGCTCCAGCACAGGACTGGGCAGACCGCGCCCGCCTGGGCATATATTCCTGGTAATTCCGGATGCCTAGAATAAATGGGTCGAAATTCTCTTGTGAACAGAACAACATCGACAGCTCCCATCGATTTCCTGCGTTTGTTGTTCGAAACTTTCGGATTACCCCACAAGGTGGTTTCAAACAGCGGAATCGCTTTCGTGTTAGTTGAAATACTGAAATCTTACGAGTGACAACTGCCTCACAGTGGTGAAATCAGTTCCGTATCACCCAGCCACAAACAGACAGGCCAAACGCTACGTGCAAAAGCTAAAACATGCTCTTGCAAGAGACTCTACAGGGCAATGACAGCGGCGCATTGCACGCTTTTTTTTCAAGCAACTCACAACGGGCCAGACGGGCTAGAAATCGGATAATCTCATGTTTTCTTGCGAGATGCGAACACAAATCTCAGCCATTCTGCTAGAACCACCTTGAAAGGTCACACTAGATAAGGAAGACACCTTGCATTGCCGGTGACTCCACAAATGACAACTAGTGGTCGCCCGCCAGTTTCACAGATTGCCCGCATGGACGGCGGCCATCGTAAAAAAACTTTCGGCCACAGATTTTAGCTTGTTGAAGTTGAAGCCGCTTCATCGCGCCTTCAACCAGAAAACGCATAGAGGGGCTTTAAAGCATACTTTCCCACTTCTAGCCAGCTGTAGGGATGCGCCCTGTCCCTCACCTCGACCTCCCCCTCACGATACTTGACACCGTGAGCCCGGGAACTGACTGTTTGTAGAGGCAATCAGTACGCTCGCGCAATGGTTGCCTATCCTTTGTGCTCCTCGCCTCTTCTTTGGCCCACAAAGGACTTTAAAGCCAGTGTTTGGATCCTTTGGACCGTGCTGCGCGCAAATGCCTTTCAGGAAAGTATTAAGCTCTGTTCCCAATTACGTACAATGGTTATTCCGGCTACCGTGGACACAACACAGTGCAAATAGCGTTATTTGTTCCTTAAAAATTTTGCCTCGCCGCATTTAAACACTATATCTCTCTCTTTTACCTCAGCTTAATACCTTTAATTTCTATCGCTAAATTGGAAACTTGCGTAATAAAAAAGAGGAAGTAGATTTATTTGTTTATAGACTTGTTACTTATTTTAGAGAAAAACTGCTAGTCTAGTATCAAACTTAGGGCCGGGGTGTGTGACGCAGTGGATGCAAAATATTGTTGGAAGTTCAGCAGCTTGGAGAGTGTTGTGCGATGATTCAAAACGCAAAAAAAAAGAGAGAAGCAACATGAAATACGGTCCACAATCCCAAGAATGGCCATAATACACTAAACAAGACAAAAACTTCAAAAACAGTACCCACCAGGATATGTTGTATTAGTAAAAAGTAAAAGGAACTCAAATACCAGCTGTAGCAAAATTAAAGTCGGCATATCAAGAAGCGAGACTTTGCAGAATTGAAGCACTGAAGAATCGTGCAGAAGCGAGGCATTGAACCTCAAGCAATCAGTCTGATCAAGATGGGTATTAAAATGAAGCGCTCTGTGAAGGTGTAGTTATGAGCCATGTGAAACAGCTAACGCACGAAGAAACTAGTTGATATTGACACTTTTAAGAATCTCTGGTGGCAAATCGTTCAACTCTGTGCTTGCGCGGGAAAAAAAGGAACCTGTATATAGCGGCTCAGTCATTCTTTCAAGGTTGGGGGCATAAGTTTCGTAGCGCAAAATTAGTTTGATATAATTAGTTTTTTGTATTGCCTGCTTAATAATATATATGAGATAGAACAGCTTCGTTATTTCATGATAACGTCTCCATTCCAGGGTTTCTAGTTTAACGCTTTCCAGAAGAACTGACAGAGATGTGTTACTTTCCGGCATTGAATGTGAATTTGAGAGCTTTTCGCTCAATCTATTCAAGTTTATCTGTGTTAGCTTGCGTGTTCGGGTCCGATACAGCCGATAAATATTTTAGTATTGGTAACGTGCGTTTCACTTGCAGTCTTTTACGTTCGCCGAATGCCTTAGCTAGTGCACGTCTTAAGTAGCCTAGTATTTTCAGCGCCCTTTTATCAGTATGAGACACGTGTTCCTTCCATCTAAATAAGATGTAGTGACAAGACCAAGGTGCATATACTGCGAGACAAAGGACAAGAATCAATTGCCTAAGCTGTATTGGAATTTTATTGTATTTTTTGCGGGTTATGGTTTTCGACACAGCTTTTCTCGCGGTAAAGATCATCTGTCATTTTGTGCACCAATCTTGAATGTTATATAAAGAATTATTTAAAAAACCTGGTCGCTGAAAGCGTTCACTACTTGAAATCACGCACGCATCAGCAAAAAGCTTTAGATTTGCTTGAATATCACGGTTGGCATTATTGATATAAACCGGAAAAGAAAAGAGGCACGAAAATGAATCCGGGAGTATGCCGGATTTAAGCGGCGCGGAAGGCGAGTTGATACCACCGTTCATAAAATTGCGCCCAGTGAATATTACTCGCAATTTTAAGGCATGACTTGAGATGCAGTATTAACTACTATAAACAACTAATTGGTAGATAACTATAACTACAATGTATACTGTAAAACTCGGGAAGGTGCTGTAAATTCAGGGGTCTATGTGGTACATACGCTGAATGTTTGGAAACGTGCGCTTTGTCCTTTTTAACGATACCTTATTTATGTTCCATACTATCGTTCTTTCATTTCCGATGAGGGCAGGCATGTTGTAGGCCCGTGTGTTCAGATTTTGGTGCACGTTGAGGAACCCCAGGTTGTCAAAGTTTTTGTAGCCCTCCACTACGTCATCTCCCATATTAATATGGTGGTTTTGGGACTGTAAACCCCACATTTTAATCATTTACTATCGATCTTTACCTCAACGAACCCTAAATGTTGTTTCGCAAGGTCATAAAAGTGTATTCCATGATAATCCTCTTTTTTCACGCGTATCCTATTTCAATTTTTGCGTGGCACCATAGAGAACACCATATCAACGGTAGACGGAGCTACGAGAGCTTAAAGGCTGTCTCACACTGCACAAAACTGGCCAGGGAACTTAATTTTTTTACCACGTGATTCAAACACGCTCTATATTATCATGAACTCAACACATGCCAGCACCTAAAACTCAAAAACCAATTAAATATCTTCAAACACGTCTCCACTGTAGCGATTCAAATATGGTAAAAGAGCCGATATTTCCGAGAGTACCCATAAGCGCTGCGCATTATCTTTTAAGCTGGGGAACTCGCATTATTGCAACCACGATACTGTAACTCCGGCAAAAGAAAGGTTCATACAGTTGCTAAGCGAATGGATGAAAACAATGAGAAAATCACAAAGGGAGAGGAGTTATTATCGTTTTGCTCTTCAGTCGCCTAGAGCGACGCGAGGCCCTGCCCCCACTGTGCGGGGAAGCGCGCCTCCTGCTCGTGAGCCGGAATCCTGGGGACGGGGCCAGTGGGGGTAGGGGGGGGGGGTTCCGTGGTCGCGGAAACAGAGACTTCGCGCCTTAATATAGGCTAGCTCTTAAAGGTTTGTGGGGCCCCCTCTGATGGATCTCATGTGAGCGGGAAACCACGTGAGAGATTCGCCTCATCTACGCATTGCGCTTGTCAACTCAAAAGCGGCCAATCTGGTGAGTGGTGCTTTAAAATCTACATTCAGTAGATCAGAAATAAATTCTTGATGAAGCGAAAATAACAGTGACAAACTGATGTTGCGCGTTTGCAATGTAACTTGTTTGTCATGTAAATTGGGTTTTACGGTACGTGAATGAATGACGAAGGTACGTGACTGGTGCAAACATGATAATCATGAGATGCATGTCATGTAAAAACACGACTACATGCCACACTCATGAAGCGCTCGCGGCCTTTTCGCTGGCTTCACGTATGCCAAATTTGGTATTAGGGACGTCAATGAAATGATGAAAGAATGTGACTGGTGCAAACATGATAATCATCAGGTGCATGTCATATAACTACATAACTACAAGCCACGCACTCGTGATGCGTTCGCGGCCGTTTCGCTAGCTTCACGTACGTATGCCGAATTCGGTATTACGTCACGTGAATTGGTGACTAAGGTATGTCACTGGTGCAAACATGATAATCGTGAGATGCGTGTCATGTAAGAACATGGCTGCATGTCACACTCAAGGCACCAATGTATTCCGACGGGACCCAGCACGCGTGCGTGCCGGGGTTCGTTTCGTCGCGTCACGACGGCAATGTCACGTCAGGCACCGATCTGCCTGCCTTAAGGCACGCAATGCGCTGCGTTGCTTAGACACATGCGTGTTTGAGTGCGGCCGGCGTCCCTTCGGCACGAGGAGAGGGAGACGCAGTGTGGTCTGGGTAACGTCTTCACCGCGAAATGCACCATGCCGCATTTCGCGAAGGTTGCCGCCCGGATGCACCGACGGACGCTGGTCGCGGCAGTCACGCCTGGCGTTCACGTCGAAACGTATTGCACGACCACTTCACGTCGAAACGTATTGGCACCTTGACTGTGCATGTCGTCATGTTCTCACATGACACGCATCTCATGATTATCTTGTTTGAACCAGTCACATACCTTCATAATCTAGTGGCGTTATGTAATACCAAATTTGGCTTATGTGAAGCTAGCAAAACGGCAGCGAGCGCATCATGAGTGTGACATGTAGTCATAACGTTACATGGCACGCATGTTGGGATTATTATGTTTGGGTGTGTCATTTACCTATGTCGTCTGTTCGAGTTACCTTATAGGGAGTTTGGTACAAGTGAAGCTAGCGAAACGTCCACAAACGCAACATGAGCGTGGCATGTGGTCATGTTGTCACTTGACACGCAACAAATGATTATCGTGTTTTCACCAGTCACGTACCTTCATCATCCATTCACGTACTATAATACCAAATTTGTTATATGTGACGCTAGCAAAGTGGCCACCAGCGCATCATGAGCGTGGCATGAGTCATTTTGTTACATGACACGCATGTCATAATTTTCATGTTAGGGTCTGTCGCTTGTGTTCCTCATGGAATGATGTCATACCATACCAGTTTTTAACTCACCCTGTGAACGACACTACTGCAAGAGCTGCAGCACAATGACGCGTAAATTATGGCATTCATAACAGAATTGTCATGAGTTTCATGTTGTGACTTGTCAAATATGTTCTTCATACAGTCATGTTAAGCCATACCAACTTTGGTATCGATACCACAATCGAAACGGCTAGGAAATCTAAAGGTCGTAGGCAGCTATATACATATATACGCTCAAAGTCGTCGAAGTTTGCTAAGAAATGCTTCGCATTAAAAAAAAGATATATATCTTAAAGTGGCAAAAAGGCACCAATGGTTGAACATAGGCATGTATTTCCGGTGCGATTCGCAGATTACGGAGTTTCATTTTTGTCCAGCATTGTGAGTGAAGTGTCCACCATCCAGTCACCACTTTCCTGGTTCCTTTTTGTTTCTTCGTGGCGGGGAAGGGCAGCATCGCTGCCAATAACTTGACCACTGATACCCCAGACAGGAAGGATGCCAGGTATAATCTCGTAGGATCAATATCTCGTCTATCGGTGAACACCTTATAGGGCCTCTCACTAGCTTTGGCGGTTTGCAGCTGACAAGTGTAACGGATAAACTGGGCACTCAGGGCCATGCCTGTTAAAACTTACAGCTCCACGTGTCGTAAAAAACACCTTATTTCTTCTGAAAGACACTTGTCCTTCTCGCTGGCGTATGCCCCAAGATGGAGGGAGGAACGTACAGCAAGGAATGCCATCCTGCTTTCACGTCACTACTTTACGTTGACATTGACTTCATTAAATTCTAGCTATATCTAGACAAATAGACGAAAAATGCCTCGTCTGCTGATTGTATTCTGCATTTCAAATGGTACCTTATTAGGAGCGTCGCACGCGACATTACTCTACTTGGCATGTGTGATTTGCTTGTTCTCTTGTGTTGAATGAAAGAGGAGTATTGTGGTTTGAGCTAGCTGCTTCATATCACAAAGGGAAAAGAAAAACAGCACTATTTGTCTCTATGTCTTTCTTTTCCCTGTGTCCTTGCGTTGCCCGTTGAAAATCAGTGTAATGGGTGGAAGCTGAGAAAAATAAAAATGGCAGTTTCTACGTACAGTGGGAATTGATGATATGCGAAGAACGAAGAAGAAAGGTTCATACGTCACTTTAAAATCGGCACAACGTTACGAGTTGGAAGTAAATGAGGCCGTACATGACTTTCGTGTCCTGTTTATCATGTTTGGATGGGTCCCTTTCCTTCGTCATCTATTCCTGTCGCGTGATACCAAATATGGTATTACTCTTTCTGAACATGACAACGTACCATGCTATGAGCATGGTACTTTGTCATGTTCTTACATTACACGCGTGTCAGGATTATCATGATTGCACCAGTCATACACTTTCGTCATTCATTGACGTCACGTAACACTAAATTTGGCATATGTGGAGCTAGGAAAACGGCCGCGAGCGCATCATAAAGGGCCCAATATACTTCAGTGTAGCGTAGATGCGTACGCACGCTGGGCACACTGACGCTACGTTATTAACGCCAGGCGCGACCAGCGTCCGTCGGGCAACTGGCGCGAAATGCGAAACGCTACATTTCACGCAGATTCCTTACCTAGACAACACTGCGGCTCCTTCTTTTTGTGACGGAGGGACGCCAGACGTGCTAGAATGCGCATGCGTCACGGCAACGCAGTGCGGCGTGTAGCTGGGAGTATATGGCAGAACCGGTACCTGGCGTGGCAACGCCGGTGTGACCAGACGAAATGAACGCCGATGAGCACGCGAACCACGTCACGTCAACATGTATTAGCACCTTCACCGTGCCATGTAGTCATGTTATCACATGACACGCATCTCATGATTATCATGTTTGCACCAGTCACATGCCTCCGTCATTCAGTGACGTAACGTATTACCGTATTCGGTATATGTGACGCAAGCGAAATGGACGCGAGAGCATCTTGAGCTTGACATGGAGTCATGCTGGTACATAGGACGCATGTCATGATTCTCTTGTTAGGGTCTGTTTCTTGTGTTTGCCATGCAATCATGCCATACCATACCAGTTTTGCAGCATGCGATGTTAGCAAAACTACCACAAGAGCTCAAGGACCATGATGTGTAAATCATGACATTCATAACATCCATCTCATAATTTTCAAGTTACGACTACTCAAATGCGTTCTTCATACAGCCATAATATGTCACACCAAGTTTGGTATCGATAGCAGTACCGAAATGGCGAGGAGAGCTAAAAGTCGTAGGTGGCTAGATAATTAGATAGATACGCGCAAAGTCGCCGAAGTTCGGTAAGAAATGATTCGCATTTAATAAAACTCGCAAGTGGAATATCAACTTGTTAATATTTTTATTTTTGTTTTCAGTGATCGCGAGATGCTAAACATTAATCGGCCCTCGTTTCTCATCCAACGGAATGGACCAATGACTAGGGTGCTCTTTTGCTGACCCAAATGTCGCGGGTTCTATTAAGGCCGTGACGGTGGCATCTAGATTGAGATAAAAAATTTGATGCCCACGTACAGCACGATGTAAGTGCACGTTATAAAATATAGGATGGTCAAAGTTTCCGGAGATCTCTACTATGGCATCCTCCATAATTATATGTATTTTTTCAGGTGAAAGCACATGTACTATCACTATTAATGCTAATGTATACTACTACTACTACTATTACCCCATAGCGCTTGCGTTTGTCTTTTCGTCATTCCTACAACGTGCCTTTGCCGACCTTGATAACGCTTAGCTTGCGTTTGGTGCATCTTCTCTAACCGCAGTTTCAGCAAAGTGGCGTCGTGTGTCGTGGTTATGAGAGATGATCTATCCTAGCTTCTCCAAATGTATGCCCCCTGACTGATTCGTCCCACAGAAACAGGTAATACGCAACAGAGAATACCGAAACGACACAACATCGATGGCGTACGTGCACGAATAGGCTGGGGCGCGTGACCTTGCTTGCGCATAATAATCTTGGTGCGTATACATCATGTGATCCTTCAGCGCCGATACTGAAGAGAGGAGAAAAACATTAATCTCGCGACGGCTACAATGGGCGAAATGGACGGGATTCAAGCTTGCCTCTTCGCATCATAGTTTTATGGCTTGTAGCGAACCAATCTGAAAAATAAGCGTGGTGTAACGGTTTTCATTGAGCAAGCAAGAACTTCTTGAATGTAACTACAACTTATGTCACCTATAGAGGTGTGCTTAAAGACGTAAAATACGAAGTATACAAAAGTCGCGTGCACATCAAATTGTTTACCTACAGGAGTTGCAGCAGATTGCTTATAACATCAAAAAAGCACAAAAAAAACACTTTCATTGATACAACACACTAGTTCTATTTATAAGCCATTTCATTCGGTCACAAAACCAAAAAGAAAAAAATAACACAAAAGTTAACTCTGATACGACATACTAAAATCGTAAAAGAATTGACATTGCGTCGAGAAGACTATTAGGAATAAACATTTCTTGATGCGAGTTTTACCATGAAATGTTATACATAGGTGCTTTAACCACTGTTTAATTCGAAGCGATTATAGCAACTCTCATTTTAGTTCATTGTTCATATTGGTACAGCTGCAATTTCTTATTATTCGTTTGAGAAAAACCCTGAAGCTCTGTCATCTATCTTTTCAAGTTTGCCATTTAAAGACACATGCCAAGAGATCTCGTACGGTACAAGCGTATTCAGGCATAGGGTGAACGTAAACATGCCGCCGCACATCTGAGGCTTCGCTCCATAAAGTATAACGATTTGGTGGCCTTCGCCACCACTGAATCAACATTGAGCATTCCACGAATGGCCCTCTATGATTTTTCACTCGTTCTCTACCTGCCCACGCCTGAACAGAAAAACTTGCTGCTCCTTTCTCGCCGCAACACAGAGGTTTTCCTAGTGATTCTTCAGTTCCTTCCGGACAATCGACAGACATGTCTGTAGGAGACGGTTGCCGCGTCCTCTGCCATAGACTGCACTCTTATTGTTATCCCAACTTTCTTCTTTTTCCTCATTTCCTGAGGAAAAAATGTGCTTTTACTTAGGATGCAGAAATAGCGTCTTTTGTACACCTCATGCTCCTCCTCCAATTGCCCGCAGCATGTGTGCTCTGTGGTTTATGGTGGAGAGAGAGTGCCAATTCACTGCGGTTTGCGGTTGTATTGGGGAAGTTGCTCGAACTAGAGGACTTAATTGAATCTCATATTGTGCGGAAATATCAATGTTGCTTTTTGGCATGAAAAATTGATTTAAAACCGCTCTTCAAAACAAAACTTGGGCTTAAATAGTGCTTATATGGGCACTAATTTCGAAAATAGGCATTTCTAGGCACTTATAGACACATAGGCACCAGCACCGAAACAAGGCAAGTATAGGCGTTATAAAAACACCAAAAAAGCCCTTCTTCCCCTTTAATTATTAATTATATATCAAATATGCACAATGGTTATGCAAGGAGCAAAATGGGCATTGCCTGTACTCCGACCTTTAGTTATAAATTGGAGCGCTGTCACACTGGCACCTTCAAACGCGATAAAGCTTGGTGTGATTGACTCTCTGACACCAGCTGCAGAACGCCGCCAATCACTGTTGAGAAATTGAATTCCGATCAGGCTTAATTGCAACACACGTTCATTGACATGCTGTGTAGGTGTGTATTTACGCGTTAATTTCGGATGGAACAAAATGCATTGTTCTCAATCGCTCCTTGTACACAAGCTGCAATTGCATGAAGATGGGCGCCTACGTTGTGTGGTTTTTGCTGCGCCGCTTCAACCATTTCTTTCAGGGGCAAAATCCTCTACACCGTGGGTCTTACGTCGCGTGTCATCATAGTCGTAGCAGCCAGTTGCCTTGCATTGCATTTCAATTAAAATGGTTTCACACCATATCCACGGAGTGAATGATGATCAAAGGGGCGAAGCGTTCATCAGTTCGTCCGTTCTCCCATGCATCCGTGGCTATGTCCCATCGTTAATGCATACGTCCATTCATCTGTCTGTGCGTCTCTTCATCCGTGCGTCCGTCCGTGCGTCCGTCCGTGCGTCTGTGCATCCGTTTATTTATCTGTTTCTGCGTTCGTCCGCGCGTCGGTTCGTCTGGGCGTTCGTCCATGCGCCCGTTCCTAACGACGATATGAAATGCGCTTTAAAGCGTGTATGCATCAGCCAGTTTTCGCACATGCCGGCGAACTCTAGTTATGTAAATGATGACTCGCAGTACCAGGTTTACATGATTACCCAAGAGCAAGTAGAGTATTGTGGAGATGCTAAAGAGAAAATTGATGATGGAGAAAATCTCTTCATTCCGGCGTTTACTTCAATAGTGGTGGTAAAACTTTATTGCCCCAAAAAATAGGTCCTCAAGGAGACTCGGCTAGACTCCAGGTGTAGAGGGCATCTCCCACGTCCTGACAGAGAGCCCGAAGCTCTCCGCCGACTGGTGGGCCTCCTGGACAGCCCGAAGTTGACCTGCTAGTGAAGCACTTCTTAGCAGTTTGGCCCACTGTAACCTGTTCTTGGCGTGTCACTCGATGCACAACCACAGAGCATATGGTTCAAATGTACATGTTCACACACACGTTGTCCACCGTAGTCCTGGTTGATATGCTTCATGCCCCAGGGGCTGGCGTATGAGTTAGTCTGGAGCAAGCGTAACGTGACCGACTGGCTGCGTGTTAAATTGTTATGCGGGAGGGAAAACTCTCGGTGGCCTAGATAAAAGTGCTTCGTGATTTCGTTGAAAGTGAATACCTGATCCCTGTATTCTAAGTGCAGTGTAGAGGGGGAAACTGAAGTGACGCGGTCGATCGATGAGTCTTCGCGCCGCCTCGTGTGTGGTCTCGTTGAGATTCCGCAGGTTGCCCCTTAGCTGCCCATGTGTGCCGAGAACCATACTATGAAGGGTTCGGTGATGTTATGTCCGCCTAATATTTGCCGTGTCATCTTGTCTATCCCGTCTTTCGCGAAAGCTCAAGTGGCTGCTCTAGAGCCAATGTATATTGTTGTGAAGCTCAAGTCTGTTAGAGCTAGAGCTATCGCTGCTTGCTCAGCTACATTCGGCCTCTTGGTGTAAACAGTGAGTGAGTTGTGTGTTCGTCCATGTCCGTCAATTACTACGACCGAGTAGGCGTGCTTTCCCGGTATATCTTCGGCATCCACGAACGCTGTCTGGTCGGGAAATCTTGCGGTGTCTGCCGCAAGGGCTCTGGGGTGGGCGAGTCTTCTTCCATGATTATGGACCGGGTGTACGTTTATTGGGAAGGGGAGCACTTTAATTTATTTTAACAAGACTTTGGGTAACTTCTGTACGTTGTCCCTTTCCGCGATGAAGTGCAAACCGAGCTTGACAAGAATATATCTGCCTGCTTTAGTGCTAGAGAGGCGTGCGATCTGTGCCGTGTGCGTGGCCTCGATGACTTCGGCAAAGGAATCATGCACTCCTAACTGTAACAGGAGAGCAGATGAGGCTTTATCCGGGAGCCCCAACGCTGTCCTAAAAGTGTGTCGTATGCGTACTTCGAGCTTTTGCTGTTCTACATTTTTCCAGTTGAGCATCGCAGCCACGTATGTGATGTGACAGAGAAAAAAAGCGTGGACCATTCTGCAGGCACTATCCTCACCCAGTCCTCTGTGCCGATTCATGATGTGCTGAAACAATCGAAGCGTGCCCCCAATCTTGAATGTGTTGCTGTCCAGCATCGTCAAGTTGGAGCCATCACTTTGGATGATGAGTCCAAGGATGCGAATTTTGTCGACCGTAGGTATGCGGTTGCCGTCTGAATCACGTAACACTTAACTTGGAGAGACGGGTCTGTGCCAGCCTTCTGAAGGGCGCCCTCATCTGGGAGGATGGTAGATAATCGGCTCAGATTTTCTGAAAGAGCAGCGAAGTCTCATTGGACTGAGGTGTGCGTCTGTGACTGAGATTGCGTCTTGCATGCGGGCTTGTAACTCCGCATCGCTATCACCGGTGCTCCAAGTATTGATATCATCTGCGTAGATGGTATGCTCCACATCTGCTATTTCTCCCAGTGCACCAGAGAGCTGTGTCATAGCCAAATTGAATAAGAACGGCGAAAGTACGGAGCTTTGCGGTGTTCCCTTATCGCCCAGCTCAAAGCTTTTAGAGACGTGCTTGCCTATCGGTAGAGTGGCCGTTCGATCCTACAGAAAAGCATAGACGTAGTGATAGAAACGTGTGCCAAGATTGTGTTCATCTATAGCGGTCAGAATGGTTTGATGTCTGATGTCCTCAAAAGCTTGCTTAACGTCGAGACCCAGCAGCGCCTGGGTATCTCTTGTGGGGTGATCCAATAGACTTTTATTTATTCTCAGCATAGCGTCTTGCGTTGATAAACCTGGCCTATATGCGATTATAGTGTAGAGGAAGTATTTCTTTTCTTCAACGTACTCTGTCAGTCGGTTCAGAATGACATGTTCATCTAGCTTTCCTATGCAGGACGTTAGTGAGATCGGCCTCAGTTTTCATAGCCTCAGCGGCTTTCCAGGCTTAGGGATGAGAACCGTGTTCGCATGCTCCCATTCTACAGGTAAACCACCGGTTTTCCTGGCTTTGTTGTTTTGTTCATTTAAAAAGGTAACCGAATCGTCATCTAAATTTCGGAGAGCCCGATTCATGACACCATCGGGGCTGGCTGTAGAGTTGCTGTGGAGTTCACGAATTGCGTAGCGGACTTCACTCTGTGTGTAGTACGCGTCGAGCTCTGAGTTTGGGGCACCGTCATAGATCATCTGCGGTGAGATACTGGGTTGTCCCCCCGTATCTCACCGGTTGTCCACCCCAGTTGTCCACCCCAGTATCACCCCAGTTGTCCCCCATTACGAAAGTAATATACAACGACCTCGGAAAAGAGCAGCGCATCGAAATAAGTAATAGTGCACTTCAAGTTGTAAAAGACTGTGTCTACTTAGGGCACGTAATAACCGTGGAGCCGAACCACGAGATTGAAGTAACTAGAAGAATAAGAATAGAATAGGGTGGAGCACATTTGCCAAGCACTCTGAAATTATGACAGGTAGATTGGCACTATCCCTCAAGAGGAAGATATATAACAGCTGTATCTTGCCGGCGGTACTTAGCTACGGAGCAGAAACCTGGAGACTTACAAAGAGGGTTCAGCCTAAATTGAGAACGATGCAGCGAGCAATGGAAGGAAAAATGGTAGGTGTAACCTTAAGACACAAGAAGAGAGCAGAGTGGATTAGGGAACAAACGGGGATTACGGACATCATAGCTGAAATCAAGAAGAAGAAATGGACATGGGCCGGGTGTAGCACGTACACAGGATAACCGCTGGTCGTTAAGGGCAACTAACTGGATTCCCAGAGAAGGCAAGCGGGTTAGGGGGAGACAGAAGGTTAGGTGGGCAGATGAGATTAAGAAGTTTGCGGGTATAAATTGGCAGCAGCAAGCACAGGACCGGGTTAATTGGCGGAAAATGGGAGAGGCCTTTGTCTTGCAGTGGACGTAGTCAGGCTGAAGAAGAAGATGATGATGATGACTGGGTTGTCCCAATTTAAGCGGTAGGTAGCGTTTAGTAAGGCCTTCAACAAGTTCTTCGGCAGTACTATGTTGCGTTGCGCAGTGTACTAATCTGCTGAGCCTGACGCGTTGCACAGATTTGGATTTGGTGCCATTTCCGTCGAGCAGGTGTTTTATGAGCTTCAATTCACTATCTTTTCGTATTTGCCTGTTGAAGAAGTTGCAAACTTCGTCACACTGCTGTCGGGAAAGAATCACGGGGTATTGTTCAATGATTTTGTCGAGATCGGCGAGCATTTTCCGCAGTGTTCGATTGAGTCGTTCACCCTTCCACCTGGCTTGTTTGAAGTGCCTTGCTTCAACAAAGTTTGCTAGC
Organism: Rhipicephalus microplus; assembly: GCF_013339725.1. Taxonomy (NCBI): domain Eukaryota; kingdom Metazoa; phylum Arthropoda; class Arachnida; order Ixodida; family Ixodidae; genus Rhipicephalus; species Rhipicephalus microplus. Next base: position 64,320,632 of record NC_051173.1, on the reverse strand, counting down.
CAGCTGTCTATTCTCTCCACTTTAACGTCCGTGGTATTCGTTCGTTCCGCGGCTGCAATGTCGGCTTTAAGCTGTTCAGTCCAGCTTGCTATCGTGTAATTTGTGGTTTCTGTTGATAAGTTTGATGACTGCGTTCGTATGTTGCAAAATTTGTCCCAATCAATTAGTTTGCACTCCCTTTGTCTCTTTCTTGGTAGCTCTGTATCAATTCGGAGAACTTAGTGAGCGCTTCCAAGGTCTATGACTGAGCTACTCCAGCCGCATTTCTCAATACCCGGAACTACAGTCAGGTCCGGTGTAGTGTCGCGGCATGTGGAAGTACCACAACTAGTGGGAGCTTACGGGTCCGTGATGAGAGTGTGATCTAGATTGGACGCGACCATGTGAAGACGTTGACCATTCCTAGAAGAATATTCGTAGCACAATGCTTGGTGTGAAGTGTTAAAATCGCCACCTACAACTAGGTGACTATCTTTTGCGATGCTCGCGTTCTTGCCTAGCATGCTTCAGAACCCTTGCCTTGTGTCCTTATGGCTGCTGTACAAACTAGTGAGAAATATGCTTTGCTTATTTCCTACGTGGTCGTTAGGAATAATCTTGATCGTGCCGTGTTATAGATAGCAGGCTGTGCGACGGATTTCATGGTAAATGTACCGGGTCTTCTTGCCAATCAGAATAGCAACGCCTCTGCCTAGCTCATTTCTGTGGGTTGCGGCCTTATAACCGATAAGGGTAAGTTAAATCGTGAGGTTTTCTTGCAGTAAAACAACATGTGGTTTCTCGGTTTCTAATTTTACCATCTGCAGGAGGAACGCCTGTTTTGAGGTGATCCCCCTGCAGTTCCATTCCCAGATGCAAAAATTTTGCGTCCTATTTGTCACTGCCTTGTTGACCGTCATAGCCTCCATCGCTTGCAGCGAAAACGACTTGCAGAGGGCTATGAACGCCGATGTGCCGTAGTTTCATCATCTCCGTGGCTGGTACTACAGTGTTTTTCATATAAACTTTCATTTTTTTAACTCGCGTGTTAAACATGTTCATTTTCTCAATCATTCGCATCATGCTCTTGTTCATCATTCTCATATTCTTGCTCATGGCGTCCATGGCAATCTTGACATCTGATCGCACGACCATTCGGGGTCGCGTTACAGCTCGCTTGTTTGAAGCGGGGAATTCTTCGTGGCGTTCTCCCTGTCTCGCTATCTCAAGTGCTTGGAGTGTTTCGATATTGGTTAGTGGTTCGGGAGTCCTCGTTGGCGTACTGCTGTTTGCTTTGCGTGCTTCGGATAACTCGTGAATTAGCTTGGTATAGGCCACTTTAAACTCTCTTAACTCCTGTTCCAACATGGCTATATGCTCTTTATCACTGTTGCAGAACTCACGGTCTTTCTTCGGCGTAGTCGTCATGGCATCGCTGACTTTATCCGCCTACGTGCCGTCCCTTCCGCTGTTCTTTCCCGCGAAACGCACCTGTGATCCTGAGCGACTGCTGCTTGTGGTCGATGCCCTCGCAGGTGTGCGGCTCTGCGATGGAGAGCGGGAGTGGCTGCATGTCGACGTCTTCGACGAAGATCAACCTTGCTCTCTCTGTTGCTTGTCTTTCTCCAGCTCTGCCTGACCTTGTTGCACCAATCGCGCAAGTGTCACCGTGAGCGCACTACATACGGGATGAGATAGCGTTTCGAGCACACCTTGTCCGCCTTAATGTGCATGCCACCGCACAGCTTGCATTGCGCATCGAACACATGCTGCAAGATCACGTCCTTGAGGAGGAAGTCAGCGACATCTGTGGCGCAGCTTGTTGGAAGTGCTCGTGTGATGGCGTAGCGCGTGGCGTAATCTGTAGCCACAGCTATCCACCTGCTGCCAGAAGAATACAAAGAAAAGGGCGCAGGATATTTAAGCCAACGCGGGAGAAATGTTCTGACGAAATGTCCAGTGGTTGAAGGTGCCCGGCGGGAAGTGTCGATGATGTTTTGCGGTGTTGACGTTTATCACAAGTCGCAACGTATCTTCTGACTGAGCGTGAAAGCCGTGGCCAAAAGAAGCGTTGGCGAATCCGGTCGTTAGTGCGTGACCCACCAAGGTGACCGGCAGTTGAAAGGTAATGCAGTTCGTAGAGAAGTGCCGAGAAGAGGTGTTTTGGAATGACGAGCAGCTGGGCTGGTCCATCTGGGTAGACGTTCTGGTGGTTTAGGACATCATTGGCGAGGACGAATGAGCGATGGTATCGGTCGAAAAATGGTGATTCGAGATGTTTGATTATAGCACCCAAGGATGCATCATGGCATTGCTCGTCACCGATGTGAGTCAGTTGTGCAACAGAGAAGACGCAATTGTATTGGTGTCGGTGTCAGGAATGGTGCTCAATTCATTGACCGGGTAGCGGGAGAGGCAGTCTGCGTCCTTATGTAGGTGCCCCGACTTGTAGGTGGCAGGACAGGAAGATGTTTGCAGTCGCAGAGCCCAGCGTCCAAGCCAGCCAGTGCGATCGTTCATTGATGAAAGCCAACACAGCGCATGGTGGTCCGTTATTGCAGAGAAATTCGTGCCATGTAAATATGGGCGGATCGTCGTGACTGCATAAATAGGAGCAAGACATTCACGCTCTGTTATTGAAAAGTTACGGTCGGCAGCTGTGAGAATGCGGCTGGTGTAGGCGATAAATCAATCGTGTCTCCGCTGGCGCTGTGCTAGGGCGACTCCAATCACATGACTACTCGCGTCGGTTCGAACTTCTGTCGCGGCGGACGGGTTAAAGTGGGCCAATGTAGGAAGAGTCGTGAGGAAAAGGATGAGGTGAGAAAGAGCGGCAGAATGGCTGGAACCCCACGTAAACGTCACGTCTTTATTCAAAAGGTCGGTGAGTAATCGAACGACCGTTGTGAACTTTCTCACAAACTTTCTAAAATAGGGACAAAGTCCCTCAAAGCTGTGGACGTCCTTGAGAGACTGGGGTACAGAAAAGCTCGTGATGGCATGAATTTTCTCCGGGTCAGGCTGCACACCTGGTGCGTCGACAAGGTGGCCCAACACCATTATCTGCTGGCGGCCGAAGTAACACTTCGACGAGTTTAGTTCAATGCTAGCACTGCGGAAGACGTCGAGCACCGCTGACAAACGCTGAACGTGTGTCTCAAATATACGCGAACATGCAAGGACATCATCCAGGTAGCATAGGCATGTTGACCACTTGAACCCTTGTAATAGCGAGTTCATCACATGCTCTAACGTGGCTGGGGCTTTGCATAGCGCAAACGGCATCACCTTGAATTGATATAGTTCATCGGGAGTTACAAACGCAGTCTTTTTTGGTCTTTCTCGTCCAACGTAATCTGCCAATACCCAAACCGAAGATCAATTAGAGAAAAGTATTGCTTGCCGTGAAGACAATCGAAAGCGCCATGAATTCAGGGCAAAGGTTAAACGTCTTTTTTTTGTGGTTCGTGTCATCTTTCTCTTTAATGAGCACAACAGGAGATGCCCAAGGGCTCGAGGAGGATTCAATAGCTTCTTTGGCTATCATTTTATTGACTTCTTCGATTACCTTACGCTCTGTGGCCGACAGCAGGTATGGTCAGCAGTGAATGGGAGGAGAATCAGCAGTATTATTGCGGTCCTTCACGAGGGAAGTCTGACCGAGTGGACTGCTGTCGATGTCAAATATGTCGCGGTAGGAAGCCAGAAGGTGGGATAAGGCGTCGGATTTCTTAGGCTTGAGTTCGGGGTCGATCATGGGGCGCAAGACCGCATCGAGGGATGTGGCATTCTGCGGGCGACATGGAAGATCAGAGCATGCGCCTGCCGCAAAAGCGGTGACGTGGGCACCTATTAAGTGTCGAAGTGTGGCGACTGAAGTTTTATTTGGTAGTACTTGCAGCGTGAAACCGAACTTGATAATGGGCGGACATGTTCGGTTAGAGGCCATGGTTACGACGGTGTGTGGCACAATGATGTCGTGTGCCAGGAGAACATCAGGAATAGGCGCGACAACATAATCACCGTCAACAATGGGTGAACTTGTGTCCATTTCAATAAGTATGAGGGCTTTTGCTGGTATCCTACTGAAGTCTGCGGTACTGAGGCTTTTCGGCAGCTAAGGCAAGAATTCGGAAGAGGAAGCTCTAAACAAAGAGCGCCAGCGGAACAGTCGATCAGGGCAGAAGGTGTCAATAAGGAGTCCATCCCGAAAATGAGGTCTTGAAAGCGATTATCCAGCACGGTAAATAAAACAGGAACATGGCGGCCGGCAAGGCTAATACGAGCGGTACACATTTCAATGACGGCCTGAGTTCCACCATTGGCAACACGGACAGCTTCAGTTGCGGCAGGCGTGAGAACTTTTTTGAAGCAGCGACAGAGGCGAGCACTCATTATAGGTACAAAAGCTCCAGTGTCAACTAACGTCGTCAAAGAAAGACCGTCCACATGCACTTTCAGCAAGTTCTCCACCCCAGTTCTACCATCAGCGACACGGCTATAGTCGCTGCAGGTGTGATGACTTTTTTGAGTAGGTGACACAGATAAGCACTCTTATGGACACTTGAGCTCCGGTATAGACTTACTCCGTCAAAGAAATACCATACACATACACCTAAATGAAGTTCGAATTAGTGGGAAGTGACAACGGAGAATCGGGGTCAGTCGCACCTGGTGCAGCACTACCTCCAGGAGCTGCATAATCTAGTTTTCTGTCCGGGAAGATCCATAGTTAGTCAGCGATAGATAGTGGCAGCGTTAGGGCGACGGAGAACGGCGGCGTTGCGGGGACGGTGAACGAGCGGTAGAGTGGCTGGTAAGTGCGTTGGAGGCAAGATATTCACGGCTGGGTGAATACCCACGGGGGTCCACGTATGGCTGAGGAGAAGAAAATTGGCTCCAACGGGGGGGGGGGGGGGGGGGGGGGGGGGGGGGGGGGGCTCCAAGCGCTGTAGCAGTAGCGGGAGATATGGCCAACTCAGTGACAGCGGAAGGAGATTCGCTTGTCATCTGCTGTTCTCCCTTCCGTCGGATTTCGAGATTGCGGCGGAAAGTATGAGTCATGGGGTGGTGCATTCATTGGCATCGGTCGGTAGTTCGATTGGGAGACGAAACAGGTGACAGGAAAACCAAGGTTAGCCCTTTCTTGTCGCACGGCTGCCTGAATAAAAGACACCACCAGAGGTGTTTGCATGGTGCCCTGGTCGAGTGGAATTTGATTAAAAGGTGCTGAACGGGCCACCTCAAGCTCGCGCCAAATGATGCTTGTGACATTCTCGTGCAAAGAAGGAGCTTCACTGAGATCGGTACAGGTTGACGTGACAGCCATGGTTGGAGCCGCGAAAATTGAGGCAGATTTTGGCGGTTTTGGGCCATTTCAAAGCGACGGCATTCCTTAATTATGAGATCGATGGTCGTGATGTTATTGTACACGAGCAAGTTGAAAGCGTCGTCCGCGATGCCCTTGCGTATGTGGCCCACCTTATCGCTCTCGGATTTGATCCTTCACTTTGCGCCACAACGCGAGTAGGTCCTGTATTTACGAGACATACTACTCGATTGATAACTGTACACGTGTGGCAATTTCTTGTGGTGCGGCTAGTTGTTGACCGGAAGGGTTCCCAAAGATGTCGCGTAATCCTTCCTTTAAGATGTACCAGTTGGTGAGCTTGGCCTCATGAGCGTCAAAACATACACGCGGGGTGCCATCCAAGTAAAAGATTACGTTGGCAAGCATTTAGGTATGCTCCCATCGGTGCGACAGGCTAACGCACTCGTACATGCGGAGCCAGTAGTCGATGTACAACGTGCGGGGATAACAGAGGTGCAAATCGCAAGGTACGTAGTAGCTGGCGCTCGAGCTGAAGCCGGTGACGGTTTTTTATCATCGGAACCTATGGCTGGAGGCTGGAAAGTGCGGCCACTGCGAAGCTTCGTGGTGAGGACGGGTACGTTCCACCTCCGCCAAATATGTGTTGGAAGAGAAGAGACGCCGTATCGACGAGCCTGTGCATGAAATTTATTTCAAACCAGCAGCAGCAGCGTGACCGGTTGACCAGACACCGAGTGAAGACCACTCTTTCTTCTCTTCGTCAGGTACACGCGCGCATCGCCCCACAAAATTTCAACTTGCATGTAGCAATATCAAAGACCTTCACACTCCCGATGAAAAAAACTTTGTTTCTATCACATTGTTTCAGCACCACACGTTTTGACGCATCAATCTCTGTATGCAGCAGCACAACACTCATTGGCTCGCCATCGTGGCAATAGGCTGCTATCGGTGAGGGCACCGTAATGGCGGACTCCGTAGCAGACAACGTGGTCTCCAACTTCCAAAGCGGTGGTGGGGGGCGCATTGAGGAACCCTAACTTGCGGTGGAGAGCAGCGCCACCAGCACCGCGTGCCGCCCTCGACACTAGGTGTATGAGGAGCTTGCTCCCTTCGCTAGGGAGTTGTCTCTGGTCGTTGCGTCGGTGTGTACGCTAGAGCTCATAGCTCCCGCTATAGGCGCAGCTGTCCTCTTTGTTTCAAAAGCACTGAATTGATGGCTCCCCAACGCTCAAGAACTTGGATTCAGGCTGACACAGTGCTTGGACGTAATTTTTGATCGCTCCCGATCGACTGCGCAGATAAGTGGCTTTGCATGTTTTGAGCTTGCATTTAATAATAATAATCAGCAGTTCAAACCTTTGTAGCTCTTATTACATTATATGGCTTTTTCAGGCGTCAGTCACCAGGTATTCACTTGTTTGTGTATGTGTACTTTGTTTTTTTGTTGTTTTTTTTGCCACGCAGTGGGGAAGGTGCACGTACACCGAACACGCAAATTTTTGTAGTAGTGCCAGAGTCCTTTATTACCACTCTGGTCACGAAACTTCTCCGTCACTCTATGGGAGAGCTTGGTATGTAGCCAAGAGCGGCCGCTACGCTGCGCAATTTTCGTTGCACTCGGAAATCGCCCGGCAGAACGGATTGGCAGTGGCGGCAGCTCAAAGGCGTTTTGTAAAGCCAGCTCGTGGTATTTCTTCGAACAAAGTTTCTGCATCAGTGTCACGACAACTTCAAAGGCCAGTGCTCCGCGTCCGAGGTCGACGGCATGAAAACTCGAAGGAGCAATGCCTAAGACGTGCTGTGTGACGGGCTGCAGCTCCGGATACAGGAGCAAAAAGAAAAGGCGTCGTTCTTTTATTTTTTCTGTAGCACCGCATTTCGGGAAATATGGAAGAGATCTATACCGTGGGTAGAAGTTGGCAGTTTCAACTTCGATAGCAAGAACGTTCAGGTTTGTGAAAAACATTTTGATGCTACCGACGTTATAAGAACCGACGAACATTTCGTAAATGGGGTGGTCGTGTCGCTTCAGTGAGTCAAGGTGGACGATTGGGCCAGTCGGTAATACATGATATAAGAGTAGTACGTAGTAGAAAACATGGGGGCTAAGACAAGGACAAGCGCAGACTATCAACTGATGGCTTATTCATCCTGCATTGCATATATAAATAACAACCAGGAAAAAAGAGAAGAAGAAAGACATGCAGGAAGGAAAGTAGCATTTGAAAAAACGTCAGACTTCATATACGCGAAGGACAAGGCAGAAATCAGATGAATCTGCGTCATTTGCCAAACATTGAAGCTCTTTATTTAGGAGAGCTTCAGCGAGAGGGACCGAGGCTTCGCACCGATGCCGTTTCGAGGATTTTTGATGGTCTCCCGGCCCACCTGACAAAGCCGAAACCACGCTCCCGGCCAGCAGCTCAGAAGCAACCAGCGAATAGGCAGCGCGAATTGTCACCTGAATGCGCAGCAGTGGAATGCCAAAATGCGAACACCGATTCGGAAGGAGAAGCTAGTGACGGTAAGCTCTTGCGCTGGTTTGGCCATGGCGTTACTTTCTTCCCTCAGTCGCATGACCCTGTGTTAAAGCGGCTCATGGCATTGAGGTGCTTCTGACAGTGTTATTGAATTGTTTTTACAGATTCAGTAGCCACCGATAGCGGCGACGCAGATCAGGCCTGTCAAACAGAATAAGCAGTGTGTTCGTTTGTTGAGGTGCAAGCGCTGAGGACGCAGCTTTCTATTACGAGGCAATAACTCGAACGGTGTCAGGTGGAGCATCCGAAGATGAGAGTCCTGGCCAACAAAAATTCAAGGCTCGTGCAAACCCTGGAAAAGCTATCCACCCACGAAAAGCTTAGTTTCGATCAGCCCGTCATGAATGCAAATACGAAATCTCCGAAAACTGCCAGGTAAGCTTCATCCGCAAACAACTGCCAAGACGCTATCGATATAACCGCACACATTTTTAGTGCCACTCTCTTGTAAACTGTCTTGTATATATTTTGTGAGAGCAGTGCACGCTATCATTGTTTGTCCGAGTAACCCTAAATTGCCTCTTTTGCATGATCGCACAATGCAAGCTTTCTGCTCACGTGCTCGAGTAAGTTAGGTGCATGTTGATAATGAATTTGACGAGGCATTTTTGAACGCGTTGTTCGGGTACTGCGGTAAGAGGAAAGATAGTGCGACGCATGTCGTGCTTTTTTTCTGCTTGCTGTGGTTATTTACTTGCACTGCTCACTCACAAGCCTCGGTTTACTTGAATGCACAAGCCGCCTGCCCTCTGTTTAGGTACAAAAAAGAATGGATGTATGATTGCCTGCTGCTGAAGATTAAGTCGACAGTGGTCTATGCATTCCTTCTTGAAAACGAATACCTTTGCTTGCCTAACCCTCGCCCCATCTACACGTACCTGAGGAGCCTGTAGGCTGACATTGGTTTTCAAAGCACTCTGTTCACTGTCCTCAAAGACAAGCTGCAAGCACTTCCTGAGAGAGAGCGTCGAGATTTGAAACAGTACACTAGCTTACTGCTGCATTCTATGACCTCAAATCTTATAAGTGTGATGTATGCCTAAACAAATGTATTTTTACAGGTGTCCTGATGTTTGACGAAATAAGCGTAAGGAAGAGTCTGCACATTAGGGAGTCAGACATGGCTCTGTTCCGAAAGGTCAACTTCGCCGAGCACACAAGACCCTCGGACTCTGCGAAAGATGGCGATCACGTCCTGGTCTTTCTCTTCCGACCATTTCTTGGAGAATGGTCACAGACTGTTGAGACCTTTCGCTCTTCCGGTGAAGCCCCTGGTTCAATCATAGCGAAGCTGTTAGTCTGGTGCATTGTGCACCTTTTGAACGCTGGTGATATTGTCGATGTGGTTACATGCGACAATTCAACGCCAAATTGTTCAGCTTTGAGGAGCTTGGGTTAGTATCTCGGGACATGAGTTACAGTTGTGAAATTTAAATCGTTCAAACCTAACTAACTGTATCGTTACCTCCTTTTTTAGGGATAAACAGTGACCACAAACCGTTGCAAACTTCATTTCAGCATTCATGTTACCCTTCACAGACAGTGCAGGCACTAATATTCTCCCCATACCTTCAAGTACATTAGAAACTATCTTCAGAAGGTTGCAAAGTTTCTGGTAAGCAGTAACTCGTGTCTACATTAGGTTATTTCCTTCGCGAGCAGTAGCTTCACTTTTTTTCGCCGCTGCCGCAAGGACTTGAGGTTCATCACTGCCACTACTCGGCCTGCTGGCGTACGAAGAGCAACAGGCTGGCCTTCGTGCTGTTCCTAAGCTCAAAGGGCTCACATATTCGCCAACGCCTTTCAGAAGATGAGTGTGCGGCTTGCTGTTCAGACGAATAACCACTCTTAGTACTTAGTAAGACTACTACAGGTGAAGGTTTGACTTGAACCTTTGCTGATACTTTTTTAACAATGTCAAAAAAGACAAATTTCAATCCAAAGAGCTCTTTCAGTATATAAAAGGTTACTTGTAGGTGGACTAATGACGGGAAATTTCACTGATTATTTGTTAACAAACAATGCCAAAAGAGACAAATTTCAATACAAAGAGCTCTTTCACTCAAAAACAGTGTGCCGTTTTTTTTTCAGATTTTCAGCGAAAGCACATCATTTGCAATGGACCTTTATAGCAAGCAAGAAGGCTGCCAAAAGCTACATAACTCTACGGCTACCTACGACTTCAAGAATCAGATGAACAATCTGTTCGACTGCCTCAACTCAAGAAGACCAATTAATACAATGAAGCAGAGCACATCATGGTGAGCGAGTGAATACGTTTTTCTTCTAGTTTACTCAACGTTAAATTTCCTTGCATTACAGACATTTAAGGCAAAAATAAAGTGACTGGAGGATTGCTGCACATACTTAGAGCCTGCCAAAGCAGAGGCAGGTGTGCTTCCTTAGAAAATCGACTTGTGGTGCACCGCTGCACAGCACGGTGACCCTGATTGATCGCCTCTTGAACAATGCCTTCTGTTACGTCCTAGTCGGAAACCTCGGCCAAGACTCCTTAGAGGTAATTCAGGTACATTTTCGCATTGTGTGAGGGTACCAATATCTTTATTTTTCCCTGTCCAGCGATCTTTTGGGATAGCCAGGCATGTTTCAGAAGACGGAGGCCAACCACCTGTTCAGCAGTTTTTGTTCATCTACCGGATGCTTTCGGTAAACAACCTCGTGCGGCCACCTAAGCGAGCTTCAGTTGATGGAAGCGGACCACAACTGCTTCTCACTTTGCTAGGTGTTTTTGACAAGAAAAAGCCCTATAAAGCTCAGGTAGTTTGCAATTTGTGTCTTGTAGTTTTCTTTCTATCACCAGAGTCTCTATCACCTTGAAAATTAAGAAAGTTGTGCACATTTCCGGTGGACACAATAGCTGTTTTGCTGGACGATGTCCTGCTGGAGCCAACAACAGACTGTGTGGAGGAAATTGGCCCCTTGTCAACCAAGGGCTTCATTTTGGATTACCTCGGCGGATATGTGGCCAAGACATTTTCTACGTTGGATGACTTAGCCTGCATCGAAACAATGTTGAGCGCAACGCGTCAGCCATGTGCCTTGATCCAAACGAAATTGAGGGGCAATCTGAAAGTGCCTAGCAACCGTCTTCTTGCTCTACAAAAATTGTTGAGGAGCATGTAGTTACGTACACAGTGCCAAAAACTTGCATGTGGCAACGTGTACGCAAGGATTGTGAGAGCATATTTCTCAACAGTCACACAGCGTCAGCAAGTACAGGTTGTGTGTCTCACTTTTTAGGGACAACAGCTGAGGTCGTCTACTTCTTTTTGAGATGTAGATTACATTTCTTCACGCGAGAAAAAACAAAGCCTCGTGGGCAACTAACTGTGCGCGGTTCAAGCCCGGCAAGTGGGGGACGGAAGCCACAGCGTTAAGCATAATGGCTGTGTATGTTCTCCAGCTGCAACGTGCGCTGCTTCGTTTCCCGCCTTCCCTTGATGGCCCAGGATTCAGATGACGTAGGACAGAAAGCAGGACGAGAGGGGACAGAAAGCAGAAAACTTGACTTGCTCCAACCCCCTCCCCTTACGAGGCACTGAGTGTGTAACATCACTGAACACAGCCATAACAGCTTCCAGTGCTTCTCTATTCCTAGGTGGTGTTTTCTGTGTATTTTGTGTAAATAGAACATGTCTCCGACCTCACTCCTCATTAAATGCACCTGATGGGAAGCTTCCATTCATAGGTACTCACCTAAATATTAAGCGGCGTATTATTAGTACCAACATTCAGATTCATTGCATGCCTTAAATCGTAACCCTCCCCCCCCCTCCCTCAAGCATAAAAAGTATGGTATGGTACCTAGGTAGTGTGGCAAAGGTCGCCGAGCAGCTAACACTGGCATCGAAAGGAACTTCCAGATCAGGCTGCCCAACTTCCCTTCCCGAAGAAATCGTGGCTTGTCGGCCGGTAATTAATGCTGCTCTAAGAATTATACATAAGGCAACGTCAAGAAATGGGGGCCTCGAATGCATTGTGTGTAAAAAAGGGATCACTCAGATGTTAGGCACATGAAACTCGTGCCTCTTCAAGAAGCACCCTTAATACCGACGCGAGTGGTCGCAAAATCACTGAGCTGCTGTAACCGCGACATTGAAAGTACCTACGTCAAGAAAGCGATCAGCGCTTACAAACCTGTGTTCGGAACAACTGCGCATTTGGGTGCAGACTCAATTGAAAGGTCTAGAATAAAACATCTAGCTCGATCATTCCCTTCATTCGATTACCTTGGTAGCAGCGCGCAAGAGACGCGCCGAATGTAAACCAACGCGATCTCCCCATTCTTACCTAGTCGTGTTCATTCCGTTCACCTTCCTCCCCAAATTTGCGGCACTGTCAGAATAGAAAGCTTTACAACCGCATAAACAGAATCGCCCTTTGGCCCGGCGTGAACACGTTGTCGAGCAGATCCAGAAGTAGCTGCTCGCATCAGGAGCACGGAGCCTGAGCATCGTCTTTAAACCTGGCGAGCAACGACCTACCCTGTCGAAGCATCGTAAGTACGCTCATAATTCGGCTATGAGGTAAATCTTCACACAATGAGTTATCGCGCGGTGTTAAACGCTTTAAACGCGCTGCTATTCATAAGGTTGATTCGTACTCTCAAGCAAACTACTCATGCGTTCTTAGGTAAACAGCTTTCATTCGTCGTCGACACTGGATCACGTTTATAGTATCCTAAAGGCATTGCTGCGTTCAGTGACGTTTAATAGAAGGTAACAGGAGGAACAGCACGCACATAATTACGTCGACACGTCGGCAATAGTGCGCATATAATCCCAGCACTGGCGGCGGATTGTGGCCCCCTTACGACTGGTGGCGCCGCTAGCAGGAGATTTCGTCCCCATATCAACCTTTGGACAGATTTTCGTGACCAGAAAGCATTGAAGAACTCTGGTAGTGTTTAGACTGTAGTTTTCTCGTAGGACAGAACTCGTCGTACGCCATGCTTTGCAAATATTGAGTCGGACACTTCATAAGGACAATTCGCGTCAAGACGACATGGTTAAAAAGCTGTAAAATGTTCAAGATGTGGGTTGGGCTTGAAAGTGTACGCAAGTGCAGACTCGTATAGCGAGGAGGCTGACGCTAAGTGTAGGCAATGTGAGGTCGCGGAAAAATTGGAGAAAATGATGGTTGCCCAGAGTGAACGGCTGATGAGAATCACCGAGCTGGAGACTGCGTTAGCGACATAGCAAGAAAAAACAAAGGCTATGGGAGAACGGTTCAGGTCCGCCGAAAAGGCACTAGTGAAGGCGAACAAAGGAGTGGTCGACGGAGAGAACGGCAAGGCATCAGCAACCATAAATTCGGAGAAGAAAGAGCAAGCACGTTCGGGAAAAGCAGGTTCAGCCAGTTGAATTGTCGCAAAACCTAGCTTCGGCGAAATAGTGGTGAGGTTGAGAGGAGACAAAGCAGCAGGCGTCACAGGTACAAGTAACCCCACGTGCAGGACGCACCAGCTGAAAAGACGCAGCCTGTGATAATCGCCGGGGACGCGAATCTAAATCGATGCGCAGAAGCAATCAAAGAGAGGGCCAAAATGGCAATAGGGTTGTAGTAGGAACATTCCCAGGACACAAGTTGGAAGCAGTCGTGAGAAAAACGACCACAAAACGCAAAGCTACAGCTGATGAATGAAACCTCAGGATAATTGTAGGAGGTTTAAACGATGTCTCGAATGAAGATATGGCAGGACTAGCGACCACACTGGCGAAAGGGGTCTACGACATGCCTCCCATTTCTCTTCAGGTACAGGTAGTAATATGCTTCAAACCGGAGGTACCGGTGTGGGACAGCAACCTGCAAAGAACGGTTGTCTAACCCAACCAAGAGATATGGCGGATGAGTCGAGATAAAAGCTTTGACTTGGTGGAAGTAAACAGAGAGGTGCCTAGGTGAGGTGGTTTTCAACGAGAAAGAATTCACTTCAATGGGTGGCTAGGTCATGAGGTGGATTGGCGACTTTCAGGACGCGCAGTAGCTTTTTGGGAGGCATGCGGGTCCTTCGGGGTCTAGGAGAGCTAGTAACGAGGAAAACAAACAGAGGGACTCTTTGACAGGTGGTATATACATATGCGATCCAAAAGTGGCACCATACCTAAGACACATAGAGTCCGGAGCAGAAATCAACGTAGCCACGAGGGCCGAGCCAATTCATACGTAGGGTATATTAAGATGCAGGGTGGCAGGAATAGGCTCAAGTGGCAAGAGATAGAATAACAGCTCAGAAGAAGAGGCTAATGTATATAGTTTTGAAAAAACACATCTAAGAGCTTGAAACAACCCCCTAAAAATTTGAACTATGCGAGAAAAAATTTTATTAAAACAGAAGGCAGCAGAAAAGGAGGTGGGCAGGAGTGCGCGCAACATTTATAGCTAAAAGGGAAAGTGGCAGGACAAATGACGCTCCTGGGTTTTGTATACTTGTGGACAGGGGCAAAAGCCAGAAAGAAAAATCAACTAATGGTGCAGTACGAACTAGGAGAAGAGTTCGAGGTAATTATATTAGGAGATATGAATGCACACATAGGAGATATGGATGGATATACTGACCCAACAAGCAGAATGCTAGTGGATATGTGTGAAAGGCATGACTTAGTCATTTTCAATAGCACCGAGAAATGCGAAAGGCAGATAACATGGGAGGTGCGAAGGCTGCAGTCGGCAATAGATCACGCAATAATGTTACAAAGGAAGTGTGATTGGCTCAGGGGGATAAACATAGAGGAATATGGGTTCACAAGATTAGGTAGTGATCACAAAAGTTTCAAGCTGAGTTTCGGAAGAGAAATCAAATTGGAAAGGTGGCATCACGAGCAACCACGCGGTAATATTTATTGAAAAAAGCCAATAGAAATAGCAACTAAAGAGATTGAGAAAATAATCACCGAGGATACTAAAACAGAGTGAACGTACCCAAATCTAACTTGATTGTTTGAGTTATACTTTGTTAAGGCACGAGTGAAATTAACCGGAAAAGCATAAACTGCGAAAGCTGGGAGGATGAGGAAGGTAAGAGCCATATTAAGACGTGAGAAAACCTCCAAGGAACTCAGGTATGCTAAACAAAGGAGTTAACTGGAAGATGATGTCAAAAGAAAATGGGATAACTTCTTTAGCTACAGAAGAAAACTGTCAATTTCACCAGTGACACGATTAGAAAAAAGGGGACCCAATTGATGGTGGAAATAAACAAAAATAATAGAAAGGCAGCTGCAAAGTTTTGGAGCTATC
This sequence comes from Rhipicephalus microplus, assembly GCF_013339725.1. Taxonomy (NCBI): domain Eukaryota; kingdom Metazoa; phylum Arthropoda; class Arachnida; order Ixodida; family Ixodidae; genus Rhipicephalus; species Rhipicephalus microplus. The sequence continues at coordinate 64,305,518 of NC_051173.1, read as the reverse complement.
TTAATTCTCTGAGTAAAGCATGAAACAGAGGTTTTTAACTGCAGTTCAAGAGGTCACACTGGAAGGGACTGAGGAAATAGAATGCATAAAAACAATAATGACAGAAAATTTTAAGCACCAAGCAAACGCTGCATGTACCATACTATATGAGGATGGACCAGTTAGCTCATTGGCTCCAGTGGGGACAAAGTGGGAAAGGGCCGAGAAATAGGGTACTTAATAGCACATCAACAGGCCCTGACGGCATCCCATTTACGCTAATAAAGAAAGTAGGACGAAACTCTAAGTGAACATTAATAGAGGCAGTAAGCTACGCAATGATAGAAATTAAACTCACATTGGGTGCAAACTAAGCAGGATGAGCATGATCTATAAAAGAAAAGGGGACAAAGCCATTATAAGCAACTACCATTTTAAAACAGCGGCATCAGTATTTTACAGGCTGGTGATGCAGATAGTAAATGAAAGATTACAGTCATGTGTGGAGAATGGAGGGGTGCTGGGAGAACTACAAAATAGGTTCCATAAATGAAAGCGGTTAGAGGACAGTCTGTTCTTCTTGATGCGGTGTATCTAAATTACGGAAAAAGAACAGAGGTCTCTGTGGCCAGAATTTCCAGATCTCAAGGAAGCTTGCGATAGTGTGATTCGAGAAGACTTGCGGAGAATACTAAATACATTAGACGTGGAAGATGGAATAACTAATCTTCTAAAGGATATCTTTAAAAGTAACAGTGTAGTTATCAAATGGGAAGAACAGGTATCTGAACCTATTGAGATACAACGTGGGCTTCGACAGGGATGTCCCTTGTCACCTTTGAAATTTATGCTGTATCTCCAGGAACTAGAAGCCGAATTAGAGAGCGGTCGACTCAGTTTCAGCCTCTATTTTTCCAAGCAAGAAAAACACATTGAACAGTCATTATTAGCATTGATATATGCAGATGATATAGTATTATTATCTGACGACAAGGGAGATCTGCAGGGATCGATAGACATCAGTGGTAATAAGGGAGATAGGTCAAATTTGAAGTTCAGCCGTGAAAAATCGGCAAACATGATTGTTAATGATAACAAAGGCAGTGAGCATACGATGCAGGAAGTCACGCTAGAAGTAGTGGATAAATATAAATACTTGGGCGTATGGACAAATAGTGGGCTGAGTATCTAAGGAAGCGCAAAAGATACGCAATGACTAAGGGCACCAGGGATGCAGCTGTATTGAAAAGTAGGGCACTGCGGAACTACAATAGGTATGGCGTTGTGAGAGGGATTTGGAAAGGTGTGATAGTCCCGGGTTAGACGTTCGGCAATGCGGTCTTGTCATAAAATTAGAAGTAAAACAAGATTATAAATTGAACAACATGGCAAAGGTAGTCTTGCTTTTGGAGCACACGGGAATACCCCAAATGAGGGTCTACATGGAGACATGGGCTGGATATTGTTTGAGTGCAGGGAAGCTAGCAGCAAGATAGAATTTGAGGAGCGATGGAGAAAAATGGGACAAGAGCGTAGGGCCAGGAAAGTTTTCAATAACTTGTAAATGAAGAATGTCAATACTAAATGGAGGAAACGAACATGAAAATTGTCAAGCAAGTATTTAGACCACAGCAGATTACTAAGCCAAAAGAAAACATTGGTTAAGAAGAAGGTGAAAGAAACAGAGAGTAACGTGTGGAAGATGGGAATGCTTACGAAATCATCACTTGAGACCTATCAAATTTTCAAACAGTAAAATGCAAGGCAAAATATCTACGACGATTCTCGGGGTAGTTTTCTGCTCTTCAAGGCTAGAGCGGCAGTATTGCGGACCAAGACATACCGAGCAAAATACGAAGACACAGACACAGTATGTAGTGCGTGTGGAGAGGAGGAGAAAACGGCTGAACTTTTGATAATGTTCTGTTAAGGGCTCCACCCTATAGTCGAAGATAATGATGCCGAATTTTTCAAAGCATTGGATGTTAGGGACAGTAAAGGCAAAATAGACTTTAAGCGGATAGAAATAACTAGGAGGAGGCTAACTCATTGGTGGCTACAATTGAGGCGCAAGTCAAATTCAATCCTTAAACACACAGTGGTAGTACATGCCTTTATGACTAGATGGCGAGAGTCACCACCACTCTAAAGGGCACAGCCAGGTACACACATCCATCCATCCATACAACACCTGCTCCTCTCTTGGCGCATGCTCTAGCTTCGCTCTCGGCGTGCTCCCTTTCTCTTTCTTCGCACATCACTCAGTGCGCATATACGCACCCACTATCAACACCGCAGAAGCCACGATGGCGGCGCGGAGGGCTCGCAATGTGGCTGTAGCGCGGGTTAGCCATCAGGACGCTTCCCGAACTTTCCACGACATTCTGTAATTCAAGAACCTATAGCTTTCTACATTACGGATCCCAAATCCATTATACTAAAAGTAAAACATTCCTCCGAGCTCGTCTGACCGGTAAATATGCTCTCTAACAAAATGTTTACACTGCATCAGCCTGTAAATATCTGTATATAGCACATTGGTATTGTAATAAACAAGAAAGAGACAGAGACAGCACCCTTACTGTGGGCCGGCTGTTCTATTATCACTTCGTTCTTCTCTGCCTCTTCCATTTAGCTCCTAGCACCCAGAACCCTGCTTACGCTGCTCTTAGTCGTCACACTCGGCCATGAGTTCGAGCGTGTAAACATGCCGAGAGTGTTTCGGATGGGCGGGGTTGGCTGCATCGTGGTTGTCAGCCGTGACCACTTTATAACATCGATGGGAGATCTGCGTGAAACGTCTCCAGTGGGTGATATTAGTTCCAACTTAGTGGCATGACTCTTCCACGCTTGAACTTTGCCTGGAAATGTGTCGAAGCTATTTGATTGATTTGTGGGGTTTAACATCCCAAAACCACCATATGATTATGAGAGACGCCGTAGTGGAGGACTCCGGAAATTTAGACCGCCTGGGGTTCTTTAACGTGCACCCAAATCTGAGCACGTGGGCCTACGACATTTCCGCCTTCATCGGAAATGCAGCCGCCGCAGCCAGGATTTTAACCCGCGAGCTGCGGGTCAGCAGCCGAGTACCTTAGCCACTAGACAACCGCGGCGGGGCAAAGCTATTTCCGGTGGCCGACACTGGATGTATTGTGGTCATTCGAAATGTCGGTGAAGACACTGAAGTTTCCTGAGGCTTCACGTAGACCTTAGCCCATAACAATTCTGAGGTGCGATTTTGTGTGTCTGTGGTATATAACGTCAGTCACACTTTGACGCTTCCAGTGGGTTTTCCGACGGGTGTAATGAGTTCTGTTGCTGTGGTTGGTCTCATCCAAGGTGTGACGTGTTTGGAAGACTTATGTAACTGGTTGTGGCGGGCGGCACTCACTATCTCGTTTTCGTCGCAGGTTCATTCTGAAATACAAACGTTTGTCTTGTCGCCGTTATGGAGACAGGGCTACATGTGTTCCTTTTGAGCATCGCACATTGTGGCGTCGGCCATACGCTATACGGCTTGTCGAGGAGCAATTGGGTATCTCGTGAAGCATCTGCCTTACTTGACTGGCTGTTCCACGAAATGAGTTGCGACCCAAGTCGTAGCATGGGAGTCTTCTTGGTGTATTGCACCTTGAAGTAGTCGAGCTGGTGGCACATCACAATGCACATGTGTTTCGGTAAGAAGTAGGCTCCCCTGTAGGAAAGTTGGTCTGCAGTGACACGTTCCACTGTACAAGAACCTTGATGTTATTAAGCCTTCCAGTTCCCTTTAAAAGAGGTCACTGGATATATAAGCATCTGGGCCTATGTCAAATCCTTCATGCATTCTGGCATGTGAATCTGGTTGGTCTGGACTTATCTTCTGGGCACTACCTGGAAGGGTTGCTTGAGGAAGTGGTACATTGTTGGCCATGTTGCTGACGATTCAGGTGTGCCGGTATTCGGGAGTTTGTAGTTGCTTCAGCAGAACAGAAATGAGTGCTTTCATGAACTCAAACTATGATAACCATGAGGGCAGTATCTGCGGCGGATGATCTGACGGCGAAAATCTCGACTTGAATATTAACGCAGAGTCCGGGACCTGCAAAGGACGAATACTGCCACTTCGGTCAGGGTCGCCAGCAGGAAATTCCCCGATGTTCTTTATCAATGAACTGCGACTTACCCTTGCAGCCTCAAGGCGGTCTTCCCCCCTCTAAGCCCCATCCTTCTTGTAATTCTCGGGCTCTCTTATAGCACCGGGAGCCCTGCTAGAAGCGTCTATAGGCTTGTAGCTCCACTCAAGCCAGCACTACTGCTTAACACCTTCATATCGGCGCCACTCCACGCCACCATTCTGAGGGTGCTCTACCGCCATGGCCCATTTCTCTTGTTTCGTCCACGAAGTAAGCTAAAAGAGAAGCGCCGACAGTGCTCGTTTGGAAGGAACACATCTTGTACCACCATTTCAGGCTCCGGGGTTCGTCTGCTAAGTGGTGATGCGATTGGAGGAAAGCTATTGCGCTTCGATGGGCGATGAGCAGAACATTGAGCCACCCTAAGAAAAGCCGCGGAGGAGAGGCGCTGCCCTCCAGCAGAGCCGCGGGCGGGGACTCAATCCGTCGTTGCCGACGACATGGGCGCGCGCTTGGCCGTGTTCATGTATCTGCTCGCCTATTCATTTTGTCGTCTGCTCCGCGCATGCCTTGAGTCTGCTACAAATTCTTCACTGTAAACAGCGTGACAATTGCAGCTTTCGGATCGTCAATATGAGGATAACCAAAATTAATCGTTTTGCTTGTTTTGTGCGAAACAGGCCCAATGTCTGACATCTTCCCCGTAAAACACAAAGAAATATTTTATGCCACAACAATGTGCATAAACTTAATGTATACATTAAGTTTATGCATACATGTGCATAACAATGTGCATAAACTTAATGTAAACATGTTACATGAGGAGACATTGCAAAAAGAGAGCTTCGATCTGGGCACGCAGAGTTTCTGTTGTAACTTATTGCAGTAGAGCTGCTTGCACCGCTTTATACCGCACATTGTTTGTTCGAAGGCACACTCAAGCTGTTGTCCTTTCTTAGGTCCTTGCCAGGTAACCAACTGAAGGAATGCTCTCGTAGGCACCTGAAAATTTTCGTTATCTGGGCAAAAAAAGGCGCCCACTTTGTAGGCGATTGTAGAAAACTGATGTCTTCTCGCTCTTCGGCGCCGGTGTCTGTTGGTTCCTCCTGATATTCAGAACCATGAGTTGAGCCACGGTTACCTCAAATAAAGGACGAATTGCTCCATTTCGAAGAGGAATCACTTTCTTTGTGTCATTTAAAACGTTTCCTTTGTGTTCGCAGAAATACTTATCAAATATGAGGTGCTTCTTGAACTATCGAGCACATATTTTGTCCTTAGATTTAAGGGGTCGCATACACATGGGTACTTTTTGACACCTGTGATTTAGTAGCAGCGGATCAGATGGGGCCGCGAAGAGCGGAATCTTCTCCCACTCTGTGCCATAACCAGACTTGCAGCCGGCAACAAAACACTTCGTTTACCTTTGTCCGGTTACGCCACGTCTTTACACACAAATACGAAGATATTTTGTCCTTTCGAGCATGAATAAGCATATTCAAGACATTTTAGGCAAAATATGTAACACGAAAACGTCCGGTCAACAATGCTGCTAAGCCATCCAGTCGTAGGAAACAAGCCTACGTCTGCTGTGCCGTTCTTTTTCAGCAGGATTGTTCATCTGCCTTGTCTAAAGATCTGTAAAAGTGTTTCGCATATGTGTAAAAAAGCATTATGATGTTTTATGTCGTAATTCGTCATAAGTATACATATATACGTTTCGTTTGGTTGTCATACTGAGGCAGCAAAGGAAACGGTTTTCTAGCAGACGACATGTTCCACGCTCGCCGCTCCCTGTCACCACCGCCACTGGTTTCCGCCAGTTCGCGCGTGCGCTCTTTAGCGCAGCTGTACAGGTAGCTCGCCGAGAGAGGATGAAGCACACAGTAAATTTTTTTACACCCTTAAGGGTGTAAACTGGCTTGTCGCCAGAGGAACACCCTATGGGTGTTTTCAGATACACCCTACTTAGAAGGGTGTTGAACACCCTAACATTTTGCTGAACACCCTTCGTGTAGGGTGTTCAGCTAACACCCTTTAAGAGGGTGTTGAAAGGGTGTGCGACCTTCGAGTAACGCGTTATTCAAAGGTCGCAGGTTCGGTTCCTGTCCATGGCAAGTTATCTTTTCACCCACATTTCTTCACATTTACATTACAATTCGGTCTAATAACTTCCCCTATACTTTCCTTGGCAATATTGTCTGTTTGATCTCATTATATATATATATATATATATATATATATATATATATATATTAATGAGATCTAACAGACAGTAATGCCATGGAATGTACAGGGGAAGTTATTAGAACCTATAGAATGTAAATAAGAAGAAAGAATAAAGAAAAGTGGATGAAAAAATGTGTGTGTGTGTGTGTATAAGCAAGCTTACTGAAATGCAATGATATTTCTCAAAGCCTTCTTTGTAAAGCCGACTATAGAAATTTAGACTGCCTTCTATAGTTATACAATTAAATACAAATATTTAGTGTTAAATAGCATAAACATCTGGGGTATATCAATTGGTGGCTCAGTGAGTCGATACAGCAAAGGTGCTTGGTATGCATACGTTTGTGTAGACACACGAACACATTATATTCAAAAAACATTATTACCCGTAACAGTGCACACTTCCCATGCAGGATGCAGACATATACATATTTCAGCAACTTAATTTGCAGTTACACTTGGTATCGCAAAACCATGCGAGTTCAGCCTCACCTAGTTCATTTCAAACTTTCTGATTATACAAAAATAACAGAGCTGCTCTGGCAGACATAGTTTCCAGTTATTGATAAATATCTTTTCCCACTTCCTAAAAGCAGACATATATTGGCGTAAGATAAATGTCAAGTACATGTACCACAACACAGGTTTTCTCTCAACTGAAAGCAAACACAGTTATCATGATATTTCATACATACTACAGTTAGAGCACTTTACCGCCAATATTCGAACAGGTAAGGTCAGTGGCCGAAGAAAAATGATTAACAGATCAGCCCGCACCCCATGAAGCTTCACCACATATTAAAATTGCAAGTTTTATTTTTCAGCATCTTTCTAGGTAATAGAGACAGCATCCATTTCTCAAAAACACACTCTTCACAACAAAACCAAAACGAGGGCCGACAGGTGGAAATGCCTCAGATAGGCTGACCAAAGTTTCGATAGGAGAACCTATCTTCGTCAAAGGTGCCTAGCCTTCTCATCATTGGCATATTAGTTTCAAGGGGGTTAGTAAAGACGTCATCTCCTGGTGGTGGCATGTGTCCCTGTTGGCAATCGTAGCCTGAAAAACAAAACTATAAAGCAGAGGAGTGCAGTCCTTGCTTCATTTCAAGTTGGGTGGTATAGTGATTCAGAATGTTCTCAGAGGGTGGAGAAAAAAAAGAAAAAAAAAGGAAACACCCAAAGTAGGAGCGGTGTGCTGCCAATGGGTGGCCACTACAGACAAGAAAAAAGCAAAGAGGTTAAAAGTTGGAAGCCAGCAGACTGTCCCCGCGTTTGGCCATCACGAAGGGTTGCTGATTGGCCTATGCCGTTCTCGAACATCTATGAATGGGACTTATAAGAAAGAGGTTACAAAAAGGCGCAAGAGAGAAGCAGGCGGCTACTTTTAAATGCCAAGATTTCAAAGGGTAAGCGACACCATATGTGTTTGTAAGACCACGTGTTTATTGGGGAAGGTCATTGGTTAAATATGCTTTCACTATCCCCATAAGTGTCCCGCTCAACGGAATTGCCTCAAGAATTTGGCGGCATGTTGGCAGAGAAATAGGCAAGTTCGGAATGCAAAAGGAATAAGCAACTACGAGAGAAACACAAAAGAAAAGAAAAATGAAAAAAAAAAGGCGGATTGGTGATAGGCGACACGCTAGCGTTAACAAACGAGGAAAGGAAAAAGAGACGCAGAGAAATTTGTGGCTTGGCAATGACTTAATGGTGCACGGTAGGAGTGTTTTTTGAAGCGACAAAAGAGGAAAGGAAGCTGTGATTGAAAGGTTCTGGAAAATAAAAACTTCATAGTTGTGTGTATATAGACACATGTATATCTATAGTTAAAGTTTTAAAATTTAGAGTGAATATTATTATTACAATATGTAGGTTAGGAGTGATTCCATGTAATACCAGTTATGTCTATTTGAAGGTTGAACGTTTCTAGTCCCTAAATATGGCCGCGATTATGCAATGGCTTTCAGCGATTCCAAATTACCACGTGCAACATTGATTCCTGATGGGTGTAGGGACATAAATTTGAGTATAAATTATGATTTCATGTATTTATTCTCTCGTGGTGACCGGAAATTATTTTGTAGAACATAAAGCTTTGCTTTTTAGAAAGTGTGGTCCTGTTGGTAGAAGTGACCCGCTACTACTTTCGGTAAATTGTGCTTTGTGTCTGCACGGTGGCCGTTCAGTCTTACGTGAATTGGCGGCCCACTTTCGCCTATATATTGTTTTCTACAGCTGGCACACTCAGAAAAGTATATTAGGTTGTTTAAAAGTGCAGGTGAAGCTCTATGTGACCTTGTGAATGTAGTCAGATGCTGTGCTTTTTATGTTGGTAGCCGGCTGTATATATTTGCAGGGTGAGCACCTGGGCCGGCCACAGGGATCAGACGTCCTAGTCTAAGTTTGCGTGAACAAGCATGTCTTTAAGTTAGCGTTGCAAATGCCACGTGCCACGCATTTCTAATTCCCGCAAACACTAGGACGTCTGGTCCCTGTGGCCGGCCCAGATGCTCCACCTGTAAAAATATATAGCTGGCTAACAACTTAAAAAGCACAAAATTTGATCACATTCACAAGGTCCCGTCGATCTTCATCTGCACTTCGAACAACCTAATATACTGTCTTAAGTGCGCCACCTGCAGACAATATATAGGCAAAACTGGGCAGCCAATTCACGTAAGACTGAACGACCACTGTGCAGACACAAAACACAATTTACCAAAAGCAGTAGCCAGTCACTTCAACCAACAGGGCCACAATTTCGACCAAGCATAGCTTTATGTTCTACAAATTTCTGCTCACCATGAGAGAGGAAATACATGGAATGACATTTGATACAGAAATGTAAGCACCTACACCGATCACGAATCAATGTAGCACGTCGCAATTTGGAATCGCTGAAAGCCATAGCATAATTACGACAGCATTTAGAAATGAGAAAGGTTCAACCTTCAAATAGACATAACCGGTATTACATGGAATCGCTCCTAGACTACAAGTGTACTGTTGATGTTCTCTCGAAATTTTTTAAATTATAAATATAGATATACATGTGCCTATACACACACAACTACGAAGTTTTTATTTGCCAGAACCTTTCAACCACAGCTTTCTTTCTTCTTTTGTCGCTCCAAAAAACACTACTACCGTGCACCCTTAAGTCATTGCCAAGCCACAAATTTCTCTGCGTCTCTTTTTTCCTTTCCTCGTCTGTTAACACTAGCGTGTCATCTACCTCCAACCCGCCTTTTTTAATTTTTTCCTTTCTTTCTGCCTTTCTCTCGTTGATGCTTATTTCCTTTGCATTCTGAATTTCTCTATTTCTCTGCCAACATGCCGCCAAATTCTTGAGGCAATTCTGTTGAGCGGGCCACCTACGGGGATAGTGAAAGCATATTTAACCAATGACTTTCCCAATTAAACACATTCTCTTCCGAACACATCTGTTGTCGCTTACCTTTGAAATCTTAGCATTTAAAAGTAGCTGCCTGCTTCTCTCTCGCGCCTTTTCGTAACCGCTTTCTTACGAGTCCCATTCATAGATGTTCGAGAACAGCATAGGCCTTTATCGTCGGCAACCCTTTGTGATGGCCAAACGCGGGGACTGTCTGCTGGCTTTAAACTTTAAAGCTCTTCGCTTTTTTTTTGCCTCTGTAGCGGCAGCACACCGCTCCTACTTTGCGTGTTTCCTCTTTTTTGCTTCCATTTTTTTCTCTACCCTCCGAGAACATTGTGAATTGCTACCAGTCAACTTGAAATGAAGTGAGGACTGCACTTGTTTGCTTTCTAGTTTTTTTTTCTTTTCTGGCGGCAATTGCCAACAAAGACACGCACCACCACCAGGAGATGACATCTCTACTAACCCCCTTAAAGCTAACATGCCAAGGATGAGAAGAAACGGCACTTTCGACGAACATAAGTCCTCCTATCGAAACATCAGCCAGCCTATCTGAGGAACTTCCACTGTTCACCCAGACTATCCCACTCTTCACAAGTTTTTTCTGATCCTAAGGCAGTTTTCAAGGCATTCGAAACACTATGGGCTGTTTATATAAGCTCTGCACACACAATTTAGCCATCTGATGTACAATATGCAAAGTATAACAGAGTGACTTGTTGGGCTTTACACTCTTACAGAGTATAAAAGAAGGAAAATTCGTAACTTCATATCTAACTCAGAATACATGCAACAATCATTACCTCTTACAAAAAATTAGGAATATAATAAGCACCAGCACAGACTTCGCAAAGCTGCTCAGAAATGCATCTTGATAAAATAGTTAAATATTGCAGTAAATTACAAATGCAAAAACACAACACCAGTGCACTAGTAGAGATGCCTGGTTGGCACCAAACTGCTGTACTTAAGATGCATCATGGAAGCAAGACCACAGCCCACAACTAATATACGCTTCAAGTAACCCTTGACTGCTAAACTGAAGGCCACAAAATCAAACCATGGCTGTGGTGGCTGCAATTTCGATTAAGGAGGAAATGCATGACACGTGTCTGCTTAGACGTGGATGGATTTAAAGAACCCCAGGTGGTCAAAATATCTGAAACCCTCTACTCCAGTGTCACTGATAATTATATCATGGTTTTAACACGTTGACCTCGGTAAATATTATTCTCATTACACTTGACATGAAATAAAGCAAGCAGATATTACTATGTAGTTGAAAAATTCACCATTCAACCCTCCGATCCAAGGACTCACGTTACAATATTCTAGTATGCCTTCTATCAGTTATCATTAACAATGTTAAACATGAGTATGTATCACTGTAAAATATCCGACATGGTTTGGTATTGGCAAAGTTAGGTACGATGAAATATGACAGTGGGAAAACACTTGATTGTACTTATGAATTGAACTTCCCAAAGGCAATGAAATAACTACAGTGACAAAAATATATTAAAATAGAATATTCAGTGAAGGTTACACTGAAGATAAAATCATTAATGTGCTACTTTTTATCACAACACAAAAAGTGTTTCTAAATGGCCAATTGCACATAAGGCATCAATTAACATGACATGCAAGTCTGGCGAGCAACACACTCAGTAGATCTTGGAAAAAAACAAAATATCCAATAAAGAGCTCAGTAAGCAGCACTGACACATTCTTAAATGCACTGCCTAGTTACATTGAATTTTAGCCTTAGGAACAGAAAAACACCTTGGCAGATTGTGTCCAGGGGGACACAAAGTAATAAAATAATGCTGTCATCTGGCCTATCAACCAAAAATATTGAAATTTTAGTAACGCAAATAAGCAGGTATGTTTGCATTAAAAAGTTGGAGGCAGTCGTGTTTCTACACAGTCCCACTTGGAAAACTTTTTTGATTATGTTTATGCTCCTAGATATCCCGTTTGAAAGTTTAATTTTGCTTTTCATGATTACGCATGCAAGGCAGTGAGGTTTAGCAAAATATCACTCCATAGCGGAACGAGCAGTCGGTTCTTGCTATCGCCAGCGAATAGCAAGAGTAACCATTTTAATGTTTGCCCATGCCTTCCACCGACGGTCAGATTAAATGCATGAAATCGGAGTCTGTGCTAGTGCTCACTGTCCTGCACACATAATAATGCAAGCCGCAACTAAATTTCCAGCAGGATATCTGAGCACAGGCATGCTAGAATTCTTACAAGTGACAATATGTAGAAATGTGACTGGCTCAAATATTTAACACATACATGATCTCCTGCTGTGGTCGCTATTAAGTTGATTAATAACACTTAATGGCACCGCTGACAGTGACAATTATTGTCTCACATTGCATCCTCCTCGATACATAGCTATCAGCAGAGGTGGCTTTACATAGATAACTTACAGCGCTGACTTCTCTTTTAAGGAAAAACAAAAGGGTTAACTTTGAACACCCTGAACCTTTGTGCTCCTTGAATACAGCTACCAGGTGGCTCTCTGCAGCTCGCTTTTCAGAAGAAACAGAAGCCATGCGCCACTGATGTGCACCAGCAGTCAAATTTTCCACGAGCCAGCCTTGGATGATGGGCTAGCCCAGACGTCTCCCACACTCTCTTCCTACGACGAGCATGTATAGACTGCGAGAGAAACAAAAAAACAATTTACTGATGTGTCTGTTAGCGAAGCAGAATTTGGAACTCAATTTAGAATGATCTGGAAAGTTTTGTTTTAAAAGAGTAGGATGTACGAAAACCAGACATGCTACAACAAAAACATCCTCAATGTTTTTGGCGAACATAGCTGCAACCTTACGAAAGAATATGCATTTTTCACATAACAGATCTGTCACAAAATATACTTGAATAGCGCTCTGGCATAGTGCGTATACATGCCAATTCAATAATAGGGCAGTGCGTACATGACGGTATGCACTTTGATCAAGTATCCATTGGAGGTAACACATAAAGTTATATTACGAATTTTAGTTTGAACACAACTAATGCAACTCTCTTTCGGCTGCCTACATTAGAACGATTATGCCGATAACGAAGAAAATTGGTTTCACTAAATTACTATAGTCAACTGCTAAATTACGGCTGTTAATTTAATGATTCCAGGTGGCTAAAAAGGCAGTGCCCCTCACTCATCCCTAACATACCCCTCATTACAGGCTGTCTAATAAATAATGGGAAAAAATGTGGAAGTGCTAATACAACGCACCCATCTTGAGCTAAATACCATCCCAATAAAGCATGCAAGCTTCTGCAACGATCTCTAGTAACAAGAATACTGGAAGGCATTGGTCACGATTTAGCAATACACAATAAACGTTTGACGAGACTGATTTCTGAAGTTGTGTAATTGCGTCAATGCCAACAGCTTGGAAACATGCAGTCTATATTCATGATTGTCTGATGAACATACTGTCCAATTTTCCATTTTCACAGCAACACGTGCATGCCTTATGTATGCATACTATGATGTATAACATTATTGCAAGTTTTGAGCGTTAAATGATACATTTGTTTCTCCAAACACCACAGATCCCTTCTATAACTGTAGCGCATGCCTATAGAATTTACTGAAGCTTGTCATCTGATGTGAAGACAAAACAACATGCTGACCCTAATTGAAATCATGACGTTTTGGCCCCCACACAAAAGCCCTATTCACAAGTGACAAAGACTGTGCTTTTATTCGAGGCCAATGTGTGGTTTTTCAATGTTTTCATGTGTGTTTCTGACCAGATCGGCATAAGCTTGTCATCTGTTATTAAATGCCATTGGAGGTGATGGTCTAAACTGTTCTTACTGTTCGTACAAGTAAATTGCTTAGCGAAGTTTGAACACAAAGTTTTGGCGAGGCACATACAATATTTAACAAACCACCACAAAATAATGAAATCTAAGCATAGCGAAAACAAGCTGAATAAAATAAAATGTGCTCTACCGCATGAACTACTGATCGAATTAGGGCTCGCACAGTTAAGCTACAGTTATTCGGCCCCAATAAGCCATGAAAATTTTGTTCGGAAATACAGTTCAAGTTTAACGAACGGCTCAAAATTCATGGGTTCCGAACGCATCAGACAACCTATGTTGCGAGTGTATAACGTAAGCTCAGATTTGACTAAACGGACTGCATAAACACGTAAGCGTACATACGTGCAAGCCTTGCGAGCCGTATCTAAGACGAGGCAGCATGCTGCACGCGAACTCGAATAACACGGTAGTTCAAAGATGCGTGCCGGCGTGGATGCATACACCGACATACGTTCGGCTGCCCGCAGCAATTTCTGATAGCAGTTTAAAAAAAGGGCCTACAACATACGAAACTTTTCAAACTGCTTTGGACGTACAACGTATGAAACGTACAACAAATGAACCCGTTGACTCCTGTAGCACACAATATGAACAGGCATGCAAAAAAAAAAAAATCCTCAGGTTAAGAGATCCAAACATACGCGCCCTAGGCGTAATCAACGCTTACAGCTAACAAACGCCGTCTTCACCCAACAATTATTTAACCAAAATATTAGTCCATCGCGAGCAGGGCTCCCTGCCAACACCACTGCCGACAGAGGCGAGCGCCGTCACAACTCGCTCAAATCCGCCGCCGAATTCCCACTGCGCAGGCACGCGCCATGTGCTTCCCACACCGAAGCATGCTTTAATCGAAAGAAAAAGCTCGCCCACGCTTGACTTCCTACAAAAACGCCTTCATCCTGATGAAATGACACACACAAACAGGTTCGCTACGTTAAAAAACTTCACTTATCGCCCACATGTAACGAAAAACGTAGCATGGCGTCGTTATCACGCTCTCGGTGTTGACAAAGCGCCGACAGCAGGAATGTGGTACGTACCTGGCGAGTGTTCCAAAATGCGACGCCATACGTCCTCGCTTGAGTAGAGTTCATCTTCGTAATAGGCAGCACCGGCAGAACACAAAACACGAACGCAGCGCGCAAGCACACCTCAAAAAACGAGAAAAAACGATGCAGAACCGACAAGCTGCAGCGCCCGACCAGCGAGCACGCCAAAACAAGTTCGGGGTTACAGCTCCGCAGACGTACAAAGGCGCAATAAAATGCTTAAGTAATGCGGGTAAGTATAAAAAGTAAACGGAAATATATATAACATAAAAACAAAGCAGGAAAAATAATTTTATTTTCACGAAAAAACGAAATAAGAAATTAACACGTGACTTTAGCGCGCGAAGTTTGAAACGCTTGCAGGTACAATGCATTTTTAACAAATGAAGAACAGCGGTAATAATCACCTAAAACACTCATGTTCTTGACTTCGAAATGTACTATGGTTGACGCACACATTTACACACAAAATTTTATTGCAAGGATTGATGGTGCCTATGCATAGGCGTGCCCACCACGGGGGAAGGGGGGCGGGGGCAACCCTTGGTCACTTAGGGGGCAATGTAAATCCCTATAGGTACATAGAGAGATAGAGAAGGGGCACTGTAACTCGACGTAAGTTTTTTTAACTCGACGGGGGTTGCAGCGCCCCCTGCTGATCACCTCATACACCCCCCCCCGAGGGGATGTCAAAGAGAATAGATAGCTAATACAAATTTTACGGCGTGGGTCGCAGGTCCCACAATATATATATATATATATATATATATATATATATATATATATATATATATATATATAAATATATATATGTGTGTGTGTGTGTGTGTATATATATATATATATATATATATATATATATATATATATAGAGAGAGAGAGAGAGAGAGAGGCGTGTCTCTTCCTCCACTCGTACCCTTCTCCCCTTCGCTTCGCAAAGGCGCTGCGTGCACTGACCGTGCCATTCTCTGACCTTTATTTCTTCACCTAAAAAACCACTTCCCGTGCTCCGGCATGGTTGCAGAAGGTAGTGCATTGTTTTCTTTTTGGACCAAGCACGTCTCGTCTTCGATAATCTTGTGAAAACAACTTGCACTCGAACGGCTTTTGACCAAGCAAGGGTTTTTTGTAATAAATTCAAGCTTTTTTTTTCTCAATTGCTTCTACACATGAATATGTGCTGTCCGTAGATCGTGACAGTATAGCCCATTCATTTATTCACATATAATGTGGACGATATAAAGCGGCAAAGCATGCCGAATCATACAGTGCGAGAAGAAGTTAGTCTCTTTTACATTTTCTCAATTATTCTTAGTGTTCTGTAAAATTTGTCAATGCCTCAATCATTTCCTTGATTTTTTTCATCCCTGCGACATTGTTATCTTAGGAAAGGCATGCATTCCTTGCGCTATGCGTGGTATTTGATTTGCAAGCATGGATGCACCTCGATTCTTGCACGTGCATTCCCGCGCCGGTGGTCTGGTGCTTATGGTGCTGAACTGTTGACCCGCAAGTCGCAGGATTGAATCCCGGCAGTTCACGGCGGCCACATTTTCAATGGACGAGAAAGAGTGCGAGACCTGTGTAGTTAGACTTAGGTGCACCTTAAGTAACCCCAGGTGGTTTAAACTTTCGGAGCCCTTCGGTACAGCGTCTCTAATGATTATATGACAACTTTGGGACGTTAAACGGAACAATTTTTATTCCAACAATTATAGGTGTACACCCTTCTGTTCTTCAACACCCTCACGAACGTCATAATAACACCCTTTTTCCCGTTACACCCTTCTCTGAGGGTGTACCAGCAAAGAAAAGGGTGTTAAATTCATTCAAAAAGGGTGTAAATCTTGAAAACACCCTTTTTACACCCATAAGGGTGTAAAAAATTTTACTGTGATGCATGTGCGATAGCAGAAAGAGGAGTACAGGAGGAAAGCAAAGGGATGAGTTACAAGATTGATTGATATGTGGGGTTTAACGTCCCAATACCTCTACATGATTATTAGAGACGCCGTAGTGGAGGGCTCCGGAAATTTCGACCACCTGGGGTTCTTTAACGTGCACCCAAATCTGAGCACCCGGGCCTACAAAATTTCCACCTCCATGGGATATGCAGCCGCCGCAGCCGCGATTTCATCCCGCGACCTGTGTGTCAGCAGCCGAGTACCTTAGCCACTAGCCCACCGTGGCGGGGCATCAGTTACACCACCATGTGCGCGTTGCACAACGTGTCACGTGCGAAAGCGTGGGGCGGCAGCGAAGTCGCGTAGAGGTTCTTGAAAGCGGAAAAGGAAGAACTAAGCACAGATAGTTAGTGCCTTCCTCAAGGAAGTCACTTCCACGGCTCCGCGCAGGGGATGAGAGGGGGGAGTGAAATAAGGAACAGGAAAAGAGTCGGTGCTCCTCTCCTATCTTACTCCGTGGTTCCGTCTAAGCCTCGCAAGCTCGGCTAGTGTTGATGGTCATCATTGATTCTTCGGCGTAGTCGAAAAAGCCGTGGAACTCCGGGATTTCACTGGCGGCCTGTGAATGTGCTATCACAGGCAACAATAGATAAATCTCCAATGCGAAGCTGCCAAGCTCATGAAGGTACGCCAAATATGCATGAGAGCTACATGAAGGTATTGAAAGCTCTCTACGTTGCTCAGGTGGATCTAGGTCGTGTGAGGCGGCTATGTTCAGCATGGCGTTGGTGGCACTTATTGCCAGCAGCACGGCAGAGAATATTGCAGAGGTCGACGCTGTCAAGGCGTTAACCATGTCGCGGAGTCATGCCATCGCACGCCGCAGGTGCAGGGCGCTATCTGACGAGGCACGAGAACAGTGGTGATTCACGTCCGTGGAGTATGCGGGGCTTGTAGTTCTCATGACGGCGACATGCTCGTTCAAGAAAGCATGAACAGCATCCCTTGGATGTTCACCCATTGTTAGATTCTGGGCGACGTTCTCAGACGAGAGCAGCCCATGCGCATTTTGAGAGGAAGGTGGTAGTCTGCCGCCTGTAAAGTCATATTCTGAAAAAATGAAGGTGGCATCGACTCCATCAACGGAAGGTACGGTGGGTAGCTGGAGAAGCGGTCGAGTTGCGGGCTGCATCGTCAAGAAAGTGTTAACGGCGTTTCTTCGATGAGGGGATGCGCAATGTCGACACCTCACAAAGACAAGAGGGTTCCCCTTGAAGGTTCCATTGTAGTTGAAAGCTGCCCTATTATAATAAACAAGAAAAAGACAGACAGCATACTTGCTGTGGGCCAGCTTTTGTACTCGCAATGCCCATGAGCTGTAAATGGCGCGCCATGCGATCTACGTTGGCTGAAGGACGATCAACTCGTGAATTCACATAATAAAAGATAGGACACATGGACGTACTCCCCGTGCCGCTTTCACCGGATGAACTTTTGACTGTCAAATGAAAGTATATTGAAGCAAAGTACTTTCTGAAACGATAGGAACTGCTGAATGTTTGCTACCTCATTTCTTGCCGCAGTGCAAAGGGTGGTGATGTCAGCTCATCGACCGTGTAACAACGATGCTTTGCATAATATTGTGCGTGTTACTAAAAACTGCGCGAACTAGAATTCACGCATGATTCGTAATATTTGTGCTCAGTCTGTCTGGTGCATTTGCTACCGTAGTAGGCCACTAGAGAGTAGCGCGCCGTCGCGGCTGCACAGCACCGAATGTTGAGCGTAGCGATGGTTTGCAAACATAATACGCCGTCATCATTACTTGCGCTGTAGGCATCATGCAGCTGCTTTTTCAATGGAACACAAGCATTTAGCTTCCCGTTTATTAGCAATTGCGTCACAGCCATGATCAGACTCTAACAATGCGCAATTCTCTGCACTCGGATGTTGCAGGTTTAATTATAGTGATCTAAACAAGGATATCGACATGTGTGTGCTTTTCGTGACGTCAACATTGCGAAAATTTGATGAACAACAGCGTCGTCCGTATGGCACCTACGAAGTGCTGAAGAAGTTAGCGTGGACTGTAGTCGTAACTGCTTATTGCATTCCTATGAACATTTCGCTTGACTGTCGAGCACGAGGGTGTTGGCGGCATGCAGTGCTTTGTATATCCAACATATTTGGCTCACATTCAACGCACAATGAAACGAATGCTTTTATTTTGAGCTCATTGAAGTAAATTACACAATAAATACAACAAAAGTGGCTTGCGAGTTGGATAAAAACTTTAACGCAAGGTGGGACATAAAGTACAACTTCCAGCTTGTGGGCTAGAAGCTGATCGTATATCGTTGTTGTAACTCTAGGCGTGTTGACAACCATCTACTTCAAGTGAAAAATCCTCGACTTCAAGTTGGTTTCTTTGAACAGCACCACTGTAAGTTATCTGAGGTATTCCCTCCGCCCAACCACATCAATAGCACCAACAAAGCAACATTCACAACGCGAAACATCTACACGGTGTCACTCACCACGTTTATTTGGGACGATGCGGAGATCATTTTGCTGCCAGCAAAGAAGGAATCACTTGCAGTGCACTGCCATTTATCAACGAACGTAAAAAACAAGCGGCACAGTATAGACCAAGGTTTAGAAGCGGTAATCGCGAGCCTGCGCTACTTTCCGCGTACAATGAATGTTAAAGAATTCACGCACTACAAAAGCCCTGACGAATGCTATACGCACCTAAAACAAGGAGAGTTCAAACTGGAATAGTCACATGGTAACCTTTAACTATCCAAAGTTGCTGCACAAGATCTCGCCAAGCTGATCTGTGCACTACGCGGGCTATAATCGAAAGCGTGAATGGCCACGTATTTTAACAAAAACTTCGTATCTCGCAAGACGTAAATTTATCGTGTCACGGAGAGTCCGGCATATTCACTGATGCACGAAACATACAAAGTGGTTTTTGTTCATTTTTTTGCTAACGCATTAACACTGCGGTGAGCATCGCCGAACAAGTTAGCATTGGTAGCGTCTGCCTAGATCATCCTTGACAGGACGCTCTTGTATCGCGCTAGGTGGCGCCACTGTCTATGAGCATTGCAAATTCTTCCTTCGTTTTTCTCCGCCTCTTCTATATAGCTCCTTGCGCCTAGAGCCCACTTACGCTGCTCTTAATCATTACAGCAGGTATATAATAAACACTGGGTATATAACGTATGTATACAATCACACAACTCTAATGTGACGTCTTTATATGATGATGAATCAGCAAATGTACAGAGTAGTCATGGTTGACCTGATTGAATATCTGAAACAAGCTCCTTCATCATCATTCACTTCGTGAATATGCGGGAGGGGATGGAGTTTTCAAGCATCTTTTCGCTGTCAGTAGGCAGACACTTATCCTACCAGTGCTGCGGTCAGTCGCGTGTGGTTGGTTATACTTTCGATTGTTGCAAGCATGCAATAGTAACGTTGTAGACACGAAGCAGCTTATGGACGAGATAGATTCAGTGTGCACCCACTGCGGCGTAAACACATGCACATAAGCGCCCTCTCCTACGCTACCCTCTCTCGCCTTGCAACGCCGACGCTGTGAGATTCTAACTTACGCACCTTCCCCCTCTCTCCCGTCTAGGCGTTCCTTCCCACAGCGTCATGGGGATCACCTGCTAGTGAGATTTTTTTAATGCAAAGCAGCTCTTTCACTACCATGTGTAACGCTGTCCCTCCGTAAGAATGATGTCATGCTCCCCTATGAGTGCCTGTCGATGTTACGCTCTTCCTCGCCAGCCATGTGCTCACTCCGCTACCGCAACCATGACTCGCAACTGCGCTGACTCCTTGCTTCACGCAATGAAACGTGTCTGTACGTGTTATGTCTCTCTCGCTTCTTCCTCTTCACCATTCGTAACGGTTGAGCGCACATCTCTCTAGAACGGGTCTAGAGCGGGTATGTGCTACTGGTGTCTACATACGACAACGGTGGATGATCAGACCCACACCCTGAAAAACTTCGCCCATAAAACTTGGACCATCTGCCCCAAGAGAATCCAGATTGAATGGGAAGCAGCAGCAGTGCGCACGGCTTTCGGCTCGTTTTTCTGCGATGAGAATGACGCCAGAAGCCGACGTTCCTTCGACCGCTGAAACATTTGCCCAAGCGATTTTCCTTTTTGTTCACTCGAGTAAATGCTTGAACGAGTTTCAGTTCATTATTCATTTTGAAAAGCACAGCACAACGATACGTGGAAAGAAAGACAGAAACCGTTCTTTCAGCACCCGCGTCGACAATCGTTTCAGTCGGGTCAAACCCGTGCGCACTGCTGCTGCTTCCCATATCATCAGGATTTTCTTGGGGCAGATGGTCCAAGTTTTAGGGGCGAAGCTTCTTAAGGCGTGGATCTGATTATCTTCCGTTGTCGTATGTAGACACCAGTAGCATATACCTGCTATAGACCCGCTCTAGAGAGGGTATGCGTTACAGCGGGTGCGAGATGGGAGATGGCGGTACTTGTAGTGTTCACTAGACTGATGACGGACGAATGCATTGACGGGTGGACAGACTCGCAGACAGACAGATGGATGAACGGACACGTGGAGTGAATATGTGCTAGAGGGGATGTGAGATGGCAGTCCTTGAAGTGTTCACTAGATGACGCACAGATGTAGAGAGACAGACTAGAAAACGGACGGATATATGCATGGACAGACGGACGGACGCATAGGTGGACGCACGGATGGTCACGCGGACAGACGGAAGCAAGAGCGAACGGACGCATGGAAGCACGGACGGGCTGACAGACACTTCGCCCCACTCATCATCATTCGCTCCGTGGATATGCTCTGATTTTATTTTGAAAAAATCCACTGCTCACAATGCACAATTGTTTGCTATCTACCCCGCATATATACGTATAGATTTTTACCTCCACAGTATTGCCGGTGGGAGATTTTTCCTGTGCGTTGTTGAAATATAAAAATTGGGGGACCCTTAAGCTTCGCCTGTAAGTGTTGAACGCGATAGCGAAATTTTTTTGGATTCTAGTGGGCCCTTCAACCGCTTAGTGCATACTTTTTCTAATGTTTTTTTTTTACATACAAGCCCACACATGCGCACACGCAGTAGAGTGTACCAGTGCACGTGCACCAATGATACATACAGGTTTTTGATCTAAAACAAAAGTCGCATGTCTTCCAAGATAAACGGCGCGCGCTCGACATCTCGGAGGCTATAAAGAGTATTAAAATGACTCACAGATGGCAGCACATTATCTAGCGTTTGCTGTTTGCTTGATTAGCCTATGGAAAGGCATCTGTTTTCTACGAGATGTACAAAGTGGTCAATTTTTATAGTTGTTTGAAAGCAATGGCTGCACTGTCCCGGGCTTTTTCGACGTTGTTTGAGGCCTCTCAAATGCGCGTACAAATCTCCGAATGGGCTCGTTTTTTTGTCGTGACACATGTAGAACAAAATGCGTTAAAGGAGCCCCTAAACACTTTTTCAAGTACCCATTGAATAAATTCATTAGAAAAGCTTATTGCCTCACAAACTCAATGCCACAAAAATTTTAAGAATCCGTCTAGTGCGAGTGGAGTTGAGAAGGTTTCTCCATGCTCTCTTCTTTCGTCTCGACGAAAGCGCTGGAAGCTAAGGAGGAAGGGGTGGCAGATGCAAAAAAACCGCGTCACCCGCACCTCGTGACCTTGAGCAGTTATTTATTTTTTCCTTCAAGTACGCGGCTTTTTAATGGGATCACGCGCGAAAGCGTGGACAAGTAGCGGCCTTCTAGGGCGATCTCTGTAAATAGCTTTTTCGCTCATGGACAATTTTTCGCTCACAATCAATGGGGCCGACACCGACGGCGGAATTTTTACGACACGAGCTTTCTAACGCTATCGCGTGAAGAATTCGCAGCGTCAACGCTGACTAAAAGTGGATTGTGCGTCTCTGAGTTAAATCAGAATCTCCTGTCTATCATTGCCCATTAGCAGCGACTGGCATGTCACAGTAGAAAACACCAATCTATTGACGCGTGCTTTACGCCGCCCTAGGTTTCTCTCCTGCGCAACGCCACGATGAGAACCAGCGTCAACGTCACCGCCAGTGTCATCGTAAAGGCCGGTTTACGCTAACGGCAAGCCCGCCTCGCCGTTTGACTTTTCACGGTCTCGCGCTGCCATGGGTGGCTGTTTCCTTTGCACACATCTTCCGTTTTTTTTTCGTTCGAAGAATGGGTCGAAGACCTATTTTTGCGCCGTTTCCCGTTTTCCGGAGAGCAACGTAGCCAATCAGCGATGGAGGAGGGACATGGGTTAGCCGCATCGTCTGCTTTCGGTTCTCCGCCTCGTATGCATCAGCCGCGGCACACTTCGAGCAGCTTGCTTCATTCTCCGTGGTTTTCCCATCATCGGTGTGCATGCGCACGTTTTTCGCGAGGCTTGTTTCGAGCAGTAAATAGAGCGTTTCAGCATCTCCATTATTCAAAAAGGGCAGCGTAAAACCAAATAACGCGCTCCAAATCTGGCGGCCCGACAAGTGGCGCCAAATATTCATGGTTAGGAACTACTAACAAACAAGTAATATGCTCTCTGAGATTCAAAAAGCCTCGCTAAACCTAGAACATTGATTACTTGAGTATGACTCTAAAAAAATATGCCGAATCAATTTGGTTACACTCTGAGGCAAAATTGACCGGAAAAGGAGTAACAGAGCCCAATAGGTGCGCGCGATGAACAAATAGACCGTTGAGGAGCAACCACACAGGGAAGCGTGTGGCACGAAACCACTCACTCTCCACTAGAGATGAACCAACCGAGCATTCCAGGCGGCGCGAAAAACTTTGCCAAGGTAACCAATCTTCCTTCTCCACAGAACACATGTCCTTCTCCTCCTCTGCTGACTCAGTCTTTCCCCGTATTTTGCCAGAGGCAGTCGCGTAGCCTCGCGCTCGGGGTGCTCGACCATGGCGCCCGGATTCGACGATCTAAGAATTACGACGTGGTACTTCTGTGCACGCCGGGATGAGCGTGGGCTGCTGCTTTAGCGTTTCGCTGCACCCATGAAATCCGGAGCAAGCCTCGACAGGTCCCCATGCCGCGCTGTATATTTCTGGGTTCAAGATAGTCACGACCGACACACGACAGCAACAGTTGGGAAGGCTAATATGGCGGCCGAGAAGACAACAGGCCTGTCGGATATATATTTCAGTCCGACTCAGGGCAGAAAACAGCACTGTTTTCTACAGCAAATAGATTGTCATTCTTTATTCTACTCTACTTGTCACGTGTGCGATATAGATCGCACTCGCCGGCAACGGGCTCAGACGTGTTGTATATCGCACACACGAAATGCATCGCGAATGTCAGCGTAGGCGTCTGGCAATTGGCCGCCATTGCCGTCGGCCTCCTGTACGCTCGTTCATCGAGTGCTCGCCTGTCTTCGCCGCCGCGATGAGCTCCGTGCTGACGATATCGGGCTGAGACCTCGTCGCTGTGTTGGGAGTCGTCGAAAACACGTAGCGGGTTCTCGTAAAGAGCTTGGTTGTAGTAAGTCACGCTCTGTAAGTGCACCAGCACAGGGAAAAGGGGCTTTCGCTAGCGTCGGAACACACTGAAAATTCGTCGCCAATACAGTTAGCTTTCCTGTCAGTCCGTCGCAAGCAGCTCAGTGCAGTCCGTTGGCCGCGGCGGCGGACTCGCGTTCGTGCGCGCGCTACACTCGCTCGAGTTTGTGGAAAAGGGCCGCATTACCGTCGATTTTTTCGGCGCTAGCTCCAAACCAGCTCGGCGCTGTTCGTGGTGGTGGCCAAGTGTACGCCCGCCCTTTTGTTCGAAGTTTGCTGGCGGCAGACACTCCACGTGCAGTGTCGTGTTTGGTCTCGCGTTTGCTTGCTCGAGCTGATCAACGTCGCTCGCTTAGGACTCGCTGACTTGTTAGAGGCACGGTGGTTCGCGGAGTTGTGACTGCGGCCGCCGCTCCTAAGCTGTTGCACTACGGGGATCTAAATGAGTCTTTGACGATGTGTGACATCATGGTGAAATTATTAGCATGTCATATCTCACGTATGTTTTCATTTCACCTTGCACGTATTTCTCTTTTGCATTTGTATTCATCTTCAGTCCCGGGTGACTCACTATTTTGCATACTTAGTGTGCACCCTTGGGCACACACTGTGATGAAGACTGTGTGCGCTGGCGTCTGCGATGCCTTCATCCATCTCTTTCGTCAGAGCAGCTTCAGAAGGACTGTGCGAGATGTGAAGGTAAAGTTATTTGTGTGTCATATTTTAACGCTTGTTTTTATAATAACGTGATCGTACTTTTCATATGCGTGCATCGTCATCTTCTGTAACGTGTGTCTATCTATTTTTGCTATATGATTGTACGTGCAGCCGTGGGAACACAACAGGCAGAAGGCTGCGTGCGCTAGTGTCTGCAATGCCTGTCATCTGTCGCTTCTGTCGGAGAAGCTCCCCAAGGAGTGAACAAGATTTGGCAACGAGACTGGACTTGTACACTTCACCATGAATTCACTCAAAAGAATGGGAAAACTTCGTGTGTATGTAGAAAAATAAAAGATTTCGATGTCTCAGTTTTGTCTTTCGTTGTTGTCATGACTGTGAAAGCAATTACACATAGGTGGCTAACTACTTTTTTCGCGTGTTCTTTTCTGCGGAATTCGTTGCCCACTGCGCAGAAAAACAGGCGAAAAAAGCATCAGGCCTGGCAGAAAATAAACAAAAACAATGTTTGAACTGGGGACAAAAAGTTCATTTGAGTGGAGTATTTCAGTGGATCAACCGTTCATCCGGCAAGGTGCAACTGTGAGGACTAATGGTTGTTTGGTAAGGTGTAAATGTGGGAATTACCAGTTGCTCTATAAGGGGCAAATGTGAAGACTAAATGTTAGTCCTTTGGCGTAAACTGTGGGATTAACGGTTACTCACTAAGGTGTAAATGTGGGCACTAAATGTTAGCCCTTTGAAGGGACTAACTGTCAGACCTAGTGCTGTTAGTCCTTAAAAGAAATAATAGTTGTGACAGCCCCATTAGTCCCCAAATGGGTGAACCACACACCCTTTTAACACCCTTTTGCGTTAGAGTGTATTGTGTTGCCTAAGCTTAAGGACATGAGTCTAAGGCGAATGGAAGCATCAAATCGGAGACTACGAGCTGCAGAGCTCACGGTGGCCGCTTGTTGGATTCAAGACGGTTGACAACTGCATATGCAAGGGCAGCCATTTTTATCGGAGGCTAAAATGCCTCGCTGGCAAAGTTTCTCGTGCACTTCAAACAGTTTTTATAGAGGGCGCTGGCAGCTTGTATACGGCGTTACGCCATTAGGGCAGGCTTGCCGCTAGCATGGTTTCCTTGAATAGGATAAGTGTACTTCATTCTTTTGTTTTACTGATACATTAACGCCGGTGCGGATATTTTTAGAGGCGAAGCTCCTAAATTCATGTGTCTGTACATGCATGTCTTTTGTGACTGGTTCATAACCACCTAGTTGTATGACTGACTCAGTAGGTGGTGCTAGTTTGAGTGATAGATGGACGGACAGAGAGAAGCACGGCCAGACACACACACACAAAGAAAGATGGACGGAGGTACGAATGTACGCATGGACAGATAGACCTGATAGCCGTTGACTGCATCGTGCAGCATATGCTTTCTAAATACACACTAAGATGCATTCATATGCAGTCTATCACGATCCGAGGAACGTGCCTAGACTTTGTGTTAGCAAACTTCTCCCTGCAGCCAAAAAAGAAGCTTTCTCACTTCATTTCACGGACCATAAAGCCGTAATAGTGAAGGAACCTCGCAATTCAGCCGCCGTGACAACGAAGATGTGAAAAGAACAACTGATGAAACAGAACAACAAAGAAACAAAAACTGAATAAATCTTCTTTGTATAATAAACGAACATTAGGCCGTCTTTCTAATTATGTAGTGGGCTTGCTTTTCACGGGGTAGTCACGGTTTACCAATGATCTCCCGATCAAGCTTCGCCCACTTATCGTCTTTCGTTCCGAAGATATGGAGCGATTTTTTATCGCTATAGGCACTCGCACGATGTGCCACACTTCTCTGTGCATGTCTTGTTTCTGTTTTCTATGTTTTTTACTACATGTTTGTCACAAATACAATACTTCCTGCTTCCCTAATAGCATCGCTTCACCTAATATCTTAGACTTTACACAAATAATGAATTTTTAGGTGTGTACATACGTTGTTATTATACGAGTTTTCTGTTTTGCACGTCGCTAACGGCGCACATCACTTCAACAAGGCATATAGGAAGCATCAAAATTAATTTTTTGAACATTCTAGCAAGCATAATACTACTGCAAGTGCATGCGTGAGAACAAGATAATAAATATTTCCTGTAGTTGTGCTAGTCGCAACCACCATATGCATATGCGGTAAACCATGGTGGGTTTTCGCGGATGAATTTCAACTTACTGAAATTCTACCGTGAATGCAAACGTAGGCAAAGAGGTGTTCTTTGCACTTTGCGGCCATCGAAATGCGGCCACTGTGGCTGGTAGTCAAACCCGCACCCTCGAGCAGAGCCACAAGACACCCAATGCGGCTAAGCTACCATGGCAGGTGAAAGCACAAAGGGCCCCGCCGCGGTGGTCTAGTGGCTAAGGTACTCGACTTCTTACCCAAGGATCACGGGATCGAATAGCGGCTGCGGCGGCAACAATTTCGGTGGAGGGTAAAATGCTGTAGGTCCATGTGCTCAGATTTGGGTGCTCGCTAAAGAACCTGAGGCGGTCGAAATTTGCGGAACCCTCCTACGGCATCTTTCATTTTCATATAGTGGTTTTGGGACGTTGAACAACGCGTATCAATCAAATAATATAAAGCACACGCGAAACGGGCCACAAAGTGTCACCGTGCATTCATTTTTTAGACAGGGCTTTATTGATCAGGAACGTAAACTTCACTGAAACTGCGCATTTATGAAAAATAAACGACTCACTTATCCTAATTAGGCCAAAGTTTTCAATTGTCTTTGTGTCAATTTAAAAATGCCGGCATTGAGACTTAAAAAAGAACTACATATGTCTGCAGTATGTCTGTCTCGACAACATGATTCTCTTTTGCGGTGCGAAACTCAACACAAAATGCATATCTGTTGACAGCTATGCACTAGCAATCTCACTCGTTATAGTGAAAAGAGTATTCCAAATTTAAAGTAACAGTAACTACCACCGCGACCGTGATAACAACACAACAATGGCACAATTACTTCAAGTTGACCCGCGAGGTTGATAGCCAGACATATCGGAAGCACAGCAGCATGCACGCACAGCATGCAAGAATATAATACAACACTTATTATGAGAAGCGTCCACTTCGATGATTCGCACAGTGCATCGCCATTTTCTCAACTGAAGTAATCAAGGTGCCACGACGCCAACAACCACTGGCATCGCTCACGAATGAACACCGTGTGGTGCTAGGCCACCTTTTTCTGTTTCTATCGGACGAGCCGTGTTGTGACGTCATGTGTATATTTTTGGACGCAGAGGCACAAACGGAAAAGCTGTGGCGACGACCGTCATGTGTACGTTCACCACATTCACAGCTTTATTTAAAATGAACTATTTTGTCCCGGGAACCCGCTAAACATGGGCTACGATGAATCACGTATATTAGGTAGGAAATGATCACTATGCTATGTACAAAAAACACTACAGCACTGTCGAGCGAGCTATAAGCATTGATAACAAAGTACACCAAAGTGCTTCCAAACATTATTATCATTCTGTGTTGTCGTTTTGGCATAATATAGAACAGCCAGTGCTTTAGCAATTTGTGTTCTTAAGTTCCAAAGTTCACTAGTGACCGTAATAGACACTTGAGAGATAGATTAGTGCACGTAAGGGCAAACGCTGAATGCTCCGCCTACGTATTCATTTCTTCGCATATAAGAGTTCCAAACATCATTGATATGACGAAATGGCATCTAAAAGCACCCGAAGTGTACCCCACTGTCATGGCAACTTCAGTTTACCTGCAATATTTCCTACAATACACGTGATACAATGTTTATTGTCCCGAACGATAAAGTGGTCAAAAATGAAAACCAAATAATTTGATATTTGGGCGTGTTGCGCACACGGTCCTTGTATTTTTGGAAATGGTGCAAAAATTTTGTATATTGCAGGTCACAAATTTGATTAACTGGCCCAGTCAAACTTTTTGTACTCGATAAATAAATAGTACAGTACTACAAAAGAATGGCGTTTTCTATTGCACTCCAGCCGGTAGTTATAAACGTTCTACCTCTTATTTAGTAGGTGGACAACACAAGTAGTAAAGCTTCAGATTTTTCTTGAAACATTTTTTTTCATTCTAAGCATAAAATTCTCCTTGTTCAGATGCTGCTCATGTGCTTTGTTTTTCTGTGTTTGGTGACGAGATACAAGGCCCAGAGTATACTGAAGTAAAGCTGAATTATTGCTTAATGCATTGGATACCCACACTACTCGGTCACCGCTGCGGTGTTCTGGTGCTAAGGTAATCGGCTGCTGACCCGCAGGTTGCGGGAACGAATGCAGGCTCTAGCGTCTGCATTTTTGATGGAGGCGACTATGCTGTGAGCCCGTGTGCTCAGATTTCTGTTCACGATAAAGAGCCCCAGGTAGTCGAAATTTACGGAGCACTCCATTACAGCATTTCTCATAATAATATGGTGGCTTTGGTATACTAAACCTCACATATCAAATCAAATCAACTTCCCTATTTGGTCAATATGAAGTAAACGTGCGGAGAATCCAGTGATATGTTCTCTTTTCTTTCACATATTACCGCAACCTCTCCCGCTTTTCACGCCGGCCTATATCAATAGCATCCTCTCTAGCCTCCTATCCTCCTTTATCAGTGCTCATCTTTGCGTTTGTTTGTCACCATCTAACTTGAATACACGAGCGAACGCTGTACAAGTACATAGGTGTCACTCTTAGTAATACCTTGTCATGGAATACACATAAAAATATTTGTCTTTCGGCACACCATGAATTACACTTTCTAAACATAAGCTAAAAAGTTCTTCCCCAACTTCAAAATTACATGCTTATAGCACACTAATTATGCCAAGACTTGAATATGAATATGTTTTTGGGACCCCTTTACTAAAACCAACATCACCCACCTAAAGAATGAGCAAAAAAACTGCCAGGTTCATTCATTGAACATTTT
Source organism: Rhipicephalus microplus (assembly GCF_013339725.1). Lineage (NCBI taxonomy): Eukaryota > Metazoa > Arthropoda > Arachnida > Ixodida > Ixodidae > Rhipicephalus > Rhipicephalus microplus. The sequence goes on along the minus strand of NC_051173.1, from coordinate 64,275,748 downwards.
CTCTATATATATCACCTATTAAACTAATGCAGGCTAATTCCATATCTTGGACTAAGATGGAGCGCTGTACATTTAGACTTTCTTTACGTGCTTTCGAATAGGAAACTAGCAACTAACCCCTCACCCTATATTTCACCTCCAACATCAAGGCTTACCCCCCACCATCATCATAATTCTTCGACACCGTATTTTACGAAACCAGATTTATTCAATTTTATTCCAAAGCAGCGTAACAAACTGGAATGATTTCTTGTAGCCTTTACCACATTGAGATTATTTCAAGTTGTATTAGCTATGCACTACGTTTGTTTTTGTTGTTGGTTTTTTCTCTCACCCTGTTTTGACCTGTACAAGGTCTGCAGTATTTAATGAAAAAAGGGCTACTCCGATTCCTACCCTCCCACTTTTTTAGACTCAAGAAAGACGATTTGCGGACACGTTGGTTCAAGCAATACCGCCACTGAACATTTTCTTCTTCTCTAATTTTTCATTTCCTCCTCAGCCAAATTTCCAGTGAGTAATATTCAGGTAATATCAGGTTGCAATATATGTCCTTAATATCCGTTTTTTGTATCAGGTGCACAAAAGACCACTTATTCTCCATTGTTGTAAATCAGAAATTCACGCTCAAGCCGCTTTCGGCAGCATCGGTGTAGCAGTTGTGAAAAATTGGCGTTGACAAGTTAAAATAGCACATATGTTTACTAATCGTTTTACCCGTTGCCCGCGATCGTTAACCATATACTAAAGATTGGTAACTGAAATGGGATGTCACGCTGGGTATAGAAATATATGAAGTTCTTACGTTCAGATTGACTTCCATGCTGATACCTTCCTGCAAGGGCTCTGGTCCTCTTTTGAAGTAGCGGTTTAGCTTCCATCACGGGTGCATCGTCTCTTCCATTTCCTTCCGTCAGTGTTACACTTACACGATAGTGAACTCTGTAAAATGAAATCAGTACAATTTACAGAACATCGGTCACTAGATTTAGTTCTATGTGCACAGGGCGAATAGCTGTACCGTAATATTTATCATGTGGTGGTGTTTCATGGCACATAGTTCAAGTGAGGCCTACAAACGTAATGATGGGGTGAATTATGGTAGACTTTCAATAAACGATGCGGTGCAAACCACTGTGCAGCATGTTAAAATACTGCCACAGAAATTTAGGCACAACTACTGGAGACGTACTGTATTGTTGCATTATATCTTCGGTGAAAAAATGGCAGATCCCATTTATGATGATATTGATGATATGCGAAGCACTATTGAAGACGTTTGATATGTCACTGTATAATCAGCACAACATTACGGGGCGAACGTAAATTATGTCATGATTATCGTGTTTGAAAGTGTCATTTACCTTCGGCTTCTAATCACGTCACGTGATACCAAATTTTGTATACGTGGAGCTAGCAAAATTGACGTGAGCGTGCTGAGAGCGTAGCGTGTAGTTGGATTTTACACGAGAAGCTTGCCATGATTATCATGTTTTAGACGTGTCATTTACCTTTGTCGTTTATTCACGTCACAGTATATCAAATTTGGCATCTGTGACGCTAACGAAATAGCCGCGAGCGCATTATGAGCCTCGTATGGTGTCATGTTCTTACATAACACGCATCTCATGAATATTATGTTTGCAACAGCCATATAACTTGGCCATCCAATGACGTCACGTAACATCCAAATTAGTATGTGGGAATCTAGCAAAACGACTGTGAGCCCACTGTGAACGCAGCCTGTAGCCTGAATGTTTTTCATGACACGCATATTATGATTATCATGTTTGCGCCAGTCACATACCTTGGTCATTCATTCACGTCCCGTATTACCCGATTTGGTATATGTGCCGCCTCTGCGAAACGGCCACGAGCACATCATGAGCGTGGCATGTAGTGTTGTTGTTACAAGGCACACATATCATAATTCGCATGTTTGCACTAACTATATACCTACGTCATTCATTCACGTGACGCAATACCGAATTTGGTATGCGTGAAACAAGTGAGACGGCCCTGAGAGTATCATGAGTGTGGCATGTAATTATGCGCATGCCAGATGAGGTGGCAAGGGGGGCGTGAGCCCTTCCCACTGGGAAAGACTGTTGGGGGGGGGCTGAGCCCCCTACTTTTGACAGTGGTTGCTCTTGGCTGCAGACTGAGGAACCAACAAGTAAGGAGAAGTTTATGATCTAACCGGAGAAGAGTTATGTTCTAACCGCAGAAGGAAAATGTTACGAGGCAATGTTACAACATAGTGAAATTTTGCCAACATTTCCGCTATGATGATTTTTCTTGCAGGTTCTTTGTGGTGCGAGTTGCCTATGCGACGTTTTCGCGTCTTGGGCTGTAGTATTGCAGAGGAGGCTAGCGCTGCACAAAGGCACAATAGTATTACATCACATGTTCATGCTTTCCTTCTGCTGTGACTTGTTGTTGTAGTCACGGAATAAAACAAGCAAACTTCCTATGAAAAGGGTATATCATCACCGCTACAGCTCTGTCGAAGCTGTGGCGAGCTGATGAGTGTGACGACTTGTTTTTGATGTTTGAGTTCTTCTGCTCTGAAATGCCACAAATTGTTCCGGCTTTAGTCTCTGATAAACCTGATCAGCCTTTCTTATAGAACTTGGAAGTTGGAGCCATATAGGCAGTAAAACGCGAAAGTAAAACGCAACTTCACAAAGGTGATTGAATATTTAGCGTACATTAATAAATGAGGCTTTGCCAAACGTATGTTTTTGGGTTTGGCAGGTATAGCCCCGTTTAACGTTTATATATGTGCCCTTGTTGACGCTTGGTACATCTTCAACAAGACGACTCACATTCATATTAAATATTTCAATAAACTACTGTGGTATCTCTATATGTTAACCGACGAAGGATAATCAGAGAGAGAGAGCGAGGCGCGACAGCAGCATGAGTGTCACATATTGAAAGTGAAAATTGGTTTAAGGGGGCCTTTCCTCAGCCTCGGCCTTTTAAAGTGTGCTTGAACTTCATGATATTTTTAAAGCGCATCGTGTCACCTCTGTGTATGCGAATTCAGATCAAAGTGCTAGGGCGTCAGTGAAGTTCTTTCTGAAGATATATATATATATATATATATATATATATATATATATATATATATATATATATATATATATATATATATATATATAAGGGAGAGAAGTGGATACCTAAGGGCTCGTATTTCCGTGTTTTAACACAATATTAATAAGATATAACAGACAGTAATGCCAAGAAATGTACAGGGGAAGTTATTAGAACCAATGGAATGTAATTAAGAAGAAAGAAGAAAGAAAAGTGGATGAAAAAATTACCAGCTGTGAGCAGGAATCGAACCTACGACCTTCGAATAACACGTTCGATGCTCTAACCACTGAGCTATCACAGCGGCCGTCCCTCCATCCACTTTTTGGGGTTTATATGTGAATTTAGAAGTAGAAGTGACAGTCAGCGCCATCTATAAGCCAAATAACGAGTGTGAAAACACTCTTATTCGCAAGTTTGGCGTCACGTAGCACGTGAACTTATTAATAATAATAATAAGTTCACGTGCTACGTGACGCCAAACATGCGAATAAGAGTGTTTTCACACTCGTTGTTTAGCTTATAGATGGCGCTGATTGTCACTTCTACTTCTAAATTCACATATAAACCCCAAAAAGTGGATGGAGGGACGGCCGCTGTGATAGCTCAGTGGTTAGAGCATCGAACGCGTTATTCGAAGGTCGTAGGTTCGATTCCTGCTCACAGCTGGTAATTTTTTCATCCAATTTTCTTTCTTCTTTCTTCTTATTTACATTTCATTGGTTCTAATAACTTCCCCTGTACATTTCTTGGCATTACTGTCTGTTATATCTTATTAATATTGTGTTAAAACACGGAAATACGAGCCCTTAGGAATACACTTCTCTCCCTTATTTCATTGAACGAGGGTCTCGTACTGGCAGACTTGGTGTGTTTAGGTTGTATAAGAGGGACAATTAATCAGCTGCCCGTTCATAATAAGTTCACGTGCTACTTGACGCCAAACATGTGAATAAGAGTGTTTTCACACTCGTTGTTTGGATTATAGATGGCGCTGACTGTCACTTCTACTTCTAAATTCACATATAAACCCCAAAAAGTGGATGTAGGGACGGCCGCTGTGATAGCTCAGTGGTTAGAGCATCGAACGCGTTATTCGAAGGTCGTAGGTTCGATTCCTGCTCACAGCTGGTAATTTTTTCATCCACTTTTCTTTCTTCTTTCTTCTTATTTACATTCCATTGGTTCTAATAACTTCCCCTGTACATTTCTTGGCATTACTGTCTGTTATATCTTTATATATATATTTATATCCCGGCTGATCAGTGAGTTAGGTCTGCCCCCCACTCGCAGAAGAGTTGGTACGCCACTGGATGTAGTCATGTTTTACATGACACGCATGTCATAGTTTTCATGTTAGGGTCTTCCCCTTCTGTCCACCATGCAGTCATGTCATACCATACCAGATTTGAAACATGTCTTCTCAACGGAACCACTGCAAGAGCAGCAAAAAACACAAAATATAAATATATGGCATTCAGGACATAGATGTCCTCATTTTGATTGCATGACTAGTTACTTATGCTCGTCATACAGTCATGTTATGCCATACCACTTTTGGTATGGGCACCATTATTGAAACGGCCAGCCGAGCTAGAAGTTGCACGCGGCTAGATAGATAGATAGATAGATAGATAGATAGATAGATAGATAGATTGATTGATTGATTGATTGATTAATTGATTGATTGATTGATTGATTGATTGATTGATTGATTGATTGATTGATAGACAGATAGATAGATAGATATATAGATATTTAGATAGATAGATAGATGATTGATTGATTGATTGATTGATTGATTGATAGATAGACAGATAGACAGATAGATAGATAGATATATAGATATTTAGATAGATAGATAGATAGATAGATAGATAGATAGATAGATAGATAGATAGATAGATAGATAGATAGATAGATAGATAGATACGCTAAGAAACGATAAGATAGTTCGCTAAAAACTGCTTCGCATTTAAAAAGCGAAACATCTTAAATTTGGCCCTACACTATACTGCGGCTTTTCGCATGTCACAACCACACCTGTGAACAGAATTTGTTACTTCACTATGGCTAACAAAGACTATCACCAAGGCAACCATCAAACATGTGTCCTACTATGGTGCCTGGCAGGAGGCATGATTGAAGGCGGAAGGAAGCGTCGCTTCTTCAGAGCGCAACCTCGCATACCCTCCGAAAATGATGGCCGCCGAAAGTTTGTACACTCCAATCAAACGCTCGGACAAATTACTGAAAGATTGGAGATGGAGACATGAAGCGATGCTGAACGACGATGGCGCGAGATGACCCAGGCAGCACATATTGTTGGCCCAATTTTGGGGGTATATTGGCAGTTCCTTGCTCAAAAATGGCCTAGGTTTACAATATCCCACCAATAATGGCTCTGCCTGCCAAATAGAGCAGCGATGTTGGGCCAAGCATTAACAACGTTCCACCAATAATGGCTTTGCAAGTCTCAGTTCAAAATGGTGGTGTTGGAGCAGCATTCAGAGCTTTGAGCCAATATTGGCTGTGACAGCGTATTAGAACGGCGACATTGCTCCGAGTTGTACAAGCAGCACCTAGTATGGGTGGAGCCATGCAATTATGCCAGCATTATTGGCCCGTCATGCGAGCGTTATTGGTGGCGTCGACTAAAGAGTCAACATCATTATTCGACTCATAGGAGCCAATGTCTGTCTCTGCTGCTTTTTGGCGCTGTTCTGCTCCCACTTCACGTGTCGATTTTTTAAGTTTGAGAGAGTAATATGCCCGGCACAAGACACGTGTATTTTTGCTATAAAATATTTATGTCGAACTAGTTCGTATTCATGATTAAAGTTGCGCAAGGTATACTGTTTTACTTCGAAAAATCTGTCGTGTTTTTTACAGATCAGACATCCGATTCGGTGCTTGCCCAGGTGAAAATTGTGCAGATCTGTACGATGTGAAGCAACCGCGGATACTCCTACTGTACATGACGCACTTCGACGTGACCCGGCGCACGCTGGCGTTTGTTTCGACGCATCACGGCAGCGATGCCATCCCAAGCACTTCGGACTTCGCGAATATCAGATGTCAAACACATCATGTCATGCGTCCTGCTATGCTAACTTCGCGACCGATTTTGTTCTTTCGCCTTGACGGGGCTGTACCAGTTAACGGCACGCGAGTGCTTGACGTGTCGGAACTTGGGCTTATCAGCTGCGTTACGGTGACTGAATCGTACAACACACGCAGCTGCCGCAATCTGACACACACCAACGCACGCATCTTGTATCGCCCCGACCATACGAATTACCTACAACATCGCAGTGAACGGTTGGTAAAGTGTGGCGGAGAGCGTGGGCGCCAGCCACTTGTTTCCGTGGGTCGTCACGAGTTAGAATTTTGTTCTGGAACATTTTTCTGTTTATTATTCTGATATATTTATATATATATATATTGCCCTACGGTGGCCAACACATAAGTTTACGCAGTACGTAGAATTATTTGGGCGAGTATTACGACGTGCAAAAAAAAGTTTCCGGAAGTTCATATGTGCTGATGCATAAAACACATACCACGCAGGCTTAATCGCTTATTAAAAACACGCACGCTTACGGCATCGTGTTGTTTTCGTCAAATACAAAACTACAATTCCCCTTTCTCCTCCTACTTTTCTTAGGTCTGTGGCACAGATCTGCCAAGCTACATCCTGTAAAGTAGAGAGTTCTGATTCACACCCACTATTCTGTATAAGTTTTCCGTTTACTTGGGCAGCTAAGGCCAGCTGGCGGCCTTTCGAGAATCCAGTGGACGTAAAGGTTACAAACCGGAGGATGTGTCAGAAATAGCAGTAATCTCCAGAAATTGAGCAGGGTCATTTTACAGTGGGCGTGAGGACTGGTCATCCAAGTTGCAACACAATATGTATAAGTAAATCTTAGAAGCTACAATTGTTACAGTTATTACAACGAACAGTTTAGTGAGCTTTTAAAATTCCTTTCTTACAGTAACTCCCTATCCATCTCAGTCACATCTTATTAGTTTCCTTTCTCCAGACTCAGTGTAGAAGAGCAAACAGGATTACTGTCATCAGCTATTCATTTTTCCTAATTATCACATACTGTGCATGCAATTTTGTGGTGTGTGTGCCTTGAGGACATTCTGTATTTCGTGAGAGAGTTAAAGAAAACTAAAAGCAAGTGTAGTTCAATGGCTAAGTTGTCCAAAGTTGCTGGTGCGTATCACGCTTCCTGTATTTTATATCTTTGTGACTTATACTGCTCTACACACATGAAGTTCCCATTAGTTTTCATATTCATGTGATATATGAACATGTTTCCTCAAGACTTTTGAAACTGCAATGAACCTTTTCACTTTTAGTTTGACATGCAGATCAACATACTAAGCTTATCTGTATTAGTAATGGCTGAAATAGTCACGTTCACCAGAGAGGCATTTTTCGACCAGCCATTGAAGACAAAAATTGCAATATGGGTGATTCATGAGTAATTTAGTGGTGTATCCAAGTAATGGGACGCTGGGTAAATAGCCCACCCACAAAATTATCAGCAACGAGATACTGAGGGCAAAATACCACATACTCGACGTGCCTGCACTGAAGACCAAGAGAACATCCCTCTATTCCTTCACCACATAACGTTCCGCCTATATCATGGGTTTTAGGTGACCATGGCTCAAATGTAAGTATTTTGCAAGGTTTATGCGACACTATGCAAACGGGAACATTTTTCTAAGAAAAACAAAAGTAACTCTTTAGCAGCAGTGCCTGCATTAGCTCGCTTCCTTACCAGCCTGCCTACAGGAGGCTGCGCTTCTGTCAGCACAATCTCCCAACGATCAAGTCGCCACCGTCCGTTGCAAAGAAAGGCTAGTGCGCTCATGTAATGCTCAGCTTCATTCCTGCTGTTTCACTTCCGGTTGATACAACGCGATAGACAACTGGTAGGAAGCATATATGACAATTCTTTATGTAACTTCAATAAATTAGTAAATTGATAAATATTCCAGTCCGCACGCATGTACCATCGTGTGTCGCGCTCAGAAGGTTTGGCCACATGATTCATCCCCAACTAGCAGAACAAACGACAGAAAACGTAATCTCTTTCTTTTCTTTGAGAAAAATAGTTTTGGAAACGTTCACTTCGAATGCATATGCCGGTAGCCACTGCCCTTGAAAATGATAATTTTTGCTCATTTTTATTCAAGGTATCGCATCTCGTGGTTATTGAAAAATATATTTCAAAAAGGTGAAAGTCAAAACACAATAGGTTCGGCTATTATTTCTCACAAGTGAGCGCGAATAGCAATCGAAATAGCAGGAGTAATAAAAATAGTAATCCAAAACTCAATAAAACTAATGATTGCTCAAAAGGAAAGCACAAAAGATAAAAAATGAAAAGCATGTACTGATACAGTTTCTGATAGTTATTTTGTAGAAAAAAACAACCCCAAGCTGAACCACAACACACTGAGTCTTTGCAAACATACAAAGTTCCAAACCCACTCAAGCCAAGATGCAATCTTCACTGCAGATGAAAAGATGCGAAACATTTTCATAAGAAATAAGGCACGCCAGAGACGCAGGGGAACAAGAAAATTTTTTGAAGAATCAGAAAATGTTCTCATTATTACTACTATATTTTAAGTGTGCCTGAAGAAAAAAAGAATTGTTGCCGAAACTCTGTCATGATGCTTTTAGCTGAAGTACCCACATTTTTCACAACAGAAATGCCTTCGTGTGGGCTTGTTAACAAATCCAGGCGACATGTCATTCTGATCGGTTAACATTTCAATCTAGAAGAATCTGGCGAAACTTTTCAGAAGTAATATGCACCGACCCTTCTGCGTGACTTTTGTCCGCACCTTCCAGACAGCTCAGTAGCAGTGAATATTCAATGTATGAGTATCAGTGAATATTTAGAAGAATTAACTGCAAATGCTCAAGCACTTTCCTTCGAAAACTTATTTCACTGATATGTTTATGAAGGACGACATAGTGGAATGGTTTCAGAATTTTATTCATATGGAGTTCCTTACCGTGCACCTGAATGATTGCTTCATCTGTGCGGTTTCACGCCCCGAAACCTACATATGATTATAAAAGACGTCGTAGTGGAAGGCTTCGGTAATTTGGACTACCAGGGGTTCTTTCAGGTGCACCCAAATCTGAGCACACGGGCCTACAACAATTCCGCCTCCATCGAAAATGCAGCCGCCGGGGTTTCAATTCCGCAGCCTGCGGGTCAGCAGCCAAGTATCTTAGCCCCTTGACCCCTGCGGTGGGGCCCCTAAATGATAAGTCTAAACACCCGAGCCTCAAGCATTATCGAATCCACCGAATATAATGTGTTCCAGTCTTTCAAAAACGCGTGGCCTGCGCAATAGGCACAGCACTGTCACAGCAAAGCCTAAAGAGCGACCTTTGGGAGCCTGTTTAAAACACTCATTGGGTAACTACTGCAAGCACACTTGCTTGGTATTCACAGGGGCAATGATAATAAACTTTTTTTAGTAGGCCGGCATTCGCTATGCTATTTTTCGTCAGTCTTCTGAGAAGCGTGGTATCCGCTAAACACTTGCAAGGAATTTCGAGCCGATTGTCCATGCAGGGGCTGACAACGATGATTAGTTATGGCTGAACTGGGTATGCTCCGGGGTTAATAGGGGAACAAGAACAAGCTTTTGTGATACTTTGGAGCATCGGACGGCCTACTCGTTACGCTATTCTTATTGTGCGACGACTGGTTTTTTTCGCTGTTGTAAAATGTGTTATGGATCGTATTATTGGGATTGCTTTCCCGACATCAAGCCTGCCTAAGGCAAGTTTGACAACAAGTCGCAAGCACTTGTGTAGCTCAGTGGTTGAACACTGGGCTGGCACCCAGTGGACCCGAACTCGAGCCCTACTGTACAATTGGTGCTAGGTCATGCCTGCCCAAGGCAAATTCAACAACAAATTGCGAGCATGGGCGTAACTCAGCGGTGGAATATTTGGCTTGCACCCAGCGGACCTGGGTTCAAGCCCCACTGGGTCTTTGGCGCCAAGTTTTTTTTTCAATTTCGCGCTATGTGGTTACAGACATCGGCGAAGGCGGCGGTGGCGGTGGACAACAATCACTGCGCGTGACTCGAAAAGTAATCTCATAACAGCTTTCACTGTGAAAGAATTTTGTACCGTTGCGTGTGCATAGTCACTACCCAATGCATGAGTGCTGAGAAATCCAGGCTGCGCCCACGTGCACCTCTACTATTCTCATCCCTTCCTTTATATGAAAGAAGTAATCAGCACGAGAAAGTTGCCAGAGAGCGCTGATTTACAAGGCAAAGAGTATGCGGCCAAACGTGCTTTGAAGAGTTTGCTCTCGACAGCTTCACGCGGAGGGCGCTGTCAATGTATAGAAACAGCTATATTGTACTCGCAGCGGCTGCTTAGGCAATTAAAGGAGTAAGCGATTGAGCGCCTCTAGACCAGCCGTGATCCACCATCAATTTGTTAATATTGTTCCCTTCACAACTGGTTAGGTAATTTAGCAAGTACCTAAATACATACTGCTAAACAATCTGATATTACTGCTCTGAATCATCTTGTCGGCATCACTCAAAAGAGTACAGAGACGACTTTTAAATACCTAAGGATTGTTTCTCTCAAATAGATGATTGGTTATAAGAAGAGAGTGCTGTGTTGCCTGGAAAACATCGCATACACTTTCAATACCTCTACCTTTAAAAGACACTTTTGAATTCGATATCAAGCAGGTGGCTTCTCCGTGACATGAGAAGGCAGGGTGACATTGCAAAGACTCGGCGATTCACTACGTACCAATGGCAGACAAGCGATCTGCTCGTGGTATATATGAACGATGAGTACATTGACCCTATTGACCATAACAGTGATTTATGTGATTAAGGCAGCATGGACGACTATGTCTTCGAACTCGGAGGAACCTTGTTGACTCGTAACGATAATGACTACTCAATTGCTTGCCAATAATGTGCAACGAAAACACTAAACGAAAGAAACTGTCTTATGCATGCTGCCTGACTATTCTGTGGTAAGTTGTATACCGACTATTCTGTGGTAAGTTGTATACTGACTATTCTGTGGTAAGTTGTATAGTAACAGAATAGAAAGTTGAGCGAGATGGTGTATATTCATATTAAAAGAAAAGCGGCGCACAAAAAGACGGAGACAATGAAGAGAACAACACACAGCGCTGCATGTGTGTGGTTCTCTTCTGCATGTGTGCAGCGCTGTGTGCGGTTCTTTTCTTTGTCTCCGTCTTTTTGTGCGCCGCTTTTCTTTTAATATTGTAAGTTGTATACTTGCATACCGAGGAAACGAAAAATGTCTCTTTTGCGATGTCTCAAAATTGTCTCGGTACATATTCAAAAGATAATAAAGCGCAAAACATTTTTGCATATTAAAGTATTTTTTCACAGTTCCGGGAAACCACTTGTACCGCGCATGGACGTTTGGTAAGTGAAAAAACGCGCGACAAAAAAATGTGGGCGGAGATGCCATGTTGAGCTTCGCACACAAAACCGCGTGATTTCATGATATTTAAACGTCTGATATTTAAGCGGGTCTTACATTGCTAATAATTCAGAAAAGCTAAGTACACTGTCATCTGTTGGTGTGATGAACCTGATATACGAAGTCTCAGGAATATCCATCAAGTCAATGTTGCGAAAATACGATAGAATTTCGAAGTTTAAACGTCATAAAGTTTAAAAATAAACTTCAACACTAATTTCATCCGCTGTTAATGATCGTGTGGCATGAGAGGTCTTCATGTGCAGCGTGTCAGTCTAAACTGAGACATTGGCTCTCTTTAGTGTACCTTTTAGAAAATATTCTCAACTGCTGGTGCAACGCGCAAGTCACTGGAAACACTGCTTTGAAGCAGTGTTTGACTGTAAATGCCTCCAAAAGTATAAGTTAAGTAAAACATTAGAGGGTATATGAAGCTGTTCACTGACATTTTAATCCTACGACTTCACTGAGCTTGGTCTCGTCATTTACCTGTATTATTCGCGAATTAACAGTGGTCATGAGCTCTTTTTAGGTCATAGCGTAGCGTCATTGTGATGTGTTTCTTGTGCCAATTTAGGGGCTATCGTGATATTTTTGCAGCAGGATGATCCGAAGACACGCAATGAACTTAGCTTAGATGTCGAAGACCTGTGCTAACCTAAAGTGTGGTTATCTTGTGATAGATTTGGACGTCTTCCATCCCTCGCTGGCTAAATGTCAACATAAAGTGATTGATTAATGGCGCGTTTCTATCACCTTGCTTCACACAGTGGAGTGTTATACTAATCCACATTGTCAATACAAATGATTCTATTGAGGTTTGAAGCTATCTAAATGTCGCGCCATCGTGTGAGCCAGCTGGAGCCAACGGATTCTTACTTTCTCGTCTATGTGAAGCCATCGAAAACTCTGTCACGGAAAACCACTCTTCTGAGCAAGAATTCACTTTTCTTTTTGTTTATTTCCAAGTGCGAACTGCTCAGTGCTTCAAGTTCTTGATACAAGTGGCAACAATGCTCTTCCTTCGTACAAGATTGAATTATAATATTTTCAACATAAACATTTCCAAAGACTGATATTCACTCCAATTACAATGTTTATTATGCGGTACAACGAAGTGCTTGAAGTCTTCAACCCGAATGGCTAGCGATTGTAATCACATACATCAAATCGCATTATAAATGCTGGGTATTTCTTTGATTGTTCCTGGAGAGGTATCTGACAAAAGTTTTGTGCAAGTTTGTTTGGGAAAAGCATTTGCATCTGCCATTGTCATTACTGACGTCATCAAAAAAGAGCATACAGTATGGATCTAGCTCTGTTTCAGCGTTCGCTTGATTGCAAATTGTACAAAGTCACGGAAAACCATCTTCTTTAAGGACAATAGTTAGAGGTGACACAAACAGTGGTGTCGATGATCCTGCGGTTCCAGCGTTTAGAATTTGTTGCAGCTATAGCTTCAGCTATGTCTTCTCCTCTTGGGATGTTCTATGGGCCTTGATTTGCACAATGGTCGTGTTACAAACTTGAAACGTTACTTCAAGTACGGAATATACAGGTGGACATGCGTCCAGGTAAAGAAGCTCGGGACAAACTGTCTACACATCGTGAGATCATATGACAGTTCTCATTTGTATCGGCGTCAGGATAGATAAAACAGTAAAGCCAAGAGCACAAGTCGCCAGAACTTGTAGAGCTCACTCAGACTCACACATAAATTATATTTTGAGTTTTGGACTCACTCGGTATCAGACTTACGAAACTTTTCTTGAGCCAGACTCACTCAGACTAGCAGTCACAAAAATTTGCTTCAGCCGGGCTCACCCGGTCTCAAACTCACCGAAAACTTTCTCACCCAGACTCACTCAGACTCAGACTTATGGCTCAATGTGTGTTTGAGTGAGTCCGAGTAAGTAGACTCATCAGTCCGTCAGCCTAAAAAATTAGCGTCTTCGACCGTGGCTCCACTGCTTTTTAGCAACAATGTCTGGCGTAATCGGTGATGTTCTCAGGGCCGTTTGGCATAGTCTCTTCGAAAAGAAGTTCTTTGAACACCCAAACTAGTAAGATCTGTTTTCATAGAAAAGGTGACAGCATATTATATACTAATCATGAGATGCCTGAAATAATTGGTGGGGGAGGTGAAGGCACCTCCTACGTGTTTCTCGCCTTTAGTTAATAAATAGTGAAACGAGGTATGAATGACACTGCTTTGGAATACCCGTACGTAGACTTTAGAATGAAGATAAATCAATGTAAGGCTGAAAATATTGCCGAAGATGACTAAATAGAACTTTAGGTCGACAAAAATGACAGAAACTCACTTCGACTCACTCAAGAATTATAGTTTTCGCTTAAGACTCACTCAGACTCACCATAAAGTTCCACAGCCGAACTCGCTCAGACTCCCACTCCAGAACATTTTCTTCAGCCGCACTCAATCGCACTCTGACTTAAAAAAATCTTACTCACGCGTACTCACTCAAGCTCAGGCCAAGGGCTCAGAGTGAGTCAGAGTGAGTCGATTCATGAGTGAGTTCACCGATTTATGCTCTAAAGTGACTACATCTTTTGAGAGAATGTTCATTCTTAGCTTCATCATGTTGGATCTTGAGCCTATAAACAAACATTTGACATGGTGCATGACCAATGCTTGTATCATGAAGTCATTCCCCACCAATTGTACATAAGCTGTTGTCCAGGTATGAAGTGCTAAAGATTATTCGTCATAAGTCTTTAATATTGTAATTTTACTATACCGCATCTCTTTTAAGTTCACCATTTCATTTATCAGTCTTACTGGAGCTCCGGTGTATATTTATGCAACTAACGCGTATATTTTACTTCCTTTTGAGACCAGTGCAGTTGGTAAAACATTTCTCCAAATCAAGTAGGCAGCCTCTTCTTCGCTAAAAGGGTGGATCTGCGAACCAATGTTTATTAGATTTTTTGTCACCTGTGAGTCTCCGTTGCTAGGCCGATATCAGAAATCAGAAAAGCAGAAATCAGAAAAGCAGAAATCCTTCATTGCTGTTTTCGCTGCAGTATCTGCACTAACTCTCGCTTGATGGTTCTCCTTGTTCTGCACAGCGTGCTTAGTAATCTCTTGGCGAACGCTCTCAAGGCATCCCAATAGGTCACCAATTAACTCGGGTGATCTTATTTGGACTTCCTTTTGACATTTCGTCTTCATACCAGAGATGACTAAATTTAAAATAGATAATTCAGGTATATCAGGGTCTGCTTACTGCAACGGACATCACTTCTCGTAGAAATACAATTAGTGATCCTCAACATTGGTGAGAAAATCACAGCATATCCATGGAGTGACTGCTGATGAGTGGGGCGAAGCATTCGTCCCTACGTCTTCGCTTCCGTTCGTGCGTCCATTCGTCCATGCGTCCATCCGTCTTTGCTTCCATCCATTTATCTGCGCATCCGTCTGTCCATCTCTGCGTACGTCCGTCCGTATGTGTATTCGTCCCTACTTTCGTGCGTCCGTACACCCATCCGTCTGTCTGTTCATTCGTCCTTGCGTCCGCCCAACCATTCGTCCATTCGTCAATCCGTTCTTCTGTCTATGCATCTGGCTGCTCGTCCATCCGTCCGTGCGTCCGTCCATCCATTTGTCTGCTTGTCTATCTGTCTGTCCATCTGTCCATCTAGCGAACACTTCAAGTACCGCCATCTCACTTATTTCATCATATATTCATCATGAAGAAGTACCATCATCCAGCGGACATTCCAAGAAGTAAACGACAGGCGGCTGCCTACTACTACTACAACTACTACTACTTCTACTACTACTACTACTACTACTACTACTACTACTACTACTACTACTACTACTACTACTATTAGTACTACCACTACTACTACTACTCCATATATTGCGGACGCAGGACGCACGGCTTCAAGGGGTTTGCGCCTAAATTATAGCTCTGTCCCACCGGTCAACATCGTTTCGATAAAAACCTTTAAATAAATAAACTTCACTTCACTGATCCCAGAAACCGTCCTGAGGGTTTATTATTCGGAGCTCGTACCACTTCTTCGCATTGTGACTGAGAAACAACCTCATTTTGTGTGCTTTGTCTTGCGACATCATCCTGCCAATCTTCTCACAAGCTTACTTGAAGAATTTAAGCCAAACACTTGCTGAGAAGGACGTCCCATTGAACGCGCTCGGCTCGAATAAATCATTTTCGGGACCAGTGTTAGCGCTTAGTATCTCCGTTACCTTATCTAGCAAATTGTTCATGCTGCCAAGTTTCTAGTGGCCGGAGTTTGCGACATCTTCATAAGCACCACATTGCACTTGGAAACAGCTTGTCACTTGTTAGCTATCTAAAGTATTTTTCATAGCTGTACATTTTAATATTGACTTGCCACATACCTCAGCAGATAATGTCCACCTTGTTGACCTTCGCATTAGTTGCAATGAGCCCCGCCGCGGTGGTTTAGTGGCTAAGGTGGCTTTCATTAGAATATAAAAGACGCCATAGTTGAGGGCTCCGGGAATTACTACCAACTGGGGTTCTTTAACGTGCACCTATCTCTGAGCACACGGGCCTACAACATTTCCGCCTCCATCGGAAATGCAGCCGCTGCAGCTGGAATTCAATCATGCGACCTGCGGGTCAGCAGCCGAATACCTTAGCCATTAGACCACCGCGGCGGCGAAAACCTGTCAAACATGCACTCGTTTTTAGTGCGCTGAAAGTCATAGTTGCTGGGACTTAAGCATAAACTTTAGTTACGGTTCCAATAACTTGTTGCATTGAGGTAGTTATTATTCTCCAGTACTTATCCGTACCTTACCATAAGAGTGACAAGAGCGATTTATCAAATTTCGTAATTCTAACGTTAATTACTACACAGCTATTCACATCCAGAGCACTTGGACTTATCGTTCTCTTCAAATCCGCCTTATATGTTGCTGCAGTTGCACAAACGGTGCCACGTATGGCCAGTGGAAGAGACAGTCCTATGCACTATCCCCAGCGACGCAAGTCTTCCACAGACAGCCCGTCCCTCTCCATTTTCGTATTTACTTTTGTTCTGTTTTACCTTCGCGATGCTTGATCGAGCTGCTCCACTTCCCAGCTATCTGTTTTGCTGTATGGTTATCTCTTAGGAAACAACCTTTTATGTTTTGGGGGGCTGTGCATGCAGGGAATTCATGGCGATTTTTTTATTTGTTTTGAGTAACCTAAAGCTTTATTGGGATGGTTTATTTTTTGAGGTTAAATACAGTAGGCCATGTTGCTCAATTTCTTTATCTCTTTTCATATTGCACAAGTGGTGCACATTGCAGTTTTGCGCGTGCATGGCAAAGCCTCAAAAGCGCACCAATGCATGGGCGTTTACTACATCTCTGTAATTATAGGACTCATTCATATCATAATCAAACTAAACGCCAAACTTAATTTCTTAAGGTTTCAGAAAGTAGATAAAACTGCGCGATACGCAGCCGAAGTACTACGATTAGGAGTAACATTGTTTCACATAAATTTTTCTTATATCCTAGACGGCAGTTCTATTAAAAGTAACAAGAATACTTATTACGATGAGACAGCACTCTTTCTTTCACTGTGCCCCGCCGCGGTGGTCTAGTGGCTAAGGTACTTGGCTGCTGACCCGCAGGTCGCTAGTTCGTATCCCGGCTGCTGCGGCTGCACTTCTGATAGAGGCGGAAATGCTGTAGACCCATGTGCTCAGATTTGGGTGCACGTAAAAGAACCATATAATCATATGGCGTTTGTGGGACGCTAAACCCCACATATCAATTAATTTTTCTTTCGTCATTTCTAACCTTATTCTGTTCTCCCCTACAACCAATCTGTCATGTCGACTTTGTCATCATCTCTCTCAAGTATATGAGCTTGATTTACTACCCTGCCCCCTGTTTTCAGTCTCTTTTGGGAGGATATTTAAAAACGTTAGCTACAGGAGCTAATTTGACGATGCGTTGGGGCCGATTTACCGCGTTATCTTTAAATGCTTGTGTTGGCTTGCTATCTTTACAAAAGAAAATCACCCCCTATGAGACGCACCCAAGTTTGACAACTCTTTTCTCATCAGCACGAACCCTCCCACCTATACTCTTAGATCCGTTGTAGTCTGCAATTATCAAAATTCCTTTTTATTCTTTCCCGGTACCTCACTTCACTCACCAGAAGTTTCTCTCTTGAAAGGAGGAGGATCGATGCAACTTCTGCAGTTATGTGGGCTATAAAGCATACATTGTTCCCAAAGCAGCAAACAGCTGCATGAATTCCAGAGCTCTTGTCTAAACTGGTGGTGATGGGCTATTTCAGCTTGTTACGAAAGCGAGACGCCAACATGGTCCTGAAGGTGCCATTGCTCTGAACTCCGCCAACCAAGTCATCAACCGTTTGGTAGCGTAGGTTTTCCAGCTCGCGACTGCTTCTGCGCAGAGCTTATAGACGAGTGGACGATACGACGGTGAGTTAAGGCAAGGTTTATGTACAGCATAGAACAAGAGGCGTTACATATTCGGCACTGGGGCCAACAGCTTAGGGACTCGAAGAGCCGAGATGTCTTCTCTGTCACACAGGTCTACTATTCGCGACGCGCCACAGGGCTTTTTTTAAGGCACCGGGTAGATCCTTTGAGTAACCAAATGTCCAACCAGAAGTGCCGCTGGCCGTGATGTCGGAATCCTCCAATGGAACCCGCCGCAGCTCGTGGTTGCAGCCAAGGACGAGTGACGTTCCCATGCATTGCGTAAGACTCGCCAGACTGGAATGCGCCGATTGCTTCAACGGGCTCGCGGACTGAGGGAGCTCGCGGTGCGTTGCGTGACAGACCGGCGCCGCCACTTGATGACATCGTTTGGTTGATCGCGTCAGGCGGGCTTGGTTGCTGGCCTTGACACAGAGTCAGAGTTTTCAGAGGCATTGACGTTCGGTGTGGACTCGCAGGCGTAACAAGCTACAACGCAAAACTTCTTTTCATACACCTTGGAAGTCTGGATACATGCTTTATTTCTGAAACAGCTCGCTCTGCTGGCCCATTAGCTGCCAAACAATACCGCACTGCAAATCAGGGCGTAATTTTGCGCGCCTCTTTCGATTTGTTGATTTGGTGACTCTTGAAGGCCTGTTCACTGTCTCTTACCAATACACACACATTGTCAAACGTGTTGTGGTTTAGAGAAGATATTGCACTAAAGATGTCCCTCTATTCAGTTTTGCAGCCGCTATCCTTGTGTACTTGTCGGTACACCGCATGAAGCATTTAGTTTTTTTACGTCTCTTTTGTGTGTGTTTTTTTAATTTAGTGACGCCCATGTAAATCACCTCGAATGATGCTTGAAACTGCTTTGGTAATGCTATGCATTGAGTTGGCTGTTGAAACCTTGTTTTCTTGATCTGCAATACATGACATGATTTCGCATGTATTTTTATGCCTTCCTTGGTATCAGGAATTGTGAATCTTTTGGTCATCTTCATTTGGCCGCTACGAACTATTGTGACTAGCCATGGGGCCTCTCTTGTGATAAACATCCCGAATAATTGAAATAATTGCAGGGGCCACTGCGAGCGCTTCGTATTATGTGCGTTGTAAAGCCTTAGTCCCTTACCAGAGTTTATTCGCAGTTACTGTGGTCCATTCGACACCAACTGGTGTCAACCTGAATCTGGAAATAGCATCGGCATAGACGACGACACCCTTTAAAGTCGAACTGTTGTTTCTCGCTTATGCGTCATGCGACTATTTTGAGCTTGAAAAGAACTATTTAGAGCCATAAAGCAACCACGACAAAAATAGCAAGTTTCGGACCAACTAATCACTGATATACATCAAAGAACATTTCATCCCAAGAAATGTCCGATGGGTGAGTTAGCCACACTGATATACTCATAACGCAATGACAACCGACATTTTGTCATAAAGCTTGAGTGAAAAGTGCAGTTAGGATTATTATATTCGACAGACAATATAAAACAATTGTATTGTATATCCGCAATGGTGGATCAGTGGCTGAGGTGCTCGGCTGCTCATCAGGAAGTCGCGGGTTGAATGCCGGCAACAGTGGTCACATTTCGATGGGAGCAAAATTGTAAAGGCCCATGTACTGTGCCATGCCAGTGCACATTAGAGAACAGCATATGGTCGAAATTTCTGGAGCCCTTACCTGGGTCGTTTCACATGATCATGCTATGGTTTCGGACGTAAAAGCTCAGGTAATAATACGAAAACTTCACGGACGGCACACACACACACTGGGAATCTCTCTTATTTATGCCAAAGGCCTCGAACAGTGTTCTGGCTCAATGCTTGCTACCTAAGTATTATGCTTTCAAAAAATGTGATAGATCCATTCATCATAGAAAGCAGTGAAACGCGAAACCAAAACCTGTTCTCAAACAGGTGTTTGATGTTTAGTGTACATTGATATAGGAGAGCTTGCACAAGGTGTACAGGTGTTTTTGACAGCTATAGCACCGTCTAAAGTGACTGCGCCCACCTTGACGGATAGCGTTACATTTACAACCTGACGACTGACGTCCATCATTAGTGAATAAACAAACTCTTGTAGTTTTAGATGCGTTTTGCAGGTGTAGTAATTATTGGTGAGAGCGGAACCAGATAGAGCGACGTGACACCCAGAAGAACGTAACTTATCGGACGCCGAACTTCGACTAAGGTCGCCAAATTACCACCAGTGCTCAATAAGAGATGAATGCAGTGCGCGTCATGTCTTTAGGCATTGCATTAGGCACACAATTTCTCCGCGAGCGAGTGTCAGCAGGTAATGCGAAGTTGCAACAGGGAGAAGCAGGTGCATGGCTATCTGCGCTGCAAAGCTATGCATTGATGTTATGAGCGACGCCGACACTTGGGGTAACGACGCCAGCGAGGGGTGTGTTAAGGCGTAGACTAAACTGCACTTCTCCTATGGGAAACGCACCGGATGAGATGATAGCTTAGAAACAACATGTTGAAGGAAATAATCGTGGAGGCCAAGTTTACATCACTTTAGCAAGAACGCTTTGAGATGACAGTGGCAGATATAGAAGGCGTAATTTTGGCGCGAAGCTCCCTAAGCCATGGGCCGTGCGTCCGGGGTATTTGTAGTGGTAGTAATTCGTCGTAGTAGTACGTAGCCATTTCCACAGCAGGAGTCGGACTAGGGCTGTGCGCCACCACCGCCGCCCTTTTTTGCTCACACCGTTCGCGCCTCCGCCAAAGTTCCAAGAAAGGCACGCTGATGCCGATACCGCACAATAATAAGCGGCGCCCCGCTGTTTCTCTTACTTTTACCCGAGTGGGAATATGGGCCCAGAGATACTTGACTTCACCTTTTTCTCCAGTTTTATTATTCTTGAGAGTGGCTTTTGCGGTGTCTTGACTGCTTCTTAGTTTTCTGTATGCATGCCAAGTCTATATAAGGGCCTGAAAACAGCTTGTGAAGATACACAGTTGAGTGTGTTGTTCATTCTTGGCGTTTCTCATTCTTATGGCGCCCTTCGGGATGCCCGAACGGAAATTCACGTAAAATAATCAAGCCACATACTCTAGGTGGTTCATATGCTAAAAAAATTGCCCGCAGCTTCCCTCGGGGGAACACTGAGGAGGATGCGGAGCATATAATTGGTTAACGGGGTGTTAAAGTGCTACTTACTTGGGTCGATGGCTAAATAAGTTAACGTGGTTGTGAAATGGGGTGTTAAATTGCGACTTACTTGGGTCGATGGCTAAATTGGTTAACGTGGTTGTAGGAGGGGGTGTTAAATGAGTGAACACGTACACACGTATGCGAAAGGGCAGTGCTAGTCGAAGGGACGTCGATCATTGTGTTTGTGGATTCGTTGGAATTCATTTCACCGCGACCTTGGACGTCGACGCGCCGTACAAACCAACCGACGAGCGGCAACTGAGCGAGCGAGCGCCGACCTTGAGTATATATACAGCGCGACGGCGCATGCACTGTCAGCTGTTGAATGTTCTCGAAGCGCGACGGCGCATGCGCGTCCACTGGAGAATCAGGAGAATTGTAGAATGTTCTCGAAGGGGAGAAGCGCGCGCGGCGCAGATGGTGGGTGACGGTGCATGCGCGCGTCAGCTGTCGAATGTTCGAGAAGGAGGAGAAGCGCATCGGCGCATGCGCGCGCGTCAGCTGCCGATGTTCTCGAAGCGCGACGGCGCATGCGCGCGCGTCAGCTGCCGATGTTCTCGAAGCGTGACGGCGCATGCGCGCTACATTATACAGCTAGCGAATGTTCGTGAAGAGGAGAAGCGCACGCGGTGTGTAGAGGAGGAAGGGTGCACAGATGGTGGAGAGTGAAGCGCGCGCGGTGTGTAGAGGAGGAAGGCATGCACAGATGGTGGAAGAAGGAGGAGGAACCTTGCCAACGGCGCCGCACTACAAGCCTCGAGTATTAGATGCTCCGCATCTAAAATATCAGTTGCAAATTGTTTCTACACTGCTTTTCATTCATTCGCCACCCACCCCTAGTGTTTTCCTCGTGTCTCGCAGGAATGTCACGTGCGATGAACTTGTCATTTCACTGCATTTTGTGTTTCGACTGCGCAAGTGGGAATAAATAGAGTGTAGCCAAGAAGTTGTAAATCCTGATAACCTCAACGCTTATTGCTCACGTTGCACAGATGCTTTATGGAGACATAAATGTCGAAGAGCCTGTGAAAATCGCACTAAAGAGAGTCTTGTGTAATCCAGAACGAAACCAATGAAAAAAGCTGCACAATAATCATTCTTCCAACGAAACAATTCTATACAGCGACGAGAACGCAGATCTTCTTAACAATGGTGAGCCGGCTTCGATGGTTTTTGTATATTTTTGTTGCGAGAAAAATTATATGCACGCTCTCGGCAAGCTTTCATCACTTCTGTCGTGTTGTTTCTTCACCTCTGTCATCACCTCTGTCATAAAGTCCCAAAATTTTACTTCTGTACACACACTGTATGACGTTGCCGGGGATTAAATCTCCCTAGCACTATAGTGAGGAACATTGCTTAAGCATAGATAAAACAAGCTGCCCATCTCCATCTCACGCAAGGCGCATGCGATAACATCCCTCCGCTTGCGATGCCTTCAGTAAACTGCTCCTCAACCAGAAAACAAGGGCTGCCTGTGTTTTGCTGGACAAAGCAAAACGAAGGGATCCTCAGGTAGGAGGCTGCATGGCTCCATCCGCAACTATGAACTTCGAATATAAAGTAATTATTGCGAGTGCTAGCATGCGCTAGCACGTTCACTATTTCAGCAGGCATCAGCGAACGGCTTCTTCCCCCTTCTACACGCTAGTTTCATGTACGAGCCCTGCTTTTTTCCCGGAGCTGCTGCAATCCCATACTTTAGCGTTTTTCGGTTTCACGAGATCAGATGAAAAGGAGTTAGCAGCAGCCTAAGTTCGTTATGAGGCAGTGAGCCCCTATCGCATGGTGTAAAATGGGAAGTCTCGGAAAGGTTTTCTCGTCATAATACTGTTGAAATAGCCTCACACTTAGCGTGCCCTTCTCAAAAATTTCAGTTCGACACTGTTCTGAAATTTTTCAATGCTCACGACACCTTCGTAGTGGATATTGTTTGGGGTATTCAAATGTTATAGCAAATTTTCCTATTTAGATGCGCTCTTTCTCAAGTTTTGTAAGGATGCTTATCGCAGTATGTTCAGCAAAAACATAATATAAGTGGAACCCATTACAACCTTGCTACAATAAAGATATATTCCATCTCATTCGTCCCACGAAGCGCTTATGTAAAAGCGCCATTCCAAGTGCAATATTAATATTTCTTGAGCCAATTCATTGAGAAGCGAGTAGAAGCTACAATAAAGGGGCTAAAATCTAGAGTTGCCAATGACGTTTTAGTGAAATTCGCCAAATAACGAACGAAAAGTCACCAAATGTTGCCATTATTCTTCAAATGTTGCCAAAAAGTCCGCCCTCAAAATATGCTGCGGGCCTAATAATAAACAATTTTAATTACGTATTGCCCCCCATTGTATGGAACATTCATAACCCCTAAATAATACGGATTGTTTTAATCAAACTTTAATCACCCAATTGATCCTGGTCTCACTGGGCTTGAATCCAGCTTTGGAGTCCCATCACCAGCTACACCAACGAAAGATTCAGAAATGACATGGGTGCACCAGCAGCTTCTCTTAACGTTAGCGCCTAACAAAAATTTGTGATGGTTTCATTTGTATCGAATGCAGGGTGAAACAGTCGCAACAACAAGAAAGGGATGGCATGTGTAGCCTTCGTACAGTTTACATACTCGTCACAGTGGAATGATGTGTCGGATAATTGCACAACCTAATTACAAAACAACAGAAATAAATCCGCAAGGAGCTCAAAGGACTGTGTAGCTGCGGCAATGCCTGTACCACGCTTTTTGTGCAGCCATGCTTACGCCACACATTCACCTCAATGCAGTTTGTGAAGCCTGCCAAAGGAAATAGACTTCTTGGCCAGCCAAAAAAGCATGTTTACAAATATACAATTTGCATACTAAATGAAGGAGTACTACCGTAGCGAAGAAGTTGAGAAGCTATTGCGAACAGTGGGAGCTGTGGTCGCAATACATGGCCTAAAAAGAACCTAAAAAACATATACCACCGCTTCGCGGCACGTGAAGAACTCCATTGACGTTAATTTTGATGGAAAGTTGCTGGTGGACTCACTGCGCCAGTTCCTCAAGGATATAGGTCAATTAACAAACATAACAGACGTAGTTAATCACGCGTAAAGTACGCCTTCTTCTAAAAGGTATAAAGTTATGAAAAAAAATGAAAAGGTGTTCTTGCCCCTTTGTTTCAAAGGCACTCGGTGTAGAATACTTAACACAGTCGAGACCAAAGCCAAAAGTCGCGAAATTTTTGGCAGTTCGCCATTCATAAATTTGATTGCAACGAGCTTCTCGAATTCGCCACCTTGGCGAAAAGCAGCCACAAGTGCCAACCCTGCTAACAACTATTACTTGCCTTCGCTACACTTGTAAAAAAAATCAATTCAGGTTCTATAGGTCGATTTGCCCTGAATACATTATGTCCTCATCGTTTGTTCTTGATGGCCAATCCTCCTCGGATCCTGAAGCTATTGGTGGAGAGATCGCGCTATAGGTGGCAGCGCCATCCCCACGCCAATGTGGATATATGAAGTCGGCGGCCCGTATACTAACACACACAGCGGCGCATCGCTGCGTGCGGTCTGAACCGATTGTCGGCGGATAAAACTCGTTGACTACAGTTCACTGTTCTTATGTACGCTCCTCTCTACTGAATAGATGCACAACAGTTATGCAA
The DNA here is from genome assembly GCF_013339725.1 of Rhipicephalus microplus. Taxonomy (NCBI): domain Eukaryota; kingdom Metazoa; phylum Arthropoda; class Arachnida; order Ixodida; family Ixodidae; genus Rhipicephalus; species Rhipicephalus microplus. The sequence goes on along the minus strand of NC_051173.1, from coordinate 64,250,802 downwards.
CATCACATTACCCGCGAACAAACCGTATTCAACCTTTCGTAGGTATGCACGCCCAGGGTCACTCTCTTACTGCTTCCGCCCTGAATCACGCCTTTGTTTTGTCGTTTGTATGCGTTTGGCTTGCATTCCGCGTGCTACGCACTGTTGTACAGCGACTGAACTACCCATTTATATCTTTTCCATCCGTATGCATACCACAAAAAAGAAAGAAAGAAAGATCGTAGAAAGCTCGCACATATTCGCAATTAGTTCAGTACCACAGTTCTCACCTTGCACACCTGCTTTTTTCTCTCATTCTGTTCCCCTCGAAATGTGGGACAGTCAATCAGTTTAGTCACGAAAGCTCAGTGGCTGACGGCGCTTTGCGATAAGCTGCGTTTACCACGTGTACGCGCATGTTCTTGCACCAGCAAACATGTTAAATAGTAAGAAGAGAGCTTTCATCAATGGATTACGTGCGTGAAGGTGCTTCAACAAAAGCCTGGCTAATGGGCCAAGCATGTTATTTTTTTTCCGACAAAATATTACCAGTGTCTTCTATCGGTCACTAACACTGCCACACAAACACTGAAAACAATGTAAAAAAAGATAAAATTGTCAGAAGGTATGCCGTCTGAAATAATTTTCAACGTCTGGGCTCTTTAAAGCATTCTTCAACCGAGGCACATGATTGCGCACGGTAACTTTGTTTTTTAAGTACAGCGTGAATACCGAAGTCTCATAGTTTATGTGATAGTAATATTTCAATGTAGTGGTACAACGGCCAGAATAACACAGTTAAGGCTCCTCGCATAATCGATAAACTACAATGCATTAGTTGTACACCTACCAACAGTGTTCAAATGATTGGCTTAGAGCCAGTTTTTTTTACAATTGAGTTGCTCTAAATGCTGAATTCACGCGGCATTTATTAGTCCTCATGCACCCCGCCTCGGTGGTCTAGTGGCTAAGGTACTCGGCTGCTGACCCGCAGGTCGCGGGTTCGTATCCCGGCTGTGGTGGCTGCATTTCCGATGGAGGCGGAATTGTTGTAGGCCCGTGTGCTCAGATTTGGGTGCACGTTAAAGAACCCCAGGTGGTCTAAATTTCCGGAGCCCTCCACTACGGCATCTCTCATAATCATATAGTGGTTTTGGGACGTTAAACCCCAGATATCAATCAATATTAGTCCTCATGTTTGGAAGGACGTCAATAGCATTTTGCGACGTGCATAAAACAAAAAGCGCCACCCACTCTGAAATTGTTTTGGGCGAGACAACAATAAACAGCACTCTGATAAGTTGCACTTGCCGATATTACTACATGCATTAGCAGCCGAGCAAAACCTAATGCTTTCATACACCGTTTCAGTCATCCGTAAAAACTGTTACACCCGCGCTGACATGACCAGGCACACTTTGAGAACGTGCATTACGTAGGCGCACATAGAAGCACGACGTGGCTAGCAGACGACGCAATGACCAATGTACACTTGACCGTTTCGGCCATTCTGTTTGATCTCTCGGCCAATAGCAAATGCATTCATCAATTACTTCAACGCTTTTTTACCCATAACGACAATACTCCTCCATTTTCCTCGTGTAGCAAACTACCTGCTCTTCCTAATCTAGAAAAGAGCTCCTCTCAAGTATATATAGTTATACTATTTTTTCAGTTACGAAAGACTCTAGCCCAGACGTTAAGCTTATTATAATTCTGGAATAGTACTTATTATGGTGTGCTAATTGCTTCGCCGTAATATATAAAAATGAATCTCTGCTACAGTTCCCCAATTGTGGAAATTAGCAAACGTCGTGTTCTTAGTTCTGGAAACAAGCAAGTACGAAACTATAGGCTAATATCTACGCTTTCTATTCAAGTTCCCAACTTTTAAAGCGCATAATCAAAAATTTTATATAGAATACCAAAACGCACACACCATACTTTTGCGATCACAGCATGGCTTTTGTGCTGGCTACACAGTTTCTTGAATGTATGCACGGCATTGTTGCTTCCCTTAACGGCTGAAGACAGACTCATAACTTATATATTGACTATTCTAAAGATTTTGACATAGTTCGCCATGACCAAACTTCTAGCTTCTTTAAAAGTTTTGGTGACAACAAAGCTGCTTGGATAGCGAGTCACTTGCGATGGCGCTAAATTTTTTTAACATTTAACCATGCACGGTCATTTGACGTTGAGATCATATCAGGGTTGTCTCTAGGCTGTGTGCTTGGGCCAATTTTGCTTGTTACTGATATGAATAATTTAGCCGAGATTATCAATAACACCGAAATAAACTTGCAACGTATTTAAACGACTGCGTTATTTGTAATATCATCGATAATGCTTAAGCGCGAGATGCGCTCATTGCTCCCTTTTTGTCGTTTTGTAATAGGATCAAAACATAGTGATTGTCGAATAACCGCAAAAATACTGTAGTCCCAAGCATTTCAGTTATGAAATCGTCGCTTCATTTCACATATACTTATGACGGTGGTGAATATTTGTCTTTACTCCTACTATGTCTCAAAAATTCAAACAGATTTTTCTAAATAAATAGGACATATTGCTGGACATTAGGACATGTTGCTATCCCTTGAATTGCTTCGCCATTTCGGGGAAACAGGTTTTGTTGTCTAAATTTAGGGAACAAGTTGCTATCCCTACCAACTCTTGAATAGTGACCCTACCCCTCTCCCCTAACCACGCCACACCACCGCCAATTCGATGGACCCCACGCCACCCCATTGACACGCCACTGCTGAAGGGGGAATGCCGGCGTGCCGCCGCTGGCGATTTCTGTATCGGCGAACAAGTCGAATCCGGACTGAAGAAACGGCACGCGCACTCATTTGTATTGAGCAGAAAACCCATACCTGTTCATCATGAATAAAAAGATAGTTGTTTCTTGTGAAATAACTTACAGAGACGAGTATTGGTGACCGAATCTTCAATAAACTTTGCCTTCAGTTTGATGCTTACTAAAAAGTTTAGTACCAGAAAGACGCACTATGAGCACTATCTGACCAAAGAGGGTTGCGACGTTAAACTCGATGGGCGTAACCTCCTTTGTTTTAGCAAGGTTTAGCGAGGGTTGGGCCGCTCTGCCATGAACTAGTGGTGGTGAAAGGTGGGAACTAGACACAAAGCGCAGGCCGAATGCGCGTGTGCCTGTGGCGCTCTTCTAGTCCAGCCATGTCACCTCTTGTTCAGCCCTTGGAATGTCCGCTGGATGGCGGTACTTCTATATCATGAATATATGATGAGAATATGCGAGATGGTGGTACTAGGAGTGTTCACTAGATGGACGGACAATTAGATGATGCACAGACGGTGAGACGGACACACACGGACAGACGAACGGACGAACGTGTGAACGGACGGACGCATGAGTGGACGGAAGCGCGAACGCACATACGAACGGACATATGGACGATTACACAGATAGACAGGCATGGACACAGACATGGACGGACGGCAGCAAGAACGAACAGATGGACGGCAGCGCAGACGGACTGAAAGATGCTTCGCCCCAGTCATCAACATGATTCAGTGGAGATGCTGTAACTTTTAAAGCCTACAAAGCGTGTGGCCATTGCGCAATAAATAACGTGCCTGGCATCTGATGTGCAGCCAGAGGCCCCGGGTTTGACTACCATTGAAGAAACTTCTGGTTTTTTCTCTTCTGATCGCACGTATCCTTTAGGTAATTTTCGGGTTTTAAACACGCCAGTGAGGTTTTCATGAACCCCGCCATAAAATGTGTTTTAAAAACAGGGTGCACATCAGCAGGACTTCCAGTACAAAGGCTGGTGTAATCCCGGGAAACTGTTAAGCAAGCATCACGTTTCATTTTTTTCTGTGCGTGACTAGTGCGCTTATCTTGGCGAGGAAAATTGGGATATTTTCTTTCCAACACATACATGACTTCTGTCTGAAACGCTGAACTTGCGTTCTACTTCGGAGAGTTGTTGCACAGGTAAACGAGACCCAGCAGTACGCCTTAGAGATAGCTCATCCCCTTGAGCAAAATAACCAAAACGCTATTCTTTCACCTCTTGTGCCAAATTCTTCTCAATCACAGACAAGTCACCACAAGTCATCCTGCTTTTTCAGCTCACTCTGTTTGAAGAGCAAAACCTACACCAGGAAGAAGCACTCTGCACCAGAGCTCTGTACAGGACTACGTCACATGATAGTAAAACCAGGAATCTTTTATGGAACCTCCAGCGCAAAAGATATCTCGAACGTATTAGAGTGCACGTGAACAAACTCATTGGGACAAGGAATGTGACCAATACGAGTTATGCCAACACACCATTTCAAGCCGACTATTCCTTCAAAAACGAGATGTATGATGCTTATTTGAACTTTCCAGAATCATGGATTCTGTCACTACTAATGCAAGCGATCAAGACAGACAGGCGAAAAAAAAGAAACTCCAGGCACCACCTTTTGCTGAGCAACGCAAGTATTACATTTTACGTGAAACGCTAGATTAAATTCCCCAAGGTATTGTCATATGGTCTGCTGCCACTAAGAATTTCTTGCCATCGAGTGTATAGCGTGTATTTAGTGGATTGCCGTCTAATTGTGTAAGACAAGAATTCACCCACATCCTCCGAGTCGTGCGAACGGCTGTTCCAAACATAAAGTTCCAACACAAGCAGTTTTATTTCAGATATTTATTTACATTCTTCCTACCTTCCACTACTTTTTCATTTCCTACCCTCTTTTTTCCACCAACTACAGCAAATTTACTTGTATCACTGTATCTAAACATATATTCAAAGCATATCCACACAGTGAATAATGAGTAAAGTGAAACCCCTGTCTCTCTTTCTGCCTGCCTGTCTATCTGTCTGTATATCTGTCTATGTGTATGTATTTCCTTCCGTACGTACATCCACCCATCCGTCTGTCTGTCTGCTCCAATCGCACTGGAGCACGCATCGTCACTAACTTCGTAGATATGCTATGAATTTCTTATTAAAAAAGGGTGAACTATCCTCTTTCATCGTAAACCATACGGAAACAACCAACCCCATCTGGTGATATTATTTGCGAAACCGCCATACACACAACGCCACCTACTGAGCAATTCATAAACTAGAGGTGGCTGCATACACACTACCAATGCAGCACACAACGTCAAGCTAATGTTGCCTTTAGGGCGGTGGTTTGTGTTGCCCACGCTTGCGCTGACGTTGCCATCGTGGCACTAAAATTGGGGGGTGCCGATGACTTTCGCCAGAAGTATAGGTTGGTTGGTCACCTTTCAGCCGGTGCTGGGCTTTCACCAGGAACAATGGGGCGAGTTTGCCGCTGTTCCGCTGCATTTTTGTCGATATCGACTTAGCCAATATTTTTTTCCGGAACAATTGGCCGAGTTTCCCATCGTTCCGCCGTACTTTAGCAGATATGGGCTTATCCGGTGACTTTCACTGGCAACATTCAACCAAATTTGCTGCCATCTGACCATCTTCTGCTGATATTGGCTTAGCCGATCGCTTTCCCTGGCAACATTGGGCCCGGTTTTCTGCCTTTCTGCCGTACTTTGGCCGCCATATGCTTAGCCGATAACTTACACTGGTAACATTGGACCGAGCGTTCCGTCATTTTTCCGTGTGTAAGAATCGTCAGCTGAAGGCTTTCACAAGCAGTATTGCATCTTTTTTCTGTGTTGTTGCTGCTCTTGAACTAATGTTGGATGGATCAATTGTTTGATTTCCTCGGTGATGCTTAAATACTTTCTTGTCTTCCCTCACAAAGTTATACTGCACTTTGCGCACACGAGAACTTTTCGTCAGCAATAGAGGGAAGAATTTTGTGGCCGAAATATTGCAAGCCTTTTTGACACACTATTATTAAAATCTCATCTAGACAAGCATTACGTAAATTATGTTTATTTATCGACGTACGTATTGATCCGACGTCGAGCATCTTTAATGCACGTTTCATTGCCGGAACATCGCACGTGCGCACATCACATGGTGCGCGTCGAGCGCGAGCAAGTTTTTTGCTCTGCGACTAGGACTCTGCATTCCGCCGGCGGATTTCGAACAAGTTCGCCTTTCCTACTGCCAGATTTAAGGCAACCCACTCCGTGACGGTGGGCTGCACGTGCTCCGTCTTGCTGAGACAAATTTCACGGGAACTCTGAGAATGCGTTCCCGTCATTTCCGGTACAATCGGGCACCTATGTTGTCATGAGGTGGTATCTGTCTAGTCACCCTGGTAATTGTTAACATGCCTAAAATGGCATCGTTTGACTGTGCTGGACGTGCTGCTGCTGGTTTGCTTCTCACTTTAAGTGACAGTGAGAGCACTAGTTCTGCCAATTAGCAGCAGCAAGGACTATGAGCCGTACGCGCTATACAAAACAAAGCATAAGGAAATGTTTCCTCACCTGCTTTATGCACGCCCGAGGATAATCGGCTACGTTGAGGAAGTTGCTGGTACCGGTTTAGTGACGTATGCATAAACAACTTCCTGAGTTACCTGTTCTGGAGCGATAAGTTCCACTCGCAAGTCTAACTTGCTGCAATTCTAGGGCTTGCTTCAGGACTTCGGCGCCCGCTCCACATCTGCCAGCGGAATTCAGCAATAGTATTTTTGCTACACGTCGTTGTGGTCTTGTGGTTATGGGGCTTTATTGCTGACCCGAAGATCAAGATATCTCATTTCACCTTCTCTAACCACATTTTCAAAGAAGGGAAAAATGAGACCCGCGTGCTTATAATTAGGTGTACGTCAGACAATCCGCGTTTTGAGACGTTTGGGTGGTATTAGAAAGGTAAGCTCAAAGTCTCATGAAAAACACTACTCGTCCTAAATAATACGAGTAGATTTCTTCATGATCTTTTTTACACTATAGCATTGACATATAACAATATGCAATACACTATGTAATAATGGGATGATGCTTTTTGCACTTCAATGCTTGTTGCCTATAAGCTGTAGAACGCAGCTCCATGGATAGGTGTACTCGTGAAAATATGTGTCGTGCTTACGTTGCACGTATGATTCGGGGAACGAAGTATCGCCGACTGAGTAGCTTACAATCTCTTCCTAGTTTTTTTTTCTTTGACAAAGAATAACCGTAATCGCAGGCACAGACACTTTAGTACCACAAAAAGGGCTTTCAATTGTCTGACTAACTCGCATTTGATAGCCACCAGAAGTCGACGTTACTTAAGTATTGACTCTTTATACTACATCATATATACCAGTTGGTCATGGCCCACTTTGAATGTACGTCTCTTTGGTAAACGTTTTGCCATTGGTCGGTCAACATGCCTAATATATTTTGTGTCAGCATTCGTCTAGACAGTTTTACACGAATACTTTTAGTCAATAAGTATGTAGCGTACTCGCCCCACGGAAGCGCGAAAAGACGGCACCTACACTCCTTGAAGTTTGGCACAAGACTAGTTCATTTTCCAACAAAAACAGGCTTTGAAAGCGACTACCAAAAGAGGCGTGGCTGCGTATCTTCCGCGGCCCTCCGGAGATAGCGTGAGGCATGTTGGCCGCGTCTGCGCCGTGCGCCTCGGCATACGAATTGGTATGCGCACACAACTTATAAAATTATCGCGATCACCGGCGTCATCGCCCGCTAGAAGGGGTCCACCCCCTTGACCGCGGAGCCTGGGAAAAAAACGAGCTAATGAGCGAGTTAGTCCATGCGGTGAGCCGGTTTCACGTGATCGAGAGAAACGACGTCCTCTCTGTCGCGAACACGAATGGTCACAGTTTTGCGCGACCGCGAAAGCACGCGGAAGGGCCCGTCATACGCCGAAGTCGATGGCGCTTTCACTGTGTCATGTCGCACGAACACATGGATTGCCTCATTCAGGTCTTGGAAAGAAAACACTCTTTGGTTGCGGCTGACGCATGGCGCGCAAGGTTGCAGGTGCTCCAACTAGAAATGTAGCCTTTCCATATGTTCTGAAGGTGTCGGCGTTCAGAACATATGGAACAACTACACAGAAGGTAGGCATAACATTAGGCATTCAGTGCACCAACCAACCCTGAAATCTCATTTATAACACCATCTCCAGTACATCGCTTCATCTGCTGATTGTGTGACGATAATGTTCGTAGACTCTTCATGTAACGAAGAGAAATCTGACCACTTTATTCTGAGCGAGATCTAGTAGACTACATGGACAGTTTCCAGTCTATACGTGTGCGCGTATTCACACACACGCGTGCTGTGTTTAAGCATAAAGAAGTGCATTTACTTATGTGACATAACATAATTTCAACCCATGAAATCAGTAAAAAATATCAGCAAGGCGTGTTCTTAATCTATTTTAGTCTAATACTTGATCAAACTATAGTTATGTCATCGAGAAAAACGGGATGGAGTCAAAACATAATTTTTCTGTCGTTAGAGTGCTTTTATTTACCTTGACGGACCACAAACTGACCAGTCACCGAACATGGACTATTGGCATGCGAGCATCACTGGTCCTAATAATTTAATTTAGGTAATCGCTGATTTATATTGAAAAGCTGGCGTCTCAGCTCCCAAACTGCACCGTAATACCATGGACAATTTATACTTGGTCCTAATTGGCGTGCCTGTGAACGCTGATAGTGGTCCAGAAAACTAGTCAGAGCCGAGAGTTCATAACGAAAGTATATTTTGAAGTACGGCTGAACAAACAAGACACAAATATGCACACTCAGCAATAATCAAATCCAATGCGTCTCCAATTACAAGTTACTCAAACAACTGGCTACAGAACACAAGCAGATACACTCAAAATCATGAACACAACCAACAACCAACACACAGTGCAACCATAAGCATTAACCAACCAAGACACTTACCGAATAAATGTCTATAAGAAATTCAGTGCAAAGTTCTTGAAACAAAACTTCAATGCTTCTCTTCGAGGAAACTCTCACTAAAATTCCAGAGCTGGTTGTCGCCTCGCTGAGGTTTCTCTTCAAGGAAACTCTCGCGTCGTCGCATGTCGAATATCCGCACTTCAGTAGCACAACTTTTTCTCCGGTAACACGTCGGCCACTTACGCACTGCGACTGCAGAACACGTTCTCGCTCACAGAAGGTAGACACTCACTGTTCTACTTCTTGTAACACTAGCCTTCAGCTGCAGGTGGAAAAACCCTTCATCTCCTTTTTGTAATGTCGTGCATTACATGTCCTAAATTCAAAAATATGAATCTTGGAGTCATAAACCTCCGATCAGTTTCGGTTTCGCGGGATGTGTGGCGTAGCGCCACGCAACGTTATATTGTGTGGCAGCTTGGGCTAGTTGGTATGGCATGACGAAAGTTATAGCGCGAGAACAAAAAGACGACACAGAGACAAGTGTCCTTCATGTTTTTTGTCTCAGTGTCGTCGTTTTGTTCTCGCGCTAAAACTATCGTCAGGCTATATTGTGTAATCATTCCTACGTGCTGCCGTGCAATATCTCAAGTAAGAGTCCCCTTTTCGTTCTCGGCCTAGCGTAACGCTCCTTACAGTGCTCCGGTGGTAATGCGCTCATTGTCTTCGTCGGGTGGTGCATCCGGCAGCGATACAACAAATGGCGTCTAGATGAGCATACGTAAGCATCTCACGTACTTCGCCCGCATTCCATGTCAACTTTCTACGCAGACAGCCACATCTTTCTGGCGCATTTACTGGTTTCCACCGTACTTACATTACATGCTTTAAAATGCATTCATCTTTTTGCGGCCACGCCCTGCAAGTTCGGCCAACCCTTGCTGGACCAGCGATTCGCCAACGCATACTGGCGACTGCCATATTCCGGTGCTTCAACATTCCAGCATGATTTCCATGAATGCTCCTCCGCCGTTTTTGCAAACTCCGGGCCTTCCTCCCAAGCCTTGGGCTAAATGGCGCCATGTCTTTCAGGCGTGCGTCAACGTGGCCTCTGGAGACACCGCCCGGCCCACTCCAAAGAAAAGTTTGCTACTTAACGCACTCTAAGTTTAGGACCTTGATGTCTACTTTAAACTACGAAATGCACAGGACCAGGTGTAACGTGGAGACGGAAGTCGGGTTGAAGGCGTGCAGGATGAACACATCGCAGTACTTACTCTACTAGAAAACCACTTCAGGGCTCCAAGCAATGGATTTCTAGAGCATCACTACTTCAAAATGCGAACAAAAATATGGCGGAAATCAGTTGATGACAAGGTTTTCGCTTTCCAGGCAATGGCGAGCAAATGCAACTTCCGCGCCTCCACAATTTTAATGGTGTGCAATCAGCTGTTCATCGAAATAACCGCACTAAATGTGCGAAGATACTCTTGCAACTGGGTGTTACCCTTGATTTACAGCATGCAATTCAAATCGCGAAGAAAAAGGGGCGGGCCGAACTCTAAATGCAAGAACTTGTGAGCGCTTAGACTGACAAGATCAGAATACGTCCGGGTCCTCAAGAGTGCCGCTAAAAACAGAAATGGCCTTCGGCCTCCCCTACACAACTCGGCAGGAAGCCAAAATGGCCATGGTCATCAATACTTTCATTCTACTACATCAAATTTTTCAAGCCACCAAGATATACCGCATTGAGGTGTCTGCTATAATTGCAGATCTCATCAACAACACGCAAATCTTCCTAAGTGTCCAGCCCGCAACCGCACCTGTTCTGCCTGCAGGACGCGAGATCACTACTGAGCTGTATGCCGCTCACTAAATATCAGCACGTCTCAACAGAACGTAGCTGAAGTACAAGATACTGCTGTAACAAAAACAGTTACTATCCTAAACATTTATGAACACTAGAGCCATCCATCGCCGCTCAAGATTACTGCTCAAATTGGTCAAGTCAACATTTCTTTTCTTTTCAATACCGGTTACCGTATTATTGTAGACCAGACTACTTCACTCATATGTTGTTCTTAAGGACTGTTCGAAGAAATGCATTCTTGACGTCGGATATTTCTCTACAAACGTTCGGTACAACGATACCACAGCTGCTGTAACATTTTACGTGCCGAAAGAGGGTTCTTCACTTTATGAGTTGGATGTCATTTCAAGCCTTCACATACTTATCGACGATGCAACATTGTCCTGCTCACAAGATTCAGGTTCAGATACTCCAAGATTTACTGCCAATGTTTCTTCTGAATTTCATCACCTGTTCACCCAGAAACTCGGACTGGTGAAAAGCTACATGTACTAAGTGAAACGTCGTCCAGGTGTGCAGCCAGTCACTGCCAAATTTCACAGACTGTCGTTGCTGCTTCGAGAACAAGTCTTCAACAAACATTCTTGTCTTGCGAAATTGGACGACATCGAACGAGTTTCAGCATCAGATTGGGTCTCTCCACTGGTCGTGGTGAAGAAAAACGATTCCTTGAAACTCTCTATAGACTTTCGTGAACCAAACAAAGCTATTGTGGTTGTTGGGTTTCTCTTACCCCACATCGAAGAACGTCTCCACCAACTTCTAGGTGCTGTTTACTTTTTGAAGCTAGATCTTGCGTCAGCGTACCAGCAGGTTAACTTGTCAGAATCAAGTAGAGGTTCAACTACTTTTGTAACACATGATGGCTTACTCAGATTCCGTTTAGTTTGCTTAGGGCTTTCATCTGCTTCTGCTGGTTTTCAGAAAATGATAACAGACAATTTGAAAGATTGGCCTGTAGCACTGTGCCACTTGGCTGACATTTTGATCGGGGGTTGAACGCGTGCTGAGCATGTTGCTAATTTATAAGTATTACTAAAACGCATAATCGTAATGAGAATGAAACTAAACTGCAAATTTGTCTGATACTGAACTGCGAATAGACATTAAATCAGTGCCAGAGAATTGTCTCCACTTGAATTCAAAGTGCATGCTATAGTTAATGCACCTGCATCTGCAGATTCTGAAACCTTGCATTCATTTCTTTGTGTCGCTGGCTATAACTCAAAGTTCAATCTACAATATGCTGTGCTGATGTTTGTTAACGACTGCGTTTTATGTTGTTTAAAGGCCAAAAATTCAATTGGTCCGAGAAAGCCAATTTTTCTTTCAACGATATCGAAGAAGTAATAGCTCTGAATGCAGTCATTCAAATCTTTGACGAGAAGGTTCCAATAATTATTACGGCTGATGCGTCCAACATAGGGTCAAGTGCCGCGTTCAAACAACTCAAAGAAGACCAGCTAATCAACATTGCGTTTGCATCGGGAACTTTTCTCCTGTTCAACAAAAATACTGTGCTCGTGAGCGTGAAGCTCTATCCTGCCTCTTTGGTTGTGAAAAATGCCATGTGTACTTATGGGGCAGACATTTTACATTACGTACTGATCATCAACGTGTTGTTACGTTACTTTCTGGTGGATCAGATGTTCTATTTCTATCACGAATTTCACGCTGGGGGTTCACTGCGAGGGTTCACATGACGTTGTAGCGGATGCACTTTCTCGTTTACCTTTACATCGACCAGTTTCTCTAGAGCTGCAAAAAGAAATAATCTCTCTCATTACTCTTTGCCTAAGTAAAGCTCACCGACAGGCAGCAACCACTGCAGATACTACAATGCACGATGTTATCGCATTCACTGCTACTTGCTGGCCAGATAAAAAATGTCTGCCACCAGAGCTACTGTCCTACTTTCCAGGCAGACATGAGCTTTCCTGTGTATCAAAAATGGTTTACCGCGCACATATAGTCCCTATTCCTGCATCAATGTGCGACAGGCTTGTGCAGTTGCCTCATGCAAGCCACGCAAGATTTGTCAGCACCAAGCAACGGCTTAGAGAAAGACACTCGTGGCCTGGCTTAGGTAGGTAAGTTGAACGTGCTGCGCGCAACTGCATTGTATGTGAAACAGTCGATAAATCTCCGAAACCTCCTTTTCCACCCCTCCAGCCTGTCCTGTGGCCAATCAAATCATGAGAAAAGCTAGGCATGGACATTGTTCGTCCACTCAAACGTGCTTCTTACGAATGCAGATTTGCAATTACATAGGTTGACTACCACTCCTAGTGACCGGAAGTTTTTTTTTTACTCACTTAGTCACATTCGAAGTGGTATATACACTCTTCACAGCACTTTTCAGTAGAAAAGGCTTCTTTGAGGCAATCGTTGGGAACAAAGGTCCTCAATTCAAGTCGGAAATATTTGAAACTTTCCTCTCAGACTGAGACATTAAGCGCTTTTGCTTATTGAATTACTATCCACAAGCCAACGGCCAAAGTTAATGCTACTACAGATTTCTGAAATAGCAAACTAAGCTCCCTTAACTTGAATGCGACCCACTGAAACATGCTGTTACAGACTACTTAGGCATGTATCGCTTCATGACTCAAACTTCTACAGGCTTTTCACCTGCACAACATTTGCATGATCGCCAACTGTGTTCTGGAATTAACACTTCAAGGTTCCACCCAAAGTCTTCTGCTCCTTTTGCAACGTTTTATCTAGTGAGAACAAGAGAATTCCATAAGCAACAGGCAACTAAGCATTGCATTGATTCGAAGCGTGGAGCAAAACCTCCAAAGCTAGAGGTTAGTCACAGGGTTAAAGTTCGTCTTCTAGGCAGGCAGATAAAGTACAATGATCCGTATACGATTACTAGTCAACTTGGGCTGAGCTCATTGTGCCTTAGTGATGGACAGGTTGACGTCGAGCAAAACTCACCTTCACTGCAGAATTCTCTTCCTCTGTCTAATTCTTCATTCACGCAACAGAATCACTGCCAATCTCCGTGTTCTTCAGCAACGCCCCAGTTAGTGACTCTTGCACTTATCATCTTGCAAGCACTTTCAAAGAAATGGCTGAGCTACCCTGCCCCACTGCAGATTTTTCCGAAGGGGGAAAGATGGCCCGGGTGCGGATGTGTCATATACACACTCTCCAGAATTGCTACCACGCTTGCTCTCCGACCATGACCATGTAAGTGAGCCCAAGGGCACAAAGTCTTGTATGATGGATAAGGCTCCAGGAGTGAGTCCTTCGTCGCATTCTCTTGCATGTGCTTGCTCCAAGCGACACCGTAAAAAAAAACGTCGCGTACAAAAATAATGTTGCTTGAGCACACTAATTTTGCTTCTATGTTTTCAATGGTAATGCCAAATTTATTGTCAATGTTAATGGTAATGGTAATGCCAATAGTATGCCAATAATAATGCCAAGATTTATTCCATTTTACTAGCCATTCTTACGCATCTTACTATATGTCAAAGTTTCAATGCCTTGCCGCTGTATAATGTTCTGAACAACTGTGATTACACACTGTGGTGCTAGTTCCGTATAATCATCCACGTTCTTTGCTACAAGTAGGCAAATGTTTACGTCTCATTTCTTTGCTAGAAGAAGCAATGTAGTATCGAGCATTTTTTGTCCTAAAGTCAAAATACCAATTTTGAAGTCATGGACCTCTGATCAGTTTTGGTTTCGCGGTATCTGTCGCATAGTGCCATGCAACGGCTATATTGTGTAACGATTGGCACGCGCTGACGCGAACTGTCTAAATAAAAAGTCCCTCCCCCTTCTCGGCCTATCCTGATGCTTCTTACAGCACTGCGGCACTGCCGCGCCCATTGTCTCGGTCAAACAGTGCATCTGGCGGTGATACAACACTGCTTTCTCACTGAAGGCACAAGCACTCCGCCGGACGGTGGTAGACGCTCTTCGTAGGCTGTTCATCACCATCCGCTTCTCGCTTATATACGTTCGCCCTGGGTTATAGAAATTTCGTTGGCACTGTGCCACACTGCCAAAGCTGAGGATGGGAGAGACGTTCTCCAAACCTCCCTGTGACACATCCAGGGATTGACAAGTGGCTTTGAATGAGGAAAAAGGAAGAAAAAAGCACAGTCCCGTTATTGCCTCTCTTAATCGAGGGCACCTCCACAGTCATGCACAGAAAAGGGGGAAAGGGAACTAAAGAGACAGAAGAGAAGAGGTAAGAGTAGGGTGGTGAAAAGCATTCGATTACTCGTATGACGCGTGCGCGCAAGAAACAAACGCGGCAGGCGCGATATACAGAAGGACCCACGGAGAAGCCGGGGGTGAGGAGACTCACACGTCAAGGGGAAGGGAGAAAAAAATGGCAGGATATCCACGGAGTGGATGATGGAGAGTGGGGCGAAGCATCCGTCCGTGTATTCGTTCTTGCTTCAGACCGTCCGTGCGTCCATCCATGCGTTCACCCATGCGTTCATCCGCCCGACCGTGCGTGCATCTGTACGTGCGTCCGCACGTCCATCCATGCGCCCGTCCATGCGTTCGTCCATGCATTTACCCTGAGTCCGCCCATGCGTCCATCCGTTCGTGCAGCCATCCATGCGTCCGTCCATGCATCTGCCTATGTGTCCATTTGTCCATATAGTCAACACTCCATGTACAACAATCTCGCATTTTTTCCTTATATATTCCGCATATAGTAGCACCGCCATCCAGCAGACATTCCAAGGACTAAACGAGAGGTAGCACACGCACACTTTCTTACGGCTGGCGCTTCGTGTCTACTTCCCACCTTTAACCACCTCGAGTTCATGGTATATACTAGTTCACTGTATTCATGGCACTGCGGCCCAACACTCGCTAAACCTTTCTAAAACAAAGGAGGTTACGTCCAGCAAGTATAACGTAGCAACCTTTTCTTGTCAGAAACTGCTCAACGTACATGCCAATGGCTGCTAATGGGGAATGAGAGACAGAAGAATTTCGTTTCAGTTAACGCGAACACTGATTTTTTATTGTTCAACAACGCACAGGAGAAATCTCTTACCGGCACCCCCTTGGAGGTCAAAGCGTAAGACACGTTACGTAATACGAGGGACGAACGGGTGCCGCTTTGAGGAGCTTCGCCCCTAAAAAGAGAGAAAAATAAAAGAAACCACTGGACAAGTGGAAAGAAGTGAGGGCGCTCCCGAACCGATAGTGAAGGGGAGAGAGTGTCTGCTGCAAAGGCTGAACGCGCCCACTTAGAATAGGAAGAGGAAAAAGATAAGAAAGAAAATGAAGGAAAAAAAGAAGCAAAGAAAGAGAAAAAGCCGTCAGGCAGCTCGGAGCAGCCCATGTAAACAAGGACACGTGGAACTCCAAGCAGGAAGAGGCGTGGTGCACAGCGCGATGTAGCAGTAAGGGGAAGAAAAAAAAATAGAAAAAAAACAGAATAAGCGTACGCGGGAAGGTATGCCACACGCAGTCGACTAGGACTACCACCTAAAACGCCTGCGGCACAGTGATATGCACGATTTAAAACGGGCAGGAGCAGGCTTCTTGATAACCAGGTGAGTCCTTCAGGTTGATGCCAAACTGTAGGGCGCGAGCCTCTATAGTGAGGAGGACCACAGATGAGAGATTGCCATCATGGCAACCGGCTGATAGGGCCCTGAACGCGACTCGAAGTCCTATAGCAAGAGCGGTCAGGAGCTCGTTCCTTTTTTGGATCTCAGGTTGCCTGCAAGGTTGCAGTAGCGGGCTCCGTCGTCGTGCCTCTCGTGACGCTGACGGGAACCAGCAGTTGCGAAAAAGGGCGCGGTGTCTGCGTCACTGTCGAGCACTTCTCGACGACAGTAGGGGCTGGCTGAGCTGTGGACGAGAGCGGGGCAGTCGTCGTAGTGGTGGGGACGATGGGCGCGCTCGTTGCAGGACAAGGGGAGGCCTCCGAGGTCGTGTCGCCGATACCGGTGAGCGCATCCCAGAATAAGCGACCCGTGATGATGGAGGCTTTGCTGCCATGGGTCCTAGCGTGCTGCAGGGCTTGGCGGCGAGTCACGGTACTGTCAGTTGAGGCCATGATGACCGCGGCCCTGCGATGGAGTTGCCAGGCTGGACAGCGGGGCTCAGTTGCAGGGTGTTTCCCGCTGCAGTTTAGGCAACGAGGGTGTGCTGCACACGATCCTGGGGCGTGCTTGATGCCGCATAGCAGGCACCATTCGTCCTGATATCAGGTGGTGCTTGCGTGCCCGAAGCGGCCGCAGAGGGAGCACTGCAGGGGCCAGGGCTGACGGGGTTGAACTGGGCGCCTTATAGAGCAGTATATCCGGCAAGATGGTAGTCCCAGCGAAGGTGAGGGTGAAGCAGTTGCCTCTGCGTACACCGGAAACGAGGGGCACAGGTGAAGCAGTTTTGTCGGCGAGGTCCTTGAAGAGGATCGTTAGGTCTACTCCGAAAACCATGCCAACACAGGTGTTCAGGTCGAGTTGTTTGGCTCGAACCTTGGCCGCACAGATTGTTCCAATCTGCAGTAGGGCAGTCAGATTGGCGGTGGGGTAGCTTTCCACAGCAACAAGGTTGCACCGGAAATTCACCAGCACTGGCTGGGTGGCTGGGAACCCCAAAAGAAAGGCGGCGATCGCATCCCTCGAAGCAGCAAGGAAGTTTGCCTTTTTGCCGACAGGCCGAAAGATGATGGTAGCCGCACATCCAGTCGGGGGAAGGTAGCCAGCAACGTGGGGACTGTCAGAACGCGGAGGCGTGCTTGGGGGCATGCCGCGCTCAATGGAGGCGGACGCCGTTTGCACGGCGGCCGCAGTGGTTGAAGGAGATGAGGAGTAGGTGTTGCTGCCAGGAGGGTATCCCTCGCAGATAGCCACGGCCGTGGCAGGAGACGAGCAAGCTCCGGTGTGTGCCTTCGCTTTGCTTGAAGCCGGGGAGACGGCAGCATTGTGATGGCTGCTGACTTTCTGCACCTGGGTTCTTTCGGAGCGCGCTGGTTTGGCTTGGGCCTGCTGCTGCAGTTTTGGCACTGAAGATGATGCCGAGGCTGCCAGGACGGCATCCCGCTGCGTTGTTTTTTTTTTTTCGGGTATCTCGCTGAGGCGCTATATGTAGCCCTTAAAAGAGCTGCGCGTGAAGAGCGCGAAGCGAAGATTGGGGTAAAGACGGGAGCGCAAAAACACGCGTCCTTCTTGGTTCTTCAATCAGAACGAGAAAGCGGGAGTCACCAGGGAGTGACTCCCGCTTTCTTTTACAAAGCGTTTGGTGTTCGCTAGGCGATAGATGCGAGAAGGTTGGTCAGCCTAGTGGCGCTTTTGAGGGAAAGAAGCGGCACACCCGAGGGATTCTTCGATTTTCGTTTTCTTCTTTACGCTGGCTTTTGCTGTGTCTGAACAGCGTCTGGTATTGACACCCGCTGTCGCTAGAATTTTGAGGCGTGCTTTTTCTTGAGCGTTCGTTCGTAACACTGCCCCCAACTTTAGGACCCTATCTCGTAATATTCAAAACCACACTATTCAGTGTGAACAAAGAGCTACGTTAATAAAGTCACACATTCAGATTCCCTAACCCAGTTTATCGCTCATGCAACATAATGTTCACAATCGAATGCTCGATACAATTTCACATTGCATTTCAATTTCACAACACATGAAGTATGAACATATGTGCATGAGTACGAAACTCCATCCCACATTTCAAACAATACGAACATACAATGGTCTGCCTTTACAACGCTGGTTCTATCGTATCGATCACATCACATCACCGCAAAAGACACGTCAGCTTACTCGACATACGCGACACAGAATAACAATATTACAACGCAACGAGAATCCACATATCCAAAAACATTCTCGTTTACCCCCAGCACATGTACCTTGTAGATTTGATGTCGCGATCGCGCTATTTCATGCGGTACTCGTTCGATCTCTTCCTATTTTTCTTTCTTCTCTTCTTCCGAGCCATTTTCAAACGATGGTACCCGAGGTGGCATCTCTGCCATCGTTGACACTTTCGACAAATCTAAGTTGTCATTATGTTCCTCCGGTCGTTGCTGATTCTTCGTCAGCTTAAGCACGACGTTGTATGAAGTCTGACCTACCGACTTTGTCACCATTTCACACTTTGTTGACGGCGGTCGTTTTTTGCAGTTTCACCTGCACGGCATGTTTTGCCGTTGGACACGATGACCTGATTGATTGATATGTGGGGTTTAACGTCCCAAAACCACCATACGATTATGAGAGACGCCGTAGTGCGATGACCTCGTGTTGCTTACTTTAGACTACGGTTTGACTTCGAGCTCGGTGGAATACTTCATGGAATTCTCATTCACTCTATCTCACAGTTTCTGCGTTGATAAAGGCTGCATCTTACTGTCTTCCCCCATCGCTCTCAACAATTAGACCGTCACGCCCCGTCGTTGTTTCCGATGATCAGGTCATACGGGGGTTCGTCATGCACAGGGAACTAAGCTTCCCATTAAAGTAAGGTGTCTCGACACCAATCCCCGCCTCAGGAAGCATTGAAACTGAACAGTTCATTAGGCTAACCGACCTAGTTCTACCTATTACTTATCTTTCCCGCACCAACACTCCCTGTACGATAACAGCTGAGCTTCCGGTGTCTCCTAACACTGTAATTTTTTGCTGTAACTTTTACAGGTAGCGTTGGCATTCCCTTCATAATACCTGTTGACCGTGTTGTCATTAAAGCCCCCCCCCCGATAGTCAGTTTCTTCCCGTTCCTCAACTCAATGAATCCGTCACTGACGACTTCATCATCAATTTTGGTAGTGCATTAACACAGGCTACTTGGTGTATTGTACTCGCTTCGTTACAGCATGCGTCTGCCCTGGGTCCAGTCTTGCCACATTTAAAAGATTTCTTTAAACTGGGACGCGCAAAGTTAGCTCGACAATTGTCAGCACGATGACACACTCGGTTACTTAGCAAACTTCGCGTAACTCTCCAGTGCGCACTTCCTCGGTGCACATTTCTCCGAATCTTCGGGACACTCCTTCTCAACCTTGGACAAATCTGTGCCACCTTGTGCTTCCAGGAATTGATCGGCCAAATCAGGCATGTCTTCCAGTGTCTTAGCTCTTCTTTCTTTCAAGTACAGCAACAGGCTCGGGTGGCAACTGATAATAAATTCTTCTCTAATCAGGAATTCTCTAAGCTCAGCGTAATCCTGTGCTGTCCCAGAAAGCTCGATTCATCTTTAAAAATAATGGCTAAGTCAGGCAATGTACTGCGTAGCCGTCTCACCATCAGTTTGCACTCCTGTTTAAAATCTGTCTTGAAAGCCTTCTACGGTGAATGCGCATTGCTTCAGCAAAGCAGCTTTCACATTTATTTAATTAGCTGCAACGGTTAACGTCAGGCTTCTGTATATACTGAGCGCTTAGCCACTCAAGCAAGTACTCGAAGCAGTCGCCCATTGATGTTTCGGCCAAGTCTCACTACTAGCAATCGTTTCAAATCTGTGAAGGTGCGTGTCAAGGTCATCCTTTTTCTGGTCAAATGCTATGAGCAGTATTGCGGATGATTGCGGTCGTTCGACAACAAGCAGCAGAACGGAGGAGAAAGAAGTTAGGAACGAGCTGTGGAAAAAAAGGACGTTCTTGGTGTTGGGCTCGAGTCTTGAATACGCGACATCTTTCTAGTGCCTAAACCCCCCGCTCACGCCCTTCCAAGACTTGTACTTCCGATGGCGCCATTGAATTGGCTGTGCGAGAACCGTGGCGTCGTCAGGGCCAGCGTCAAATGAACTATCACGCTCCTGACCGACGAGCTGCAAGCCTCTGTTACCGATGCCAGTCAGGTCCACTCCAACGTTGCCTAGTTCACTCAGAATAATGCCGAACTCGTCACCCTAAACAATGATATCTTCGATGTGACAAACAATGACAACTACGAGGAAGAGCTCGAGGTCGCGGAAGAGCAAGACGGAAGGGTCTTTTACGCCGTGTCACGAGCGCGTTTCTTCCTCGGAGAAGCCGCTGACAAGGCCGCACTAACGAGTGCTGCAAAGTCGGTGGCTGCATTACCGAACGCGGACGTCAGTGGTGCCATCCCCGCAGTCCAGAGCCAGGTCAGTGACTCTTCTCGAGTAGCCGATGCGATTCCCAGTCAAAGAACGATGCTGCGTCCTAGCACGGTGGTCCTGCTAAAGCAACGTATCCCGACGTTTTCCGGCACACTTCGCGATTGGCGTTCCCTCTGGGAACAATTCACTGGCACGATTCACCTGAATGAAGACCTTTTACAGATCGATAAGTTCAAGCACCTGCAGTCCTATTTGAGCAGTGCAGCGAAAAGAGCAATCGAAGGCATCCGACATACCGAGGACAATTACAACATCGCTATCAAGACCTCGACGAAGCGATTTGGTCGACGCAACTTGCTTGTCAACGAGCACGTCGACCTCGCCTTAGCGCCAGTCAAGTTGTCGGCGTACGTGGAGAAACTTCGCCTGCTCTTAAACAAGGTCAACTTTCGAGTCTCCACATTGACCGTTTTGGGCGTCTCTCCGGACCAGTACGACATGGTCCTCAACCGCGTCCTTATGAAGTGTCTGCCGGTTGATCTCGCGATTCTCTACCGCCAAAAGGGTCAGGAAGCACCGCAAGAAACGTCCGGCTTCGCAAAAGCTGAACAGAGAGCTCGCCAAGTGGCCGAATAGTTCAATTTTCTGCGCATTCAGATTGAGGTTCAAGAAAAAAGCAGGCCAGAACAAACAGCGTTTGGTTTCTCGTGGTCGCGGCCTGAAGAGGTCGAACCTCTGTCGGCAGCGATGGGACATTTGCCTATAGTTTCCGCACTTGCTCCCGAATATGTTACAGTTACGGAAGAGGTGTGGCCTTTATGCAGCAGTTGTCAGCACACCATCGCGGACTGAAACGTTCAAGTCTCGGCTGAGATAAAACAGGCTCGGTTGCGCACTGCTCGCTGCTGCTACCGTTGCGGCTTGCAAAACCACATGGCACGTTTTTGCTGACGTGCACGCAGCAACAACTATAGTAAGTGCAACCAACGACACCTTACTATCCTCTGTGAATTGTTCATACCAGCAGCCCCAACCCGTACCAACGCGATGACAGTAAACCAGGACAACCCGCGCGTCGCAGGGTGAGGCCCTATTACGGCTTCAGTGACATCGGCCCCAAGTGGCCTGAGTGCAATCAACGCCATTCTCCAAACAGAACGAGTCTGGGTCGAATGCGGTTCCCAAAAGCGTCTCGTGCGCATTCTTTTTGATAGCGGCAGCCAGCGCACATTCATCCGAGCAGATGTCTCAAAGGACATCCAAAACCCGGTTATCCGAACAGAAGAACTTTCTCTGATAACGTTCAGCCACTGGAAGCGCCGCGAAGTAACACGCAGTCGACGGGTAGCCTTGACTCTACGATGCCAACGTAGAAACATGACGATAACCATGGAGGCGTTGGAAGCACCTGAAGTATTTGCAGTTACAAGTCTGCCACTCAGTGCTGATGTTTTGCAGCTTTTTTGTGACTAGACCTATGATGCGGCAGACAACTTTCATCCCGACACCTGGCACTCACAGTAAGTAAGCATTTTACTTGGTTCCAACGTCTACTATAAAGTGGCAACTGGAAGGATAGATCAGTTGTCCAGTGATCTTACGGCCATGGAAACCAAGTTAGGCTAGACTGTTCATGGCACCATGGAACACGAGAGAAGTTCAGCATGCACGAGCACTCTATTCTTGTACTGTAGCACGAAGTTTGTTCCTAACGGTGATCCTTCTGCAATGTGGCGTCTCGGCATTATGGGGATCAAGGCGCCTCCTGCGAAAAGAAGCAAGGCTCCACCTGAACTTGCCACATCTGAACATGGCATCATCAAATTTGACTGCTGCTACAAGCTTCCGCAGAAACCTCAAGTTTTGGGTAGACATTCAGGCATCGATCATCGATAATTGGGAGAAGGCTATCCACAAGTGCAAGTTAACTGGTTCAAGAAACGTTCTGAACAGTACAGACAGCGTAGCAAGGCAATGACAGCGGCGTTTAAAAAAACAGACAAGATGATTGGAAATACCACAGCCACAGTGTGATGGCTATTATGCGCCTCATCATGCAGTGATTCATGAAAATGCTGTCGCACGAAGGCTTCATGCTGTGTCTGACGCCTCAACGCACGCGCTAGGTCATGCCTGCCACAACGATGCTTGGTGAATAGTTCAAGGCTAAACGCTGATGTTATGCAGTTGCTGCTCGTCTTCCAGAGCCAACCAGTCGTCTAGTGGAAGTTCGAGGGAGATCTTTGGCGGGAAGACTGGTCAGACCGGATCACCCACTTGATAGGAAACGCATCGACACGGTCCTTTGTGCTACAGTCTAAACGCCAAAGGCCTCGCTGTTGGGAGCTGCGAAGTGTGTTCCTGCGTTGACGGTAGCGAACGTTCATTGCTACAATAGCTGAACAGTGTGATCAGCGCACCCAGGAGAGAATGAATGATATTACGCGAATGTTTTAGAGTGACTAGCTTCGGGAAAAGCAAGGAAAGCGACTGGTTTTGTTAGCATATATTCTGGAGGCAAGTAAGCGAGGCAAGTGATTTTGACTAGCGCGGCTGCCTTGTGATCGTCTTGGCCTCTTGGGAATATGTTGCGGATGATCGCGCCTGCGCGACAACAAGCAGGAGAATGGAGGAGAAAGAAGAAGTTAGGCACGAGCTGTCTGAATATAGGGACGATCTTAGTATAGAACTCGGGTCTTGAATATGCGACAAGCAGTTTACTTGGACTCAAGGGGAAGCTATTATCTTTTCTTCCGTTGCTAATAATTCAAGCCTGAACAGGATTTTAACTTTTCGCTGCTGCAAATGAAGCCATTCGAGTTCGATCTCATGCTGCCATTGCCTTTTTATCAGTTATCTCTCTTCGCTTTCTCTCCCAGGTGTTCAAAATTTCCAGAGCCATCCACTACGGCGTCTCTCCTAATCATATGGTGGTTTTGTGACGTTAAACCCCACGTATCAATCATCAATCTCTTCCCTTTCTCCTCTCAGCTGTCACGCCTTAGCCTCATTTTCTTCTTCCAGCTGTCACTTCTTCGCCTCTCCTTCTGTCGCCATCTCAGCCGCCAGTGTTTCTTTATCAAGCTCAACTGCTTTTTTCCGCTTTGGCTCTTTCAAACGCCAACATTCCTTTTCCAGCTCAGCAGACTTTATTTTCTTTCGCCCCCTTTTTCTTCTTTTTCCTTCTGGCTAACTCACTTTCGTAGCTCGCCGCCAGAAAGATCAATCTTCTCACCAAAGCTGCTACATCGGATCCATGGTGCTTCCGAATAAAGCAGAGCCGCGTGCTCAAAAATTTCTGCCTTACTCCATATACCGAAACTCTCTGCACAGTCGTTAGCGTGAACGTTATGAAACACTAAAAAAATTATTCCGATAGCACTACCAAAAACTTGGGGCTCTTTCTCCCTACTTTGGACACACAGTGCACTAAAAGAGGTCCTGTCACGTACACGTGAACAATTGTCACTAGTACCGTGACAATCGCCGGGCTAATTCCAAGGGCTCACGTATCAGCCTTCCGTACTGCACGATGAAAGCAGTGACAATTTAGATTTGCTCCTGACTAGAGCGCCAGCGCGCGCTGGCCGGGGTCCATAGAACGAGTCAAATAATGGAGTTGATATTAAAACTAAAATATATTCTCAAGTACGGCAGAGCAAACAACTTACAAATCTGAACATTCAGCATTAATTTAATACAATACGTCACCAGTCACAAGTTGCTCAAACAATGGGATACACGACACCACTACGTACACTCAAAACAACGGACACAACAACACGCGCTACAATACTATCTCACGTTAAAAACAACCAAGACACTTATAGGCTAAAATGTCTCTCAAACAAATTCCCACCAAAGTTCTGAAAACAAATCTTGAATACTTCTCTTCCAGGAAACACTGACTCAAAATCTACCACTGGTTGACGCCCAACCTCACTGAGCTTTCTCATCCGGAAAACTCTCGCGTCATAAAATGTCGCATGTCAGCATTTCAATAACAAATCTTCTTCGCTGGTGTAATGAAAATTTTGAGGGGACTACAATAAGTATGGTCGTTTTTATTTACTTTACTTTATTTATTAGGAAGTACTGCCAATCTCAAACGACATCAAGGCAGTCAAAACGGGGTTATAGCAGAATACATAAAAGCAGAATTCGAAATACACAAGGCGAAACAACGATGTGCTAAAATACAAAAATCCAAAATAAGTTAACTGTAAATTTCAAATTTTAAAGGTCATTCCGCGAAAAGAAGGGTAGCATAAAAACGCACATAAAAAGAAATAAATTGGGAATTATATAACTGAACCGTGTTGTGTTAGCAAGGTTTCCTCAATTGTCATAAATTTATCTAGTGAGTGAATGTTAGCAGTTGATGGATCAAGTTCGTTTCATTCTGTTATGGTTCAAGGTAAGTAGAAATATTTAAAGCAGTTAGAATGGTGTGTTTATTCAGTTAGCGGCATGAAGCGTGTGTTAGGTGTAGGTCTACATGAGGTTACCGAAATATATGTTGTGGTGTCTATGTTTACTTGACTGTGTAGTAGTTGTTACATAAATTTTATTCTAAGTAACCTAGATCTATTTTCAAGGCTAAGATGGCCAACCTTTTTTAGTGCTTCAGTCAGCGAGACTGAAGTTTTATAATTGTTAAATACAAACCATATGGCCTTTGTCTGAATCCTTTCAAGTTAATCACTGCTACGTTTAGTGTGCCGGTGCCATGCACTGTTAAAATATTCAAGATCTGTCTTGATAAATGTTTTGTATGCTAAAATCTTGATGTCAGCTGCCACAGGATGGAGGTGTCTTCTGAGGAAGAAGAGTTTTTTACGGCAGTTGACGTGATGGTGTTGATGCGAGAGTCTCATCTAAAATTGTGTTTAAATCATAGGTTGAGGTACTTATGCTCTTGAACTCGAGCTAGCTGAAGGGTATTTGTGGTATATGTGAAGTCATGCATACATGTGTTTTTTCTGGTGATTGTTAGGGCAGAAAGTAATTTGCCATTCAGTACACCATTAAAAAACAGAGTGAAGGGCTTCGCTTAAAGTTATATGATCCTCAGAATAATTATTTTTAAGGATAAATTGTACAATGGTCAGCGAACCTATTCATTTGTTACCTAGGTTAGATGGTTGATCACTGCTAAAAATTGCTGTGTTAGAAGAACAAGTCACAGTTTTGACACAAAGGCGAAAAAATGAACGTGATAGCAACAGATTGAAAGGTCACGCGCAGAATGGCAGGCTGATCAAAACGTGCCCCGCGTTTTTTACGCCCAAATGGCCTACAAACCGTACTGACCATTAAAGATTAACGCGAATAAGTGTCTTAGTTGTTCCTTTGCTGTGCCTGAAAAGCACGCCCTTTCCGCAAACGAAGGCCGTGTAACTAGTGCAATGACCTTTGGGCGCCCCGTAACTACAACATAATTGCTCCAGTAAAGCCTAACGCCAGCCAAGGCCTATGATCCTTCCCAGTGGGAGATAAGGGCGCGTGAGATATCGCCTCCATCCTTTTTCTAGAGCCCGAAAGTACGCGTGAGAGATGAGAGCCACCACGCGCTCATTGCGCCATTTTGCTGATAATGCTGTAAACGCGATAGTACCCCCCCCCTCCAGAATGCCCGCCAATGGCGGTAATTGGTATATATAAATAGCTTGCCATTTGAACAATATAGGTGCCCCTCGGTGGCTCAATCTCGTTCCGGCATTACGAACGGACGGTCGTTGAATCATGCGCTTCAATGAAGCGGAAAAACGGCCCGTGTGGTTTGTGGAAACGGGATGGCTGCTGATAGCGACAGCGGTCACGATATCATGCTGCCCACTCTGCTCACAGGCCGTATTGTACCCAACACAATATTTTTGCATGGCAACATGCGTGAGTGGCCACACGACGTCGAAGACTTCCGAGATGCCCTCGCCGCAGTTGTGCTCCTTGACGTCGTCGCGTTAGGGGCGTACCAATTCAACCTCGTATGGACGGTGACCTTGAGCTCCAGCGAAGCGACGAAGTTGGCCTCATTGAAAGAGTTGACGGTTGAAAAACGCCGGTGTGTCATCTTCGAACCCTAGTACCACTAGGTCAAACTTCGACTACATTGGATGTAGTATGGCGTCCAGGACGACGGCATCTGAACAGCTTTCGCCATGTTGGGCAACGTGACCTAGGTAACGCGAGAGCACTGTCAAGTGCACGGCAAGCGACAAAAAGGCTCTACTACAAAGTCTGAGCTGCTGAAGTTGAAACCAGGAGAGTAGGTGGACGACCTGCTCCACCAGGTTCGGGTCGCTGGCGAGCTGGCCCTTGTCGCGATGCCTGGGTGGGCGATACAATACCTACGGTACCACGACATGGGACATGTGCAACCAGAGTGCAGTGTGCCCCAGTGTTCCAAGTGCCGGCGTTATGGGCAGCGGATAGGGATAGCGTCCACGTCTACGCGATGGCCACCGGTTTCTAAAAGGAGGACGAGCACGATGAACTGATGGATGTCACCGAAGCCGAAGAGGCTGTGAGGGCAACGCCTGAGGCTGGAAAGCACAAGAATAACCGGACTCGACGGCGCCTTCTGATGACGACGGCTCCAAAGGGGCAAGCCTTACGCTCAGTGTTTCTGAAGAAGGCTCCCCCAGGTCAACGGCAAACGTGTCGGTATCCAAGATCTTGCTTGCGGCATCATCGGAAGGCGACGCCGGTAAAAGGGATGGACAAGTGCTGCTCAGACGTGTGGGAGACTTGAATGGTGCATCTGGCACGGTTGAGAAATTGAAGTACAGCCAACTGGATCCTCAGGCCGGTGGTCGTAAAAGCTCGTGGAAACCACTACCAGGGACAAGGGCAATCCCACGCCTACTAGTGCTACCGCGGCACCGAAGCACTCACACCCCCTGTCCAGGAATGACTGGATCCAGGCCGTGGCGTCTGCCATTGGAGAAGCCCCGGCTAAGCATGCACAAGTGCGGCGGCTAAAGATGATGAACGGGGGCAACTTTCTGCCATCGGCCGTGCAGGAAAGCCTATCAGTGAAGCGTGAATGCTCGCATGTCGTCGACAAAAGCTTCACCTCGTATGCCCCGCGTTCAGACTGTCGTGGACGACGGCATGTCCACGATCTCTTTGCTCACGCCCCAACGTTTCGTCGGATAGCGCCGAGCCTGTCAGTCACGCTCAAGTGCTAGCACGCGACGGTACCACCGGCGATGGTATCGTCTAGTCACGTGCTAGACGTGAGAAGTAAACACCACGCTGCTGTTCTCTTTTCTTTCCGTTAAAATGGCTCCTGCATGTCCGGTAGAACTCGCTACCGTGAGTGTTAGAGGACTGCCAGTAAAATAAGCAAGGCCAGCTGTACAGACTTTTAACGGAACGCGATATAGATTTGCCGGCGGCGCAGGAAACAAAAGTCGATGGCGACGAAGAGACCGGCAGCATGGTGCAGTGTTTCAGGCCTTGGTTTTTTGCTGTTGTCAGCCGCGCAATGAGCACGTCAGCGCGTTGTGTCCTGTTCGTGAAAAAGTTACCGAGGCTCAAAGTGAGTGGCAATTTTTCGTGTCCGGCTGGCCGGTGCGTGGTTGTTCACTTTTTTTTGAACGATAAAGTGTGGCATATCGTGTGTGTGTACGTACCCAACAAGGTCGAGGAAAGGGTCCTGTTTATTCACGGCCCCGAACAATGGGTGTGAGAGGAGAAGCCGACGATATCGTTGGGTGACTGTAATGGTCTTCTGGGCGTGTACGAAAAGACTAGCAAACTAGACTTTAAAGACAAGAGCACTGTTGTGTTTACGCGTATTGCCGAGAAGTAGTATCTTGAGGATGTCACAGAGTGTCTTCCGTATGCAAGTGCGGTCATGTACACGCAATTTTAGGGTCCTAATTACGCAAAACTTGACCACAATTGTCTAACTGTTGACATTCGGCCAGCCTGTACCAGTTATGACATAGTTTGGTCCTGTTCTCTGATCACTGCTTAGTAGAGTGCGCCATAAAAGTTGCTGAGCAAAAGAAACACTTTTTCATAAAAAGGGGAAATTTTATAACAAGCTATTGCGAGACGATGAATTTAAAGTATTTCTAAGCGAAAAAATAAAAAATTGACAGATCCCACATGCAGTGGGAATCGAAGATATGCGAAGCCGGAATGAGAAATGTTGATTTGTCCCTTTAAAATCAGCACAACGGTACGAGGTGAAGGTAAATGATGCCGTACATCACTTCCATGTCATGAGTATTATGTTTGAATTTGTCGTTTACCTTCGCCATCTACTCACGTCACGTGATACCAAATTTAGTATATGTGGAGCTAGTGAAATGGCCGCGAGCACGATAAGAGAGTGGTATGTTGTTAAGTTCTTTAATGGCGTGCTTGTCAGGATTATCATCTTTGCAACAGTCATACATTGCGTCATCGACCGACGTCACGCAACACAAAATTTGGTATATGTGGAGCCAGAAAAACGGCCGCGACCACATCATGAAGGGCCCTTTGTACTTCAATGTAGTGCTGACGCTCGCGTACGCTGGGCACAGCGACTCTACGTTAGCAAAACGTGAGCACTCTATAGCCTTGCGCTAGGCGCAACCAGCGTCCGTCGGGGCGGCCCGACGGCAACCAGCGCGACATGCCGCGTGACTCAGACAACATTGCGTCTCCCTATTTTTATGGCAGACGGACGCTAGACGCAATAAAACGCGCATGCGTCAAAGGAACGAAGTGCGGTGTGCGCCTGCGAGTATATGGCCGGACAGGCGCTAGGCGTGGCAGCGCCGGCGTGACGCAACGAACTGAACGCCAGCGAGTACGTGCATCGCGTCACGTCTAAATGTATTGGCGCTTTGACGGTGGCATGTAGTCATGTTCTCACATGACACACATGTAATGCTTATCGTGTTTGCACCAGTCACATACCTTCGTCATCCATTGACATCACGTAATACGAAATTTGTCATATGTGTAGCTAGCAGAAAGGCCATGAGTGCATCATGAGCATAGCATGTAGTCATGTTGTTACATCTCACGCATCTCATGTTTATCATGTTTGCATCAGTGTCATACCTTCGTCATCCTTTCTCAACCCGTAATATCAAATTCGATATGAGTGAAGCTAGCGAAACGGTCACACAGCATCAAGAGCGTGGCATGTAGTCATGTTGCTGCATGACACGCATCTAATGACTATAATGTTTGCACCAGTCACGTACCTTCGTCAACAATTCACATACCCCTATACCAAATTTGATATATGTGACGCTAGCGAAACAGTAGCGAGTGCATCATATATGTGGCATGTACTCATGATGTGTCATGACACATATATCGTGCTTTTCATGTTACAGTCTGTTGCTTGTGTTCGCCATGCAATCATGTTATACCATACCAGTTTTTCCACATGCCATGTGAACGAAAC
This sequence comes from Rhipicephalus microplus, assembly GCF_013339725.1. NCBI lineage: Eukaryota > Metazoa > Arthropoda > Arachnida > Ixodida > Ixodidae > Rhipicephalus > Rhipicephalus microplus. Next base: position 64,220,695 of record NC_051173.1, on the reverse strand, counting down.
CACCGCAAGAGCTACATGACCACAAAATCTCAATCATGACATTCATTACATACATATCATGATTTTCATGTCACAACTAATCAAATATGTTCTTCATGCAGTCTTCTTATGGCTAACCAAGTTGGTATCGATACCATTTTCGAAACGGCCAGGAGAGCTAAAAGTCGTAGATAGATAGATAGATAGATAGATAGATAGATAGATGATAGATAGATAGATAGATAGATAGATAGATAGATAGATAGATAGATAGATAGATAGATAGATAGATAGATAGATAGATAGATAGATAGATAGATAGATAGATAGATAGATAGATAGATAGATAGATAGATAGATAGATAGATAGATAGATAGATAGATAGATAGATAGATACGCTCAAAGTCACTGAAGTTCGCTAAGAAATGCTTTGCATTTAAAATTCGGCCCCACCAATAAATTTCATATATGGCATGTAATGAAGCCATAAAACTAAAAGCAATAAGTAGGGTTTCGTGCATTCGTTACGAAGAGAGAAGGAAAGAGACTGAACTGAAAGCGCTTCTTGACAAGCTGCTAAGGCAAGAATGTCTAAGCCTGGGAAACGGATGCAATACCTAAGAAATAAGAAACAAAAAATAGAGCAGCTGGTAGAGCAACGTCGTCGGGGTGTGCTAGTGAGGGCGAGGGCTAGGTACACTAGTGCGGTCGAAACACCGACTAAAGCGCGAGACAGACGTGCGATTTTCCGTGCGATGCGGCGTGTGGTATCGCATGGTGCGCCGTGCCGCATGCGACGTTGCGGGACACACGAGGGCGAAGGAGCTGGATGGATGGATGGATGCTATGAGCGTCCCCCTTTATAACGGGGTGGTGACAAGTATGTCACCAGGCTCGACAAAAAAAAAACTTTTTCCCTTTTTTTTTATGTAGGCCTAATGCCTCTACTTCGATAAATTCTATCTTAATGGAAAAAAAGGTAAATTTTCACCTTAAGTTCTCTGCCATTTACGGCACACTGTCCATATTTTATTTTTCCAATATTTATTTTTGTCCTTTCTCTCTAATTTTCTGCCACCAATACTCCAACCGTCTCTTACTTATTTCAATCGCGGGTGTGTTCAGCTTTCCATTGTTGTCCCTAAAACCCAAGGCTTCCTGTAGGCTCGTGCCCAAACGTACACCTGGGTGGATATCTCCACATTCAATCAGAACATGCTCCGCCGTTCTATCAGCGGCAGGTTCCGCCCCCCTGTGGTGCCTCGGCATGCAGGGTCGAACGGCTTGGTATCCTCGTGATGAGGCTCAAAACAAACAACATTGCATAGCCACGCGTCGTTCCTCAAAATATTAATAATAAATCACATTCCTTAACGACAAGCATGTCGCAACAGCGGTAACAGCTGATTATTCACGGACTCTAACAGGTAGGCCTAGCATGGCGGGCGCTGGCCATCGCCTACGCCGCTCTTACGTGAGCTCGCCATTGAGCGCTTGTTCTTGACAACACTATTAAGCTTTGCACTCGTATGTAATGCGTTTTCATATGCATTTACTTTCTCGGTGCCATCGGTGTGAAGAGCAAGGGTGGAAGCGAAGCGAGCCAGCACAGAAATGCTGGTAACCGTGTTTACCTGCGAAATGACCTTGCATCCCTACTCACGATCTCTGGTCTCGCTAACGGTTTCAAAACGGGCGTTGTTAGGCAGAAATGGCACACTTCAGACATAAATTTCTTCAATCCGGATTGACATCACGTCACCCGGGAGTGACCTCAGGTTCTGTATGTTTGTCGCACTGCCGCAGTTGGCGATGTGAGCAAATCCACGCTCGCACCGCTCCGTCGTCTCGCTCGAAATGGCCTGGATCACGCATGATGGGATAGGCAACAGAAAGATAGTGCCACTAGTGGCGTGATGTCACTCATCTACTCACGCTCTGATCGGCTGCCGCCATGTGGCGGTGCGATTCGGCGACGAAAATATCTGGCTTGTTTGATGCTCGCCGCACCGGCTATGCAGCGGTGCGACGCGATAATACGTCATAAAACGTCACGCAACGTCACCACTTCCAGCGTCACCAAAGATCTTGTGGAAAGCCACATGAAGACTGCACAAGTGTTGTCGAAGGAGTACTACGACAAATCGGCGAAGAAGCGCACCTTTGAAGTAGGTAGTCAGGTAATGCTGCTGCGGCCGTGAAAAAAAATGAGGTTGATGTTCATAGGGAAGGGCCCGTCAAAGTAATATCGAAGCTTTCTGATACCAATCGTGAAGTTAAATTAGGAAGGCGGCCAAACAAAATTTACCACACTAACTTGATGAAAACGTACGTTCAACGTTAAGTGGTCGTAAATCTGCTTTTGTCAGTGTGATATTATATTTGTCCATGTGATGCTTATTTTTCAGCAATCGCTGTCTTCAGGAGTGGTGCCGGAAGACTGGAAAATGAGTAAGATTGTACCAGTCTCTAAAAAGGGCCCTCCATCCCAGCCTAGCAGCTATCGTCCCATCTCGCTCACTAGCATTTGCTCTAAACTAATGGAACATGTGATCTACTCAAACACTGTGAAGTTCTTAAACCGCCACAACTTCTTTCATCATAGTCAACATGGGTTTCGCTCAAGATTATCCTGCGACACTTGCTTCATTCTACAATGACATCAGTTCTAGCGTTGACCTAAATATACCCACCGATGCCCTCTTTTTAGACTTTGAAAAAGAATTTGACAAAGTTCCGCATCAACGGCTACTCCTCAAGCTTTCTTGCTTAAACTTTAATACATCGACGTTCAACTGGATTCGTAGTTTTCTGACAAATCAGCAACAATTCGTGTACGCTGACAACCATTCATCTAACCATCTTCCCGTAATCTCTAGCGTCCCACAGGGCACAGTACTTGGACCTCTACTTTTCTTAATTTATATAAATGACCTCCCAGCTAACATTTCATCAAATATTCGCCTGTTTGCAGATGATTGCGCCGTGTACCGTTCAATAAAAAACCCTACCGATATTGCTGTACTTCAAAACGACCTTAACCTTATTGAATACTGGTGTAACGACTGGCTAATGTCTTTAAACGTAAATAAGACATCGCTAATATCATTTCACCATAAGCAACATTACCAGCAAGTGACTTACACCATTTCGGGCTCTACAATCTTAACAGCAGAATCCTATAAATACCTCGGCGTAACATTCTCAAGCAACCTCACCTGGTCCACTCACGTTAACAACGTAGCATCCTCCGCTAATCGTGAGCTGGGTTTTCTTCGTAGAAATTTAAAACTTGCTCCCTCATCAGTGAAGTTGTTAGCTTACACCACATTTGTTCGCCTTAAAATGGAGTACGCATGCTCGGTTTGGGACCCTCATCGATCTAATCTGTCTAACCTTCTAGAATCTGTACAACATCACGCAGCCCGGTTCATCTACTCCGTGTACTCTTATCATTCCAGCGTTTCCAAACTTAAAACTCGTGGCCACCTCAACAACCTAAAATCACGCCGTCATATATCTCGGCTCTGTATTTTTCACAAATTTTATCACGCTCCTTTCAACGTTCAAGCCATCTTGCCTGCTCATCGATTATCCAGCCGTACAAACCATCCGCGAGCCGTTTATCCACCGCCAGCACAAACTACTGCCCACCTTCGCTCCTTTTTTGTTGCAACCGCCCGGGACTGGAACAACTGGCCTGCCATCGCCATGCACCACTCCAACCCACAGGCACTCAAGATCGTGATTGGATAATTAATATGTTGCTAATTCGGCCCATCCCCCATGTAATACCCCGACTGGGGCCTTTGAGTTATACTAAATAAATAAATAAATAAATGCTTCTTAGGAAGAGGGAGCAGAAATTTTGACCTCTAGTGATGTAATCGAAAGGGGATCGGAGGTAATCTTGGAGCAGTTGAACCTAGCGCCTAGGGTAAGTGAAGTCCAGAAGAACGACCTGAGAAGGATTGTCTCCGAGATTATAAACCTGTTTTCAGACCATCCCGGAAGTACGGCGGTGATTGAACACGATATAGAGCTAACTGGTGAGGAGCCAATCCGTACCAAGACGTATCGATGTTCCCCTATGCGAAAGCAGATTATGAAAAAGGAGATCGATAAAATGCTGGAGTTGGGAGACATAGTACCTGGAGAGAGTGACTATACATGCTCTCTAATATTGGTTCAAGTGCGGGAGAACATCCGAGGCCATGCATAGATTATCGGCGTCCTAACTCCATAATTCGCGACCAAACTTACCTGATACCAGACCTAGAGGAGAGGGTCGACACTGTATCGCAGTCTAGCTATATTTCCACGTTAAACCTCGTGCGAGGGTATTGGCAAGTCCCCCTTACGGAGCGCGCTAGCCGCTATGCCACTTTCGTTTCTCTATTGGGAACGTATAGTCCACTTAAGTTAAGCTTTTGATTGAAAAATTCGCCCTTTTGTTTTTCAGGCTTTATGCACCGCGTTCTTAAAGGCCTTTCCGAGTTCACTTTGCCGTATCTTGACGATGTGGTCATCTTCTCAAACAACTGGGAAGAACATGTCGAGCATTTACGCGTCATGCTGAACAGGCTGAAAGAAGCTGGTCTAACCCTGAAACGTACTAAATATCACCTAGAGAGCGGCGACGTGTCGTACCTGGACACGTTTTGGGGTGTGGCCGGCGTAGACTTTCATAAATTAAGGTAGCCCCCATCATGAACTATCCACGACCAACCACGAAATCTGAGATAAGGGAATTCTTGGGCCTAGCTGGATATTATTTGCATTACGTCTGAAACTACTCTAGCATTGTCAGCCCTCTAACTAAAGCACTTCGAAAGTCCGAGTCGGTTAAAGTAGTATGCGACTCAGAAAAAGAAAAGACGTTTTGCAAACTGAAACAGGCACTAAGGCCCCTTACACGTGCTAGCCGCACACCCGCTCCGCACGTGGCGGGACCCCTGCCACCCGCAAACGGAGAGCGAAATGGCAGCCCGGCGCCAAAATGCAACACAAGCGCTTGGCGCATGAGCATTGCGTGAACGGCTCTGATGCGCACTCTGGTTGGACGACGCCACGACTATTGAGGCTGGCAACCATTTGGCGGAGCTTCAGTTTTCGAGGTCGGCAGCCATAACAGGCGACGCTGACAAGGTCTTGAATGCGTTGGTTCAAGCCGACGCGTTTATCATGAAATTGAGGCTGTTGTATTTTCACAACGCGCTTTTTTTTTGGCCGCCAGTGTTGCGTTGCGTAGTCATCTGTTTTCGAGGCTAATTACGCGCAGGAATGCGGGCGCGTGCACGCACAAACGTTTAGTAATACACTGAAGAAAAGGCCTGCAAAGGCAGCGGCAATGCACGCTGCGATACCACGATGCTATCTACTAATAGACGAAGGAATTGACTGGTCGGCAATGTTTATGATTGGATGCTGGTGTATATCATTGGCGCGGCTTGCTGACGCACTCTTTACTTTGCTGTATACAAGTCCACGTTTGCCCTATAACATGTCACAGTCACCTCGACAAGTATTGAAGTACTTGAAGTTTCGGCCTAGAAGAAAATGTTTAGTATGCGTGATATATTGAATAAATGTATGTGCATATCAAATAGTCGTGTATACTACGAGAGGCACTATAGCTTGTTTTTAAAAGCATGCAAATATGAAGCGTAATATGTGTTTACAAGTCATGCAAGACTCCTTGTTGCTGTCGAAAACACATGTCTACATGTTTTGTTCGTGTACGTAAAAAATGACACCACAAACATCGCTGCCGTTTTAACTCATCTGAAGGTTTCGCAATTTATTTGCTTAAACCCATTAACTTCTACTTTCTTGTTGCTCACCTGATCATCTTTTCCCATTGGCAATATGGTTCATTACATACCGCGACACAGCCTGAATGCTACTTGGGCTAACATGATGTCATAACCAGGTTTTTCTTTCAGAATATTAGGTTTCTCCACCCACTTGAATGTTCTGCGGATGATGTGTGACAAATTTTTCGTGCTTCAGCTCCCTTTTCCCCCGCTTGAGCAATTGTTAGCAGGAAATCTGTTTGGCTATGTTCACAGTAGTCCAGTGAAAGGCATGTTTGAATGAAACGCATTTTTTCGGACGCCAATGAAACCATGAATCTCGTTCACTGACGCATATTTGTGCTTACCCTAAGGTAAACCTTCTTTCTCATCACTCAATATATATCTCAGTCACTTCTGGGGAGGCTGAATTCCTCCATTTCATATTCTGCTAGCTGGTGCTGAGTGCCGAATGCAGTAAAACATTGGCAGCATTTAAGGCATTTCCTCTAGAATCAGTTGAGCTGTGCACAACGTCTTCTCGTAAGGTACATTTGCAGCTAGAAATAATTTTGGGGCAGAAAAGTATCAGTACATTCAAATCATTTGTCACTTCCGCAATTCAGGAATTTTAGGGTTCTTCCAAAGAAACCTAGCTGAAAATGTAAATATGCGGAAATGTGTAAGGCTTCAGAAGAGACAAAATCGGTTCACTCCTCAGTGGGCAGAGAGCTGGTCACTTTAACTCTGGCTACATAAACGAGAACAGCCACAACGTAGTGTAATACACTGTGCAAGACCATTCTATTGGCACAATGCATGGCCTTGGCTTTAACTAGCTGTCCTCGGGACAACATGTGATAAAATTTGTGATAGCTTCTTTTTTGGCTGCCAAGTTAACCACTATAAAAATTTCGCAAAATCTGTCACATTATCCTGAATCCTGACTGGTGTGAAAGTGCTTGAGCTTCAGCACTTTATTTTCTTGTACGCATGTCCTTGTATTAAAAAAAATGCATGCAATGTGTGCCTTCACGTTTTCCATACACAAGGTCATAGCAACAATTGACAACACTGGAGTGAGCACCATAATGCGTGTAGGCTGTCACAGGGGTGTAGGCAGATTTTTTATTATTTATTTGTGGGCGTGGAATTGGAAGAGGGGCACCACTATAATCTTAAGTGGTGCCCGGTCCGTGGATGTGATAGAGTGCCATTTTGCACTCTGTATACTACGAGGAAAAATATTCGAGAAAGGGAGGAGGGTGTGAGCCCAATGTGCCAACCCCTGGCTTTGCCACTGGGCTGCATCAACGTTGTATGCCTAGCCCTACTAAGCATGAGATGTGTATGCATAGCCTTTTTATACTGACTACAGGGTGAACATGATGTGACATGTGGAGTTTAGATGGGGCATTGGCAGGCTAATGTTTTTGTTGTATCATCCCAAAATCAAATAGCAGTCATGTCGTACTAGCCCATCGAGTCATTTCTTTCTGTCACCTGTGATAGTAATGTAAATGAAGTGGGTAAATCGCTAATTCTTTTCTGCTGATAACATGAGTCTCTTCCATATTGCTCCTGTAATACTGAAGTATCAATAGCAAGTTGCAAGCCCCTCTTGAGTCAGTGTAATGAGACATTTTGTCTGTCTGTGACAGTCTGTTGTCATAGAGCAGAACAGAAATGGCTCAACATACCTATAACCACCCCGCGAGGATGAATACTAGCAGTGTTACTACTTTTGTAATATGTGAAATACGCTATCTATAGGTTTCGTCTCACTAGCAAATTTTGCTTCAGAAAAACCATGTTATTGAAAAAAGAAGTCTGTTTTTATTTGCAGTAAATTTATATCTTGCTCACGGTCTCCCAATGTCTTGAACCAGACTATCACAGCATCCTTATACAAATTCACTATTGATTTTAATAATTGCTTCTTAATGTCACAACTGTGAGAACAAATTACAGTAGACGAAACTCCACCTGTGGTATTTCTTCTTCTCACATCGGTGATGCTTAGTGCCAAATTTCATTCATGCATTTCTTCAGTGTAAAGAATTACAAGTGCAAAAGGGGAACCAAAACCTACAAAACAAGGTCCTGGTGGCTGACCGTCTGCCACTACATCTTATTTAAACAATGTATAGCACAGTGACAAAGTGTCAAAAGGTCAGCACTTGCTAAAAAATTATAAAATGAAAGAAAATGCACAGCTGCCCAGTATCTGTATTTTATTCTACACTAAACCAAGATAATACACTGATTATTGTTTAAAATGGTTTCAGTTGTGTCATAGAAAAAAAGGTTTACCTTCTAGCACACGTGCATCCCTTCTATCAAGCTGCTTAATTGAACAACGAGATGAAAGCTTGCAACAAATGACATAGGATAGAACATTAGGTCACGTGTGTTATCGTACTAATTGTAAACTGCTGCAAGTTATGGGCAATCAATTATTAACATTGTCTGAATAACTTATGCGTCCTCTAATGAGAGACAATAACGATAAATTACACAAGGTAGATTATTAGCAGCCTGCACAGGATATAGCATATGGTATGCAAGAAAACATGTCACCTTTTTCTTGGGTTGTAGTACAGACTCACAGTTCTTGGGCACCCCTTTCAAACAGTCCAGAATATGTTGCATGCAAATGTGATACTGTGAGCATATTTTACAATAAGCCATTCATATAAGCAAGTATAACAAAACAGCCCCACTAGCACTATAAAAACAATTTAGGACTTTGTTTTGTTATAAAGCCACAGCAGCCAAGCCATTGTGCTGAAGGTCAATTGATCGTGCATTCACATACTCAATGCAAATCCACACAAAACAATTAATGTTTTATTGCTTCCCATATTGTCTATGCTACAGACCAAAAACAAGCTAAAGGATATTTGTGAATCACCTAAAAAATGATCCAGTTTGAATGTGCGAGATCATGTACACTCACATTTGTATGTACATAGTGAATATATTGCCCCCGCCCTCCCCACTCCTGATTTTCTCAAAATAAAATCTGAGCTAAGTCCAAACACGAGCTTTTAAACACTAAGCCTGACAAATCATGTGACTTGTAGCTTATTGCACTGAAAGCAACCTTAAGTGGGTCGTCGAGGATGGCACTGTGCACGTCATGCTTAAACTATTCGGCATGCATGTTATAAAGTGCTTTCTTCGCAACATATTTGCTCGTTCATTATTTGTAGTAACACCATGGTGTCGCATCAAACCCCAATAAAAAAACTGTACCCAAATAGTAATTTTTAGTAAGAATCAATTCAAATCTGTTTTCTCAAAGCCCGCCTGAACCCAAGCCAGAAAATATCTGTTGCCAATTTAGAACAAAACTTTCGAATGTAGGACATCATACCAAACCAGTGGTACTACAACTGAACACATAACTGAAATTATGTTTATGGAAGTGGGTCTGCAACTACATTGCCGATTACTATACGAGTTATTGGTTTGAAACAATTAAAGTGGTTCAATGCAAGTGTAAACAGCATATGTTGCCACTTACATGGTGAGTTCAACTTTAACAATTCTTGAGCAATGACATTTTTGCATGGAAAACTGGTTTCCAGAAAATTGCTGAGGGGATTACTAATGGCGAACAGTTGCCTGCCATTCAGTAAGTACACCTCTAAGGGCAATGCGAGCAGTGGGGGGGGGGGGGAGGTTGTGAGGGGCTGGAGCCCCCTGAAAATTTCCACCTGCTTCCCCCCCCCCCTGCCACCGCAAAATCAAACATAGTGAAACGCAGCACAGAAGTTCTCAGCGTCCCTGCTTCCTGAAGGAACTCGCATATCACAAGTGACCCCCCATAGTGAAGAAATCCTTCACTATGGAAAGCAAGAAAGATGTTGTCATGTGAAACTCAGCTTGTAAAATATTCTTGCAGGACTTCTTCAACTCAGTTTGCACTCAAGGAACAGTGCATCAGGAATGCGTCCACTTGTTTGAAACAAACTGAGTGTGAACTTTGTTTCGTACAATCACATGCATCGTTGATGAACTGTACTTTTTCTTTTTATTAACTTCAGTGTGACTGACTTAATGCTGCCGCTATGTCACACGTGGTGTACGCTGCTGTTGCAAGCAGAAAATAGACGTTTTTGTTGTATTGCTGTCCAATCAAATTTTGTGGTCAATATTTTTAACACTTCTAATCATCGCTCCCAAAGGATTTCACTCAGTGAACGCCTGAAACAGTTGTAATGAAATTCGGTTGACTTTCATTTCTGAAACGTGCCTGTCTAAACTGAGCAGTTTTTTAGACTGGCACAATATAATGACATGAGCATTTCTTCACCAGTAAGAAAATGAGGATGGTATGTGCCCATAGGGTATCCCTTTTGAGGCATTTGTATGTAAATGCAAATGCCCCTGGAGAAAAAGGGTGCATCCTGACAATGCAAGGGGACAAGACGACAGTTAGGTTGTCATGAATTTAGGGGCTTCAGACATGCAGTGTCACATTTATGACATCTTCTATCAACCAACAGTTTTCAAGACCTGGTTGACTGGAGACGTGTCTTGTTGATGTGGTAGGTAATGCAGTTGAGGAGTATAAAAAGCAGGCCAGTGGTTCATCAGCCAGACTAAATGTCTGTCCAGTGTGTGTAGGAAACTTTGCTGTCAAGACGAAGGATCATTCGTAGTTGTTAATGAGCAGGCCAACTGACAGCCTTCCTTAGTGTAACAAGAAGCTACAGACAGCACTGTGCTCTCGGATCGGTCAAGGCTGTTAGCCAGGAATGTTTAAAGTGTACAGTCAATCCCTATTTGAAGGTTATTACGCGAGCCACAACGAAGAACTACAGTATTTTCATGTCCCAGAATACACTTTCGAGAAGGTTGTATTACGCAAGCTTAACACACTCTTTTTGCTGTTCCTTAAGCAGCGATAATTCCCACCTGGATAAGATGTTTAATAGAAGCAGTGCCTAGCACCAGCTGTAACATATTTTGCCAAGTCATTCTGTAATCGGCTGCGGATATAGAAGCCCACGAAGAATCACGCAGCACCCTTCCCATCCGCTCATATCCAACATCTTGAAACGCGCTGGATCGCAAATACACCATGTGCACCAACAGTACATTTCCCGGCTTCTTGTGTCGACACAATGACCACTGAACCAAAACTACCCACCATGGCTGCTTGAGCTACTAACTATTGTAACTTCAATAGAAGGACTACGCAGCAAACATGAAGTGCAAATCGTTGCGGCACAGCAGTTGGCATCACATCATCTGTTTGACAGGTACCAAGGATACACTCACGTGTACACTGACGGCTCCGTCACCAAAGAGACAGCGACATCAGCATTCATAATTCCGGAATTGCGCAAAGAATATGCATGTTGGTTGGGCCATCTCTCCTCTTAACAACGTTGGAGCTCGTAGCGATTTTGCTAGCCGTAAGCTTTACTAAACTGCAAACGACACCAAGAAACTGGGTGGTAATTACAGACTCTCTGGCAGTGCTGGCATGTGTAGAAAATGCCACTTCAAGACACATTGATTTGTGTATAGTATACTGTATACGCTATTCTAAAAGAGGTCTTAGAAACTACGAAGTCGAATCATCGAGTGGCATTTCAGTGGGTTCCCAGTCACTGCGGAATTAAGAGAAATGAAATGGTGGATAGGTTGGCGAAAACCGCTCATAATTCCACGCAAACGTGCCTCATTCCGGTATTTTATTATGATGTAAATAAAATTTTAGGAACAACAAAACGTGAATTATGCCTGTCTACCTGATTCACAGACAAAACAAAGCAATCGATCCTATATTCTGTTGATCCTAATCTTGATTACCAATTAGACCGTGACCTCCTAAAACGTATCGACACATTCATCACCTACGACTCGGAACTGCTTACACAAAGCACTTCCTACTTTGTATTCAGCGTGCAACATCGTCAGCATCTTCATGCGGCCCCGACGACAAGGATACCTGTCACCTCTTGCTCGACTGTCCGGAACACGACACACACCGAAGGCGACTAGAACAGGAACTGCATAGGTTTGATCCCGAGCGGCCATTTGCGCTAAATATAATACTAGGTCCATGGCCATCCAAAACAAATGGCAAAGCAATGAAGGTGCTGCAACACTTTTTCGAAGAAACGAAGATTTGTGACAACTACTGGCTGGACAAAGGTTAAAAGTGAGCATGGCGTCTGCGTGTTTGTTCTGCCCATAGGAGAAATTTTGCTCTCACCCATATAGGACTGTATATATGTACATATGCTATTGCTTTTTATATTTTTATTTGTACCAATCAAGTGAAAAGGGATAGCCGTCGCTAAGTAACGGTAACAAAAACTCATCCGTTTCTTTTCTATTTCAATAAAAAAAGAATACATTTGGATTGCGACAAAGGAGGGGCTCAAAACTGAGAGAAATTAAATGTGTACATTTTGCCTTATGGGTGATTGTTGTAGCATGCAACAGGCAACGAGGCAGAGAAGAATGCACAATCTTGATTTGCACTGTTTATGCCACTAGGCCCCAGGATATTAGGCAAGTCAACAGTCACACTGCAACTTTCACATCTCGTGCAACTGTACAAGTATGTTGATAAGCAAACGTGAAGAATACAGTGAATCCTGTTTAGTGAAAAAAGGCAGATCCCTGCAGTTGGTCTTGGCCAGGTGTCAACCCAGTGTGAGCTCGTTTCGGTACAGCCAAGTCAGAACCTTGCCCAACCGTGTGCAAGGCAGACAGCCAGACCCAGTGCCCCAAGCTCGACAAGTGCAAGCCTCTGCCTCAACCTCAATCTATGTGTATTATTCTTGCTGAAGCTTGGGTTTCCCTAGCATTAACAAATCAGACCCAAAAATGGCATTTGTTTATTAACAAAACACATAACTTCAAGAAAAGAATGGTACTCCAGCACAAGTGTCAATGAGTTGCCACACTAAAATGAGTTTGCCACTAGCTTCACAGACACTGCAATCAGAAACAGTCGATGTGAGTGATATAAGAATAAAGAAGACGCTGAAAACCATGACCTACCATCACAGACAAGTGAAGGATTCACCAAGTATTAGAAAGGGTAAGTGGATGTCCCCGTTCAACAAAACAAACAGTAGCATGGGTCAAAGACGATAATTAGAATAATTTATGACAGGTCGTATGAAGTTCAGTTGGAAGACAGCATCCTGAGAAGGAATCGAATACTCAACAGGGCAAGCCCTTCCTTAGACAAACACATTGAAGTGTTGAGCGAGAGACAGATCAACCAAAGCTGACTGAAATTTCTGAGGGACCTCGAAGAACCAAACAGCCTCCAAATAGGCTCAAGTATTTGACAGTTGGTTGAAGGATTGACTTCAGAAAGGGATTAATGTAACAAAAAAGATCCACAAATGCAGGAGCGTACCGACTCGCGCACGCGCGCACACGCACACACACACACACACATTCATCGTGCAGGAATCACATATAAACGACCACGAAAAAAGTAAGAGAATAAACTATTTACAATACGGCAGCATATTGCTTGCCATTGCTTCTTAGGCATTTAAAATTGTTTGTGTGCCACAATATCGCCTGCCTCTTACATCAGGAAGTGAAATTCCGCGATGTTCATTACAGAGCATGCACATTAAACAGGGCGTTCACGCACTGAACAATACCTAAAGCTTTTTGGTGTAGTCGGAGAGCATATTCTTTTAAATATTATTCAAGTAACGTAGCCGCTGGTCACATTATCAACGGTTACGTATAGCAGCTTCCAAGATAAAATAACATTAGCGCAAGAAAATATGCTTCTTTGCTGTCCAGGTTGTATTTTGAGCTGCAAAAGACCATTCGAGTTGAATGAAAACCTACTAGCCTGACGCTCACTTGAGCCTTTATAGTGCTAAAAACCATACTCTTTCACTTTGTCTTTGATCCGGTGGCTCAAGTTAAAAGACAAACTTGAAAGCTGAGATTCCCAATGTGCTCGACTCCACTGCTTTGTTCGTGGCCACTTTGCAAGCTGCCACCATTGCTCCAAATTACCATAAGCAAGGCTGATCAGGGTTATCGGAGACAAAAGCGGAGACCCCTTTTTGGCGCTTCCAGATAACACTAGAACATTAAAAAATATTTGTAACATAAATCAGCTCACAGCAGCTTCGACAAAGCAGCATTTATATTCGTTTTCAATTAAAGAAAATACTTTTGCTGGAGCAGAAGATCGTCTGACCAGTTCATAAAAAGTTCGCTCGTTAGCATTCGTAACTGCATCAGCCAGTCGCAGCGGAACGAAAGCGTGGACAACTTATCCAATGTTATTGGGCCCCTGTTCAGCGCTGGCCTGCTCTGCAATACTATAGCACAAGGCACCAAAGTGCCGCTTAGGCGACTCGCACCGCAAGATCCTACGAGGAAAATCCTCACAACTACAATGTTGGAGAAAGAATGCAGTGAATACAGTGGCGAAGGAAAACTTCACCTCAATTGTTGCTTTCTCCGGCGTGCAGCCAACACTCACCACTGTCGGAAGTGGGGGGGGGAGGGACTCGCGCTTTTTGGCCTTTACGGCTGGTACGCCTATGCTCAGATGACACAAAACATCGTTTGCAGCATCCTACACAAGCCACATGCTTCTTTGGAATTCTCCATTTCCTCCTCCTCTGAGAAGGCACTGTGTTCAGGGTAGTTGGTATTGATCCATAACATTTTTAAGCACTAAATTCACGTATGTAACACGAGCCAACCGCTCGTCCTGCGTTCTTCCCTCGTGTCATGTACGTGCATTTAGCGCTTACAAAAGTTACAGATCCCTCTTCTTCGTTCATTTACACCTCCTCCTCCTTTCGAGCTCACGTGTCTGCCCCTCCGACTCTGCACATAGGCCGATTCCCACCTGAATCTCCAATATGCATTTCTGCCTCTATGTAGCCCTACCTATTCCTGTACTTTAACGCTTATTCAACTCGGCGAACTCTCAGTGAAGAGACCCTGAAATGGTTTTTTGAAGTTATAATTGAGTGACAGGCAGTGTACAGGCAGTGTATTGAGTGTACAGGCAGTGTACATAAATTGAGTGACAGGCAGTGTACCAAGGCCGCTACAGACAATAATATCATGCCCTCCTTCTCACCTATGCCTGACTGCCGCAACTCACGAGGCTTGCAGGCGATCGCAGAGCTCTCATGAGTGCGATAACCTTTTTTTACCAGTCTAGACCTCCGAGATGGCACATCGACAGGTTGCGTGCAGTCTCGAAGGCCATCACGCAGTGCGCCTGGCAGCACGCACGCCGTCTGGCAACAAAAACAAAGACCACGAAGTAAGTGGTTGATATCTGCTCTGATAGGTGCTGCCACCTTACCAGTTGATCTTACTTCTGCACATTCTACAGCCCATGACAGCCAGTCAGATAAGTAGCCATGTTGACGTGGCGGCTGACATTTTCTGGCAGGAGCATGTTGCTCTATGAATGGGCAGTTTAAAAGGCATTCGACCGAGTAGCAATGATCTGCACCGATTTCGAGCGATTGGCAGCTTTCAAGCGTAGTAATAAATTATACAGTTTACGCAGAGTGTTCAAATCGCTCTCTGAATAACCCTTAAGACTTAACCTACCAGCCAAATGTGTGTGTACAAAATCACCAAATCTGTGCTAGGTTCCTTTTAACAAAAGCCCAGTGTTTTATCAGCCACTAATATAAGTCATAGCAAGACAAACCATTACAAAATGCCTAGCTATATTTCATCGTGATCAACTACCACAGCATTTAAAAAATTCACTGCTACACAGGAGCATGATTTGCTTAACGGACACATAAAAAGTACTTTGCTGTCGCAATCGCAATTGCCACCCTGGGAAAGTTTACAATGGCCACTATTCTACAATGTGCACAAGTTTTCTATCCTTCACGGATTTCCACCCACTTTCCACCCACATTTTCCACCCACTTTCACAGAGTGGAATAGCTCCAGCTTTTTCCAGAAATCTTTTAAAACCTCCCCCGCAAAAACATGCACATATAGCTGGATTTAGTCATTATAGCCTGCTTGGAAGATTATGCTGATTTCATTTACCGAAAACGCCTCAACAACTTCCAACGACAGGTGATCAGTGTACAGGATTGCCAGCAAGTTCCTCAAGCTACTTTGTACTAATTAAGAAATATGTATTACAGAGAAGAATGTTTAATTATCAACGTATTCATGTAATTCATTGATAAAGTATTTTAGCTAATTGAGAGACGGCATCCTTCTTTGGAGATAAGGCATACATTCTTCAATTTTCGTGCACTATTTGGAAGGAACAGACATCCAACACTAAGCTAACAGTGATTAGCATTTTTGTTGTTTGAAGTTTTCTTGACCTGACATGTGCTTGAAAAATTTTGCAACACACTTGATGATGGCAGTTGCATGTTTAACAAGACAGACATGGGCCTTTAGGCAGAATATTGAAAATATTGTTTAACTATTCTTCAAATGCTTGATGCAAGCAGTTAACCATCGCATATTATATAAGTTGTCATGGTGTTCAAGTAATGTAGCATGACTGCCTGCAATATTGACAAAATTATCTATACTGTATTAGCAGCTACTGCCGAACATCTGACAATTTATTGCGATACTTACACTTGCTTTAAACTTGTCTACAATAAATTATTTCACGCATTCATAAACAATCGACCATAATGCGTACATTCAATAATAGGGGGGGGGGGGGGGCTACTTGCACAAAATGTCTTGTATGCAAGCTCCGCTTCAGGGCACATGCACGCAACTACACAAATCAGAAACTGAGCTCTACACTCCCAAATATTTTATGGTTTACAATTCACGAACACACTTCACACCACTGGACAGAATCGCTCAAATGTGACACGGCCCACAGAACTTCACCAAAGCACTACACACAACAGCACTCGTACGGCGTCACCCATTACGAATGACAACGATGACGGGCAATAAAACTTGCCCTTCCTTATCGTTGCAGAAGCTAGCGCTCACAAACGTTCAAAATTTGTGCATGCTACTTGCTGCGACGAACGGAACACACAGAACATACTCGATGCCAACAATTGTTGCGATGATTACAAACTTTACACTTCTGCTAGCACTAAACGCATATCCTGCTTTAGAAAGGTGGATGATTACATCACAGAAATCTTCGAAGTTTTCTGCGATTACACTTGAAAGATGAACGCTACAACCCAGGAAACACATGAAACGACGACACTCGCATCCGCAAACACATTTTGTACACTGTGCTCGTTTCATCGTTTCGGCTGTCGATCGCACGTGCTGACAGTGCAGTGAACACTGGCTGGCTACCGATATCTTCCCTGGAGACTCACAGCGCTTACGATGGTCACAACGATAAAATCAGCCGGTCTTTTCTTTGTTCCATGTCGCCACAGCGCCCACCTCAGCAAGCACCATGTTTGCCAAGCGAGCCGACGGGGCGGCCTTCTAGGCCATTTTTCACAGTAGCCAATGAGAGGCGAGCCATGCGAGCTGGCTCGCGGCTTGAAACAGTTGAGAGGCGCTCTGCCTGACGTCACAGAGACGGCCGTTCTCGCCCATTTGTGCGGTGCAGGTGCACGGAGCGGCTGTGCGGCTAGCGCGTGTAAGGGCCCTAAGCGAAAAGCCCGTTCTCATGGCACCCAATTTTTATAAGGGATTTGTCATTCAATGCGACGCGACTGATAACGGCATGGGAGCTGTATTGTGCCAGGAAGACGGTGCTGGTACCGAAAGGCCAGTTTTGTACTTAAGTTTAAAACTCAGCTGCAGGGAAGAGCTATACGAAACCTCTGAAAAGTAATGTGCTTGCCTCATGTGGGACGTTCAAAAGCTACCCTGTTGTGTCTCCAGTTCGAGGTTTGTGGTCGAAACAGACCACTGTCATCTAACCTGGTTGAGTAACAAGTCGCCTAAAAGTGGCTGGTTACTGAAGTGGAGGATGATACTCCAACAGTACAACTTTGACGTTCGCTACGAAAAAAGAAATCTAAACGCTAATGCTGACGCATTGAGCCGTGCGTTTAGGAACTTCTCCACCTTTCGGTCTCTCCCTGGTGATTTGGGACATTTGTTCTCATAATGGCCTTAGGTGAGCGCTCTCGTCCAGAGTGATCTCAAGGGGCCAACTTTATGCTCCATTCTATTTCATTACATTGTTGTAAGTGTAAAAATTCTAGTTCTCATTTTAAGGGTCTTGTGTCCCACGTGTGCCTCTGGATGTAGAGGAAACAAAATTCTGATAGACACGTAGCTAGGTATATGTTGTAAAGAACTTTGTCTGGTGTTCTTTCGAGTTACCGAGGGCACTTGCTTTTGTCGTGTGTTGTCTGATGTCGAACCGTTCTTGACAAGTGGCAGAATCATCGACAAGTGCTGAGATCAAAAATCGTCAGAAGAGACGAGCGAAGCTGGCCGGCAAGTTGTGGACTGGAACTGGGATCCGTCCTCAAGAATGGGATGTGTTCATGAAATGGAGTCTGGAGCTACATTCTCCCCATAGCCCTGGAGGCGAACCTGGAGGGACCTGGCGAACGAGCGTGCCATACATCCCAGCCACGTGGAAGCAGATCGTCTTTTCCAGTGCATAGTCTGGTGGCGGAGGTGCTGTTACGCCTGCGAGTCCACACCGAACGTCAATGCGTCTGCAAAAGCAATCTGTTTCAGGGCCAGCGGTTGAACTCGCCTGACACGATCAACTCAACGACGTCATCAAGCGGCGGCGTCGGGGTATCACGCAACGCACAGCAAGCTCCCTCAGCCCACGAGCCCGTCGAAGTAATCGGCGCCTTCCAGTCTGGCGAGTCTTACGCAATGCGTGGCGGCGTCACTCGTCCTTGGGTGCAACCACTCGCAGCGGCACCGGATTTGATTAGCATGACGCGGCCAAGCGGCGGGCCTCATTAGAGGATTCTCACATCACGGCCAAGGGCGCTTCTGGTTGGACATTCGGTGACTCAAAGGCTCCACCCAGTGCCTATAAAAAAAGCCCTGCGGCGCGTCGCCAGCAGTAGACCTATGTGCCATAAAATCCTCTCGTTGCTTCGAGTTCGCCGTTGCTTCACTGTCGACGCGGCCGGTGGCCTTGTAAGTGGGGAGCTTCGTGGGGCCCTTCGTAACTTCATTGGCGGTGCGCTCCGTAACAGCTGTCGGCCCCAGTGCCTAAAATGTAACGCCTCTATCTCTATGCTGTACATAAACCTTGCCTTAACTCACCGTCATCTCGTCCGCTCGTCTATCAGCTCTGCGCAGAAGCAGTCGCGAGCTGAGTAACACACGCTACCAAACGGCTGGCGACCTTGTCGGTGTAGTTCGGAGCAGTGGCGCCTTCAGGACCGTGTTGACACCCCGGCTTGGTAACATGCCACACGGGCCCTCTGAACAGCCCTGAGTTGGTCTGCAAGCG
The DNA here is from genome assembly GCF_013339725.1 of Rhipicephalus microplus. NCBI lineage: Eukaryota > Metazoa > Arthropoda > Arachnida > Ixodida > Ixodidae > Rhipicephalus > Rhipicephalus microplus. Next base: position 64,201,515 of record NC_051173.1, on the reverse strand, counting down.
CCTCACTGTGCAGAATTCGCTACCACAACTGTTAACTGTGAGAAGCCGCACCGGCCATTGCCGAGCAGCGCCAGAGCACGTGTTCAAAACTGAGCAAGCCCCCTCCCCCCCCCCCTTACTACAATAAATCGACATCCCGCAGTCCGGATTAATTTTATTCATGACGACCGGGTTGGAGTGCGTCCGCGCCTACAGAACTCTTAATGTAACCGCTTGTGGCCTGTTAGGTCTCGAATGTGGCAAGAGGAATTCTCTGCGCTCTAAGTGATAATGTTTGGTTATATTGTTGTACATCAACAGCTGGTCCCTAAACTCCAGAGTGGGAGATTCAGATGCCTCAGGAATTGCATGGCACGCTAATGCTCGTGCTTCCCTGTGCGCCACATCGTTTAAGTTACGTTGAATTCCCTCCACTGACCCCATGTGCGCCGGAAACCAAGTAATGGTATGTGGAGTAATGTCCTTCCCTGCAGCCGTCTGTAAGCTGGTTCGCTAATAACTCCCCTCGAGAAGGCTTTGATTGCAAAGTGAGAGTCACTAAATACTAAAGCTCTTCCCGAATCAACGAGTGCTAGGGCAATAGCCGCTTGATTAGCAACCCCCGGATCTTTCGTACAAATAGAAATGGCATATCGAACGCTCCTTTTCCCATCTATCACCACCACTGAGTAGGCTCTCCTGTTAATCTATGCTGCGTCAACGAACGCAGACTCTTCTTCCTGATCCTTTGCTTCTCGCAACAAAGCCCTAGCCCTTACCATTCGCTCTCCCTACATTATGCACAGAGTGCACATTTTGCGGAAACAGAAGAATCAGTATATTATTCCTTAAGTGCACGGTTAGCTCGTATAGGTGCGCATCACCGAGAGTCGCCACCTATTTTCTGATTGACTGTAAGATATACCTTCCAGCTGGCGAACCCAGCAATTGCTCTCTCTGTGCTGTACACTGAGCCTCGACAATTTCATCAAGAGTTTTATGCAAACCCAACCGCAACAACACATCATTCGATGTACTCACAGGTAAACCGAGTGCCACCTTAACGGCTTTTCTGAATAAAGCTTCCAATTTGTTTTTTCTTTCTTTTTCCAATGTAGCATGGCAGATACGTACGAAAAACGGCACAAAATAAATGCGCGAACCAAGCGCATCACACCTTCTTCCAATCCTCTATGTCTGTGAAAGATCCTTCGGATAAGTCTTATAGCCTATAGTGTCTTCTAAGTAATACGCTGAATTGTTATATTATTTGATACATTTGCTTCAATTACAAAACCAAGGACCTAATAGCATCGACTTTTGGTACCAATCATCCATTGAGTAACTCGGGGGACGAATTGCAACTCATGATTACGGAGTTAGACAAGGACAGCAGAAAGGTGGGTCTTAAAATTAGTCTGCTGAAAACGAAAGTAATGTACAACAACCTCGGCAAGAAGCAGCGCTTCGAGATAGGTAATAGTGCACTTGAAGTTGTAAAATACTATGTCTACTTAGGGCAGGTAATAACCGCAGAGCGGAACCACGAGATTGAAGACTCTAGAAGAATAAGAATGGGGTGGAGCACATTCGGCAAGCACTCTCAAATTATAACAGGTAGATTGCCACTATCCCTCAAGAGGAAGGTACATAACAGCTGTATCTTGCCGGTACTTAGCTACGCAGCAAAAACATGGAGACTTACAAAGAGGGTTCAGCTTAAACTGAGGACGACGCAGCAAGCAATGGAAAGAAAAATGGTAGGTGTAACCTTCAGAGACAAGAAGAGAGCAGAGTGGATTAGGGGACAAACGGGGGTTAAGGATATCATAGCTGAAATCAAGAAGAAGAAATGAACATGGGCAGGGCATGTAGCGCGTATACAGGATAACCGCTGGTCATTAAGGGTAACTGACTGGATTCCCAGAGAAGGGAAACGGGTTAGGGGGAGACAGAAGGTTAGGTGGGCAGATGAGATTAAGAAGTTTGCGGGTATAAATTGGCAGCAGCAAGCACAGGACCGGGTTAACTGGTGGAACATGAGAGTGACCTTTGTCTTGCAGTGGACGTAGTCAGGCTGATGATGATGATGATGATGATGATGATGATGATGATGATGATCCATTCTTGTACAAATTGTGATGTATGTCTCAACTTCCGGTACCTGATTCCTCGGCATACGACCGAACTTCTTCGATTTGAAGATTAACAGCTCTGACTTTTCGGAGGAGCACTTCAGTCCCATACGAGCCAAACAGTTTTCCGCAAGGGTTACCACCTCCTGCAGCCTAGTCTCAAGCTCTGCGTCACTACCACTGACACTCCATACTATGATGTTGTCCGCGTTGATAGCATAGTTAATACCCTTGACAGTGTCCAGTACATTACCTAGCTTCGACATCGCCAGATTGAACAACATTGGCGAGAATACGAACTCTTGTGGTGTACCGCGACAACCCAATTTGAAGGCCGAAGACTTCATCTCCCCCAACCTGAGACATGTCCTTCTATCCTGAAAGTTGCCTTAACAAAGAGAAAAAGCTGTTGCCCCAGATTCAGGTCTGGCAGCACCTGTAGAAGGAAGGAGTGTCGGCGATTGTCGAAATCTTTTTCCACATCAAGTTCAAGTAGCACCTTAGTATCCCTAGTCTGCCGATCATGTGGCTGATGTTTAATCCTAAGCATGGCATCTTGAGTCAAGATACCGGGAGAAAACCTACCATCGAGTGCGAAAAGACCCTATTGTCCGCAACATAACGTGATAACCTATTTAAAATGACATGCTCAGCGACTTTTCCCAAACACGATGTTAGCGAAATGGGTTTCAAATTTTACAGCCCCACGCTCTTGCGCGGTTTTGGTATGTGAACAGCAGTCGCAAGTTTCCACTCTGCTGGGAAATATCTTTCCTTCCATCGGCTATTTATCTCCCGCGTAAAGAACTCAATAGTCCTCTCGTCTAAATTCCTTAACATTTTATTAGAAATGCCATCCTGCTCTGATGCCTATCTACTATTAGGATCCTGCAATGTCATCATTATATCACTTTCAGTAAATTTCTTATCCATAAATGTATTAATCTTACTATATTAAAACGAACGTCAGTTGTATCTTGGCAGGTTTGCAGTGGAAGGTATCTCTCAGTGGAATTTTTCAGCACCTCTTCTTCTGATAAGTTTCGGCACGCTTAATGGATCAGCTAACCTATCACCGCCCTCTAGTTAGACTTAGAATTAGTCTCATCCAGTAAATGTCAGAGTGAATTTCAAGTGCCCCCTCCCCCTTGTAATACCAACATTCATAGAATCGCTAATTCATCCCATTGCTGCTTGCTTAATACTCGACAGTGGTTTTCAATTTATTTATTATTCATTGCTATATGCTTTCTAAGCCTTCTGTTCAACCGCTGACCCTTCGATCTCACCAACAGTGACTCCTTCGCTTCCAACAAGTGTTCCAGACGACTGAAGGTTTGATTTGTGCCAAATCGTCTGCTTTCCTGCACGAGTCGTGCAAGATGTGGAAGTGGTTGGCAAGGTAACATGCAGCGACCATAGAATGGTACGGGCTCGAATCCGCCTAGACTTGAAGAAGGAATGACAGAAACTGATACGCAAGAAGCCAATCAATGAGCTAGCGCTGAGAGGGAAAGTACAGGAATTCAGAGTGTCACTGCAGAACAGGTACTCTGCTCTTAGCGAGGAAACCAACCTTAGCGTAGATACAATGAATGATAATCTGACGAGTATCATCACGGAGTGTGCAGTGGAAGTTGGAGGCAGGGTAGCTAGACAGGACACCGGCAAGCTTTCCCAGGAAACGAAGAACCTAATTAAGAAGCGTCAAATCATGAGAGTGTCAAGTACAACAGACAAAATAGAACTGGCAGAGCTTTCGAAGTTGATTAATAGACGTAAAGTATGTGATGTAAGAAGGTATAACATGGAGAGAATTGAGCACGCTCTGAAAAACGGAGGAAGCGTCAAAGCAGTGAAGAGGAAACTTGGGATACGCAAAAGGCAGATGTATGCACTAAGGGACAAAGAAGGCAAAATTACTACCAATATGGATAGGATAGTTAAAATAGCCGAGAAGTTTTACAGAGATCTGTACAGTAGCCGAGACAACCACGACCTTAATACTATAAGAACTAGCAGTAACCCAGACGACACCCCATCGGTAATAATAGAAGAACTCAGAAAAGCTTTGGAGAGCATGCACAGAGGCAAAGCTGCTGGTGAGGATCGGGTAACATCAGATCTGCTGAAAGATGGAGGAAAGATTGTGTTAGAAAAACTTGCCACTCTATTTACGAGGTGTCTCCTGACAGGAAAAGTACCAGAGTCTTGGAAGAACGCTAACATCATCTTAATACATAAGAAAGGAGATGACAAGGACTTGAAGAATTACAGGCCGATCAGCTTGCTCTCTGTAGTATACAAGCTATTTACAAAGGTAATTGCTAGCAGAGTAAAGAAAACATTAGAATTCAATCAACCAAAGGAACAAGCAGGATTTAGAACAGGCTACTCAACAATTGACCACAATCATACTATCAATCAGGTAATAGAGAAATGCTCAGAGTATAACCAACCACTATACATAGCCTTCATAGATTACGAGAAGGCGTTTGATTCAGTAGAAATATCAGCCGTCATGCAGACACTGCGGAATCAGGGCGTAGAAAACATTCTGGAAGAAATCTACAGGGGATCAACTGCTACCATAGTGCTTCATAAAGAACGCAACAGAATACCAATAAAAAAGGGTGTAAGGCAGGGGGACACAATCTCCCCAATGCTATTCACTGCGTGCTTACAGGACGTTTTCAGAAGCCTAGAATGGGAACAGTTAGGGATAAGATTTAATGGAGAGTACCTCAGTAACCTGCGCTTCGCCGATGACATTGCATTGCTGAGTAACTCAGGGGACGAATTGCAACTCATGATTACGGAGTTAGACAAGGAGAGCAGAAAGGTGGGTCTTAAAATTAATCAGCAGAAAATGAAAGTAATGTACAACAACCTCGGAAAGGAGCAGCGCTTTGCGATAGGTAATAGTGCACTTGAAGTTGTAAAAGACTATGTCTACTTAGGGCAAGTAATAACCGCAGAGCCTAACCACGAGATTGAAGTAACTAGAAGAATAAGAATGGGGTGGAGCACATTCGGCAGGCACTCTCAAATTATGACAAGTAGATTGCCACTGTCCCTCAAGAGGAAGGTATATAACAGCTGTATGTTGCCGGTACTTAGCTACGGAGCAGAAACCTGGAGACTCACAAAGAGGGTTCAACTTAAATTGAGGACGACGCAGCGAGCAATGGAAAGAAAAATGGTAGGTGTAACCTTGAGAGACAAGAAGAGAGCAGAGTAGATTAGGGGACAAACGGTAGTTAAGGATATCATAGCTGCAATAAAGAAGAGGAAATGGACATGGGCCGGGCATGTAGCACGTAGACAGGATAACCGCTGGTCATTAAAGGTCACCAAATGGATTCCCAGAGAAGGGAAGCGGGGTAGGGGGAGACAGAAGGTTAGGTGGGCAGATGAGATTAAGAAGTTTGCGGGTATAAATTGGCAACAGCAAGCACAGGACCGGGTTAACTGGCGGAACATGGGAGAGGCCTTTGTCCTGCAGTGGAAGTAGACAGGCTGATGATGATGATGATGATGATGATGATGATGATGATGTTGAAATCGTCTGATTTAAGTTCCTTAGTGGTTGTCTCAACATCACTCTTGAGCTGACTAGTCCACTGTTCTAAGGTAAACTCATTTCCCTCCTCTTTGTTTCTTTGTTATCTCAGTTTCCGAAATGCATCCTAGTGAACAAGCTTAAATGTTCGCTCCTTTTCAGGAGCCACCTCTAAAGTGATCGTAAGTATGTAATGAAGACTGCTGAAATGTATATTTGAATTTGACCAGAACAAATCCGCCATCCATGAACAAAGTAAGACCTGCTGTCAAATCTCTAGATGTCGACGTGCAACAACGAGTGGAGTTTGAAGTGTCTTTAATGAGAGATGAATTTAAGTCTAGAGCCTGTTCTCATAGTCTCTCACCTTTGGTTGTGCTACAGGCGTACTTCCACACAATATAGGGCACCTTAAAGTCCCCTCCAATCAGCAATGGTGCATCCTTAGCAAGATTGGCTGCTTTGCCTAAAAGAGCTTTGAAACTTTGTTTCGCGTCGCTGGGGCTGCGGTACAAGTTAAGCAGGTGAATGCTCTTCTGACTTGCTTCTCGCTGACCTAAAATTACCTTGACCATAACATACTCAATTCTTCAATCCACCCTGAGAAGGTTATGCCTGATATACGCACCTTCTGCCGATGAGTTTTGAGAGCCCTCTGCCTTTTACATTATCTTTAACCTCCGCTTTGAAACCGGTTAACGTTACGCTGGATGTCAAAGTTTCCTGCAACATGATACCCTCAGGTTTCACTTTGCCCGTTCTAACAAACTGTTGCAGAGATGCCTTCTTATGATATAACCCCCTACGATTCCACCACCAAAGAATAAACGAACTATTTGATGAAGCCACCATCTTGGCTGTGTAAATCTGGTTTACTCATGTTGACTTTATTTCCACTAGGAGACTTGCCCTTCTGGGCCAGCGGCTGAGAGCGCTCGTGCTACATAGCAGGAACCACTGTCTCGTTAAGGTATACTTCAATTTTACCTAATCTCTGATCCGTGATACTTCGTCTCTCTTCTATCTGCTCCAGTCTAATAATGATCAGATTCATACTTTTCTGCATTGTCGCGATCATTTTTCCGGCTCAGAAGAAACCTTGGCCTTGGCCCACGCAAATCGAGAGCGCCCTCTTATTCGGAGCCGGTGTTTCCTTGTCAGTCATGTTCTCTTCAGGAACCTCCATAAACCTTGGTACTTCAACCGGACTATCAGGTTTGCAACCCTCACTAGTGCTGTTACCGGACTACAAACTTCTCTTAAATTCAGCTATCTCTTTTACAAGTCCTTCAATGGATGTTTTTAAGCTATCATTTTCTTTCTCTAATTGTTCGATCCTGTCCTTATCCCTAATACAACTCACATTCTCTTGGCTCTGCTCATGTGTTTGGCCAGCGATGGAACCACCCTTCACCACTTGGCGCACAGTGGTTCCTTGAAGCTGGACTCCCATACGATGACCATCGCCATGACTACGAACGGCTCTCAGAGCATTGAGAGACACTTGCCAGCTCCGTCATCTCGACTTCTTGTTCCGCGGCTAGTTTCGCCCTGGCTCACTCCTGTCAGCAGACACGCATGACGTAGGGAACCTCGTACCATTGTCTGCATTGTTTATCTGCCGTCAGATGTCGACCTCAACAAAGCTTGCAACAAGGCTCACAGTCATGGTCCTCTGCAGGATTCCGAGCACCACATCCTCTACAATCAAGGAGATCGGGCACAGGACAGACATCCGCTCACTGTCCAAGCTTCCCACACACACGTAGCGTACGTCGACTTGCTTGTGCTACAAGTTAGAAAGGACCAAAGTTGGCCCATACCTTGCAAACTTGCGGATTCACAAGCCATCGATAACAATGATTACCGAGTCGGTATACTTGATTCGTTTCACTGCCAGAGCCAGTAGATTGCTATTATTTAGGATGTTCCGCTCAAGTGCAGCAGGTCCATACATAATATCCACAGTGGGAATGACCCCTTTACACGTAGAGTTTGGGGCACTCTCGTATGAACTGACTTCAAAATTTTTGTGCGCCACTCTTACTGACCTGATTTTGACATAGCATTCGGCATTGCTCCTTTCTGGCGCACTAGCCACCAAGAATGTTTGCTTGAAGTTGAGGCAAATAACGTCTCCTTCAATCTGCTCAGTAGTGAGGCCTGTCGCGTCAACCATAGCTTTGCCCACAGTAGAACCAACTTTCTCCAAATTCAATCCACCACGAGGGCGAATTACTATCCAGATGTGCTCTTCCGGCATCATTGACATTCGCGACGCCTTCAGAATGCGTTGCTCAATTACGAAGCCTCTGCGCCGTCCTAAAGTGTCCCGTCGTTCAACCAGCTCTCCTTGTGAACCGTTATCACCTGGTGCAGGCTTCGTTTGAAAACTTCATTTTCGGTCGGACCCCGTCCACCATCGTAGATCTTTAGTAAATTCTGTGCCAACATCACCTCCCCTTCTACTTGCATAGCAGCCATGCCAGACGCGCGCGTCCCGCCACGTAGGGATGTCAGGCGCTGTGCCAACGCTGTGCCACTTGGCAAACGCGGCGGCAGACAAAAGTGGATATAATGAGCAGAAAAGCAATACCCCATTGCAAATTTGATATCTGCCGAATCCTATCCTCTTCACGGATCAGAGAGTATCAAGGATGTGCCACACTGTGACAAAAATGCTGCGGAAATATTCGCACAAGAATGAGCCGAATTGGACGCGTGCGCTCACCTCAGCGACCACAAAATATCCGTCGACCCATAGCGGTGCCATGTTTCATTTCAGTCAGGGCTTTCTGATGTTTGAAAAGCTCGAATACGCGGTCCAGGTGCACGTTCTCTGCACCCGCGTAGGAGTACTTTACCCGTCCTGATTGTGCAGGGTGCTCTCCTCTGTGGCGCGGTGTGCTGGACGGCTGCCCAGCGTGAGCATGGTCACGACCTTCTGCTGCCGCCTTTCCGTGTTTCATCGCCAGCTACGCTGATACTGGATGACATCGTTGCTTCTACCCGGCAACAAGGTTTTTCGTCAGCGATCCACGTCACAGGTGATCCAGGATATAAAAGCTACCGTACCACCTGCGGATTTGGGCACTACACCACATCAGACATGCGTCATTTACCCGTCCTGATTGTGCAGGGTGCTCTCCTCTGTGGCGCGGTGTGCTGGACGGCTGCCCAGCGTGAGCATGGTCACGACCTTCTGCTGCCGCCTTTCCGTGTTTCATCGCCAGCTACGCTGATACTGGATGACATCGTTGCTTCTACCTGGCAACAAGGTTTTTCGTCAACGATCCACGTCACAGCTGGTCCAGGATATAAAAGCTACCGTACCACCGGCGGATTTGGGCACTACACCGCATCAGACATGCGTCATTTACCCGTCCTGATTGTGCAGGGTGCTCTCCTCTGTGGCGCGGTGTGCTGGACGGCTGCCCAGCGTGAGCATGGTCACGACCTTCTGCTGCCGCCTTTCCGTGTTTCATCGCCAGCTACGCTGATACTGGATGACTTCGTTGCTTCTACCTGGCAACAAGGTTTTTCGTCAACGATCCACGTCACAGCTGGTCCAGGATATAAAAGCTACCGTACCACCGGCGGATTTGGGCACTACACCGCATCAGACATGCGTCATTTACCCGTCCTGATTGTGCAGGTTAGTTACCTAGGCGGTGCTGCCGGTCCAAGGAGTAGTGACTACTATTTGTTCGCGGTGTCGTGCCCACCAAAGTACTGTGCTATGATGAAGCGCTTTATCTGCTCAGTGTCGCGATTTTGTTCCGCTGCTATGTCCTTGCTGCTCTTAATGGCCGGCAATGTAGAGACAAATCCTGGTCCGCCCCGTGTGCAAACAACACATTAGTATTGTGCTTTCATTAGTATTGGATACCATGCGTAGGCTCGAGACCGGTCAAACGGAAATACTTTATGAGCTGAAGGGCATAAAGGAAAAGCAACGTGCTACAGATATGGCAATTACGCAGCTGTCTGGCCGTGTTACGTCACTGGAAAACACAATAGAGTCACTTAGCATACCTAAGCTCAGTGGCCTTGATCCTTCCTTGTGTGACCTAGCTGCGAAACTAAATAAGGTTACAGAAAGATGTGACGATGCTGAGAACAGGTCTCGGCGGTCGAACTTGCTTTTCTTTGGGCTTGAGGATGATGAAAAAGAAAAATGGGATGATTCTGGGCAGACAATTATTACCTTCTGCTCCCAAAAGCTGGATGTTACTATCACTGAGAGCCATTTTGAGCGTGTTCATCGACTAGGGAAATTTGCCATGAATAAGCGCAGACCTATCGTTGCGAAACTTGCATTCTTCAAGGACAAGCAGCGAATTCTTGCATCTGCGCATAAGCTCAAAGGCTCGACTTATTCAATTAGAGAAGACTTTTCTGTTGCGACCAGGTTAGCAAGGCGAAAGTTACTTGAATTTGCCAAGATGCAGGATAAGAGAGGCAAGCTGGTCTTTGATAAACTACTGATTGATCAACAAACGTATGTGTATGATAGTGTGACAGACACTGTTATAGCAGCTGCTAGATAGCTAGGCAGGGATAAAAGAACTCGAGCAATACCTTGACCTAGTCGCAGCAGTTCTCAAACACTATCTTTATTTTTTACTAATATTCGAAGCCTTCTTCCTAAACGTGATGATTTGTGTTCCTTCTTGGAAGATGCTGATAGCGATATTGTTGCACTTACGGAAACCTGGCCGCATCCGAATGTAATGGACAGTGAAATTTTTGCCAACCCAAATAACTATAGCCTTTATAGACATGACCGCAAAACTAAAAAAGGCGGTGGTGTTCTTATAGCTATCAAAAAAGGATTAGCGCCGTTTCTTGTGAATGCCGACTCCTGCCTTGAAATAGTGTGGGCCGCCTGTACTACATCAACGGCAAAGGTACTGGTTGGCGTCTGCTACCGTCCACCGGATTCCAATAGTTCCTTCATTGATGAACTTCGAAGTTCCATTACTTCGGCTATCGGTAAATACCCAGCCGACATCACTTACCTGGTTGGTGACTTTAACTTTCCGCAAATAGATTGGTCTCAATTGACATCTTCTTGCCAAAATGCAACAGAGCTCATAAACCTCACCTTAGACTTCAATTTTTTCCAAGCAATTAATCAGCCAACCCCCGGTACTAATATTCTAGATCTCGTTTTCTGCAATGCTCCTGAGTCAATTGGTGATGTTTTATACCTTGACGGTTTTAGTGATCACAGGCTTATCCAATTACAACTTACCATTCCTCTTGCATTTCAAGGTAGCACGATCACTCAAATCCGCGATTACAGTCGAGCTAATTATAAGGATATGAATATTGCACTTAACAAATTTTTCGTTCAGACATTTTTACTTTCGTTTTTTGATAGGACCGTTGAGCAGAACTGGGTGCTTTTTAAGAACGTGCTAACAAATTTAGTGCACCGATACGTTCCCGTGGTGTTCATTTCCAACGATAAAACTAATCCCTGGTTTAACAAACATCTTAATCGTCATCGTAATAAAAAGAAGCGTCTTTACAGAAAAGCTAAGCTTGCACCTACATCATCGGCTTGGAAAAAATATCGCGAATGCTTAAAAAGCTACTGTTGCGCCGTTCGAACTTCAAAAAAGAAATATTTTTCCCAGGATCTTCCCTCTCTCTTGAAATCTAGTCCTAAAAAGTTTTGGCGTGTTGTGTCTCCTAATAGCGTTAGTAATCACATTTCACTGTGTGACGATAAACAGCAGCCACTTGATGATAGCGAATGCCCGCATGTCTTTAACAGATATTTTGCTTGTGTATTTACGAGGGAAGATCATTCCAACATACCCATTGTTCCTGACCATGATTATCAGTACATGAGTGCGATTGATGTCTCCGCTGAAGGTGTCGCTAATCTCATAGGAAATCTCAAGATCTCAACCAGTGCTGGAGTTGACAACATTACCTCTAAAATATTAAAAAACACAGTCCTAATATCAAGTAAAATTCTTTGCTATATTTTTCAGCAATCATTATCATCAGGCTTATTACCCACGGACTGGAAGATCGCCAAGGTCATCCCAATTTTCAAAAGCGGTAATAAAAATTCCCCGCATAACTACCGACCCATATCACTAACATGCATTTGCTGTAAGTTACTTGAACACACTATCGCCTACCATATTTACGCTCATCTTGAACATAATTCCTTCTTTTTTCCTCAGCAACACGGTTTCAGAAAAGGACTGTCATGTGACACGCAGCTGCTAGAATTCACAACTGACTTGCACTCTAACATGGACGCTAATCTTCAAACGGATTGTATTTTTTTAGATTTTGCTAAAGCATTTAACTGTGTGGCGCACTCACGTTTATTCTCGAAATTAATAGCTCTCTGTCTGGATTCTTTAACATTATCATGGCTTTGTAACTTTCTTTCTTTCCGTCAGCAGTTTACTTCAGCTAACAGTTTTACCTCATCTCTCTGTGACGTAACATCAGGTGTGCCCCAGGGCAGTGTCCTTGGTCCTTTACTGTTCCTAATATACATTAACGATTTACCCACAGGCATATCTTCTAACCTGCGTCTTTTCGCTGACGACTGCATCATTTACCGCTAAATTAAATCCACCGAAGATCACCTCGTACTTCAAAATGATCTCATATTAATTGCAAAGTGGTGGGACGAATGGCAGATGAGTCTTAACTCTACTAAATGCAAGGTTATCACTTTCAGACGCAAGCGCATCAATTCCGATTTTTCATACCTCATAGATAGCACATTGGTATCCCAGGCATCATCGTATAAATATTTAGGCGTCCATCTCAAGCACAGTCTTTCATGGGACATGCATATTAACACCATTACTGCCAAGGCATCCAGGTCGCTTGGATACCTGCGCCGGAACTTGTGGAACTCGCCAAGCAGTCTAAGACAACTCGCCTATGAAACCATCGTTCGTCCGCAATTAGAATATGCTTCACCGGTGTGGTCTCCTCATCAAATCTACCTGACTAACAAGCTTGAGTCTGTACAAAACAGAGCCGCTCGTTTCATTACTTCCAACTACAGCCCACATTCCAGCATAACGCAGATCAAACATGACATACCGCTTGTGCCATTAAATGTACGTCGTTCCATTTCTCTTTTATCTTTATTCCATAAATATCGCTATAGCATCAGGCCATCTCCCTTACCACTGGAAGCACCTTCACGCATATCACGCCGCTTGCATAATCAATATAGCATTAAACGCATCAGTGGACGAACTAACACTTTCAATTCATCAGCACTTCCCCGAGCCATTGTTCTATGGAATGATCTTCCCGACAATATTGCATCTATCAGTAACCATCAAGCATTTCTTGACCAATTGCGTAAGCATTTCTTGAAATAGTATCATGTCGTCACCATTACTTTTTATTTCGCGAATTCTTCCTCCATTCTTTCCTTTGCGAGTGTGTGTGATTGGCGAAAAATTGTTTCATGGAATAAGAAATGCTGTTCCTCTGTTTGAAAATGCTTTGCACTGTACATATGTATATATGTGTATATATATATATATATATATTTGTTTCTTTTCCCTTTGCTGTTAATTGCTGTTTTTTGCCATGTGTAAAAAAAGGAAAAGGAGGAAAAAAAGTTCCTTAACTGCACTGTACCCTTTTTTGTTTTTTTTTCAATTTTGTTTCCCTGTATTTATTAATGCATTTTTCTCTGATATTTTTTGTTTCATATTGCTCCCCTTACTCAATGCCCTGTCGGGCCCTGTAAGGTATCATGAATAAATAGATAAATAAATAAATAAATGTATGGAGCAAAGATATTGGTCTGTGATGAAAAAGATGTGCCTGCAGCAAGCAGCATCGCCAACGCCCGGCTCTTACTGCTCGGGCTTCGGTTCGTTGCTGTGCCGATCGCTGGACGGTTCTTCATGCTGTCTCGTCGCTGTCTTTAACGGCTAATAATCCTCTTCACATTTGGTGGAAGGTGCATCCGTTGCTACACCCTGGAGCTGCGAAGCCACACGCTGCTGCCTATCATGACTGACAACGCCACTACATCGGCGCATTCGCCCCAGTTCAACTGCCCCGGCCATCCTAGGCTACGGAACCCGAAGGTCTTCAGCGGTGCGGATAGGACCGACGTCGAAAACTGGCTCGAGCACTACGAAAAGGTTAGCGCCAACAATAAGTGGGATCAAGCCGACAAGCTGGGCCAAGTCATATTTTATCTCACTGGCATCGCCAAATTGTGGTTTAACAACCACAAACACAACATCCCCACGTGGAGCGTCTTCAAGGCGTCATGTGCTGAAGTGTTCGGTCGGCCGGCTGTCCAGAAGCAGCGGGCAGAACAGCGCTTGTGCGTCCGCTCTCAGCAGACTGGCGAGACCTTTACCAGCTACATTGAAGACGTCTTCGACCTTTGTCGACGTGCGAATGACAGCATGCCCGCATCTGACAAGGTCAAACACATCCTGAAGGGCATCGGCGACAGCGCATTTCAAATGCTCTTGGCAAGAAATCCGAGCACAGTTTCCGAAGTCGTCAGCTTGTGTCAGAGCTGACGACGAGTTGAATATGCAACGCACTCCGACTCGGCAGCCTCAGCGTAGTGGTGAGTCACTGTCCAGTTTCGACACCCTGCCTGACAATTTACCGTTGCTTCAGCAAGTTCGAGCCTTCGTCCGAGAGGAAGTCAACCGCCAACTTTCCCTAGTGCCCTTCACTCACGAGACCACCACCCGTCTACCTGCCCCGCTTCACACTGCTATATCGGAAGAGGTTGCCCAAGCTGTTCCTCTTGCGCACCACGAGCCGCCTCTATCCAACCGTGTTCACTGCCAGCGTGTCGCGCTGCCGGTACACCCTCCTGTTGCCTATCCGCCAGCCGTTCAGCCTGTGGCCGCACCCCTAACGTATGCAGCGCAGCCTGTGGGATGGAACTTCCTATCCCGCCACAATGCCGTCATCGACTGCGCACGCGCTGAAGTTGAGATTTCACCCTTTTGTGATGTCCCATTACTTGATGCTCTTCATCAGCCGCCGAAGTTTTTCGTGCATGAAGATACCGATATTCCACCTGAGAATTTCGCACTTGTTCCTGTTTTCTGCAACGCCTACACTGACGCTACAGTCTTTTTTATGCCTTCCAATACCTTCACGAGTCGTCGAGCTCTCCCGGTGCCTTTCGCAACGATTGACCTTGCCACCGGAAGAAGCAACATGTTCATACTCAACCCACTTTCCACACCTGTCACTTTGCTTGCGGGGAAATGCCTTGGCCGCATGCAGGATCTCGACCCTTCGTCTTTGGTTGATGTCCCGGATGACTATTGCGACCACCCAAAATCACTGACAGCCCTCGAGGAGTCGTCCAAGGGTACGTTTGCCAGCGCCATCACCGACACCCTCACTTCCACCGAACATGCCGACCTGCTTGATCTTCTGCATGAGTTTCGGAATTCCTTCGGTGTGTCGCACGCTCAACTAGGTCGCACATCGCAAGTCAAGCTTCATGTTGACACCGGCCTACACCAGCCACTGCGTCAAAGACCATACCGTCTCTCCACTGAAGAGCGCCGCGTCATCAACTATCAAGTCGAACATATGCTTCGTAGAGACTTCATTCAACCATCTCACAGTCCCTGGGCGTCTGCTGTCGTACTTGTGCGTAAGAAAGACGTATCTATCTGAGTTTGCATGGACTATCATCGTTTTAATAAGATAACCCGCAAGGACGTATATCCTTTGCCACGCATGGATGATGCCATTGACACCCTTCACGGAGCGGAAGTCTTCTCGTCGCTAGATTTGCGTTGTGGCTACTGGCAAGTTCCAATGTCTGAAGCCGATCTCCAAAAAACTGCATCTATCACACCTGACGGACTATACGTGTAACGTCATACTCTTTGGTCTTTGTAACGCGCCCGCCACGTTTGAACGACTTATGAATAATACGCTACGTGGCCTCATGTGGAATATGTGCCTCTGCTACCTTGACGATGTCATGATTTTCTCGCACGACTTTCCTACGCACGTCCTTCGCCTCAAGCAAGTTTTGACTTGTCTGACCAACGCTGGCCTGCAGCTTAACCTGAAAAAATGCCGCTTCGCTGCACGCGAGCTCGTCATTCTAGGCCACATCGTGTCCAAGCACGGCGTATTACCTTACCCAGCAAAACTTTGAGCAGCCGCAGAATTTAACAAGCCGACGACCATGAAGAAACTTCGCAGTTTTGTAGCCCTATGTTCTTATTCCCGGCGCTTTGTTTGCAATTTAGCATCAATCATGTCACCATTAACCCAGCTTCTTCGCGATGACGTGAACCTCTCCACCTGGTCCCCTGCATACGCCGTTGCCTTCACTACTCTGCACCGTCTGCTCACCTCCCCACCTATTCTTCACCACCTCAGCCCGACGGCTCCTATCGAAGTGCACACCGACACCAGCGGTGTCGGGCTAGGCGCTGTCCTCGCTCAACGAAAGCCCGGCTATTCAGAATACGTTGTAGCCTACGCTAGCCGCACTCTGACGAAAGCCAAAACTAATTACAGCGTGACAGTAAAAGAGTGTTTGGCACTGGTGTGGGCGCTTGGAAAGTTCCGGCCGTACTTATACGGCCGCCCGTTCGATCTAGTAACTGATCACCACGCGCTTTACTGAATCTCCACGCTGAAAGGCCCTTCTGGCTGCCTTGCGCGATGGGCACTCCGCATCCAGCAGTACGACATTCGCGTCGTATACAGCTGCGCACGCAAACACTCTGACGCTGACGCCCTGTCCCGCTCACCTTTGCCACCAGATCCGACGTGCGGAAACACGTGCCTCCAAACCTTGTCATCGTTAAATCTTGACTCAATTGCCACCGAACAATGTCGTGACCCGTGGATCGCATCTCTTCTCAAATATCTATCTGGTACGACCAACCTTCCGGTATCTCGATCCCTCCGACGTCAAGCTTTCCATTTTGCCATACGCGATCAACTTCTTCATCGACGCAACTACGCTCCTGATGGACGCCGGTGGCGACTGGTCATTCCACGCACTTTACGATCGCAGGTAGGCGCCTCTCTTCACGACGATCCACATTTTGGCCACGCCGGGGTGTTCAAAACACCTTTACGCCTTCGCTATCGCTATTACTGGCGCGGCATGTACAATTTTGTACGCAAATTTGTGCAGTGCTGTCCTGACTGCCAGAGACGCAAATCAACACCGCTTCGTGCGACTGGAAAATTACAGCCACTTCCGTGCCCTGCCAAGCCATTTGATCGCGTTGGCGTGGACCTCTACGGCCCCCTTCCATTGACACCAGATGGCAATTGGTAGATTATAGTTGCGGTCGACCATCTAACACGCTACGCCGAAACAGCCGCTTTACCGAGCGCTACCGCTCAGGATGTCACCTCTTTCATTTTACGTCGCTTTATCCTTCGACATGGCGCACCTCGAGAGCTCCTTAGTGACAGAGGCCGCACTTTCCTCTCCGAGGTCGTCGAAGCTCTGCTTTCGGAATGTCCTGTCATTCATCGGAAAACGACAGCATACCACCCGCAGACTAATGGGCTAACGGAACGGTTTAACCGCACGCTGGGTGATATGCTCTCAAGATACGTGTCATCTAATCATAGCAACTGCCACCATGTTTTCCCATTCATCACATTCGCATATAATACTGCATTACAAACATCCACGGGATTTTCACCTTTCATTCTTCTTTATAGACGTGACCCTTCCGAAACAATTGCTACTCTACTTCCCTACCGTCCTGATGCTTCCGAATGTCCACCTATATCCGATGCTGCTCGACAAGCCGAAGAGTGCCGCCAGCTCGCCCGTGCGTTCACCTCGGACAAGCAGCAACACCAGCAAGAAAACCATTTCACCTCTCTTCCGGAGCCCAGCTATGCCCCAGGGTCTCTCGTGTGGCTTGCCACCCCATACCAAACTCCGAGACTCTCATCAAAACTTGTCCCCTGGTACGAGGGGCCTTACACCGTTTTAGAGAAAACCTCTCCAGTTAATTACCTAATTGAGCCAGTTTCCCGATCGGATGACATGCGCCGGCGTGCACGTGCCATCTTCCATGTTTCCCGCCTAGAACCTTATCATGAGCCTCTCCCTGAAACTTCTTAGGTCGCCAGGATGGCTCTTTTTTTCAGCGGGGGTGATTGTGATGAAAAAGATGTGCCAGCAGCAAGCAGCATCGCCAACGCCCGGCTCTCTCGGCTCGTGCTTCTGTTCGTTGCTGTGCCGATCTTTGCACGGTTCTTCACGCTCTCTCGTCGCTGTCTTTAACGGCTAATAAACCTCTTCACAGTTCCTTAATTTGTCAAGCTTTATAGCCTTTAGTCTCTGCTCCTGCTTCTGTAAGTTTATTTTCAGGGCAAATAAACTTTCGATTAAATTCAATTTGTGCACCAGCTGGGTTGCATTAACTTGGAAGCTATGTATTGCCCCTTGTAAGAGTTTCTGAGTTTCGATGCGAGTCTCCGTTGGGTCTGTTAGCGTACGAAATAGCCTCCAAGTATTTTTGCCTGACATCTGGTGCGCTGCCGTGTTGCATCTACTAACCCAGTTGGCATCCGCGAGTTGGGCCGCATACTCGGCCACCTCCTGGGTGAGCTCGGCTTTTTCCTGCAGCGTTTCTAAGAAGCCGCACTGCGCATGCGTGATTAGAACTTTTGTTTGTCGCAAACCGTGTGTGTTATATAGTAAACTGAGTAGGTGCCTCTGCGGGGGTTGCCACCCGATGGAGACGGAGTCCGTGTGCTGCCGAGAAATTGCTTAGGTCAGCGCACTAGTGCCTTATGAGGCAGCCTGTGTCACAGCGCACCAGACGTTCCAGCATGGGTACCTCGACTTTCAAGCACTCAAAATCGCATATTACGCCTTGGTTGAAGATCGACCCCCCGTCAATGATTGGTCTGATATCGCCTAAAAAAAGAAAGCGAGTTGTCGTGCCCGGCTTCATTGTCGGAGCTGCGCGTCAAAATTTCCCATCTCATGAGTATTTGTGGTTTTAACTACCCCTAATGTAAGAAGGATGCAGTCCAATAAAAGTAATTATGTTCAACTTGATTCATTTCTTTAGCCATAGAAGCCTATGTCACTGACCTTTTTTCTGGTTGTGTGCAAAACAGATGCAATATGGGGAGCACCACAGAAGGAAGATAACCTTCATGCTAACACACATAAATTCAACTGATGAACGCAGCATACATATGCACGACAAGATCACTGATTTCGATGACGCATAGATTTGTGATGAAACCACGGCCGTGGTTGGTAACATGATAATAGCATAACAAAAAATTTGCAGATACTACGTACAGTGGGAATTGATGATATGCGAAGCACGAATGAGAAAGGTATATATGTCACTTTAAAGTCTGCAGAACGTTACCAGGTGGAGGTAAATGATCGCGTACATGACTTCCGTGCCATGATTATCATGCATGGACGTGCTGTTTACCTTCATCATCTATTCACGCCATGTGATACCACGTTTAGTATATGTAGAGCTAGCGAAACGGCCGCGAGCACGGTATGAGCGTGGTATGTTGTCATGTTCTTACAAGACACGCGTGTAAGAATTAATATGTTTGCACCAGTATTATACGTTTGTCATCCATCGACCTCACGTGACACCAAAGTTCGTATATGTAGAGCTAGCAAAATGGCCGCGAGCTCACTATAAACCAATGTAGCGCTGACGTGCGTGCCCACTGGGCAATGCAACGCTACGTAAGCAAAACGTGAGCACGACTGGCACGACCAACCTCCGATGGCACGGGCTGACGGCAGCCGAAGCGAAGCTGGCATGTTTAATTTCGCGCCAGTGCGTTACCGCACAACACTCGGTCTCCCTCTTTTCGTGGCGGGACTGAACGCGCTGAAACGCGCATGCATTGAAGCAACGCAGCGCGGCGCGCGCCTGCGAGTGTATGGCAGGACCGGCGCCTGGCGTGGCAACGCCGGCGTGACACGACGAAATGAACGCCGGCGAGCACGTGCACCGCGTCACGTCGAACGCTATTGTCGCCACGATTATGGCATGTAGTCATGCTCTCACATGACACCCATCTCATGATTATTATGTTTGCCCCAGTCACATACCTTCGTCAACCATCAACGTCACGTAATACCACATTTTTCATATGTGAAGCTAGCGAAACGGCTTCGAGCGCATCATCAGCGTGGCAAGCAGTTATGTTGTTACGTGACACGCATGTCGTAGTAATCATGTTTGGATATGTCATTTACCTATGTCGTTCGTTCGCGTCACCTAATACCAAATTTGGTTTACGTGAAGCTCTCGAAACGGTCGTGAGCCCATCATCAGCGTAGCATGTAGTCATGTTGTTACATAACACGCATCTCGTGTTTATCAAGTTTGCACCAGTATCATACCTTCGTCATCCATTCACGTCCCGTAATACAAAATTGGTATAAGTTAAGCTAGCAATACGGCCGCCAGCGCATCATGACCGTAGCATGTTGTATTGTTGTTACATGACACGCATCTGATGATTATCATGTGTACACCAGTCACATACCTTGGTCATCCATCCAGGTCCCGTAATACTAAATTCAGGATATGCAAATCTAGCGAAACAGCCGCCAGCGCATCATGAGCATGGCATGTAGTAATGTTGTTACATAACACGCATGTCATGAATCCCATGTTAGGGTCTGTCACTTGTGTTCGCCATGCAATCATGCCATACCATACCAGTTTAGCAACATGCGACGTGAACGAAACTACCACAAGAGCTGAGGAACCATGAAATAAATCATGACATTTATGATATTTATGTCAAGATTTTTATGTTTTGACTAGTCAAATATTTTTTCATACAGTCTTGTTATGCCATACCTAGTTTGGTATTGATACTATTATCGAAATGGCCAGAAGAGCTAAAAGTCGTAGCTGCGTATAGATAGATAGATAGATAGATAGATAGATAGATAGATAGATAGATAGATAGATAGATAGATAGATAGATAGATAGATAGATAGATAGATAGATAGATAGATAGATAGATAGATAGATAGATAGATAGATAGATAGATAGATAGATAGATAGATAGATAGATAGATAGATAGATAGATAGATAGATAGATAGATAGATAGATAGATAGATAGATAGATAGATAGATAGATAGATAGATAGATAGATAGATAGATAGATAGATAGATAGATAGATAGATAGATAGATAGATAGATAGATAGATAGATAGATAGATAGACACGCTCAAAGTCGCGGAAGTTCGCTAATAAATGCTCCGCATTCAAAACCCTTTTAAGGCAGACAAGTACCACAAGTGTCTGACTGAATGAGAAAACCAATATAGCGCGAGTTATTGCCGAAAGTTTATAACGTCACGATACGGTGCAATGGATGACGAACGCCGAGGTGGTGGTCTGGCGATTTATATTAAAAACTCCCTCCAATATGAAAATACTTTGGAATACTCCCATATTGAACTTGACTATGAATGTTTAATGATCAAATGCATGGGCACAATTGTCGTCCTCGTGTACAGACCCCCTTCTGGTTCTGTTACTGTGTTTCTTAATTATCTTGAAAGTGTTCTAGAATACTGTTGTCAATCTGGATTTCCTGCGATTTTCTGTGGTGACTTTAATATCGACTTATTAGCAACAACATCTAATAGGCAAAACCTCGTTGATATTTTCTGCTCTTTTGGGTATCAAAATGTAATTAACATGCCAACAAGAATTACAGACGTATCTGAAACGCTACTCGACTTATGTTTTACAAACTATCAGCCATGTGAATGCGACGCAGGTGTACTGATAGCAGACTTAAGCGACCACTTGCCCTTCTTTATTTTCTTCAAGACATACTTGTCAAGACATGACCAAACTATTCAGAATACAACCATTAAATGCAGAATAATATCTGCGGACAAGATTGCGATTTTTTCAACACTTAGTTGAAGGTACAGATTGGAACTCTGTGACAGCGATCAAAGATCCCGTTGCTTCATACCGCCTCTTTCTAAACACTATCAAAGGTCTCTATGACTTTGCATTTCCTAAGACAACGATTAGAAAAACCCGTAGGTCTAGAAAACCATGGATACATTCACACCTTTTAAAAAGAATAAAAGAGCGTGATAATCTGTTTAGCGTATTTATCAGAACAAAAAACTTGGACACATTAGCTACATACAAAAAAATTAGAAATAAACTTGGCACTGATATTAAACAAGCGCGTTTTGCGTACTACGAAAATATGTTTGCTGGTATATCGAACGACTCCAGGAAAGTTTGGAAAAAGGTCAATGACCTTATGTGCAAAGATGATAAATCGGTTGTATCGGAGCTTGTGATTGACGGTGAACCATGCTCAGGTCCGCCACTTGCAGATAGGTTCAATGAACACTTCCTTAGAGTTGGTGATTGTGGGACTACTGCTGGGGAGATAAGCAATCATACTTATGTAACTAGCAACATTTCATCCTCTGTTTTCTTGTTTCCCACATCCGAATCCGAAATATACATATTGTTGCAAAAATTAAAAAATAATTGTGCATGTGGCGTGGATGACTTAAAACCTCAGCCTATTAAAGCAGTTGCCCATACCATAAGTAAGCCGCTTTCACATATCGCTAACACAATTCTTAGTTCAGGTATTTTTCCTGATGAACTAAAGATTGCGAAAGTATCTGTCATCTTTAAAGGCGGTAATAAAAATGACCTTAATAACTATAGGCCTATCTCATTATTACCTATATTCTCTAAAATATTTGAGCAAGTTATCAACCTACGACTTTCAAATTACTTATTGCAAGAAAATGTGATAATACAACAACAATATGGCTTCCAAAAGAAAAAATCTACTGAAACAGCACTACTGGATATTAAAGAAAAAATACTTGACAATTTTGAACATAAATTGCTTACCATAGGGATTTTTCTCGACTTCAAAAAAGCGTTCGATTCGGCTAAGCACCATATTTTATTACGGAAACTCCCTTCATATGGAATTAGAGGAAAGGCTCTAGAACTTATAAAAAGTTATCTAAGCAATCGGCAACAGTACACCAGTCTCGGCGACACTAAATCAAACGTAGGTAATATCATTTGTGGCGTTCCACAAGGATCAATCTTAGGGCCTTTGCTATTCTTGATTCATATCAATGATCTACCTAATATACCGCTAACACCCGATGTTGTTCTCTACGCGGATGACACCAATATATTCTTCACCGGTAATTCCCTCAATCACCTTGAACAACACGCAAACCTGTGGCTGACACATCTATCCGACTGGCTTAAGTGTAATAGATTAGAATTAAACCCCAAAAAAACAAAGTATGTTTTATTCCGCCCACGCAATAAGGCTATCACAAGCGAGCCTACAATAAAATTTGAAGGGCAAAAAATTGAACGTGTCACAGCGCATAAATTTCTTAGGATACTTTTTCAAGAACACTTAGACTGGTCCTTACACACCAACCACGTTCGTACCAAGATTTCCAGATCCACGGGTATAATCTGCAAATTGCGACAACTCCTCCCTCAGTGGTTGAAAAAACAACTATATTATTCCCTTGTTCACTCACATCTCCATTATTGTCTTCTTGTATGGGGGAATACGACTAAAGCAAACACTGACAAAATTCACACCTTGCAAAAAAAAGCTATACGACTAATATCAGGGGTGTCATTCAGGCATCATACCGCGCCTCTCTTTAAGGAACATAAAATACTTACGGTAACCAACGTCATGAAACAAAAATTGGCAATGCTTCTTTATAAACAGGTACGAACTGATCGCACAGGGTTTTATCAGAGGCATCTCCCGAGAGATCACAGTCACAACCTACGGCACAGGGTGTATACATATGAGAAACCACGTACAAATTACGGCACACAAAACTATTGTATCAAATTTCGCATTTCTTGAACGAACAACCGATTGTAGCTTCTCTTATTGACAATACAGTCTCATATGGCATTTTTAAAAAGAAGATACAGGAACACTTCCTATTTACACAAACGTAATCACCGTCACCATCTTTGTCTCATATTCCCTGAAGTATTTTCTTGTATATATCACATTAAGGTTTGCTTATGTTATCCAAACTGTGTTTCATTTATTGATCAAACATATTCCTTATTGATGTTGCTGTCTCTTGATTGTTGAAACCTTGTATTCAAGTTTAAAGTTTCTTCAGGTATTTTACATGTCTTACATTAGTGTTTGTTTATGTCCTCTACAGTTTGCTTTATTTGTCGGACACGCATATGCTTTATAGATTTCATCTCCTGCGCAAATTTTCGCTCATTTATGTTTTCCTGTACATGTTTTGCATGTAGAAACATATTTATGCCTAATTTCTTATTGACTCGTTACTTTACACTGAGCACTGTGTTATTTCGGTGGGTTTTGGGTTTACAGGGGGCAGGCGCTTCGTCAGGCTTTTATGCCTTTTCGCCGGTCCCCTAGGCAAATTGTACCTTTCTTTTTTTTTGCTTTTGCCTGAAATAAACTTCAACTTCAACTTCAACTTCAGGTGCAGGGCAAGTCGTGGGCGAATGGCGAGATGAAGTGGCTCACATGTCGACGTGCGACTCTTCGGTGACGATGATGCTTGACGGCGTGGTTGCGACTACGAACGCACTCGATCTGCATCGTAGACGTGATGCTTTATGCAGAGAATGGCCAGGCCGCCCAGTCAACAGCTTGCATCGAGACGCGATGCTCGGCGGGACTAGAATGTACTAGAAGCTTTTGAGTGGCGCGAGCGGCTGCCTGGGAGCGGCCGTTTCGGCGTGGAAAGATGCGGTGCCGCTGGCGTCGACCAATCTACCCGGGCGGATAGCTGGCAGACGTTCCGCGTACGTGTTGGTACCTCTCTGTCGTGCAGAGTGTGAAGATGATCTTCCTCTTTTTCTTCTTATTCACATACCTCCCCTTTTCCGCGCAAATAAACGTTATTTGACATTATTGTTATTGAAGTTGCTGCTGACCGCACTGCAGCCCGAAGCAGCATAGTACACTGTACAATACAACGAGCGCGTTTTTTTTTTTCATTTTCAAAGTGTACATATTTTATACGAGAAACCAGCTGGCCGGTACACACCAGAAGCGCCCCCCCCCCCCCCGCGAAAAAGAAAAGGAATATGCTGCACACAAAACGAAGAACTCTTGGTCGATTCCACGTAAAACACCAAAGCTGGACTCAAATAAAAGGCTCGTTGCTTGTGGCTGCGTGCACACACGACAAAAAAGTAGGCTTTATTGATATTATTTGAAGAACAGCAGAGTTTTTCCAAACCTCTTTTTGGTTTTGAAATATGGGAATAGATTCATTGTTGTAGGAGCCACAGAAATGCAAATACGTAATACTGCAGAAGAATGTCTTAGGTGAAATATAGTAGTCGAAGATTTTGAGAGTTTAAAAAACGCAACAATACTGCAAAGCAAAGTCGTAACTAATGATAATCTTAATTGATAATATAAAAATGCAAGGTTTACACATTTAAAAAAACAATACATTTGGACTTAGGTAAATTGTAAAAAACGTAAAGTATAGAGCCAGGATACAAAAGATCACATAAAACAAAGCAAACAAAACGACAGTTTAGGTTGTTTTTCCAAAATGCATTTAAATAAAAAAGATGTTATGGTCGAAACATCGTTTGAAGGGACACGGAAGTGTAACAATGAATTGGCTTAGATTGATTATTTATGCACCGAGATCCCTAATGCTGCTAAATTTATCATCACAGGTTTAATACAAAAAGATTCAAGATCAAAGATTTATTTTGAGATTTCACGTCATTATTTGCACGTTCTCTCGCTTACAAGCCTCTTCTAGGAAAAATCGTTTTTCTTCTTGGGGTACCGTTCAAAAATTAAGTGTGTAAGAAAATATGCACAAAAAAATGACAACCTTTTTACGCCACTGTAGCATTTTATAGCCTACTCAATTTTAGGTGCTGTTGTGCGCTTCTTCGTTTCTCATCCCGCGACTTGTTCAAACAGGTGAAGTATGCGGCTCGTTGAATGCAAAGTTCACGAGTGCTAGGATTCAGTGAGCACGCTACGTACGACACGCCAGCAAATCCAGGAAACTCGTGCAGCGCCCATGACTTTGATGGTAGGACAAGACCACGAAGGTCACCGAGAGTGATAACCGCGTCAGACGAGGGACTTGAGCTTGCCTCGTCAGCTTCGTTGCCATCTGATGAAGTTGCACCGTCGCTATCCACAAGGAGCTGTGCAGGAGCGCTAATGCGTCGCCGTTTTCTGTTGTCATTCTCAGCCGGCACACACTGATGACGCCACTTTGTTTGGGTCCGCGGAGCCGGAGTTTTGAGCGTCAAATATGCAGGCAGGTTGGGCAAGATCGTTGGGACTGCATCAGGGGCAAGTGTCGGCGTTCCCCTAGGAATTCGGACTTGAACACCATTGATAACATGTACGTCGTCTCTCACAATGAATTGCGGTTCGAAATGTAACTCGCACACAGCACAATCGGCGTCAAGTGGCTTGTCAAGCCGATGGAGGTTCCGCTCCCAAAGAAGTCGTCGTGCTTCGTCTTTCGGGGCCTTAAAAAGCGATAACTTCCGACTTTGTTGCACACGCCGATATCCAGTTGTGCAACCTGGCGCGTATCACTGGTTTAGACGCTGCTCGTTCGTCATTTCGCGACTAAAACCGAGATGCCGGCCATGCCGCCGAGCCAGCCGAGTAAACCAAGTGGGTAGATTGGGTGATGGCAGCGCCGCCGCTACTTTCGCCACAAGTTGGGGATGGACAAAGTAAGGGGAAAGCGTATCGGTCGTGCCACTCAAAATTTCTAGTACACTCTAGCGAGACCGTGACCATTAGCCAGGCCGTGTCCATTGCTGTGCCAACGGCTGACCGCAGGAACGCCTCTCCGAGATCCGCGATGCCCTCGGCAAGGAACCGAACCGCAAGCCACGAGATGCAGTACTTGTGCCCGCAACGCCGCCTCAGCTGGTGATTGGACGGCAGTAGCATGGACAGTCGCATTCCCTCGGACGGAACCTGGGCCACCGGCGTCCGAAGCTTTGGCCCGCTGTCTTCGATCTGCCGCTGCTTCGGCTCGCCCCCAGCTACAAAGCTCTTGACCACGTAATGCTCACACGTGGCCCAATTGTGGCACGCCACCTCTATGGGCCACCAGGGGCCATCGGCTTATTGGCTGACCTCACGCACACACTTCGTACGACATCACACGCTTTCATCGCCGAACCATCGTCGTTGTCGTTATTCTTAACTCAACGCAACCGATAACACGTCGGTCACTCACGCGCTGCGAGTGGAGAACATATCTCCCTCTACAGGTGGTAGATGTCCACACTTCTGCTTGTACCAGAAGCGTTCAGGCGCAGGCGGAACACCCCTTCATCTCTTCTGCTTTGTCACAGAAGGCACAAGCACTTCACCCGACGGCGGTAGCCTCTCTTCATCTGTTGCTCTCTACTAACCGCTACTCACTTATTTTCCGATCTCCCTCGGCTGTGGAAGTTTTGTCGGCGCACGGAACTGCCAAAGCTGAGGAAGGAGCGTTAGTTTTCCCTAACTCTTCTCGACAGGTGACTGACTCAACCAAAGAATGACTCTGGCTTTCTCTAAACTCTGGTGTTCTCTCAGTGATTGGTGCCAGCAGGTTGGTCAGCGTAGTGACGCGTTTGAGGGGGAGAGGCGGCACGCACAAGTAGTCCTTTCATGTTTCTTTTTCCTTCTTTTGGCTGGCTTCTGCTGCGTCCGAATGGCGCCCGGTACTGTCGCCCACCATCGCTAGATTTCGGAGGTGCATGCTTTGTTGAGCACTCGTTTGTGACACCGAGTAGGATTCAAACCTGGTTAGTTTCCAAGACAAGTGATTATTTTGCCACGCAGCCACGCCACTGTTTTTTTAAACTAAAAAGAACTTGCTCTGCTTGAGTGTGCAATGAAAGTAGCCCTCATGCTTTTTAAACACACGTGTTCTGTGAATATGTTTTACTATGCAACATGAAATATTGCAGTAGTAATGTGTGGTCGAGCGTCCAGTGGCAAAGGTAATCAGAATATGTAGTTATCATAAGTCCACCTAGTAGGTGCATAGACTATTCGAAAAGGTTTCAAGCACTAAGTGTTTGAAGTATGCACTACGAACAGGATGTCGCTATGGCGTTCAACTGCTAAATATAGAACTTTAGTGTCTCTTCTCAATTTGCTTTGTTTGGTTTTTCTTTCTTTTGTTTTTTATTTCTCTGTTTTTTATGTTTCTGGACAGCACATTAAGATGTTAGCGCAGAGTATGTGCTTGTTTTTGAAGTTTTTGTGTTTATAACCCGCAGCTCCCGTCCTCCCCTTACTTCCTCGTTCAGAGTCATTGTCCCTAAACTTGCTTGACAACGTAGAGCGTAGCGAGCAAGGGAAGAGACGCGAGATGACGTTGAAGGCAGCCAACGAAGCCGTGCCAATTTCACCCCTTCTTCAAGCGTCGGACACGCCTGGTGCGTGAACTCGCTGTTTTGCTCGCGCAGCTTGAGCCTCAAATCTGCGATAGTCATGGCGCACTGCTTATAAATGATGATGATGATAATAATGATGATGATGATGACTGACAATAACGATGATGATAAAGATTACTCGCCCCTGCAGAAATGTATCCGTAATGAAAGCAATGAGATGAGTGAGGTTCGCGAAACGAAAAGGTCTGTGAGCAGTCAAGGTCGTAAACGGGAAGGAAGTAATGACAACCTGTGGGTTTCTGGCGGGCGGCACCTGGAATGGCATTTTTGGCGAGGGTCATGATGAAGGAATACTTTTGGCGATAGCGAGTACAACCGACAAGATGAAAATGAATAAAGGGCCATGAAGACGCTCGGGCCGTTTCAGTGCGGTCAGTTGTCACACACACTCGGGCACTGATGTATCAAAGATAAGTTGTAGCATGCACATAGTGCGGCCGGTCCATTAGGCCTAGTTGTACGTCAATGTTGCCGCTCATGTGAACGCTGAAAGGAACTATGTTCTAGGTATGTAGTGTGTTGACGGTGCTGGTACCGTCGCCTGCGGTGGCACATTACATCCAATTTCGGTCGTTGTCGCAGCATCACGCACGTTCAGCGTAGATGGCCAGGGGCTTAAACTTCTCTTCCTGGGGGCTTCAAAAATGATGGCTGTCGCTGGTGGCAACGTGCGCACATTGTCGAGTTCGATAAAAATTCGCGTTTGCTGGACATTGTCGATGGTGAAATCTCCGCGGTCGAGAGGCCAATAACGGGTGAAAGGCGCGTGAACTCGATCTGTTGCTCACGCAGCTCTAGCTAGGCATGAGCTGCGTGAGTCATTGCGCAGTAGCTAGAAATTATGATGATGAATATTGATGATGACGATAATGACGCTACATAGCAAAGGCCAGTCAGCACGATGGGTCGGAGGGAGGGGTTTTTTTTCGTACTTAGAGCAAGTTTCTTCGCTCCGGCGAGGAGAATCGTTGAAGAATTGGCAATGTGTGGACATGTGCGGGTGAAAATCAACCTCGTGCAAGATTCGGCACTCTTTTCAGCGGAGACCACCGCAGCTACCAAACAGTAGCCCCGTGCTTTCATAATAATCTCGCTCAGTTCTTATACAGCTGTAGTTTGACTGCTAGTATGTCCATTAGTGCAACATGTGTTCTCTGTATCGTAACTTTATTATTGGTCATCTTCTATTGTGTATTATCTTACTATTTGCGCTTCCATTTTTTATTCACTTGTGTTTTAGCCAATGTAACAGGCACACGTGATAGATTTTTATGCATAGTTCCTTTCCGTTGCTTTCTTACTTTGAGACGGTCAATGCGGGCGTGCGTGTTCACTCTAAATTAGACATATAATGTATAGGATTTGAAAGTATCACTCGCAATGTTTTCAGGTAATATGCAGTAATTTATTTACGTATTTGCCTCGTAAGTTACCACTAAGTAATTGCGATTCCCAGCTAAAATTTAGTGGTACCTAAACTATCAGCCATGTCTTATGGTTACCTAAGGCCTGTGAGCCAACCCAGCCTCTGGTGAGCTTGATAAACATGTGAGAGGGTTTGGATTTTCTGTTAGTTTTTAGCACATGCACACCATCATCATCGTCTTGAGCCTATGTACGCCCACTGCAGGAAAAACGCCTCTCCCATGATGTGCCAATGAACCTGGTCTTGTTCTTTACACATAAGTGGCTCACGCACATAAGTTCTTCTATAATCCAGTTTATGCTCTTAAACTCTTCTTTTTGTCCCGCCGACTAATATCATATTTCTTTTGTATGGGTTCATTCTTAATCCAGCTTCAGTGTTTTTGTAGTTTACATCACCAGTACTTCTTTTAAAATTAGTCGCTATTCTTACTCAAAAGTCATATGTCGTCCGCAAAACGCAAGTGCAGCTAACATATTCTTCATTCCTGTTTCCACTTCATTTTTATTTTTATTTCTTTTTGTTCGATGTTTTAAATATTTATTCTGAATGTGCCGTAAATAACATTGAAGAGATTGTCCTTCTTCCCCTGAAACCGTTGTCGATCCTGTTTTCGTACTCTTGTTGAGAAATTCGGTGGCTGCAGAAATGTTTTATATGTTCGATAAGGTCACTACAAATGTTCATGTGTTTCATTATGGCATTGTCAATCTGGAACTGCAGTTGTCTGGTCGTACATGTGAATAAATTTGTTTTGATTACTATGCAAATGTGTTCTGCTTGATTAACTCTACGCACGCGCAGGTAATGCAGCCGACCGTCCACGTTTTTGGTTGTGTTGGAGACAGCATTCACTTTTATTCTTGACCTTGCACGTGTCTGGATGTACGCTGAGACCCCAGTGGAGCAGTCTGTGGGATTACGAACATCTTCTGAATACAGTGCTTGTGTTAGTCAATGAATAGCGTTGGACCACTCATAGGCCTTTTTATCACTGCTGACAATTTAGCACACAGCCATTTCAGTTTATGTTACGTGTTCTAGCTTTTTAATTAGGTTACGCTAAGCTCCGAGCAATCACCATTGGTGTGCTCATCTAAGTTATCTGCGTCCCAAGCACTACGTATTGCATTACCTTAGTTACAACGTAATAACCCACCCTAATAACTTGTGTGAGCGGTGACACAGATGGCCCCCGACGTGACGAGGTAAAAAATACCACCGTTAGCAAGTTTAAAAAGCCTTCATTACGACTATCCGTCATCGCACAAATGCTGGCAAGCCTTCATTGGGTGAACTCCAGCAGACCATGACGGTTTAATGCCGACAGGCTTTAATCAGCCCAACGATGGCAAGACCTCATGCGTCGAACACCGACAAGCCCTCATCGGCTTAACGCCGACTAGCCCCCAACGGTCGAACGCCGACAAGTCCTCATTCGTCCAACTGTGGTAGCTGAGCTGGGACCAGTATGAATCAAAGAAGCGCGAGCGGGATTTGCTGACATAAAGCCATTATTGTTGCTTACGTTAACAGATGTTGGGCCGAGATCGGTCCAATTTAGGCGTGCAGCCTGTGTACACATTGCAAACAAACAGAGAAAAGAAAGGTTCTCACGCCTCAGAACCATCGCCCTTATATGCACAAAGGATAAGATGAAAACTTCCAATGAAAAAAATTTACAAAAAGCTTTTTTGTGCTCGAACCGATGTTTCGACAAGTGGTCTGTTGTATATATTTGCACGTTTTGGGCTGCGACAAAGAACCGAAGACGTAGAAGAGCGCGAGCGGAGGTAGACGCAGAAACGCTCCAGTGAAAGCACAGCGCTTTCGAGCGCAGCTCATTAAACAAGGATCTTTTGCCCTTGCCTTAACGGCGGAGTTGAGCCTGATCGCAATGACTGAGACGCCATCCTCCTAATATTTGATTCCGAAGAACCGGTACTGAAAACCAGGGACCTACGGACGGGTAGCAGTTGACCGCAGCGGCATGAACCAACCTACCGAGGTCGTTGCGAGCACAAAACAAGAGGATAATAAATTAGGCAAGTGCTCTCCTCACTAACGACTCTTCCTCCTATGACAAGCTCAATTCCATATTTGAGAGGCTGAAGGCTAATGACGGAGAGCTTAAAAACTTGAACAACGAGGTCGAGCAGCATATACCTGACGAGGATTTCGATGTCGAGTATAGCGCCATCTTACAGTATGAGGACAATGCTACGCGGACTCTCGCAGAGATATTCAGCAAAAAAGATTGCATGCTAAGGACATCGACTGGAACACAAGAAATCAGATGAAACTGGAGTTACATTGGCTAAACTGACAATAGCTCTTTTCTCTGAGGACCTATGCAAATGGACCGAATTTTGGAAACAATTTGACCAAATTGTTCATAGTAATGTTCGCATCACTGCCACAGAAAAGTTTCATTATCTAGGACAATATCTGGTAGGAGACGCTACATCAGTAATTGCGGGTTTCACTACTGCAAAAAGTTGCTACAACAACGCCATCAGCACGCTACAGAAGTGATTTGAGGAACAAGACGCGCTTGCCAAGCTGCAGATGTTGAGCCCTGTCCGCTCATCAACTGACACCAAAGTGTTATGCAGCTTGTACGACCAAGATCTCGCTAATATTCAAGGCCTAGAGACTTTGGGTGTGCACAGGGCGTCAAC
This sequence comes from Rhipicephalus microplus, assembly GCF_013339725.1. NCBI lineage: Eukaryota > Metazoa > Arthropoda > Arachnida > Ixodida > Ixodidae > Rhipicephalus > Rhipicephalus microplus. The sequence continues at coordinate 64,169,206 of NC_051173.1, read as the reverse complement.
TTTCTCTATGCTTTGCGACATCCCATTGCGTACTCTTCTACAGAATATAGGCGTGCAGTACCATCGATCGTGTGCCATTCAGTTGGCACATGACTCGAGAGGTGACGCTGCACCCGTAGGACCAGGGACCGTGTGCTCAGCTTCCTGTGTACGGAGCTGGAAAGCTGGAGAAGGGTGCTTTTAAGGATGCCAGAGGACGAGAACATAAAACACTCTCCGTGGCAAGTCATTCAACGTACTCTTGGCGTGAGAAACCAACGTCATCTGTGATTCACAGCAACTCGGTACGGGAAACGGGAGTCATCACGGATCGGAAGCATGTACAGCTGACTTGCCACGGAAGCAGAAGAAAGAACTGCTTTCCAATGACAAGAGGTCTTTCCGCCGCACCACCAAAGGACATCAGGCACAGGACTGAATAAAGAAGATTTTCTGCTCCAGATTCCAAGCTCGACACGCCACAATCATGTGCGATCCCGACAGGCATTCGGGGAAGTCGGACTATGCTGACAAGAACGACAAAAAAACTAGCAGAGTCTGTGCATCAATTGGAAGAATAACGTGATAGAAGGCTCTATCGCTTGCGTTTTTCTTCAGCCTTTCAGAGCATGGGAGCACCTCCAGATGAAAAGCGTGGGAACAATTTGAATGGCCTTCAATACTTCCACAAGTGCATCAGACCAAGAGGCTAAGGGCCGTAGCGTCGTATAGTTGCAACTGCGAAGCCAGTTTTCCAACGCGCAAATATTCCTAACAGCAATGGAGGTCACAAGCATCTGCCAGGACATCTCAAAGACAGCAATGAACATAGCCTTCGTCGCGTCTTTCAAGAAGCTGAAAAAGAATGTCGCCTGAGCTGAAATAACCATCTTTCATCACTAAGAGTGGCATCAGCGTACTGATCGTGTCCGATGAAATGTGGAAAGTTCTGACCGGCGAAGGTTTACGCTGTGAAGGCAATGAATCTTTGATCGCACTAAATTCCAAGCTTAGATGGACTTTCCAGGGAAGCACGTCGCACTTGGTGTCTCGACCGACTACTTCACAAATGATGGTGTGCCTGCTAAATGTCCAAGCTGCCGATTCCGACAAGATTTCGCACTCCATTAGGTAACATGAAAACATAGGAATTGCCAACATGACAAACAAACGACCTGAAATTACCAACACCATGACGCATTTTAAAAAAACGATTAGCTTTTTAAACAGAAGATATGAAATGGCCCTCTATTGTAAAGATGGTTTCGAGCTTGCAAGTAACAGGCGAATCTCTGTTACTGGACTGGACAAGCTCGTCAACACTCTGACTCCAGGAAAAGACTGCTCGAAATGTCTGACCATACTATAAGAGAGTACATGCGGGCAGGACACACCGATGTAGTCAGTGATGCATCTCCAAAAGTGACGAAGTTGTATTACATGCCACACAAGGAAGTCACCCGGGAACAAGCGTTGACGCCGAAAATTAGAGTGGTGTTTGACACTTTCTCACATGCCAAAGGATGCAGGTCCATTATTGATTGCCTTGAAAAGGGTGACGACTTGGAACCAAGACCTTGTGCAAATTCTGCTACGCTTCAGAACGCACCCAGTGGCAGTGACCACGGACATGGAAAAGGCATTCTCTTAGACTGCAATTTGGGACAACAGAGACGCTCTCCGCTTTCTCTGGTTTGCAGAAAGAGATTTATCTAAGGGCAAGCTGCGACAGTTGAGGATGACACCAGTGCCTTTTGGAGCTACATTTAGCTCATTCTCGCTCAAAGCTACTATTTTATACCACGTGAAAAGAGCACCGGCTGCCAAGACACAAATACCACAAACTCTTGCCGATTTGTTTTACGTGGAGAACTTAGTTATTGGTGCCAATACAGAAGAGGAAACCGCTAAAATTTCCCCAGAAGTGCAAATAATAATGTAATCGACCAGCATGACATTGCGAAAGTGCACAATAAATTCCGAAAACTTGATGCAAACTCTTCATATTCAAGAATAGTCTACTTCACGAAACGTCGGTCAAGGTTTTGGGTTTGGTGTGGAGTCCTGCAAAGGATGAATTCACCTTTTCGGTTAAAATCTACTCCGGTTTTTTCACAGCACAGACGGACACAGAACGATTTGTCTTGCAGTCACCGTCAAGAATATTTGAGCCATTGAGACTTGTAGGACCTTATACTATTGTCATACGAATATCGTTTCAGAAGCTGTGGATACGAGAGATTGGCTGGAATGACGTACTACCCAATGTCCTGCAAAGAAAGTGCAATAATTGGGTAGGTCAGTGGCCACGACTACAAAACGTTTTTGTTCCTTGCTATCTGGGTGGTGGAGCAATGAAGCCCCATGTGCTTCAAGTTCACTTTTTCTGTGATGCCAGTTCAGTGGCATACGGAACAGAAATAGACCTCGTGCCATGTCCGGAGAAGCCTAAACTGTTGATTGCAAACTCACGTGTAGCATACATTATTAAGACAACGCTGCTGGCTGCCTTAATCGGCTCAAGAAAGTTGACATACGTGAAAAGTGGTTTGAGGAATATTCAAGTTGACTACACAATGTGGACAGAATCCGCCAATGTGTTTTCATGGATAAAAGGAGACGTCAAAAAGTGGAAACAGTTCGTAGCCAACAGAGTCGACGAAGTTAGGGGCACAACAGATCCATCACAGTGGAGGTACTGCTCTGGACCCGACAACGCAGTTGACCTACTCACGCGTAATGGGACGCTTGAGAGACTGCTGTGCAGCTTTATTGGTGGCATGGTCCTGTCTGGCTGGTTAGACCAATGTCTGGCCTCTACAGTTCAGTGAACTGGACATAGTGGAATCCAGCCAAGGTTAAGTTGCAACAGTCCACGTCGCACTAGTGACATGCTTCTCAATTCCAATAATCGAAATTGTATGTTAGAGCAGGCTTCAGCACCTACTCAGAGTCACTGCGTGGGCTTCCGGATTCACTGACCAACGCCGAAAAAGCACGGATCACACTAGACATCTCGTGGCAGCAGAAATCCTGAACGCTGAACAGTATTGGATTAGATGTATCAGAAGAGCAAGGCTTTCTTGCAGAGCTCACTGCTTTGGCCAACAGCCAACCAGTCGAGTCTACATCTCGAATCGCTGAAGTACGCCCTTGCATAGACAAAGATGTAATTCTTCGGGTTGGAGGCCGTTTATCGCTCGTGCATTACGCAAAAAATGTCAAGCACCCAATCATAATGCCACCAAACCACCACTTTTTGGCAGTTTTGGCAAACAGAGCTTATTTTCAAGTCCTAAATGGAGGAGTTAGAGATACACTTACCCAGCTTCGGGAACGCTACTTGATTTGTCGAGGTCGCATTTTAGTAAATATAATGCTGCATGGCTGCAATATATGCCAGCGTTTCAGGGTGGGCCCAGGAGGTGCTGAGACTGCTCCGTTGGCAAGTCATCGAGTGTCACCAACGAACCCGTTCGAAGCTTTAGGAGTCGACTTCGCGGGCCCGATGAATACAAGTACGGAGAAAGGGGACACGAAGTGCTGCATCGACCTTTTTTACGTGCGCCGTATCTAAAGCCGTGAATCTCGAGCTTGTCTTGGAAACGACATCGGAGGCTTCTCTGCTTTGCCTACAACGATTTATAGCGCGGAGGGAATTACCTAGGGTGATGTATTCTGACAAAGCACGGACCTTTCGCGAGACATCAGCAGACATAAGGCGACTACACCGAATAATCTCTAAAGAGGGCGTAGCTAGTCACCTCAGCATCAACGGCATTTCGTGGTAGTTTTTTGCACCAAATGCTCCTTAGTGGGGCGGATTCTGGGAGTGCCTCGTACGATCGATAAAACTCCGGCTGCCAAAACTTATCGGCAAAGCTCGTCTGAACTACGAAGGAATATCAACAGTGCTGGCTGAGGTGAAAGCCGTCGTAAACTCTAGGCATCTGACTTTCATCGAGAGAGATGTAGGAGAACAATGCACTCTAAAACCAGCTGCACTTCACCTTGGACGAAGGTTGGTTTTCATACCGTATGCGATCACTGACGAAGCCAACAGCCACTCCAAGCAAGCAGACACCATGCGCCGACACAGCTACAGGAAGCTACTGGTGGAAAGTTTTTGTAAGTGTTGGCAAAAAGAGTACCTATTGCAACTACGATCTGCACACTTCCCCGACACTAGATCTACTACAGCATTGGAATGTTGTATATTTTAGCAAGTTTCGGGCTAGGAAAAGTAACCGAAGAAGTAGAATAGCACGAGCAGAGGTAGACGCGGGGATGCTCAAGTGAAATCAGAGCGCTTCCGAGCACAGCTCAATATACAAGTATATTTTGTCTTGCGCCTTAACGACGGAGTTGAGTCTGATCGCAGTGTCTGGGACGCCATCGTCTTAGTAGGTATTCTTCAAGGCTACAACTGATAGCCTCTAACAAAAACGTTTTTTTCTGTCATCACTGGCTTCTAAAAGCATCCAACGTAGTGCAATGTAGCTGAACTTGACCACCCTGCTCATATTGCGGTTATCACACTCAGGAATTAAATCACCCACCCACGGGCGCATGTAACTGAATAAAATAAAAGTGCGTTCAGTATGTAATTTGTTTGTTGGTCAAAACTACCTCATTGTGTTCAGTGCTACAGTTCATTTTTTCTTCGTTATCACTGCTGTGTGGTCTGTTATATAAAGAGCCAGAAGGTTTTGTGGATTCAAGCCTGAAGTTGGCAATGAAATGGTCTGGTCGTTTTTTATTTCTATTTAGGTATTGGTGGAGGAGTTAGTATTTGTCATGTGTTTAGTGTAAGGTCTCCAGCGAACTCAAATTGACAAAGACGACGATTCTGTAGAGCCACGGTGAAAAATGCAACAAAAAGAGGATATGAGAGACTTGGCGAACCGTGTGGCACAAGCACCTTGGTCAGAAATAACAGAGAGAGATGCGCGCGTGGGTGAGAAGCAGAGATCGGCGAAAGAAGTAGCGACGGGGAAAAGAGAGCCCAGCTCATGCCGATGCCTGGTGCCTCAGAGCCTGTAAGTAAAAATCACCAAGAAGAAGTCCATGGCCTGCCCCGAAATTCACCCGGAAGCGACTCGCCACGAGACGCCCCGACGACAACCATTCGCGACCTACCGTTTGACTCCCAGTGGAGCATCTAGTCTAACTCAACCCTTCGAGGCGTTGCATCTGGGACGTTCCATGTTTCTCCGGCCAACACCTATGAATAAGTGCAGTCATTGACGTTGTTGCTTCTTTTTATGTGAACTGTGAATCGGTTTATAGCTAGTGGTACTTATCTCCTTGTTGCGTATAACGCGAGTGGCTTGCCTCGGTTTTTTACATAAAAGAAATTTTTTATGTGTCCTTCTTTTTATTTTTTATTTTATTTCGTCCTTCTTGTTTATTGAATCTGATAGGGTAAAGCTAATAGATAGTGACATTTTGGTGTTCACGACAAGAGGAAGTTCTCTGTGGCACAGACACATAGTCTACGTTATCGAAACGCGAACGTTGAGTGAACTGGGGAAGCGAGTAGGCTTGTCAGAGTCAGCGTTGAGAGAGCTGAAGAGATAGCAGAAAAATCTCGAGCGGGATTATAAGGCTGCTGCGCGTGAAGGGGAATAGAAACGTGATCTACTGGCGCTTGACCACGCAAAAATAGCTACCGAACATGGGTTCTGAGGAAGGTAGTCTCCGGTTACGTGTAAACCTTGCAGAGTTAGGCGCAGCAGGAGCAGACAGAAAGTCACAGGGACAACCGAAGGAAGTTTCAGACTCAGGTTGTTTCCAGACAGTATATCTGCGAAAGCTTCTTCTGAAGTTTGAGGACACTCGAGATGAATTAACGCATACCTCAAAAGGTTAGAGTGCTTTGCAACAAGTCAATGCTGGGATAAATCACACTGTGCGATTGCGTTTAGCATGTGACTCAAAGAAAATCCTTGACAGCATATGGAAGACTGTCCCCAGAAGACTGTCTAGATTATGACCACGCAAGATTAGACCTTTAACAGTGTTGCCGTTTCACGGCTGAAGGTCATCGTGAGCTTTCCGTTCCTCCAAATTCGAAAATGGAGAGACAGCTACACAATATATAGCCAGGATCAAGAGGTATTTCGATCGGTGAATTGAACTCTCAGAGGCTCCTCAAACATTCAAATGTCTAGCCGAACTTATGAACAAAGAGCAGTTCTTCGTAAACTGTAACAAGAAATTATCCACCTGTATACGTGAGAGAGAGAGAGAGACTGCAACACTTGGAAAGCGGCTGAAAAAGCACCTTATCAGTTCAATGATGCTCAACAGAAAAAAACTTGCTCCACTTCAAGAAAGAATCAGTGGCTGCAGGCGCTAAGAACTAAAGCTTGCGACCTCACACAAAGTCCAGGATTCCCGAGTGCGCCGTTTCTGACCGAGTGGGCCACACAATCGCCAAGTGTTGACTCGAAGCCAGAACAATTTCTGCGAAAGGTCGACACGTGAATGAGACAATACGGTGCCCAGAAAAGAACCATGGCTCAATCAAATGTCTTGTGCTTTTGATAGTAACCACTTGAGTTCCAAAGCAGGACATTCACAAGTAAGTCTATAAAATTGAGCTTCTAAAGAGTTAGTCGGTAACAGATTTGGCCGACACTGATGTGATGACATTGTGAGCGTTGCACAGGAAGAACACCTAGAACACAATGATCGGAGGAATCTGCCGCTAACAACAGGGGTTTTCAACGGGCGCCCCGTATCAAGCCTGCGAGATACTGGGAGCAACACTGTTGTTGTACGCAGAAGCCTCGTACCTCAAGAATCCCGTACCGACAGACAAAAAGCTATAGCTTTGGTCCATGCTTATACACACGTCCTACCGCAAGCCTCATTACATTGCCATCACCATATTTGATAGGACAACCTATGATAGCTTGTATGAACTCCCCGCACGATGACATAACTTTAGGCAACGTTCGTGGAGTTTGAGAACCGGGTGACCCAAACGCTGACTTGGCGTCCCCAACATACACAGCAATTTCAGAACTGCTTAATCTTTCTCGAGAACCCTGAGTAAACAAGCATGACCACGTTGCTGCGATGAATCCGAATACTAGACAAAGTTCTGAGGTAAACACAGTTGACAGCGTGATTGCCGAGGAGTGCGGTACGAAGGCTCGGATGCCGCAAATTCGGTACAAACCAAAATGTTCAAAAACATCAAAAGCAGAAATGCAAGTTGGTGAAGCCCTCTTAGTTTCCGTACTATCTTTCTGTTCGCGATGGTGTCATTTCACTTGAGCTTTTCATTTACTGAACAGTACCCATCGCATTTTGGTCATTAATATCCCAGAGGTATCAGTTATTACGGTAGTGCGAATAAAGCAGTACGAGAGTTACTGTCAGTTGCATAAAGTTTATAGCAACACACCTGGTAGCAGGAAATTGTATAACATTCACTGCTCGAATAGCATAATCACTGGTACATTGTGAAACTTCATAGTTTATGGTAAGTGTCTGCCAGGTGTTAACAACTCTTCGTGTAGTCAGTCTACATGGTGTACTTCCTGTGCGTATTCTCAGCTTTCTGTATTTTTTGCATCAAGGTTTTTTTACTGAAAAAAACTTCAACTCTAAGGTAGTGTCATGTGTTGAGTGTAAGGACTCCAGCGAAGTGAAATCGAAAAAGACGACAATGCTGCTGAGCCATGCTTACAGAGACAACGAAAAAGAAGATGAAAGACGCGGGCAGCTCTTGGGGCACAAGCACCTTGGAGAGAAGAAAGAGAGAAAGAGGAGCGCTGGTAGGTGAGAAGTGGAGTTCTGTGGAAGAAGCCGTGACGGAGACAGGAGATTTCGGCTATTGCCGACGCGTAGTGCCTCGGAGCCTGTGGCTCTAAATTGCCGAATGACGTCCATGGGCCGCCTTAGAGTTCACTTGCACGTGAGTCGCCATAAGTGCCCCAAACCCACCATTCCCGACCACCGTTTGACTCCCAGCTGAGCATGAAGTCTGAGTCAACGCCGCGAGGCGTCGCATCTTGGACGCTCCGTGATTTTCTCGACAATATTCACGGTGAAGTGTGGCCGTTGACTTTCTTGCTTATTTTTATGTGAACTCTGAATTGGTTTACAACTTGTGATACTTACCTCCTTATTATGCATAACAGGAGTGGCTTGTCTAGTTGTTATTTCATTGGTTAAATGTTTGAATGTGTGTGTGCTACCTGGAATGCCCGCTTCATACTTTTTATTTCGTGAGCCTAATACAGTGAAACTAATACACTGTGACAATCTTCTAGGTAATTCAAAAACTCCCGAAGGGTTTGTTTCTTGCCTAGAAGTGACTGTTACACGGGCTGTCTCATCAGCTTTCGCTTCATGTGAACATCGACCACTTCGTTATCGCGCATGTTTCTATGAAGGCATTGCACCAATTTCTGGACGTCCATAGAGATATTGACATTTTAACCGTATATTCCATAAAGCTCGTTGTCGCGCATTAAACGCTGGATGCTCATAAACGGGAGCAGGGGTGTATATATTCGCCGCTTCCTGAGCTTTAGCCTTCTTCGTTGCTTGCTGTCTGCATTGAGGTTGAGCTTCCGCATGCCGCGCTCTCGCCTCCGGAGCATAATTTGTTGGCCGCGTTGCCGTTTCCCCGCCGCATCTCGAAGTCTAGTTTACGGAGTAGATTGTTTTCTACATTAGCGTTCTCTTGCGTGGCCGAGAACGCATTCATATATGGTTTGCCCATGATGGAAAACATTGTGCGATCGAGTAAGCGCTTATGCCTAGTCCACACTGTGAACATCCGCTTTCTACAGCGACCGAAATTCCCCTGCCGCCGAAACGCAGCGTCGTACACTGGACGCACCCCGCGCCGCCGAATATGCCATCTACTACGCGGCGAACGCGGGATGGATGCGCTGTCACCCGGTTGTTGTCGGGGCTTGCAAACGCCACTACGCTAACTGGTGGTGTATACTTCAACGACTCTCGTACACAAGAAGCAAGAAAAGACAGTACTGCTTACTTTGCTGGCAAGTGGCTGTCTTGTAATGCACGAAGAGCAGAAAAACCACCGACGCCAGCGGCGTTGGTGGGTTCGTTTTGCTCTGCAAGACCGCAACAAGCTCGGTCACATCTCTCACGAAATAGGGAGGCGAAGTATAGCACAGAGTAGGTTAAACTCCCGTTGGTTTCAACATTCAGTTACATGCACTGCGGCACAACAAGTGAGTAGGGCTCGGCCACCATTTTTCAAAATTCCTCGAGTAGCGCTCCTATTGGTCCGCGGTGACCTATTCGGCGGCAGATGCCACAAAAATCGGTCCGAGAGCGATGGTCTCTTTCGGCGGATATCGCCGCCGCCGAATCGGATTCGGAGCACTTTCGGCGGCCTGAATACTCAGTGTGAACGCGGCCTTATGCTTCATCGCCATCAGTCAAAACACAAATGTGCACATAATGCCTTACAGATGTATAACGGTTACGTCATTTATCACCAGAATAATGAATAACACGGTGACATACAAGGTGCTCCCCTATTTCGTGAAAGTTACAGTGGGTGTATAGTGGACTATTTGCTTGTGTTCTGCCAAACAATGCAAAACGAATTATGGACAAGCCTAAACCCTAGGGGCTTCGTCTTTATGAGACACATGTCAAGATGTTCAACAAGACTCACCAAACCTCTACAGGTTTGGTGAGTCGCTTCTTCTGTGAAAATTACCAATGCTTGCGATACAGCTTAACACGACTTTTCAGCACAGCTTTAAAGTTACGGGGACTTCATCACGCACATAAAAACAATATAAACACGATAATCAGGCACATTTCACATACTACCATTACCTTATATTTAGGGAAAGCGAATGCCAGGTTCCAGTCAGAAGGTGGCAAGGGCTTGTTTCGTATACTGGCACTTGTACGCGTTTTCCAGGTAGGTTCGCAGGGCCACATGGCACTGCCCAGATCCTGATGGGGCCGCTTATGGGGATCGTTAACCATAAACAACCTAGGGCAATGTCAGGATATTTCTTATAAGAAACCCTTATTGTGAAGAAAAGTCCATATTTACCGCATTGACAGTAGACGCTTTAGAAGTTAGCCATCGAAGCATGGCGATGTAGTAGACAGGAGCGCATACATGCACATGAAGTGAGCACCCGTTTTGTGTTGCTTCCTTGTACCGTTTTTTTCGCGCTGCATTCGTCGTCACAACATAGTACCGACTCGTCCAGCGCACACTTCAAAACGAGCTTGCACGCATGTGTGAGCATCGAAATTGTCAGTTGTTGCGTACTCAATTCTATCGTTACCCAAGACTTGGAGTTCCTGTTAAAAACGAAAAAAACGGAGGGCTGTAAGTAATGAGCAACAGCCGTAAGCAATGGGTGCTGGCTCAGATTGCTTCCATACCTTCGGTACACCGGCACTTTAGGGCAGGGCTCAAGCCAAACATCAAGTTAAAGGAGCTAGATAATGCAGAAACCATTGTGGATAAGGTTAGCAAGTACTCACACGTCTGTCCCATGTGCGTATGCTTCCTTAAGCTTCATCACGTCACCCACAAGCGACTCCTTCTTATTCCAAATGCATTTTGAGCTGTATCCGTCCTTACCAATGAACGAATACGATCTTTTCCAGACACATATATCTTGCTCATCATCATAAAACTGGAAAGTATTGTAGCAACACATAAGTATATGGCATAATGAACACAGTGCTATAGGTAGCTACAGCACATTGTTCGAGAACAATGAATTGCAAGATACCCCGTAATGAAAATCAATGTTGTGTGAAGCGTTAAAACGCAAGGTTTCTCTAATGAAATTGTATTGAGCGAAACGCTGTGAAATGACGCGAGAAACATGCACAAATTTTGTAAGCACAGATATTTGTTGCACAGTTTCGCACATTTTGTTGTATGACCAGTAACTTGTCGTTCTATAACGGTGCCAAAAGCGATATGTGCATTGCCCACAGCACAAGCTCTAAGCTGATGCGTAGTGCTTCTGTTTGCGAGGCCCTGGATAGGGCCACTTACACTAACAATCGTGTACGGCGCTGTCTTACTATAAATGTTCATGTTGAAAATATTATCAATATTATTATGATATTATGCGGAGTTTGTGCCCCCAAACCAACATACGGTCAAGATAGATGCCATTGTTAGAGGGCTGCGGAAATTTTCACCATCTCGTTAAACAGCTTGCTTACTTCCGTAACGTTGAAAGCTTGGCGAGTAGGTGATAGTTCATGTTCATAGATAGATAGATAGATAGATAGATAGATAGATAGATAGATAGATAGATAGATAGATAGATAGATAGATAGATAGATAGATAGATAGATAGATAGATAGATAGATAGATAGACACATAGATAGATAGATAGATAGATAGATAGATAGATAGATAGATAGATAGATAGATAGATAGATAGATAGATAGATAGATAGATAGATAGATAGATAGATAGATAGACAGACAGACAGACAGACAGACAGACAGACAGACAGACAGACAGACAGACAGACAGACAGATAGATAGATAGATAGATAGATAGATAGATAGATAGATAGATAGATAGATAAGATAGATAGATAGATAGATAGATAGATAGATAGATAGATAGATAGATAGATAGATAGATAGATAGATAGATAGATAGATAGATAGATAGATAGATAGATAGATAGATAGATAGATAGATAGATAGATAGATAGATAGATAGATAGATAGATAGATAGATAGATAGATAGATAGATAGATAGATAGATAGACAGACAGACAGACAGACAGACAGACAGACAGACAGACAGACAGACAGACAGACAGACAGACAGACAGATAGATAGATAGATAGATAGATAGATAGATAGATAGATAGATAGATAGATAGATAGATAGATAGATAGATAGATAGATAGATAGATAGATAGATAGATAGATAGATAGATAGATAGATAGATAGATAGATAGATAGATAGATAGATAGATAGGTGGTGTTGACCTTGTCAAGAGTGCCATGACCTAATAGCTGGCTGCTTTTTCGAATGGCTGAATGTGCTTTGCCAAATCAGACTGCACTTCTCTTTCCGATGCACGCATCTATAATAGCTCCTCAGAAGTTGTTATATAAGTATTTCTAGCAAAAGTCTCATTATAGTTCAATTTGGAAGATGTGACGTCCCTAGCAATGAAAGACACCGACTGAAGTTGATATCATTTTTTAGAAGGGTAGTGAATATATGAATGAAACTGTATTCTTGAGTTTCTACTCGGACTAATTTCGGCATTTTTAGTCATGAAAAAGGAACCATATTACCTCGTGCTTTGAACGGAAGATTTGTTCAGAGTGAATATGATGCCGCTAACCAAAAAAAGACGAGCGTGCTTCTATTGTTTTCACATTTTGTTATTCTGAGAGCAAATACAGGGGCAATCTCTGCGGCTTTTCGATGCTGTCGTCATGTTCTGCCAAAACTCAAATAGATACCAACACTACATCCAGTGCATTTTCTACACGCAAGTAGAAACTCACAACTACTCGCGAGGGACATAGCTGAAGTGCGAACGAAACAAGCTGGCCATCTCCAAAGCACGGAGTAAACTTGCACTGACACCATCAGTGTTCGAGGCCTGCTGGCGATTGTTCCTGAAGCAGAGATGAATCGTCGCATCCGTCCATCGCTCGACGATGTTGCTTCAGCGGATGCCAACGAAAGGAGGTTGTGTGGCTCGCGCAATAAACTGTCTCGAAACCTTTCTTTTATTACACCTGTGTAAACTATGTCCAAAAAAGTAGTTGTGGAACAATTTATGAATTATGTATTTTTCATGTTTTTATGCTTGTGGAATATATATATATATATATATATATATATATATAAATATATATATATATATATATATATATTTATTTATATATATATATACATATATATATATATATTTATATATATATATATATATATATATATATATATATATATATATATATATATATATATATATATATATAATTCTTTCCGCGCTATTCTTCTATGTAAGTAAAAGTCAGAGGACCATTGCCGAGCCCTTATCACTGCTTTTATCTTCGACGAACTTCCAGTTTTTTCTAGTACAGAAAAAAATGTTTTGAACACCGGGACATACTATATCCTCGGATACAACTTTCTGTGGCAATAAAGGAAAGGCTATGGAGCCAAAGTGGGCATGTGCTCCCGCGGTAGAATATAGTGCCAGAAATTCGTCCAAGTTTTCCGCGTGAAAGTAATAAAAAGAACAAGGCAGTTTTTTACTAGATCCTGTTCATAAAGAAACGCTCCACGTGCCGAGAAGATACCACGATTTGTTGTCGCTTTCTTAAGAGTTAATTCGCATTTTTGCGCGTCTTAAAATGTCGCACATTTCACGTGAATCTCACTGCCAAAAAGGCATGTTCGTCTTTAGGTGAGCGCGCGTCACTCTCCTGCTGTTCCGACGACTCGCCGAAGGAGCTTGTATCGAATTTCTCTCACAAATGGTTGTGTAATCAGGCGTATCAAACTATGTGACTTAGGATTACATCAACACGGCCATCATTGAAAACGCGAACCCACCCCCACTACTTCGCGGAGGAGAACAGGAGCAGTAGATTTGCCAGATTTTCTTTCATTGCCAAAGAATGTTCTCCCCGAGTACAGAGGCGTCATCAAGGGCTCCCAGGCAACACAGCACTTTGCTTAAATTGTACATTCGTAGGCAAACGAGGTCCCACGAAGGCTCAGTAGGCTACTACAAAACCGCAGTTTTCAGAGCCAGCCCACAAGGATGCCAACAATGGTTCATCACACCGCCGTGGTGGTGTAGTGGCTAAGGTACTCGGCTGCTGACCCTCAGGTCACAGGATCAAATCGCAGCTGTGGCGGCTGCCCTTCCGGTTGTGGTGGGAATGTTGTAGGCCCATGTGCTCAGATTTGGGTGCACGTTAAAGAACCTCAGGTGGTCGAAATTTCCGGAGTCCTCCACTGTGGCGTCTCCCATATACATATGGTAGTTTTGTGACGATAAACCCCACATATCAATCAATCAACAATAGTTCATTGTCGCCATTGAAAATACAATATTGATACCGCCATCATACAAGGACGGCAACACTGGACATAGCCAGCCAACATGCAGTATGGATACCGCCATTGTAAAGGGATGGAAACAAGCGATCATCAATTTGAAGTAACATAAAATGTTGGAGCATTTACTCTGTAAGAATGATAACAATGAAATGAAGTTGTCAGACAATGTAAAAATATTGGTGGCGTTCTTTAATGAAGAGACCAAAAACAGTGTTTTGTTGTCAGTCAACAAATCTCGCACTTCTATTGCTGGGTCGGTACTTCATTACTAAGTTAGCATTTGGCGTGGCACAAAATATACGTAAATTAGCTTTAGAATACGCTTTTATAGTTGTTGAGTCCTATATGCTGAAATATGCGCCAAGTGCTGAACCCACTGATTTAAGGTGTGATAGAGACAGCAAATACAAGGCACCTATAAAACACAAAGCACAGCCACTAAAACACTCATTTTACATTGATGTGTATGTAGCTGTGAGGAGTAAGACGTAATTGTAGTTCATTTTTCAATTCGAATTTTGCATAGGCTTGGCTTAAGGCAAGCGCCCGACCTTGACGAGTGGCTGTAGAGCCAGGACGGCATGTGGACTAACGCTCCCTCCTCCTCCCTTCGCGCCCGGAAATTGCTCTGACGGCTTTACTAGCGGGGAATGGTCAAAACATTTCATTTGACTCCAGCTACACCACCTGTTTTTGTTTTTGTTGCATGACTGGTTGCATTGCTGGGTCATAGCTCTCTCTCAGAAGACGTCACCTCAGTAGTGCCACACACTAGATAGGAAGTGGAGAGAGAAAGTATGAAGAATGTGGAAAATAAGGGAGGAGCGAGGATGAAAAGAGGGAGCGTTTGGCTCGACCCCCAAAATACCCACGCTCTTTTTCCCCAGAGAAGGCCAGCAGGCAGGTCGGCCGGCAGAAGCATCTTGACTTCAAACAAACATCAGACTTCAGGAGGCCATAGAGGCAGCAGGGCGCCATCTTTTGCTCAGTAATATGAAACCCCAAACTCGCGACTCTGCGGTAGAATGATGGTGGCCGGCACTTGTCACTTGGCGGCTGCTCCACCGATGATTATTGATGTGTGGAGCTTTATAGCGTAAGGGCATATGATGGCCGAAAGCGCCATATCATGAGACAAGGAATGTGGGCAATGTTAATGGTAGGTGGCTATATAGGGGCCTTTAAATTCCACGCACTGTGGCGGGTCAAACATAGCAGTATTAAAATTATTACAGTGGCGTGAAAGGTGCCCAGTGAAAGTTGGTGGCGAAGGATCGTGATAATGAAACTATGGTGATAATTGCCATTAGGACAAATTCCTCTTGAACGCCTTTCTATGCAAGGATTGGGAGGCCTGTGCTATGTTTTTCTAATAACCGCAGCAGCGACCTGTCTTCAGAGTTCGTGCTACAAATTTTCTTGGTAAATCACTTGAAAATCCTGTATCCGTTTATAAATCACAGCAATGACTCGAGTTTCATAAGTGGTTCCCTACCGAAGAACATTGGAGGGTGGAATGGCATTTGTTGTTGGTATCAGATTGAAAAAATTGTTTTCTAAGGGTGTCTACTTCTTTACATTCAATTAAAATGTGAAGCACAGTTTGTGCTACACCACATCTCTCACACAATGGTGGATCGTAGCCAGACAAAAATATGAGAGCGTCGTGTATGCCTGTGCTATATTTAGCCGTGTTAGTGTAACTTGTGGGTGGCGTGACTTAGATACTGCCGAACACTGACCGAGTCGTGGCTTGGTAACATGCAGTTTATTTCCTGTGTGTGTATCCTATGTGCGCTGCCAAAAAGCCTTGAGGTTTTGTTTGAGCAGAGGTTTCAGGCCGTTTGCAGGAATTGTCCTTGTCGTATTTGCATGGGTTCTCTTGGCAGATGCAGCCAAGTGTTCCGCCAATTCGTTTCCTTCTATCTCGCGGTGCCCTGGTAGCCATCATGCTGTTGTGGAGTGAGTATAATTTGCATTGGAGCGAGTGAAGCGGTACGAGAACCGAATTTTTGTTTTTGTTTTTTTTTGGGGGGGGGGGGGCTTTGAGGGCTTTTAACATGCTTGAGGAACCTGTGTATATTACTGTGCTTTGTAGTTTTGTTTCTTTAATATGTTTACCAGCCGCCAATATCACATGAGCTTCTGCAGTAAAGATGCTTGTGTTAAAATTAAGAGTACCGGCACCTGAAAAGGATGGGCCAACCGCAGCGCATGAGACAGAAGTGTTTGTCTTTGAAGCAACTGTGTAGAATTCGGCACAACTGCATTTGTGTTGGACTTCATGGAAGTATGAGCGGATGTGTGCAAAAGCCGCATGCTTTGTGATTTCCGCAAAAGATATGTCACAGTCTATAAGCTGCCACTGTCACGGCAACAAATATGCAGCAGGAGCCATCAAACAGTGTTCTAAAAGTGACACATGTGTTTCCTCAGCGAGGCCTCTTTCACGGAGTGAGTAGGGCTGTTTCAATGAAAGACGGCCGTGGAACAGAGCAGAATAATACCGATCATTGATTGTGAAATGAGAGGGGTGTTCTTTTTCTGCGTTCACCTAGAGGTAGTAAACAAAATATATGTAACACGTCTGTAATTGGAGTGACCACTAATTTGATTCTACATAAAGGCTTTCCACAGGACTAGTGCAGAAAGTACCTGTAGAAAGTCGAATTCCCAAATGGCGCACATGGTCCAGTATCTTCAAAGCACTTTGAGTCGCATACTGATAAACAACGGTCCCATAGTCTAAGCGGGTGCGAGTGAGGCTTCTATACAAATTCATGGGGCGTTGTCTGTAACTACCCATGTACAACATGGCAACACTTTTAGAACATTCATTGCTTTTACACATTTTGTTTTTAAATACTTGATGTGCGGTATGAAGGTCAGCTTGTTGTCCAAGATTCGGCCTATAAGTTTATGCTCGGCATTAACAAACACACGTTGACCGTTCAGTTGAACGTCAGGTTCCGAGCACGTGCCTCTCTTTCAGGAAAACAAAACACTCGTGTTTTTCGTTGGTTCAGTCGGAATCTGTTTTCCTCTGCCTATTTGGAAACCTTGTTTAAACCTAGCTGAACCTTCCGCTCATACATTGTCAGGTTGCATGACTTGAAGCCAAGCTGGACGTCATCGACATATGTACAATAGAACATATTGCGGGAGAAGGACAGGTGCAAGGAATTCATTTTGATAACAAAAAGTGTACAACTAAGTGCACCACTCTGCGGTACTCATGTTTCTTGGATAAATTCTTGGGAGAAAACAATGCCCTCAGGGACACAGAATATCCAATTGGAGAAGTAACTCTCAATTAAGGAAAGTATTCTACTGCTCACACACACGTGAGACAAGTCTCCCAATATGCCAAAGCACCATGTTTTCTCGTCAGCCTTCTCTATATCGAGGAACACAGAGAGGAAGTATTGTTTGTGAACGAAAGCATTAGGATCTCTGCCTCAATAAGCACCAAACAGTCGGTGGTGGATTCACCCTCTCGAAACCCACACTGTAATTGGTCAAGCAGGTTGTGTGTTTCAAGGAAATGTAAAAGTCGGCGGTTTATCATCTTTTTAAAAAGTTTACAAAAACAGCTTGTAAGTGCCATGAGCCTATAACTCGAAACAGAAGAAGGGTCCTTGCCCTGTTTCAAAAAAGGGATAACAATAGCCTCATTGCAGGAAGTAGGAATGGTGCCAGAAAGCCTATTAGCATTGTATGAAGAGAGTAAAGTTTTCCGTGTTTTGCGCGGCATGTTTTTCAACATTTCATACGTGACAGGGTCGTACACTGGGGCAGAATTACTGCAAGAGTTTAGTGATGTTTGTACCTCAGCTAAGTTGAAAGGTTAGTTGCATGCCTCGTAATTTGTACACTTGTGTTCTAGTTCCTGCTTTTCTATTCTTGCTTTATATCTTTGGAAAAACTTCAGTGTAGTAAGACGAGCTAGACACCTGCTCGTAGTGTGCACCGAGGAAGTTCGCCTGATCTTCCAGACTGTCACCCTGTGTGTTTACGAGCGGGAGCAAATGTACTTGTCTTCCTGCTACCCTACCAACCATGTTTCAGACTTTAGCCTCTTGTGTATATGAATCGATTCCTTCGGCCAGATTTCTTTCGGGCCTGCCTACATGTTCTCCTGCTTGAGACTTAATTTTCTTAAAGCAGTCTAGATTTTCGGTGGTCGGTGAGTTCCGAAGCAACCTCCATGCCTTGTTCGGTTCCTTTTTCGCATTACGACACTCAGTGTTCTAACGTGAGACGTGTCGCTTGCCGGGCAGTCCAGATGTTTGTGGGAGGCACTTGGCTCCTGCATCAATAACAAAAGCTGGTAAGTACTGCACAGCTTCATCTATGTTTAACCCGCATATGTCAGTCCAACTGAAATTAGTAATGTTACGAAACCATTCCCAGTCGGCTTTGCATGTCAGCCATTTGGTAACTCGTGAAGGACATTCATATAATGTTAGTGTCCTCAAAGTGACAGAAAAATAGTCATTTCAGTAGAAATTATTTATAACTTTCTATTGGAGTAATGGTAAAAGTGGGGGAGATGCGATACTGGGGTCTATGAAGGAGTTAGTTTTGTCGTCAAGGTTATAATATGTTGCCTCTTTCCTATTACCAGGCTGGCACCGGAAGAGACAAGGAACTATTCAAGGACACAACCTCGTGCGTTGCAGCGACAATCACCCCACAGACTAAGATGAGCATCCAGGCCACCAAGGCCCAGATTATGTTCACGTAGTTCATCTAATAGAGTCTGGAATTCTCGTTTTGCAAGACGGCGTTGGGGGGTATGTACAGCGAGCAAACGGTGACGAGTTTGTTGAAAAGAACTGCTCGAACAGCCCCCGCCTTTAGAGTTCTTTGTATTGTTAAATGTGTACATGCTACTTTTTGATTAACAATAACGGCTACACTGTCACATGACACCACAGCATTGTCTTTGTCGATTCGGAAAAGAATATATTGATGTAAAGAATTGGTGTTTTTACATTTTGAAGGTGTTTCTTCTACACACAGCAGTTTCGGCGAATGTTTGTATGAAAGCTCATGAACATCGTCGAGCTTTCAAAGCAGACTTCTGGTGTTTCATTGTATTATTTGCGTTGCCTTACGGGGGGTAATACAGTGCTGTGTGTAAAAATGGGTGTGTTTACTCTTTAAACTGGACGTTAAGACTCAACTAACTGGGCCATAATTGGGCCCCGTTATCAGCTTTTTATTTCTTTTGGCGCGCTCCGGGAAGCTACGCCGATCTTTCGGCACCGATGGTACTGTAGAATCGATCGCCTCTTCTGAGGCTCTGCTTGCCCACATCGGCAAACTGTTGTTTCGAGCTTGGTGCCTCGCCTGGTGAGACGAGCCCTTTGTATCGGCCGACCCTGGGGTCTCCTTCACATCGGGAGGCGAAGCCTTTAGTTCTATCCGGCTAGAAGTCGAGGGGACGTTCTTTGCTGCTGGGTTACTTTGGCTGCTGCTAGAGCTTGCAGCGGCTGCGGGAGTGGCTGTGGGGACAAGTGGCAGGGCAGCCTTGGTGCACTGTGCCTGGCATGGGCAGCTGTTGCAGGCCATTGTAGTGCTGCCCCCTGTCGCACAAAATTGGCGAACGACGCTTTATTTGTGAAAAATCCAGATACCTTCTGTCGGGCTTCTCGGAAAGTTTGGTTTTGTGTGATTTTGATAGTGGTTCTTTCCTTTTTTTATGTTGGACGAATTCGGAAGCATGCGGAATGAGCACTATCGCAGTTTGCTCAGTGGGCCCCACCCTCCACCTTACAATCATCTCTGGCGTGTGTTTCAGAAGAAACAGAGAGACTGCAGAACCGATACATCTTCGGTTTATTGTTGAAAGAACGAGAATAAAGAAATATACACAGCATGCTCCTGGCCACTTCTTCTTCCTCGTCTCCGAGCTGCATCTTCAATTAGTTTTCTACGTCTTCCAGCCAGCCAGATTCAACCAAAGCAACCTTCGAGCGAATACAACAATAGAACTGGTCTCTTGATCAATTTGCCTTCAGGTGTACGAAGCAAACATATGCTCACTTGTCTATCCTTGCCTGAGAAAAACTTTTCGACTTGGAAGAGTTTCCTCTGTGTTCTTTTTTGCGCTTCTTGATGCAGAAGTACATCTCCTTCTTGTACATTTGTGTGACCCTCTATTTTTCTGCTGGCACACTTAAGCTCCCTCGGGTACTCCTTTTTCCATCTGGTCCACCATAATATCATTGCCTGTTTCTTGCACTCCAGTAATTCAGCAAACTGTATTCTCCGAGTCTGCTTTCTTCAGCTTCTTCAATGCTTGCCTGCCTCCTATAATTTCCGCTGGTGTGATGGTTTGTGGCTCGTTAGGAACGTCAAAAAAATAAGCAAGAGGCCGGTTGTTGATTACTCCTTATGCTTCAACAACCACCATCCGTAGTTCTTCTTTACCTAAAAGTCGAGCACCTATAGTTTTTGCACATGAACGTCTTGAAGCTTCTGACCAGTCTTTTATTATATATTCCCCACCATGGAGCTAACTCTGCAATAAACTTCCATTTTATTTTCGATCACTGGTATACTGTTCCACCCTTTCATCTTCCATCTTTATTATCTTGTTCATCTCTTTTTCAAATTTCTTGAAGGATCTTGCATTATCAGTGCAAATAATTTTACACAATTCTCTTCTATCTACGAATCTTCGGAATGCTTGCATGAACGCTTCTGATGACATCATCTTGACAAACTCCATTCGTGTGGCTCTTGTTACTGCACGTGGAATTATCACAATGTAAACCTTTCTAATTTTCTCACCTTTCTCCTCTCGAGCAATTAGCGGTCCAGCAAAGCATATACCAACTGTGTCGAATGGCCTGGTCTGTGTTATCTTGCAAGCTGGTAGTGGTAAACTTTCTTGTGCCATTGGTCTAGAACTGAATCTCCTACACTAAATTCATTTCTTTATCACATATTTCACCACCTGTCTGGCACGCACAATCCAAAACTTCGTTCTTAGATGTGTCAATGTTGCCACAACACCACCGTGCATTGTCACGTGATGAGCGTTTAGAACTAGGAGTTCTGAAAAGTGACTTTCTCTTGGTAAAATAATAGGATGCTACTCATCAAAGCTCAAATCACTCCACTGAGACCCACCTTTTACTCTTAAGACACCTTGATCATCTTCGAAGATGTTCGTGCCGTACAGATTCATGTTGTGATATGTTCGTGTCACTGTATTTCATAACGTTTTCTGCTCCTGCTTTATCAGCAAAAACTCTGCCTTGTCCAATTCTTCTCCTGTGAGCAAACCTGTTTTCCTTTCTTTTCGCCGGTTTCCCATATAACGCATCACCCACGTGGTAACTCCTAACGCTTTCTTTTATAATCCAAACCTGTTCACATCAATTATCTTTTCTTGGCTCGTGGTGGTAGTTAAGCTTGCCACGTGCTTTTCTTCGTATTTGTTGTCATCACTGTCCGACTCAGCATGATGTCGTAATGAAGCCATTGTTTTTCATTCTTGGTTCACGTGGGGCCTTTCCTCCACAACTCACTGTTCAGCAAACGTTTCACCTTCATCCCCGTTGTCATGAAATGCGCAGCATTTTCATCGCTTTTACCAAAACCCCATTGACTCTCGTTGGACTTCCTTTTGATTTCTGCTGCGTGGTTGCGAACAAACAGATCTTTCGTCATGTTTGAATTTATCCAGCATAATACAATTTGGGAGTCAGTCCAGAATTTCACACTCGTTAGTTTACTGATGAAATTCTCAGTTATATGACTAGCCAAGCTGACTGACATTGAGGCAGCCAACAACTTTATTATTGCTAGTGTAATCTTTTTGATTGGAGCGACTCTACCCTTTCCAATGATTAAATTGGCTTCCTTGCTTCCATCTGAGTGTTCTGTTAAAACGTACGCTGCTGCTTCATACGCCATTTTACTTGCTTCGGAAAACACGTGTAGAGTCAATACTTTCACTTCAGCTTGCCTGTTGTCATAGTAACGCTAGACATCCTCCACTCTTTTATTTTAGGGTTTGGCATATTTTCGCTAGGTATTCTTTCCCACCACATAAATCGCGGTGAGTCTCGGTCATTTTCCTGTATCTTGACCTGCAAGAATGCTTTTTTCACGTCGGCTGAAATAGCGGGCTTGTGATGTCGAAAATCGATGACCAGGCTTCTGATATTGGCGTTTAGGTTTAGCCCACATTCCAAGTTTTCATTCAACGATTCGCCTGGATTCTCGCTTGACAATGCGTCAAAAACGAGCCGTATTTTTGTCGTTGTTCTGTCCTTCTTAATTACCGCTTGATGCGGCATGTAGTATACAAACGTATTCTGTTTATATGATTCAGCAACTTCTTTGACGTGTTCTCCTATTTCTTCCTCGAAGTACTCCATGATAGCTTTGTCGTATGCTAGGAGCTCATCTTTAGCCTTGTATCTTTTATTTGCCACCTGGATAAGCCTCTTCTCTGCAATGATGTTGTTGTCGCACAATATTACGTTTTCCTTCCATTGTAGCTGCACTTGGTATCTTCCTGCCTTGAACTCCATTGTTTTTCGGACGTAGTTTAGCACATGCTCATCGCTCATCTTTGTTGCTGGTTTCTCCTATATGCCCATGTTTTCCAAGTCTCAGAATCACTGCAGTTCGTCCACAGTCATGTCCGACTTGGTACTGACCTCGAGTATCATAACCGTTCATGATTTCATTGGCACACAATGAAGGCCTACAGGATCTTGTAGGACCTTGTCTATCCCAACATCGTTACTACTGCCATTACTTTGGGATGAATTTCACGAATGCGACCAAATGACTACGGTCCAGTAATAATCTGCTCCAATTAATATCGAGATTTTCCTATTTTTCCTTTCTCTGTCCGTGTTCTCACTGTCATCAGCCAAACGAATTCCGATCGATCTTGCTCTTTTGTGTATTGTCAACTGTGGCGATGTGACCACGTCACAGGATATAACTTTTATCTCCAGCGCCTCAATCTTGACCGGCTCTGATGTGGGGTCCTTCCTGTTGCTGACCTCGACGACTTTCATGTCTAGTTCAATCTCTCCTCCAAATGATCCTACTGTAATCCTTTCCGATCTTTTTACCTTTCAGCTGCTTTTCTTGACAGTCTTTTGAGTATGCATGTCCTCTCGCTCCTATTGTCCAGCAGAATCTGTGCGTAGAATCCGCTGTCTTCTCCCTCCGTCCATGAAAAGGCTGTCTACAGTAGTATGCGTTTGTGTTCACCAGACTGCTGTGCTGGCATGTTGCAAGACTTGCTGGTGTCTGACCAGTCAGATTGTGCACTTTTACTCACTTGCTCAACATCATCACCATTTTGCTGCTGTGCTGACTTTCCTGGCGGCGTACGTGGTTGGCACATGGATGTCGCGTGCCTTCCATTGTATGTTTTGCAGCTTACGTAAGCACGACATATCTTCGCGTGTGGTGAGGTCTGTTGCATCTGAAGCACCTTCGCTCCCTTTGCAAGGCTCCTTTTTTCTACGGCATAGTAATGCTTCTTATGCAATCTTCCATGTAATGTCCAGTCATCTCACAGAAGGTTCAATTTTTAATCAAGGTGCTTTGAAGAGTGAATGTTCTAGTCCGCCACATACTGTGCGATAACTGGGTCACGTCGTATTTTTTCTGTCAAGTTTCTTCTCTGCTGCGTATGTATATATTTAAAAGCTCCATAATTTCTTTCAAACTGCTCATGCTGTCTCTGGACGCTGAGTCCAATTACAAAGTTAGTGGTCTGTTGTCACCTTTCTCTATCTCCTTCATCTTCATTTCAGTCCTCATATTTACCGGTAGCGCACATTTCACAACAGGAGCTATCACTGTGGCATAACTATCCATTTCCACTCCTAACGACTGCAATGCTCGTGTGCTTACTTGCAGCTTTAGGAAGACTTTCTTTAACCCATCTGTAGAAAACAGGTTGAAGATGGAGTTTGGAGGCGAGGAAGAAGAAGTGGAAGAATAAGAAGTGGTTTGGAGGCGAGGAAGAAGACGTATAGGTTCTGCGGTCTCTCTGGTCCTCCTGAAAGATGGTGCCGCGACCAAGAGGTCTGAGGACAGACACAAAGACTTCAACCCGATGCAACAGCGAGTTGAAGAATGAAGCAGCGGCGTCTGGCTCAAGGACGAACCATCGAGGGAAGGACCATGACCGACGACTGTTGGCGACGCACATAAACAGGCAAGAGCTCTTTCAACAACTTTAAGCACGAATAAAGAGGTCCTATTGATGAAGTGGAAGACGCTTTGAGCAAATGTGACAACGTTTACGAGCGAAATTCATAAGAAGACAGAAGAAGACGCCGATCAAGCGCTATTTGTGACGCTTCTGAACTAGATGAAGGGCGTGTCACAAACGCTAAGACAAGTTAACGAACAGATTGAACCAGTCATCGAAGAAGACGACGCGAAGGTAGAACTTGAAAGAGTTTTGCATTATGAAAGGAGATCGTCGCCACAACGACAAAAATAGAGAAATCGGAGTTAGAACAAGTGACTCAAGTGACTACGAGAATATTCACAGAACAGGCGAGTTCAGTGCAATGTACTAACAAAATCTCGGAGACGCAGGAGCTTGTTAGGTTGCCACGTCTTGAGATGATCGATTTGATGGGAAAAAAACGGCATGGCCAAGGTTTTGTCATCAGTTCGAAAAATCGGTGCATAACAGAGTGAACATGCCAAAGCTTCAAAAATTTAATTACCTTCTGGCGTCTCTTAGCGGGGAGGCTGCGTCCATCATAGAAGGTTTGCAGTTTTTTTTTTCAGAATT
This sequence comes from Rhipicephalus microplus, assembly GCF_013339725.1. NCBI lineage: Eukaryota > Metazoa > Arthropoda > Arachnida > Ixodida > Ixodidae > Rhipicephalus > Rhipicephalus microplus. The sequence goes on along the minus strand of NC_051173.1, from coordinate 64,144,314 downwards.
ACGAGCAAGCAGTCGCTCTTCTAAAAGAAACCTTCGTACGAGAAGATAATTTAAGAGATACCTACATTGAAGAGCTTGCAAACTTGAAAGCAGTGAATAGTCCCAAATGTGTAGATAGGTAGAAGAAACTCTTCCAAAAGTTGCAAGTGAACACAGGAGCATTGCAGTCATTAGGAGTGGAAATGAGTAGTTACGCCAGAGTGATAGCTCCTGTTGTAAAATCTGCGCTACCGGTGGATATGAGGATTGAGACGAATATGAAGATAGAGAATGGTGACAACAGAACAGTAACTACAGAATCAGACTCAGCGTCAAGAGACAGCACGAGCAATTCGAAAGAGTTTATGGAGTTTCAAAAGATATACATACGCAGCAGAGAAAAAACTCGACAGGAAAACTATGACGTCACCCACTCACCACACAGTATGAGACGGACTAGAACATCTGCGCTTCAAACCGCCTCGATGAAAAATGCATCTTCTGTGAGATGATTGGACACTAAACGGAAGATTGCAGAAGAAGCGTTAGTATGCAACAGGACAAAGAAGCCTTGCAACGGGAACGAAGGTGCTTCAGATGCAGCAGACTTTACCACACGGCGAAGATATGCCGCGCTATCGTACGCTGCAAAACATGCAAGGGAAGGCACGCGACATCCATGTGTCAACCGCGTACAACTGCAGGAAAGTCAGCACAGCAGCAAGGCGGTAATGTTGAGCAAGTGCGTAAAAGCGCGCAACCTGACCGGTTAGACACCAGCAAGTCCTGCAACATGCACGCACAGCAGTCTGATGAACACAAGTGCATACTACTGCAGACAGCCTTTTCGCGGACGGAGGGAGAAGACAGCGGGTTCTACGCACGGATTCTGCTGGACAACGGGAGCCAAAGGACATTCATCCTCAAAAGATTGTCAAGAAGACTAGCGTGCAAGATAAAAAGATCCGCAAGGATTACTGTAGGAGCATTTGGAGAAGGAGAGGTGGAACTAGACATGGAAGTCGTCGAGGTCAGCGTGAGGAAGGATCCCATCTCGGAGCCAGTCACAATTGAGGCACTTGAGATAGAAGTTATATCCTGTGACGTGCTACCATCGCCACCGTTGACAATACACGAAAGAGCAAGATCAATGGGAATTTGTTTGGCTGATGGCAGTGAGAAGACGAACAAAGAAAAGAAAAATATGGGAACTTCTATATTATTTGGAGCAGATGATTACTGGACTGTAGTCACAGGTCGCACTTGCGAGATTCGTCCAAAAGTAATGACAATTGAAGCAATATTGGGATAGACGGTCTAAGGTTCTGTAGGACTTCATTGTGTGCCGATTAAATCATCGATGGTTATGGTACTCAAGGTCAGTACCAAGTCAGACACGAATGTGGACGAACTGCAGAGATGCTGGGACTTAGAAAACATGGGCATCGAGGAGAAACCAGCAACATAGATGAGCGATTAACATATGCTAGAAAACGTCCGACAAACAATGGAGTTCAAGGCAGAAAGATACCAAGTGCGGCTACCATGGAAGGAAAACGTGACGTTGGACGACAACAACACCATTGCAGAGAAGAGGCTTATCCAGGTGACCAAGAAATTATACAAGGATAAAGATGAGCTCCTAGACTATGACAAAGCTATTCGAGAGTACTTCGAGCAAGAAATAGCAGAAAACGTCGCAGAAGATGCTGGATCCGATATACAGAACAAATTTCTATACTACATGCCGCATCAAGCAGCAATTAAGGAGGACCGAACAACGACAAAAATACGGATCGTCTTTGACACATCGTCCAGCTAAAATTCAGGTGAACCCTTGAATGACAACTTGGAAAACGGACCAAACCTAAACCCCGACATCACAAGCTTGCTGATGAACTTTCGACATCACAAGATCACTATATCAGCTGACGTGGAAAAAGCATTCTTGCAGATCAAGAGACATGAAAATGACCGAGACGCACTGCGATCCTTGTGGTTGAAAATAATACCGAGCGAAGATATACAAACCTCGAAGATAAAAACGTGGAGGATGATAAGGGGGACTTTCGGAACTACACCAAGTAGCTTCCTTCTAGCGGCCACTATTCATCGACATTTAGATAAATTCGAAGAAAAATATTCTGCAGTTGTGGCGACACTCATGAAAGAAATCTACGTCGACGACATTTTACTAGGAGCCGACGAATACTCGACATCGACAAAGATATACAAAGAAACATGAGATATTTTTCGCAATGCGGGAAGGAATTTAAGAAAATGGATTTCAAATGACGCTGAACTAACAAAACTATTTGATGAAGAAGGAGATAATCTGGATCGAGGGATAAGAACAGAGGGACAAATCAAGATTTTGGGACTGAAATGGAACTTCGTAGACGACGTATTGAGCTTTCGTGAAACTACATAGCGAAGTGACAAAGACATGAGAGACCTCTCAAAAAGACAGGTTTTGCAAGCCACGGCAAAACTATATGACCCTTTAGGTTTTTTGTTACCATTTTCAGTTAGAGCAAAAATATTGCTGCAAAAAAATAAATGGATAAACTGAAATGGCATGACCCGTTACTAAGCCAGCATAGATCAGCTTGGAAGGACTGATTGGAGGAGCTTCAGCACTCCACTGACTTCACCGTTAACATATGCGATGACAACAGGCAAGCTGAAGTGAAAGCATCGACTTTACACGTGTTCTCCGACGCGAGTCTAATGGCGTATGGAGCAGCAGCATACATTGTAACAGAATACTCCTATGGAAGCATTGAAGCCAATTTATTCAACGCAAAAGGTAGAATCGCTCTAATCAAAAAGATTACACTAGCAAGATTGAAGTTTTGGTGGCCACAATATCAGTCAAGATGGCCAGACATATAACTAATTTCATTAAGAAATTCATCAGGAAATGATGATAATTTCATCAGGAAACTAAAGGAATGTGAAATTCAGGACTGACTCTCAAATTGTATTATACTGGATAAAGTCTAACAAAGCGAAAGATCTGTTTGTTTGCAACAACGCAGCAGAAATTAAGAGAAAGTCTAATGAGAGTCAATGGGGTTTTGTTAAAAGTGATAAAAATCCTGCGGATTTGATAAGGGGGATGAAGATAAAATGTATGCTGGACAAAACAGATTGAAGACGTAGTTTAGAGGCGAAGAAAAAGAAGTAGCCAGGGGCACGCTCTGCATATTATTTTTATTCCTGTTCTGTCAACAATAAACCGAAGACGTATCAGTTCTGTGAACTGTCTGGTCCTTCTAAAACACCATCGACATCTTTAGGACTCTTCACTGCTTCCACGTTTGCTAGCTCTTTTATGTAAGTCTCTCTTAAATTATCTTCTCGTCCGAAGGTTTCTTTCAGAAGAGCGACTGCATGCTCGCAATTATGATCAGAAAACTGCAAACCTTCTATGTGGGACGCAGACTCCCCGCTCAGAGACACCAGAAGGTAATTCAATTTTTGATGCTTCGGCACTTTCACTCTGTTATGCACCGATTTCTCGAACTGATGACAAAACCTTGGCCATGCTGTTTTTTCCCATCAAATTGATCTCAAAACGTGGCAACCTAACAAGCTCTTGCGTCTCCGAAATTTGGTTAGTACCTTGCACTGAGCTCGCCTGTTCTGACAACATTCTCGTAGTCACTTGAGTTACTTGTTCTAACTCCCATAATTGCTCCTCTATTTTTGTCGTTGTGGCTACGATCTTCTTTCATAGTGCAAAACTCTTTCGATTTTTACCTCCGCGTCGTCTTTATCGATGAGTGGTTCAATCTGTTCGTTAACTTGTCTCAGCGTCTGTGACACGCTCTTCATCTAGTTCAGAAGCTTCATAAATTGCGCTTGATCAGCGTCTTCTTCTGTCTTCTTATCAATTTTGCTAGTATGCGTAGTCACATTTGCTCAAAGCGTCTTCCGCTTCTTCAATAGGACCTCTTTATTCGCACTTAAAGCGTGTTGAAAGAGCTCTTGCCTGTTTATGTTTGTCGCCAACAGTCGTCGGTCATGGTCCTTCCCTCGACGGTTCGTCCATGAGCCAGACGCCGCTGCTTCATTCTTCAACCCGCTGTGGCATGGGGTTGGATTCTTTGTGCCTGTCCTCAGATCTCTTGGTCGCGTAATCATCTTTCAGTAGGACCAGAGAGCCTGCAGAACCTATACGTCTTCGGTTGATTGTTGACAAAATGAGAATAAAAAAATACACAGAGCATGCCCCTGGCCACTTCTTTTTCCTCGCCTCCAAGCTCCATCTTCAACCTGTTTTCTACAGCGTGTCCTGTAGTGGCGCACTTTGCACAAGTAAGTTGGCTGCGGCAACTCTGAGAGCCATGACAAATCCAATGGTATTTAAAGCAACGTCGTTGGTTCGGGATGTAGGGTCGCGCATTCAAGTTCAATTATCCTGTTTTGAGATGTTCAGGAAGAATACTGGTGCAAATTGTTATAATGATAAGTTTTTTTTTTAAACTTCCATCTTATCAGGCCTGATTTTTTATTTTTGGTAGTTGTGTTTGCTGCTGGTTCTTTCAACCCTTGCGGAGCTCACCTTCAATCAGACAGAGCGAGTTTTGATAGGACACAAAGCCTCGACAAATGTTGGGGAACGGTGTGGTGTAATTGATATAGGAATGTTTCCAAACGATTCTAGTTTTGAGAAGTTTACGTACTAGGCCAGACGTTTTACTTCGAGGAGGAGATCCCCACTGACATGTCTTGTAGCCTGGTAACCTCGATTAATTGCAATGGTGAGGCATTTGGAGACAACAAAAGGCGAGATTTTTCTGGCGTTCTTTTCAGCAGTTTTGCAGTGAAATACATGGTAGCGAGAAGAATTTCTTTTTGTATTTGAAATAATTGTAAATGTCTTCTGTGCACCCTCTCTTCGAGGGAGGACGATAGTGCAGCGAAGGAACCGAACTAAAATTCATAAAGTTAGTGTAAATTTGGCAGCCATGCCAGCCGCTCACCATAGAGCCCAACATGGGGACGTCACCAGTCCTAAAATTGTTTGAGGCGTGTCAACGTCAGCTGTACGCAGCCGCTATAACCAAATATATTGTACCCTAGACAGAGCACATACACAAGTTTAATCCTTGCCGCCAGAAAAGATTGGAAGTAAATAGAAGAGAGAAGATGACAGGATGAATAAAACGTGAGAAATAAAACGAAGATGTAGGGAGGGACAGATAGGAAAAGGCGACTGCCCATTTTCTTTGGGTGGGTCAGCCCAGGGGTGTAGGCTACGTGAAGCCGGGGCCAAAGGGGTGCGTTTCTTCTGCGGGGGAGCCTTAAAGGTCCAATTACCCGGCATCGGCTCAATCTCCAGAATCCCCTTTTCCCCTGGACACAGCAAAGCCACGCACGCCTAGGCATGGGAGGGAGTCAAAATCCGCCCCCTTCCTGTTAGATCACGTCCGTCGTGTCGCTACACACCAAAAGCCTATTTACGCAGACGCCCATGCTTCTCCCCCACGATGATTCCACATTAATTGCGTCCTTTCAATGGCTTTCGAAACGATGATCTTGGGGGGGGGGGGCTGTTGATAGCTTGTATGGCTGGAGATATCTCGGATGATGCGTGTTGATAGAGTGTATGGCTGGAGACGACGGCATCTCGGATGATGGGTACGTGTTCCGACCCCTTCTCGCCAGTGGCTATCCATAGTTGGTGGCGGTAGCTTCGCCTTTCAGTCGGGAGTAATCGGGGAAATTCGGTCTAGGATGCCCTGAGACGCTCAAGGGACGCCCAGGAGTGCAGAGTAGCTCACTTCGTGCTCCAATTTTTCGTGTGTATTTTGGTTGGTTCATTTACTCTTCAAGTTCAAGCTCAAGTTTATTCATTATTATTGGATACAAAAACGGGTTACATGATGCCTACATAATCAGAAGACCCCATAGTACGAGACTGTCAGGGACACCTCCTATAATTAGTGTCGTACATAGTAGCTAACGGCAGCAAAAAGAGCGAAGAAATTGAAAACGCAATCAAAACAGAACTATCTATACCAAAAAAATAAATATATGTGATAGTAGCAATATACAAAGCTCAAAAATAACGAGAAAAAAGTGTGAAGTGGTGATGAAAGTAAATTTGTTACTTGTGAACAAGAGGTTTCTTTCCGTTAAGTTTTTGTTGTCTTGTTTAAGAGCTTGCAGTGACGAAGATGTTTTAGTATCACGACGTATGCGATTCGAAAGAGAAAAAACCATAAAACCGAGCTGTAAATCTACCATAGTTTGATCCTATATTGTGTAAAAGAAAGGTTATTTGCTATGAAAACCTAGTATTATTGTTAGTAACAAAAACATGTTGAAGAAGGCTATCTAATGATAAATCACGATGATTAGGACGGTAAGTGATGAGGGATAATCTGTGATAAAACAACTCTTGAATCGGTAGATTGCGCAGCTGTTGATAGATGGGTATAGAGTGAGAACGAAATGGGCTAAATGTCAAGAGCTTTACCACCTTCTTATGAAGGCTCTGAAGCGTCTTGAGATGAATGGCGTATGTGTTACCCTATGATGATGAGCAATATAATAAATGGCTGGTAATATAGGCTTGATAAAGCGAGATCAAAATATGAGGTTGAAATAAGTAAAGGGTCTTTACAATAATGCCGCCTAAAATTCATCTAAGTGACACCGTGCAGTTTTTGAAGACGCAAGGACACAACCTTTACAGACTTCAAGTATTTTTACAAGGATCAACGCCTCTGAGCAATTGAGCACGTATATGCAGACTTCTATTCCTCATGCCACAGCACCTGCTGCGACGGCGGTGCGGGCTTTGATTCCATGAGAGGATATCACTATTGCAACGGGCAAAACACCGGACACCTATGGTTCTGTACTAACGAGCCATCACGCACCCAGTCATACTTCAATGAAGGTGAGTGGGCCCGGTACGCCGACAGACGCCCATGACCACCATGTGAAGGTGGGCAATTCCCATGCACCTACCTTTGTCAACGAGAAAAGCACAGATTGGAAGTCTGTTCTCACCCTGTGCCAACGAAACCAACAAGCTTTGAAGTGCAATCGCACAAACGTTGATGCCCAAGAGGTTTGGAACAAAAGCTCGCACAGCCTACCAAAGAAGAAATCCTACAAGCTTCCACCACTACCGAAGGGCGACTTTAGAATAATCCTAAGACTACATCGAGGTTTGCCTCTGATATACATAGTGTCGCCAGCGCTGGTGACTCCAATCATGACAACTTGTGAATACCAGACTACAGGGTAGCAATTCTTGCTGCAAATCAAACCTGGTTCCAACATAGCCATCCTCTCTATGCTGCACAAGAGGTGCCTGCGAAAGCAAGGGACATTCAACACCTTAAAATCTATGGCCATGCACACGCCGTAAATGTATACTCAGTCACCGCAGCTGAAGGACTAAGAGGAGCAGTGCACGGAATAGCTAGACACGCACAACACAAAATCCTCCTAGCTGACATGTGGGTACGCACGCATGGTGTCGAACTCATACAAGCACGTATGACTGGACACATGAAGAGTGCCACTTTGACCTTCAGTGCGCCCTTTCCACCCAAGGTAGTCTATTACTATAGAGAAGAAGTCGTTTGTCAACCTTCCGTGCCACCGTTTATGTTTACAAGCTCTGCAGGATACGAGGACACTGCACAGACGTCCACCCTTACCCTAGCCAACAAATCTGTAGCATGTGTGGACTAGGAAGCCCGAGCTCCCTTGGGAACTGAACTACGCGTCATGCGGGGAGCCAGATGCCACACGCGATTGGGGACCGCAGCTGTAGCAAGAGGTTAATGAATCCTAATGAACCACGAGCACCTCAGCCATCTCGACCACAAAAAGCCCGACGGCCACGCTGGTTTTCCTCCGAAGATGAGGAAGAAGCGCAAGGGAGAGCCCCAGTGAGGAGCGACGCGCCACTTCTTGTAGCAGATCCCGGTCGAGGTCCTACTCAAAATGAGCGCAGCGTCATCCTCCAGCCACTACCAGAACGTCACTACCCACGCCGACACCAGCTGACCTACGACATCCGAAAAAAAACAGGGAGACGCCTGCCGACAAACCTGGTCCCTAGATTTGAAGAAGTGCCATGTCACAGGTGAGCCGGGTGGGAGTCACGTCTGGGACGACTAGTGATATCACACCCATACCACAGCACGTAGAATGCAAAAAGTCATCGCTGAGAACAAACAGCTTCGCGAAACCCTTGATAACATGACAATTGAACTTGGGCTATTGCACCAGCGATTGGCAACGCTACCTCAACGAACACACAAAGAGACATCGAATGCTTTGGAAACAGTTACCTCATTTCAGTCACTGGAAAGGCTATAAGTTAACATGTTAACCGCGTACGCGAATCAGCAACTTCAGCTATTTACTCTCCATGTTCAGTGCCTCAAACATAGGATGAAAGCAACTCGCATAGACAAAAGCTCACACCGCAAATACAACCGCTCAGCCAGCCACCACTCGGACGAAAAATAACCAAAGGCAGCCCTCACGACAGACACACATGACGCATTTACCTCTGCATATTCTTGCTTACCAAACCACTGCTCATGAAGGGAGTTTCACTATATCGTAGTGATACTGTCGAACCCTTTGTAACAAACACGCAACATTCATACAATTCATGTAGTCACTCCTGGTTCCTCCGGACATCTTATGCCTGCAGAAAGTTGGAAAAAACAGCGATACCTTCTAGGGTACACGCGCTACGCCAGTGAAACACTTACCTCAGTGGTAACTTAAGGAAGAAAGGTACCCTGCTGTTAGTACTAGCCAATGCTGGGGTGAATATTCCACACTAAGCCATTACTGTTAGGCCCTTCAAGAAAGGTAGGCCATAATGCATTCCTATATATGTCTACAGTTCGCCCAGGCACAGAGTGGCAGATTTTTGTGGTCTTGCGCATGCTGCCATGACCATGGCTTCGCACAAGGACTAACTCATTTTTCTAGGAGACTTCAACGCAGCGCACACAGACTGGGGGTACCTAAAAGACGCCACTAAAAAAACGGCTATTTCAAAATACAGAGCAGCACAACATCACCCTTTTTTGAACCTCCCAAACCCTCCCACTAAAATAGGAAACTGTCTTGACCGCAACGCAACGCCAGATTTCCCTTTCACTAACTGTGGTTGACACACCAGCTGGCAAAGACTTGAAGAGACCCTGAGAAGCGATCATCATATAATCAGTATCGCTATTTTTACGAGCAAGATGCGCATACGACTGGTAAAAAAATATTTACAGATTGGAATAAGTTCCGGAAAGGGCAACAGCATGGTATCAAGGCAACGGTGCACCGAAAAAATCGCAGCATATCCACGGAGTGAATGATGGAGAGTGGGGCGAAGAATTCTTCTGTCCATTCGTTCTTGCTTCCGTCCGTCCATGCGTCCGTCAGTGTGACCGTCCATGCATCCATCAGCCCGTCCGTGCGTGCGTCTGTTCGTGCGTCCGTCCCTGCATTCGTTCATGCAGCCGCCCCTGCGTCCGTTCTTGCGTCCATCCATGCATCTGTCTATGTGTACGTTCGTCCATATATTCAACACTCCAAGTACCACCATCTCACATCTTTTCATTATATATTCCCCATATAAAAGCACCGCCATCCAGCGGACATTCCAAGGACTAAACGAGAGGTGGCACACGCACACTTTCTTACGACTTGCGCTTTGAGTCCACTTTAACCACGGAGGTGGTTAAAGGTGGGAACCTTTAACCACCTCGAGTTCATGGTATATACTAGTTCACTGTAATCATGGCACTGCGGCCGAACGCTCGCTAAATCTTTCGAAAACCAAGAAGGTTACGCCCAGCGAGTATGACGTAGCAAATTTGTTCATTCAGATAGTGCTCAATGTACATGCCAATGGCTGCTAATGGGAAATGAGAGGCGGAGAATTCGGCTTTTGCTTTCTTACGGCTTGCGCTTCATATCTACTTCCCATTTTTAACCACCTCGAGTTCATTCATGCTATATACATGTTCATTGTATTCATGGCACTGCGACTCAACGCTCGGTAAACCTTTCTAAAGCTAAGGAGGTTACACCCAGCGAGTATAACGTAGCAACCCTTTCTTGTCAAAGGTGCTCAATGTACATGCCAATGGCTGCTAATGGTGATCGCAGCCTGCGCGTTAACTAAAAGCCGAACGCTCCTGTCTATCATTCCCCATTGGCAGCCATTGACATGTACATTGGGCACTATTTTTTAATGTTCAGCAACGCACAGAAGATGTCTCTCACCGGCACCACCTTGGAGGTCAAAATGTTATACTTGTTACAGACAACGAGGGATGAACGGGTGCCGCTACAAGAAGCTTCGCCCCTAAAAGTGCAGGTGAGTGGGAGCACGTTACAAAGTCTACTTATAAGGGAGTCACAAAGCCCATTCAGACGACACAAGAAACACTGGCGGTGGACCCACATCCTTGGTATTTGTAGGACGCCCATCGCAGCCTCATAAAACGCTGGCAAAGGCAAGGTCACAAGATGGCATGGCGCAAATGGATTAAGGAAGTGACAGATGTGGCAGCCGTATACGCTAAAATGCTATATACGAATAGCTGGCTTAGCTTCTGCGACTCGTTGCGAGGTAACGGCGGCACTAAGAAGACATGAAACTTTTTTACACAGCATGCCAGACCCCGTGGGAACACGTACAGCAACTGCAAATGCCCTCACCAAACTTTAGGGGGTGTACGACGGTTAAGGGTAAGATTTTGTCACGTAGTTAGAGCGGGACTACACTTGTACCAACGATAAGAATCACGTCGGGATAACATCTGTCAGTGCATATCAAGGTCCAGCAAACCTTTTCTTGGACGCCGACATCAGTATTTCGGAACTTTACGCCGCTGCACAAGCTTTTCAAAAAAAACACAGCCCCAGGACCAGACGGGCTAACTAACGCAATGCTACAACATTTAAGTGACCAAACCCTCTGACAGGTAACACGCTATTTTAACAAAGACATCTGGTCACCAGATGAAAGTATACCACAACGCTGACAGAAGGGAACCATTTTACTCGTTCGAAAAAACAGGCAAGCCCCACGACATGAAAAGTGTGATGCCGATGTCTCTCACGTCGTATTTAGAAGACCACTATGAGAGGGTCATCTTCACTTGCCTGCAATACCACATCGAGCAACACAACCCCCTGCCAGGCTCTATGGTTGCTTTCTCAGAAGGCATATCCACCCAACATGTCTTCCTGATGCTTCGAGAGGACGTCCTCAATCCTTCTCCAGGTAGTCTGGACAGGACCTTACTTGCGCTAGACATCAATAAGGATTTTGGCGGCTTCTCTCATGAAGCAGTCCTGCAAAGCCTTCAGGACATCGGACACTTTGAACACATCTACAAATACGTACACTCTTTCGGACTCGCTGTACCACCCCCATTGGTTTGGGCACAATACATCCTCTAATATACAGCCTTCCAAAAAGGCCAACCTCACAAGGCTCCATTCTTTCCCCACTTCTTTTTCGTCTCGCCATGCGAATACTGGTTCTCGACCCACAGAAGGATCCTGACCTGGGCAGGGCCATCAAAGTATATGATATTACATGTTGGACAAGTAAGGACTTGTATGGAAGTAGACAGGACGTGTTTCAAGAGGCAATCGACGTTCTACACAGCCACTTGAAGAAAATAAACATGGCTTGTTCTCCTGAAAAATCGGCGTACATTCCGTGCGATCAAAGTATACTCGGGATGATAGATCCCCAGAGATCTAACTAATGCTAGCAGGCAAAATGATAGGAGAGTAACGAAGCTTCGAATTCTGCATATGCACGTCCGAAAAACGCGGATTACACCACATACCCTCGCAAATTTCAAGCGCACCGTGAGGAGTATCACCAACCCCTCAGGCCGCATTGGTTGCAGCAAAAAAGGCGTGCGTGAAGCTGACGTTTGACGGTTAATGCACGCTTTCGTTGTAAGCCATATCACTTGGGCACTGCCTTATCAAGCAACCCGTAGGACAGACAACGAGTGAGCGGACTGATTGCTTCGACTTGCTTGCAAGGCAGCTCTTAGGCTGCCGCGAAACGCTAGCACTACAGCTCTGTCTCAGCTCGGGATGCTGAATATTTGTGAAGAATATCAGCTACCCTCCTCGCACAGCGTAAACAGCTAAACAACTCACCACAAGGACGGGCTATAGGCACGGTGCAGTGGTAAGTGGTAGATATAAATAGGTTCACTGTTTAAATGTTGAAGGAGGTGCTTGTTCGTGGCTCAGAGGCTAGCGCCTCGCAACCACAATGCAGAAGTCGGATGTTTGATTCCGAGCGCTGGAGTCTTTTTCTGGATTTTTTTTTCTTTTTTGCTTTTTCATACATATAGATACGTATATGTATATACGGTGAATTAAGTCGACGTAGATGTCAACGTCAACGGCAACATCCAGTCAAGAGTGCCCATATAAATGCTATCGCAATAAAACAGTAATGTCATCGCGGCAATAAAGTAAACACCTAGCGTTCGAATGAACAAACAAATGTGACAAGCTCTCGGCATCCTGAAATTCAGCATGTTTAGGTACATGTAGGCACTAGCCAGATGCATCATAGTAAAGATTATTTACTTAAAATTACTTCAATTTGGTACTGTCACACTCATTCAAGTTTTGTTATCACCCGGTTACACTGCCAGTATTATTCAGTGCAGACCACGCCTGTAGTGTTCGAGAAGCTTCAGTACTGAAGTAGATCACTTTTTTCAAGTTACACTCACTTCCGAACATTAAAGATTATTCTGGAACCTGCGTGGTCCCTAGCGGTAACGCTAGAATATACCACGGCACGTGTCTGAATTCTGACACGTTTCACCAGTCATTTTATCGATGGTCTACGCTCTGTTCGCTGCTATCGGTGTCACTGTTTCGCTCTGATCCAATTTTCCCTTGACCTGGCCTCACGTTCGGCCCAATAAAAAGTTTAACCCGAACATCCAGCCTGCTCCCTTCGTCCAAATCACGACTCTGTGACAGAATTTTAGAAAATAGATATTTAAATCAAAATGATGCTTAGGCACCATAATATATAAAAAAACACAAACGTGCACAATGGTGAATAACACACCGAAGGACTGCGAGTTCAGTTCACGCCACCTCATTTAGCACGTGCGTCGCGCCACCCATCGCAAGCGTGCCATGCGCAGGTTTTAAGATTTTTATGAGAACAGACACTCTACCACTCAAAAGCGACACTTGCCCTCACGAGCCAGGCCGTAAGAATGTTTAAAAATCTTTCAGTCTGCTTTCATGTGAAACACCTAGAACATCTTCCTCGATCATGAAGAAATTCTGAAGAACGTGCGGTGCATGGATGCAGTTAAATTTCTACTACGCGTGCACGGTACGCGCATGCAAGCGTGTATCACAATATCTCCTTATTAGCAGGTGACTTGCGAAAGAATAAAGCACTGATTTGGTGCCACACACCACAGTTGCACACAAAAATTTGGAGAGTGGAGCATTTCAACGTGGATGACATTATCATTATTTGTGCAAGTTTTTCAGCAATACCATGGGGCTAAGCTCGAAAGTATTGTTGTTCAAAATTGCCCGGAGTATATTTTCATATCAAGCAGAAACTACTTTAGAGTACTGAGGACTGTAGAGACTGTATCATGAGCATATTTTATTAGTCATAACATGAAAATCATTACAGCTATTGTCATGAATGTCATGATTTACATTTCATGCTTCTGCTGCTCTTGCGGTAGTTTCGTTAACATGACATGTTGCAAAACAGGTATGGTACGTTATGATTGCATAGCGAGCACAAGCGACAGACCCTGGCATGAACCTCATGACATGTGTGTCATGTAACAACATGACTACATGTTACGCTCATAATACGCTCGCGGCCATTTTGCTAGCGTCATATATACCAAATTTGGTATTACTGTACAGGAATTAATTGTGAAGGTGCAAGACCGGTGCGAACATAATAAAAATGAGGTGAGTGTCATGTAACAACATGACTACATGCTACGCTCATGATACACTCGCGGCCATTTCGCTAGCTTCACATGTATCAAATTAAGTATTACGCAACGCGAAAGATCGACATAGGGAAATGACACATCTAAACATGATAATCACGACATGCGCGTCATGTAACATGACTACTTGTCACACTCATGATGCGCTCGTGGTCGTTTCGCTGGCTTCACATATGCCAAATTTGGCATTCGTGAGGTCAGCGGATGGTGAAGGTATGTGACTGGTGCACACATGATAATCATGAGATGCATGTTATGTGAGAAGATGACAACATGCCACAGTCAAGCCATCGGTTCATTTTGACGTGTTCCGGCGCGCGTGCGCGCCGGCGTTCATTTCATAGCGTCACGCCAGCGTTGCCACGCCAGGCGCCGGTCCTGCCAAATACTCGCAGGTTCGCACCGCACTGCGTTACTTAGACGCATGCGCGTTTCAGCGCATCGATCGTCTGTCAGTCACGAAAGGAGGTAGACGCAGTGCTGTCTGGGTAACGCATGTCGCATTTCGCGCCGGTTGCTGCCGGGCAGGCCGGGCCGCGCCGACGGACGCTGGTCGCACTGGCTGTGCCTGGCGTCAGACTATTCACCTTTTCATAAACGCCTTCCTGGGCGCCGCCATAGCCCTCATTGGGCTGTGCAAATAGGCGCGTCCCCTCGAAATTGCACTGGAAACACTGCGCCCTTAGCCTTTGTATCCTTCGCACCGCCCATGATGGCGGTGTTTTTTCCTTCCTGTGAAAAGGTGTATAGAGTGCTCGCATTTTGCCTATGTAACGTCGCTGTGCCCAGCGTGCGCGCATGTCAACGTCACTTTGGAGTATACTGAGCCCTTCATTATGCGCTCGCGACCATTTCTCTAGCTCCACCTATACCAAATTTGTGTTACGTGACGCCAATGAATGACGAAGTAGCTCCACGTATAATGAATTTGTTATTACGTGATGTGAATAGATTACGAACGTAAATGACACACCCAAACATAATAATCATGACACTGAAGCCATGTACAGCTTAATTTCTCTCCACCTCGTAACGTTGTGGTGATTTCAAAGAGACAAATCAACCTTTCTCCTTCGTGCTTCGCAAATCATCGATTCCCACTCAACGTGGGGTCTGCCAATTTTCTCCTGAGTTTTTGTGCTTTTTTATCCACGTGGCGTAAAGGTTGGTGCATCTTCCTTACTTGTCCTGCTAGTACGGGTACTCACTTTCTCTGGGTCTCTGCATCGGCGTGTGTACGGGATCATTTTTAATGTACAAGCATCGAGTCAACAAAATTCAAATGAGGGACTCTTCTGGCATGATGTGCTTCCACGAGTAGAAGAAAGCAATAAAGATCTACTTGAGCGGCTTCTTGGCTAGTCATGTCAACGAACCCAACAAAACAACGTTCTCCTCAGAAACGTGAGAAGACTAGCATGTTTATTGAATTACGTCTCGATTCAATGAAAAATTGTTTACAATCGACAAGTTTATAAAATTTTCAGATTCCTCTATTCACAAGACAGCGCCGAAAAACACAGCACCCTGGTAGCTATCACGCTTCAAAGCTTTGGGGCACGCTGAGTTTACATAGTATGTGTTTCTCGAATAAGCTAAATTTCCACAAAAATTTAACTAAGTTCAGCTTTTCTGCAAGCTTTCAGTAATACAACTGACATCGAAAAGTCGCCTTTCATCCTGAGTTATACACAAATTCTGCGCCTTAATAGCCTAACCACATTGTAGGCACATGCATCACGTGTTGAACGTTAAAATGACTAAACATACTTATAGCAACCGTAAACCAACATTGTTTCCACTGAAACAAAAAGAACCTTCTGAGCAGCTTAGTTCTACACTTGTCTGAGTTGGTCTGTATTCTCCTCAACTCAATCTTCTAAGCAGCTTAGTTCCACACTTGTCTGAGTTGGTCTGTACCTTCCTAAAATCAACCTGGTAGCGTAAACTAGCAATACAAAAAACAACGTACTACTATACTAGCTACTGTGTCAGGCACATAAAGAGACTGAATTCCTATACACGAGAGTGCCAGGCAGCACTAATGACCACTAAAACGAAGTGTACTGCGCGCTTTCCCCGCATCTATTTTTATGTGCAGAGCACTTAAAAATCATCACATCTACACGCAATTATCAAGACAAGTTGATGACAATTGTCCCGAGCACTTCCCCATACAGTTTATGCAAATAATGCTAATGTTAACCACTAAATAGTCACACAAAGTATATCAACAAGTGTTAATTTATTTCGCCTTTCACTGATTTTAAGTAAGTAAAGAAATATTAGGAAATTCCAGGAGTGGGAGATATGCCTTGGACTCCAAGAACCCGCTGTTTTTCCGCTAGAAAAACACATTTTATTATGGGTAATTTTGGGACTGATATAGCCTGCTAGTGCTTTGTATTAGAAAATTCCATACTAAGGCTCAACTTTAATGCACATTTTAGTACAGATCTACTCGTCGATTCTATTCTCCATAGAATATTTTGGCCAAGAATCGCGATCTTCACCCTTTTAGTTACCCCACGTCTATGTCGAAGTATACTGTAAACCGTTGTGCTAAGTCTCATACTGTGAAAGCTCGGCCTGGGCGAGGTCATAGGTATGGATATGCCAGCTGAATGAACAGTTTATTGGCCACTCAACATAGAGAACTTGCGTGACAGAGCGCTACATGAAAACTACACACACTCTTGCGTCTGTGCGGCTCCTGGTCCGCACCGGCTCTGGTTCTCCCACTCCACAGCCCCGCCGCGGTGGTCTAGTGGCTAAGGTACTCGGCTGCTGACCCGCAGGTCGTGGGTTTGAATCCCGGCTGCGGCGGCTGCATTTCCGATGGAGGCGGAAATGTTGTAGGCCCGTGTGCGGTGGCTGCATTTCCGATGGAGGCGGAAATGTTGTAGGCCCGTGTGCTCAGATTAGGGTGCACGTTAAAGAACCCCAGGTGATCGAAATTTCCGGAGCCCTCCACTACGGCGTCTCTCAAAATCATAAGGTAGATTTGGGACGTTAAACCTCAGATATCAATCAATCAATCAATCCCACTCCAGAGGAGAGGAAACTACGGAAAAGGCAAACTACATAGAGGTGCTGCCATTTGTCGGGCGGCTTGCAAAGTATCGCGGACGGATTTTGAGAGGCTGTATGGTCACAGCCGACCAGACTTTTTAGACCAATGCCCTCTTTGCTTGGGGCATATAAGGTACGCACAGGCAGCATTGTGGAATGCTCACCAGTTCTTATGACTGGGGGCAAGATAGCGAGTCATCACAGGCCAGGCTGAAGGTTCCATCTCACGTGTTAGCTTGTCCTGCTTGCTACTATGTCTATATCACTTGGCTGTAATATTGCTGGACACCATCACTTTCTTTTCCGGAGGTTCTATGCGTGTGTTTAATTTCTTGGAGCTATACATGGGAATGTGCATAGTACTGTGTCGTCTATCATTCTCGCATTGTTCATTGCGGTTAGAAGAGCCCAACTTAGCGCGAATCTTCGCGATATTTGAGCCAATCTCGCCAACGTTCAAACAGTGAGACATGGAAGTGGGTTTCAGTGCATGGAGACCACTTTTACGGCGAAGCTCCTTACGGTGTGGCTTGTGCGTCCCCCATTGTCGTAGTGCGTAACTTATCCTAAAACATTTCGATGCGAACACAGATGGGAGGAGCCCACACTGTGGGGAGACGTGTGATATCTTCCACATGGTATGGGCATGTCCGAAAAATCCCCACCTACCCCCTTCCCGTACCCCTTTCCGAGAGGCATGGGAGACTGCACTCCTCAACTGCTCATCATTAGAGTCTCAACGGGCTCTAGTGAGACGGGCGCGAGTAGGGGCCTCGTCATGCGGTGTCCCGGACTAAGGACGCCGACCATGTAGCGGGGTCATGCTTTGGCCCCGTACCTCTCTCTTTTATAGTAAATGTTTTTCATCATCATCATCATATCACATGTCCACATGTTACGAAAAACGTAGCACGGCGTCTTTATTATGCCCTCGGTGTGAAAAAAGTACTGACCACAGAAATGTGGTACATACTCTCATTTTTGTATTGTCCACTGGATGGCGGTACTTGTGTATGATAAAACGAAGCGAGATGGTGGTACTTAAACTGTTTACTAGATGTGCGGACGAACGCACGCATGGACGCATGGACGGACAGATAGACAAGCAAATGGACAGACAGACAGACGCATGGACGGATGGATGGACAAATGGACGCACGCACAGACAGACGGTTGGACGCACGATCAGGCGCACGGACAGGCGCATGTACGGATAGACGGACACACCAGAAGCACGGACGAATTAACGGACGCTTCGCTCCACTCGTCATCATTCATTCCATGGTTATGCTCTGATATTTGTTCTTCTTGTCATAAGTTTGTACCTTGTGGCTGAGGTCGGCTCCGTCGTTTGTGGGCGAAACGTAAAGAAGTTGAGCGAGGAAGTTGCTGTGGCCTGTATGCAGGTGATTATTCTATGATGAACGCTGCTGTTACCGGCATTTGAGCTGACGGGTGCACAGGAGGAGGCGTTGGCTGTGGCACTGTTGGTATCGCGCAGCAGTTTGACAGCACTGCAGCATCTTCGCTAGGCTGCGTAGCAGCGATGCTGTTGAGCCGCACCTTGCAGACCTCTGTGAACTGAAAGCTTTTTGGGGTGGTGAAGGGCACGTCGGGGACCACCTCTGTAAATTTGGGCGCTGACGAAAGATCAGCTGATGGTGCAGCTTCATTTCCTTGTGCGCTTTTCATGCCGCACTTAGAGGGGTTTGCAGCCAGAGTGTCAGTTTAGTTGTCATTTTCAGACGGAGAATAGTTGGTGGCGAAGTCCGTGGCGTACGCCTCACTGCGGGGCAGTCAACGCAGATTTTTGTAGATGTGTTAATAGGGCTGCATTGTGATCAAAAGTTTGCGAGGGGATTCCATTTCTGGACCAGGAGCCTCGTGAGGCGACAATGAACATGGCACTTCAGTATACAGTGAGCCAAGAAAGACCAGCAAAGAATCACTGTACAGAAGGCACATGGGTACAGCTTTGGTGCAATTGTACGACTGTACAGGTGGCTGAATGGTGAAGGTTTATAGAATAGAGAGACTCAAAAACTAGTCCTGTACTGCTGCCAAGAAACCAATCTTCACAGAGTATTACCAGTAAGACATTGTCACTGAATATGGGTGCTGCCATGGGTCTGTGATGAAGCTCACTAAGATCTTCGGGTAAAATGTGGCTTTGGAGTTCACACTTCAACCGCCAACAACTGTTAAAGGCTCCTGCATCCAGGGCATTATTGACAGGTTCTTGATTGTGAACTAGCACACTAAGGTTATCTACGATCTTGTGTCAAGGAAGTCATCAGAGGAGCGCAAGAGTGAAATGTTAGCTGTGAAGAATGAGCACTCCACCTGGCTTGTATCCTCTGCTGATGCATCCTACGTCTTAAGCTACTTCCTGCTTTGCAGTTTTCTTTCAAAGGGTTCCATACACAAGTTTGGCATTCATGCACCAACTTTTATTGCAGAAAGACCTTCAAATGCAGGCTGCGCCAACTCAGAAACCCAAAGTGCGGCCAGCATACGACGAATAACCACAGTCATGACGTGTGCGCGCGGTAGAAAGAGTTTATCGCAGCGCACAGCTTGCGCATGTGCAATGTTTCCAACAGGGACTCTTGCGCGGCGCTGACACTGCCTCCGCGACGCGCTTGCATGCTCACGCTAAAGGCGCGTTCAGACTGAGCATTCCGGCCACCATAGGTGCGCCGAATCCAATTCGGTAGCGGCGAGATCTGCCTAAAGGGCCGTTTCCGCGCCGATCACTAACGGGCCGATTTTCGCGGCGTCTGCCGCCTATTCAGTCGCCGCGGACAAATAGGACCACTAGTTAAAGAATTTCGAAAATTGGTGGCGAAGCCCTACTCGCTTATCATGTCGCAGTGCACGTAACTGAATGTTGTAAACAACGAGATTTCAACTTATTCTGCGCCCACTTCACGTCCTCATTTCATGAAAAGGGTCACCGAGCTTGTCGTTGGCGTGACCGAGCTTGTCGCGGTCTTGCAGAGCAACAGGAACCCACCAACCCCGCTAGCATCGGTGATTTTTTCTGCTATTCGTGCACAGAAGGACAGCAACATGCCAGCAAAGTAAGCAGTGCTGTTTTTCTTGTATTTTGCGTACGAGAATCATGGAAGTCAAGACCCCTGAATAGTCTAGTGGCACCTGCAAACCTCGACAACAACCGGGTGACAGCGCACCTATCTCCTGTTCGCCCTGGGGTAGATAGCATATTCGGTGGCGGGAAGCGCGTTCAGTCCCAACATCGCAGCATTTCAGTAACAGGGTAATCCCGGCCACTGTAAAAAGCGGATGCTTCAGTGTGAACTAGGGGTAACACCAATAAAAAGACAAGGACCGCTTCCTAAAGGAAAACTTGTAGAATAAAATAGGAGACGAGCTTGGATTGACAAGTGTGTACGAGTTCATGGGCCTGTGTTGCTTTGCTCATTATATCGCGAGCACTTTGTGATTAAGTTGCTTTCTCGTCCGAGTTCCAACAAGTGTTGAAACACGCCAAACAAAAAGATCTAACTCTTCATTGGCACACTTAAGTTCCAAGCTGCCGACAATATCCGAGGAACACAGCATCCGATCCGTGCTCGGCTCTTAGTTGACTGTTCACTTCCCTGATGGCACGCTATGGCTATTCGACAAATTGGGCAGTGCGTTGCGAGTGACACTGCGTTTTGCGGACAGAATTATTCGCTCCCTCTAGAAAAAGAATCTTTGACAGCGAACTAGGAGTTAGAGAGCTCACCGCTGTACTTGCGCACAGCCATTCACCCTTCCAAGCCATAAACTGCATTCTTGTCTCACAAATCGATCTTTCCAAGCTGTCAGGCTATACAGCACCACACGTGATGAAAACATATCAAACATGTCGTGAAGGCAAAAACACAAGGCACGCCAGAATAGATAATGTGGCGAAATGAAATCTATTCAAACAAACTTTCATTGCATTTATTATGCCAGGACGAAAGTGGTATTACAACAGCATCACGGGTGTCCGTGAATGCGTACCGGCAAATGTATGGCCGGTAGACAATCATTGTTCAATGATAGTCGCAGCGAAGCACACAGATTCACAGCCATTTTTTGAAGTGCGTGCTTATATAGCGATCTCGCTATAACTATATAACTATAACTATGAACTATAGCATTTTACAAATCTGAATTAAAAAACCAAGAAGGCCTGAAAAATTTTAATTAACTTGAGTCATCGTGAAATATTCGCGACAATAAGACCCCTATCGCTGAAGATGCTTTCGACACATGTGGTTGGCTACTTCGCCATGCAATACAGGGCGCTACCATCTCGCTGAGCATACGACTTCTCTTATAATTGAACTTTCCGTTTCTACATCTGAAAGAGGGAAAAGCCTGACGCCACTCGCTGCAGACGACACGTATTATCAACTGCAGTGACAAGCAGGAAATCGATAAAGCACACCAATGAGTAGCACGACTCTCACGCACGTAGTTGGCGAATCTTCGAAGATTCTACTCCTTCTGGACAAACGCAAGACGCCCACTTGAGAGATTCAAGTCATCGGTGGTTCAATAAACGTAGTAGTGCAAAATTAACGAGCTCAAATCGCTGGATGTCCTTGCGATGCACATTTCATGTGTCATAGCCATATTTTTTGACGTACCCAAATGCCCAACTTAGTCCGGCATTCTCAACGTCAAGTACCTCCGCGCTTCATTACCCCACGCAAAGTTTGCAACGACAACTGCTCTTTCAAGTCCTAATTGATTACTATAAAAAAGATTATTCAAACTTTTGAAACAATCATTGCTTTTGCACTCTTCTTGTAAGTATAGGAACACATGCAGTTTATTGTCAGTACGCGAAATTAAAGTTTTCAGTCTCACCTCTCTCACTTCGTTGAGAGTGGGCCTGCCAATGTAATCAAAAGTGCCCACTGCCAGTCCGAAAATGCATAATAGAATGGCAAATATCATGTTGCAGGGAGCAGTCCTAATTAAAGAGCTAGCACAGCTGCAAAGCAAATGAACGCGCACAGCAATATATACCCATCTTTCCAGAAACAAACTTTCTTTTTATTTCATTAAGATTTCGCTAGCTGTTTTCTGTGGGAATAATAGCTCCAGTTGTGTCCTCACTTAAGTAAAACAGTAAGCAATTGAATATAAAGTTCTTGGAGAATGACGATCACATTTTCAATTCTTCTCGGTAGGTTGTGCCGTTGACTTCTCGATGCAAACGTCACCTCGTTCTGGCGGATCCAAGTGCAGCCGTTCAATCAATATGTTCGATTTGTCAAGGCAGTGTTTCAACCGAATAAGAGACAATGACAGGTGTGCAAAGAAGTAGCGCCGACTTCAGCTTTCCCAACTTCCAAATTTGATTCATTAAAACGTTCATAGAAATTCTAAAAAAACAGACCAGCTTCTTCATTTTGAGCAAAAATGTCAACATTCGGCACTGCCATAAAATTACCTGTCTGGTGTTTTTAGAAATATGACAGTAACAGAAAGGGCAATCACTCAAATTACGCACTTTATTGGGATATGCAAATGTTTCAGCAATGTTGTGTAGCTTATCAAGTTTTGCACAAAAAGGGATTCCAGGAACTAGCTCCTTTCTTGGAGGAATGAAGGAACGTCACGATTCAATTTGGGACATGTGGAACCGTGACGGTTACTCTATACCTTTATGAATAAAAGATGCAGGGCCAGCGTTCATTTTGTATGCAGCCCACGGCCTTCATCTGGCGCACACGCGCAGCCCATCATGCAGTACATGGTGGACGAGCGAAATCGTGTAGCGCAAATATAAACTACACGCCTATTGCGTGACATTATTGCATCATGGTTTTTGACATCAAGGCGCTCGTTAGAGCCGCAAAGAAGCGTAAGCTGCTCAAGCTGACCACCTGTGGGAGGAACAGTTTTTCACAGTAGAGCAAATATTCTCAAGGTGCAGAAAAACGAGCCTCTCGTTGCATATAAGAAGGGGTTTCTTTGCGATAAACCACAGCCCGACTCCGTGGGTTGCGGCTGCAGCGCGTGATTCCAAGGCCCGCACTTATTGTCGTCTCCTTCGTCTTCAATCTTTTACCAACAAACTCCCCGCGCGCTAACGTTTTCGAAAGAGAGACAGAAAAATAAACGTTTATTTAGAAACAGCGTTCTGAGAGAGGCCCGGTATCACCCTCAGCTGGGAAGGTTGCACCGTCGAGGAACCCTCTGGCTTCGACTGCCCTCTTCTCTCTGGCGTCGAGTTGTCGCAGGTCTTCCAGGTCCTCGAGGACGAACTTGGCCTCCCACATTTCCATTAGCTAGTCGTCGTTTATTCTTGGGGCTTGGTCCCACTCCTGTTGCATGTCGTGGTTTGCATGGTACTGGCATTCCAGGAGCAAGTGTGCCAGGGTGTCCGGTGCGCTGCAAAGCGGACACAAGTAGTCATGTGTCGTTGGGTAGAGGCGGTGCATTAATATGCCATGCATGTAAGTATTGCTTGGCAGGCGTCTGAAAATTGTGCTTTCTTCTTTGGTTAGTTTTGGAGGGGGTAAAGGGTACACCCGTCGCTCCAGTGTGTAGCGTTGAAGTAGCGACGAGCAGGTGTTCTCTACTACCTCCATCTCTGCAGCCATGGATCGGGTATCTTTTGGTTCCAGAGCAGCATGGCTGACGTACTCGCGGGAAGCAGCGTTGGCCACTTCATTTCCCTGTAGACCCTCGTGTCTAGGAACCCAGATTACGCAGGTATATGAAAGTGGAGAGCTTCGTCGTTTCAGGATGTTAGTTGCATCAGCTGAGGCGCGGCCCTTCACATAATTCTGGCAAGCGGCTTGCGAGTCAGTGAAGATCACAGCGACGTGTTTACATGTTGTGGTGGCGAGAGCAATTGCCGCTTCTTTTGCTGCGTCTGAGTTGCGTGCCTTGACTGTGCCGGACGCTAATTCTCGGCCTTGAGAGTTTACGATGCTGATAGCATACGCGTTTTTACGGGGGTACTTGGCGGCGTCGGTAAAGCGGGCACTCGGGTCTTGCCTGAACTTTCGTTAAAAAGCTTCTGCTCTAGCATATCGTCGACCTTTGTGGATTGTGGCGCCCATGTTGCGTGGGATAGGCGCAATGGACGGGTACTCTCGAACGTCCATCGGTATGCGCTTTTTCTGGTATGCATTCACAATGTATGATTCGGTGTAGTTGAGATACCGGAGTACCAACCTCCCAGTGGGCGTTAGCTTGAGTCGTTCCAGCTGGCTGCGCTTGTAAGCTTCGGCGAGCTCTTGCCACGCGTTGCGCACACCCATCCTACGAAGTTGTGAAGTAGAAGCCATGGGTGGTAGTCCCAAAGCGGCTTTGGTTGCCTTTCTAATCATATTTTTATGTTTTTCTATTTTTCGCAGTTTTTAAGTTGAGGTATGTCGAGCCATACGTGATGCGGCTGGTGAGGGGAGTTTGCATTATTCGTAGGACATCGTGATATTTGCACCCATTGCGTTGGTTTGTGATCCTCTTGACGAAGTACGTGAGCTGCGAGAGAATTCTTTCGAGTCTCGGTATGGTGGCTGCTCCCGATCTATCTTTTTGTATGCGAAGTCCGAACTTCCAGAGCGTATGAACTTTTGGAATAATTGTCCCGTTGACGCTGGCGCAAGGGTCGGGCTCTTCGTATATGAGAGACCTGCCTCTCGTCCTTGCTTTCAAAGTACAAGGTGCTCAGACGTTTCGGGGGCACCGTTGAGACCACAGTGTCGGAGGTACCTTTCGATGGTGTTTACGGCATCTTGTAAGCAGCTCTCGTTTCTCCCGATGCTCAAAGCCTTCGTCCAGAAGGTGATGTCGTTAACGTACATCGCGTGCCGTAAATCTGGTATTTTATCGAGAACCTTAGGCAGATTGATCATGGCCACGTTGAACAGTAGCGGTAACATGACCCAACCCTGTGGCGCGCCTATTTTTTGTAGTTGGAAGCTTTTTCTGCGGATGCTCTGGATACACACGATTGCTATACGGTCCGTCAGAAAGTTTCGGACATAGTATAGGTCCTAACACCGAAGCCGGTTCCTTAATCTTTCGTGGGGATCGCATCATGGCTTACGTTGTCAAGGCCCCCTTGACATCGACTCCGAGTATTGAGTGCTTCATTCGGTGACTGAGGTGATCAAGAAGGTCTTCTTTAAGTAGTAGAAGTACCTCGTGCGTCGAGAGGTGCTGTCTGAAGCCAAACATCCTATCTGGTAGGTGCCCATTATCCTGTAGGTACACGGTCCAGCGGTCATGTAACAAATGTTCAAACAGCTTTCCCACACACGACCGATAGGTTTGTTAGCTTGGGAAACATGGTCATATTCGAGTGTTTCCAAACCGCAGGCAGCTCTCTTTTCTCCCACCAATTGTTGTAATACTGGAGAAGAGCTGTGGTGGCCTGGTGCGGCAGGTTGCGCAAGTGTTTGTTGAAAATGGGGTCTTTTCCGGGACAGGTATTTCTTGCCAACTTCGATAGGGCAGCGTAAAATTCCACTTGCGTGAAAGGCCAGTGGAGGTCATGGTTTGGTATTCCCACATATTGCTCTCTGATCCTCGGCTCATTCCTTGGCTTCCTTGGCTCATTGGTGTTTCCTTGGCATATCTCTTGGTGTTTCGCGTATTCCTTGGCTTTTTCGCTAATTCGTGAAGGTGTTCTTCTGATCCGGCATAGTTGTGAATAAGCTTGCGAAGATGCTGCTTCTGGGCCGCTTTGGAGGGCTGCGTGCCCATATAAAAGCGTAGCAGGTTCCAGGTTTTCTTGCGCCAAGAGTTTTCTGTAGCTTGTCGCAAAAGGCGTGCGAGTTCTGCCGGGCCAGTTGGTTGGCATTATCTTGACTATGCTTGGTGAGTGGTAGGGAGAGCGATGAATTGCTGAAGCTTCCTGTTACCTGTTAAGCCTTTGCCACTTACACCTCTTGAGAAGGCCTATCCTAGCCTCCCAGAAGTGAAGATGGGCGTCGACTGTGGGCAGATCGCTGTTGAGCTGTAAGCTTTTAGTGTGTCGGTAGAATCTATCTAGAATACTCTTGAACCACTCTTCAATGTCGGTTATAGTGGCTGCAACACCAAGGTCATTCCTTCAGAAATTTTATGCCGTTAAGTGTGCTACTCCTGTGTTGGTCTAGCGACGAGTGTGCACTGCGTCGAGTCGCAGTATATGATGATCGCTCTCTAAGGCTTTTGGTAGCACACTCCACTTTGCCTAGCTGAAGTTCGCCGTGAAGGTGAGATCGGGATTGGTGTCCCTGGAGATCCTGTTCCCGATTGTCGTCTTCTGAAAAGGTTCGTCCCATAATGTTAGTTCGTTGTGCTGGGCGACATCGTGCACCCTAGAGCCTTTTTTCGTGGTCATGTGATAGCCCCATGCCATGTGTGAGGCATTGAAGTCTCCCACTATGATGATCTGGTGACCTTTTTTGCGCTTTCTGAGTTTTTGTATGAAATGACTGAAATCTGGCAGTTGGTCTCGAGGGGGGCTGTACCCATTAACTATGAATATGCTTTTCTGCGTCTTTCGTTCTGCCAGAAGCTCTATGAGGGTGTGCTCCGTCTGTATTTGCTTGAGATGATGCGTTTGCGCTGAGAGAGTTTTCTTGACAAGTATGGCAGAGCATTGGGTTTGTGCGCAGGTCATGTATCCTTGCTGACGAAGTCCTGGGTGTTGGTTTCCTGGAGTACGATGATGTGGGGTTGGTTAGACTTGATGAATTCTTGAAGGCTCATACGTCGGAGACGGGACGATCTACAGCTTCATTGCCATATGCGTAAAGTTGTTTGCTGTTTTTTAACTCATGGTAGCAGCTCGCCATCTTCAATTGATTCGACGTCACGTCGCTGATTGCGAGTGGGTGAGACTGAGCGAAAAGCGTTGTGACTGTTCGCCCACGCCTTCTCCCGGTTGAATTGGCGTGGGTTGCTGAAGGTCATATTGCAAGATGTTTCAGCGCGCGAACAAAGGAAAAAGGACAAGGTAGACAGAAAGAGCGCTGACTTCCAACTAACTTTATTTGACAGAGTGCCAAGAATATATAATGCTAAAAAGGATGATAACAGAACATGAAGGTAAAGGCACGCCTAATCTACACATCAGTAACAAACACGTGTGACAGGTCCTCTATTGCCTCAAAGCCCAGCTAGGTAATCACGTTCAGCCTGTGATAAAGCAATCGATGATGTGCTTACACATTTGTCTCCTAGCAAGTGTATTTTTTCGGCTTCAATACTTTCTCGGGTAAGCTGATCCCTGTGCCTTGCCAATATTGAGCACTGATCAAAGAGAGGGGTGCACCCGCAATCTCGGCAATGAATGCCAAGATGCCCTTGTACCACATTGCGCACATTGTTTCGGTGTTCTCGGAGGCGGTCATTTATGCACCTGCTGGTTTGCCCGACATAGATGCACCCACACGTCAGTGGAATCAAGTAAACGACTCCCACTGCACATGGGATGTAGCGTGTCCTGTGTGCGACAGAGCACGAGGCAGAATTTGCATGAGGTGCATTGACGCGTTTGCAAAGCCTCTGCAATTTTTCCGGGGCAGAAAAAACCACAAAAACGTTGGCGTCTCGAGCAATCTTTTTTAGCCTGTGTGATACGTCGTGCACGTAAGGCAGTACGACAGGCCGGCTCTTTCTGACACCGTTTCGCTTATCCAGTTTGTCGCCTCGCTTCAAGACAGTGACCAGCTTTTCCGCCACCGAAACGAGAACATGCGCGGGGTAACCAGCTTTGGTAAGCCGCTCTACTTGTAGAGCAAAGCTGTGGTGTACCATGTGGGGGCATGACTTCTTTAAGGCATTGACAAGGCAGAGGTTAGCTATGCCCCGCTTGACCAATTTAGAGTGAGCTGAGCTGAAAGGCAGAAGAGGCTTGCCACTTCTTGGTTCATACATCCAGCAAACATGTCGGGAGTCTAACAAAAGCTTCAAATCTAGAAACTGCAGGTTGTTATCAGTGGGTGATTCATGGGTTAGAACTAGTGGTTTCAGGCACTCTCGGAAAACAGTCAACACGTTAGAGGAAATGGTCTGAAAATTTTGACTATCACATTTCAACAACACTAAGTAATCATCAACAAAACGGCAAACTTTAAAAACTACAGAGTCGTCAAGCTTGTTTGACAAGACACGATCATGATGTGCTAGAAATATGTCACTAAGAATGGGTGCCAAACATGACCCAATACATATTTCACTTTTTTGTAAGTAGTTTTTGTCCTCCCATGATACAAAAGTGGCCTTCAAATAAAAACTGAGTAATTCTAATAAGCTGCTGTTGTGAATTACAGTACGCGTTTGAAACGCTGATGATCCTAACCTGTCTATGGATTCCTCTACACATTTAAGTAGTTGGTCATGTGGCAAAGAGTAATACAAGTCCTTAATATCCACAGACATTGCCTGGAGTCCTGTGTTAGTTCTTCCAATAATGTCAATAACAGCGTCACAGTTCTTGACCAAAAAAGGATCGTCAATTGTTATATGTTTTAGCTTTTCCTGCAAGAAAAGCGCTACAGACTTTTGCCAGGTCCCCCTTTCTGTTACAATGACCCTCAATGGGCAGTCAATTTTGTGAGTTTTCGCAGAAAAGAACAGGTCAAGGCTAAGATTTTTGCAACTATCTATCGCCTTCAAAAGCTTTTGAAACCCCAGGGCCCCGGTAAGAGTTTTTGCACGCTTCTTAAGCTTATCCAGACCAATCTCATCATTCTTGTTGAAAAGAGACTGCATTGCTTGCATAGCTTTCACCTTAAACATTGACCGAGGAAGAATCGCAAAACCACCTTCCTTGTCAGCCGGCAGAAGTGACAAGAAATGTGCCTTTAGGTACGCGACAGTGCTTCCTGTATTGACCACTTTGTTCGAAGGCTTACATCTCGAGAGCACCTGCACGCCTTGGGCAACACATCTATCACATTCGTTCGAACACAAAATTACACAGACTGGCAAAAGTCTGCAGCGCTTTTCTTGCAGGAAAAGCTAAAACATATAACAATAGACGATCCTTTTTTGGTCAAGAACTCTGACGCTGTTATTGACATTATTGGAAGAACTAACACAGGACTCCAGGCAATGTCTGTGGATATTAAGGACTTGTATTACTCTTTGCCACATAACCAACTACTTAAATGTGTAGAGGAATCCATAGACAGGTTAGGATCATCAGCGTTTCAAACGCGTACTGGAATTCACAACAGCAGCTTATTAGAATTACTCAGTTTTTATTTTAAGGCCACTTTTGTATCATGGGAGGACAAAAACTACTTACAAAAAAGTGGAATATGTATTGGTTCATGTTTGGCACCCATTCTTAGTGACATATTTCTAGCACATCATGATCGTGTCTTGTCAAACAAGCTTGACGACTCTGTAGTGTTTAAAGTTTGCTGTTTTGTTGATGATTACTTAGTGTTGTTGAAATGTGATAGTCAAAATTTTCAGACCATTTCCTCTGACGTGTTGACTGTTTTCCGAGAGTGCCTGAAACCACTAGTTCTAACCCATGAATCACCCACTGATAACAACCTGAAGTTTCTAGATTTGAAGCTTTTGTTAGACTCACGACATGTTTGCTGGATGTATGAAACAAGAAGCGGCAAGCCTCTTCTGCCTTTCAGCTCGGCTCACTCTAAATTGGTCAAGCGGGGCATAGCTAACCTCTGCCTTGTCAATACCTTAAAGAAGCCATGCCGCCACATGGTACACCACAGCTTTGCTCTACAAGTAGAGCGGCTTACCAAAGCTGGTTACCCCGCGCATGTTCTCGTTTCGGTGGCGGAAAAGCTGGTCACTGTCTTGAAGCGAGGCGACAAACTGGATAAGCGAAACAGTGTCAGAAAGAGCCGACCTGTCGTACTGCCTTACGTGCACGACGTATCACACAGGCTAAAAAAGATTGCTCGAGACGCCAACGTTTTTGTGTTTTTTTTTCTGCCCCGGAAAAATTGCAGAGGCTTTGCAAACGGGTCAATGCACCTCGTGCAAATTCTGCCTCGTGCTCTGTCGCACACAGGACACGCTACATCCCATGCGCAGTGGGAGTCGTTTACTTGATTCCACTGACGTGTGGGTGCATCTATGTCGGGCAAACCAGCAGGTGCATAAATGACCGCCTCCGAGAACACCGAAACAATGTGCACAATGTGGTACAAGGGCATCTTGGCATTCATTGCCGAGATTGTGGATGCACCCCTCTCTTTGATCAGTGCTCAATATTGGCAAGGCACAGGGATCAGCTTACCCGAGAAATTATTGAAGCCGAAAAAATACACTTGCTAGGAGACAAATGTGTAAGCACATCATCGATTGCTTTATCACAGGCTGAACGTGATTACCTAGCTGGGCTTTGAGGAAATAGAGGACCTGTCACACGTGTTTGTTACTGATGTGTAGATTAGGCGTGCCTTTACCTTCATGTTCTGTTATCATCCTTTTTAGCGTTATATATTCTTGGCACTCTGTCAAATAAAGTTAGTTGGAAGTTAGCGCTCTTTCTGTCTACCCTGTCCTTTTTCCTTTGTTCGCGCGCTGAAATATCTTGCAATATGACTACGCACCAACTAGCCCAAGTTTCCACTCTTGCTGAAGGTGTCGAGCTGTCCCACGGTGACATTAGTTTTCTTCGCGCGTGCTATATAATTGTAGAATTGTGCAGCATCCTGTCCATTTTGGCATTTAACGGGCTAATTTTGTGTTCGAACGTTGCAGTCGTTTTTTTCGATTGCTGACTGGACAATATTTTTCATCATGGCATGGATGTTTGTCATGCAAGTTTCCTGCAATATCGTGCACCTGGGATCCACAAGAGCTTGAACGTCCACCTTAGGCAGCGTCTCGCCCGGCTGCGAGCTTGTGCCTCCTACCACTTGGCGCTGTTGTTCCGCATTTTCAGAAAATTTTTGCCCCTCCTGACATTTTTGAAGTATTTTGTCTATGAGGTCTTGTTTTAAAAGAGTTTTTCCTAGTGTGTACATAGGTTTAACGGCCCGTGCGTCAATATTTACACCAGGCAATGATGTTGCTTTCACAGACGCTTTTCATTTAACATTTAGGGCTCACTGACACTCACTGTGATTTCAAAGCATGTCGTCGTAACCAAACTTTAGTACGCTTGGTAAAATTGGTGATACGACGCCGTGGTGACCACTCATTCTCTTCGCAAGCAAGCCATCCCATTCGTGTTCACGAATATCACCTAGGTGCTCTCATTGTTAGCAGGTCAGCAGTCTTCTGTTTTCAGGGGTTCTGCTTCCTCTCGACAGAGGAAGACTTCAACCTGCCACGTAGGTAGTGTAATCGAGATGTTGTCGACAGGATGAAGCGTTTCTTCTAGGCACTTCGCTGAATGAATGCCTTACCGTTTATCGCACTACACGTCAATACGCCGGTATCAGTGTGCCGTTGCAGTTTCGAGGCTTTCGGTACATTTTCCACACTAGTGAGATTAAACTGTCGGGTCACGTAGACTTGATTTTAAAAACATGTGGATCGTCAGAAGCCCCATTGTGTAACTTCATAGAGGCATATGATATCGCGTTGGCTCGTGATCGTGACCGCTTTTGGAACGCGTTTTCCACGGAACCAGCTTCTGTGGTTTCGTTCCACGTCTATTTATATTGTTGTATATTTTTCAATGATTTCTAAGTAGTCTACCTTCTCTCTTTGGTTTTATGGTTGTTCACTGTTACTTTAGGTACAGATTTCATCGCAATGCGTGGTGGTTGGGCAACAGGCTGCTGGCCCATGTAGCGTCTAGCTTAAAGCGGTTTTGACGGCCTTTAGTTCACTTTAGAAATTATTGATGATTCCTGTGACAAATGTCAAGTAATAGTCCCTGCCAATCATTATGTCTGCAGCGTTTGGAATCTCAGCTTGGTCAACGTCGGAGAAGTAAAGTCCTTAGAGCCCGAGTTTGTCGATGAAGCCTCTTGTTGGTCGTGACATTGGTCGCCGATCTTCGTCATGACGAAAGCTTCTATATGCTGTGACTTCCAGCCACGCACTGATGTGAGGGTGACAAACAAGTGTGATGAGGGCTTGTCGTCATGCCGTTCTCTTAAATAACCCACTGAAAAACTTTCAAGAGCGAATAATCGACAACGCAATTTTTCAGCAAGCCCCTTCGTCACGAAACTGCGCTGACTGTCTTCGTCGAAGAAAACTTGAACAAACACTTTGCTTTCTTCGCCGGCTGCTCAAGCAAGCAGATTGTAGGTACACGCTGGGTTTCAAGTTTTTCGCTTGGAATATTTTGCTTCTACCGATTTCGATAACGTCTACGAATCAGTAGTTGATCTCATCATTCGTGGGTCACACATTGTATCCGCATGGCGTCGATAGCAGTTTGCGCACTTGACCTTCCTCCTGCAATAATTGGCCACGTGTTTCAAAGTGCAGCGGAAGCAGCTACCGGCCGCTAGTAGACACCTTTTTCTGTTCTTCTAGCGGTATTTGAAAGTCGCACTCCTCGGTATGATGCATAGTTGAGTCACAAAAAAGGCAGGTGTTCTTCTGAGAGCTAGTTTTACGACTGAGGCCGAACACCCCGTGGTTGATTGACACCGCGAAGAAAATACCATGCTATTACGAGAATCTTTGACTTCGCTCTTGAACGTGTCTTCTCTCGCAGAAACGTGCAAGGCTGATTGCTCGTGAGCGTCGATATCTGTTTGAACAAAGAGCAGTAAAGACTTAATACTAGCCTGCTGGTGTGAGCTGTGTTGTTTTTGCCAGCCTGTGTGCTCTGTATGTTGGCATGCGATGGTTTGTTGAAGTCGAACACGATGTCCTGAGGAAGCTACTTCAGCAGGATGGGGTAACATTGCCGAGTAACTGTCCTCCGATACTTCGACAGCCTTGATGGCACGCGTCTGGCACTCGACCATGTCGTAAGGTATAGAAGTCCTCGAAGATGGTTGGAGGACTGCACGGGTTGTATGTCGATGAGTCGCTGCATGTGAGCCTGAATGATGACATCGGTCTTGGCAAAGCGTTGCTTTAAAATGTCCAGGGCTTCTGAATAGCAGCTTGCCGTTGCCGGAAGTCCGGCAATAGCCGACGCCGCGTCACCGGTCAGAACAGAATGTACTTAAACAAAACGGTCTACGTCGGGGAACTGATCATTGTTGTGGATCATTGACTAAACTGTTCTCAGAAAGGCCTCCCCATTGAAGGTTGGCCATCGAACATCATGAGGTGGATTTCCAGGAGTTGGGTGGTGGGCTGGGGCTTGCGTGACACGGGTTCAGTAAAACTTTCCACTGGTAGTGCATGGTTCTGGAAATCTTGAAGTTCGCGTAGCCTATACTTCAGCTTCACGGACGTAGTTGTGGCTCGATCGTTGTATTTCAGAAACCGGTCAAACTCTGTCTCCTAATCCGTGATATATAGCAGAGGGACGATGTCGGAGTCGGTGGCTTTCAAGTCGGTGTGCAGCTAGTTGAGGCGTTCGGTGCGAATACGAAGCTCTTCTTCCATGAGACCATATTGATTGAGCGTCGCTTCTGCCTTATTGATAATTCGTGGTAATTAAACTCTCTCCGATATTGACTTCAGTTTGAGAGCTTTCGAGTTGCGTCTACGCTTTCAGCCACTGTAAGTCGGCTGGTTGAATCCGTAAACGGGAAGATAGATACCGCAGGTTCGTCGCCGTGGTTTGCTTTCCCGGTGGTTTTCGGCCCCACTTGTACAAAATCGAGCCCCCTGTTGCGTAGAATAAAGGGGTTTACTGCAACAAATGACATTCTCACTTCATGGGTTGCTGCTGCAGCGGGTGATTCCAAGGCCAGCGCTCATCATCGTCTCCTTCGTCTTCGATCTTTTTCTAACACAAGGTTCACCGCTTGTAATGAAAAAAAAATTATTTGATTATCACACACCAGCACGCGGTCTCTTCGTCCTCTTTCTCTTCTGCTTTCCTTCAAGAACGGGTGTCTCAAAGTTGGCAGTTCAGGGCGCAATAACTCTGATGAGCGAGAGATCAAACAGAGCGACGGTGAAAGGAAGAGCCACAGATGAAGACAAAAACATTGCGATTCCTCTGTTAACGAATTCGTATAACAAAAAAAGAAAACCTGTACTTTCAGAGGCAGTTGAGCATTTACTGTAAGTTGTTCCGTCAGAAGGTCTAAGGAATGAATGCTACAGCACCAAATTGCAAAGTCATGCCAAAAAGGGCAAACAGCTTGAAACTTTCAGCGCAAACATCAAGCAGAAAGCAGGCACTAAATGAATATACACAGGAGGAGCACGAAATGCCACAGCTCGACGCTTATAGCACGCTGTTTAACCAGACAGATGCATGAAATGAAATCTCATGTATATACAAAATGAGCATGAACAACAGTCACAATTCTTACTTCTTGACGCTCCTTCCGTATACGTGGCCGCAGCATCAAATGAAGTTATGGTCGCGCTCACTCTAACTACTGTAACTTCAAAGCAAACTTGCGGTGGAAACAAAACAGGCACAGAGCACCCGAATCCCTGAGATAAGCTCGCGAATGAGCAACCGCGCTAGAGAACTCTTATACACACTTTGACCACGCCATGTGGAAGCCCGCGAGCACAGGGGCACGTGGGGTGGCATGGCGCAACTACCAGTACGCACGTGTTCTCAACGCTCACACGTCGTACCATCTCGCTACTGATGATGACAACGTGCTGAAGCTACCGAGCTCTGAAGACCACCAGCTGTACCTAGTGTATATTAATGGCTCGTGGCTCAACTGTTGGAGAAGGGATTCGTGACTCAGTGGTTAGCGTCACGCGCTGAGGAGCGCGAAGTCATTGGTTCGACGCTAAGCTACGAAACTTTTCCTTCTCGTTTTAGGGGCGAAGCTCCTTGTGCCGTGGGTCGTCCGTACGCGATATATGTATGATGTTAGTAGTACTTGTAGTAGTAGTAGGTAGCCACCTCTGTTTTCGTCCTTGGAATGTGCGCTGAATGACAGTACTTCTATATAATGACTATATTATGAAAAGATGCGGGTGGCGGTACTTGGAGTGTTTGCTAGACGCACGCATAGAAATACGCATGGACGAGCCGACGAACAGATCCACGGACAGACGCACACGCGGACGGAGGGCAGATGGACGCAGGAGCGGATGGGTAGACGCACGGATGATCGCGCGGACGAACGGAAACAAGAACGAACGGACGGATGGAAGCGCAGACAGACTGGCGGACGCTTTGCTCTACTCATCCTCATTCAGTCCGTGGATATGCTGAGATTTTTTTCGCATCGTTTTATTACTCAATTTACAACGTGATATCCGCAAAGAAAATACGTCACGGAGCCTGTGGACTCCGGCATAAAACACAATCATAAAGTGCAAGTTCTAGCTTTTCCACTATCTTTTTTGAGGAGTGAAGCTCCTTAAAGCAGCACTCGTTTGTCCCTCGTAGTAGTCGTAGTCGTAGTAGTAGTGTGTAACCAGTCTTACACTTTGACCTGCCAGGTGGTGCCGGTGGGAGATTTCTCCTGTGCGCTGTTTAACAATAAAAATTTGCAGCATGCGCGTAAACTAAAAGCCGAATTCTCCTGTCTCTCATTTCCCATTAGCAGCCATTGGCATGTACATTAGGCACATTCTGACAAAAAATGGTTGCTACGTTTTACTCGCTGGGCGTAATCTCCTTGGTTATAGATAGGTTTAGCGAGCGTTGGACCGCAGTGCCAGGAATACAGTAAAGTAGTATATACCATGAACTCGAGGTGCTTAATGGTGGGAAGTAGACAAGAAGCGCAAGCCGTAAGAAAGTGTGCGTGTGCCGACTCTCATCTATTCCTTGGAATGTCCGCTGGATGGCGGTGATTCTGTATGGGGAATATATGATGAAACATGCGAAATGGTGGTACTTGGAGGGTTTAATGGATGGACAAACGGACACAAAGACAGATGCATGGACGGACTCACGGATGGCTGCACGGACAAATAGAAGCATGGACGAACGCTGGGGGGGATGCACACATGGACGTGCGGACGCACGAACAGACGCACGCACAGACGGGCGGATGGACGCATGGACGGTCACACAGATGGACGCATGGACGGACGGAAGCAAGAACGAATGGATGGACGGATGCTTCGCCCCACTCTCCATCATTCACTCCGTGGATGTGCTGCCATTTGTTTTCATTTCATGGTCTTTATTCAACATAGGCATCACACGTTACAGCAATTCAATACTGACTGAAATCGAATACAATTTTTGTGCATACCCCCACCGTGGTGGTCTAGTGGCTAAAGTATTGGAATGCTGACCCGCAGGTTGCGGTATTGAACCCCGGCTGCGGCGGCTGCTTTTTCGCCAGACGCAGAAATGCTGTAGGCCCATGTGCTTGGATTTGGGTGCAATTTGAAGAACCACAGGTGGTTGAAATTTCTGGAGCTCTCCACTGCCGTGTGTCTCATTATCATATGGTGATCTTGTAAACCCCACAAATAAATCAATATTTGTGCATAATTTTACGTTATGGAGTCTAAAAAATGCGTTTAATGTGGCAGGCCACTCCCTCCTTTTCGCAATAGTTCGAAACGAGACGACAGATGACGCCACTTATCCACTCTTGCAAAAAGCGAGAAACTTGTCGCGTAAGTACGGTCTCCGTTGCCTCACGCGTATCTTGTATGGCGCGTGAGGTGGCGGAAATCAGCCAGTGAAAAGCAAGAAGTACAAACGCAGACGGCGTCTTTCACCTAAAATCCGCCAACTGAGGCCGTCGTTTCAACGACACGACGAAAGGTGCCCCGGTGACCGCTGGCAGACTGAAACCGGCGTCGTTTCACTAAAGTGGATACACGCGCGCGTCCATGGAATAACAATTGATCATAACATCACCAAATGCCTTGAAGCGTTTTAGTGCACTGGCATTGCAGCTAACGTTCTTTTTGATGTAGCGAGCTTGGCACGGCCTTGATGTAGCCTCACGCGAGCGTGTCCTGTTTTTTCTTGCAACGTCAAACCGTTCTACCTCAGCCAATGTAGCTTACGCTACCAAAACAGCTAAGCATATTTCAGCAAAAGATAACCTGGGGATCCTGAAGTTATTTGCTAAATTTGACCCTCTGCAACTCCGATAAAGGGTTACCTAATAAAATGCATCTTGTAGATGAATAACTGAACAGATGATTTACACTTATACAGATGAGTTCATGGTTTTTCTAAACCTTTTTGCGAGAATCACAAGGACCACCGAGTATATGAGATGAGGGGGATAATGCATGAGTTGGTTCACGCTGTTTCCCCTCTTGTTTTCACCATCTTTGTACTACAGATAAATCTTGGTAAACTAAGCTGCCGCGAAGTGTTTGCTTTAGGAAATTCTTCATTTTCGCCAAGAGCAGATCTCCAAATGTGACGTAATCACACGAACTCAATGATTATCGAGTAGTAGCACAATCGAGCTCAGTGTCGCACTTGGTCGGAGGGCGGAGAAAGGGGGGTTATGCATATTCCAAACTCACAAGAGTTTATGATGACACCCACATAAGAGCCACACCTCTTAGTCCATGTTAATGTGTTCTACGAATGTCTTTTCCTATACTCCGTTACCCACATCAAGTGCAACGCTGTAAAGACTAGCGAGAATTTTCGCAATGAATGCGTTCGCATTAAGTACGATTATTCTTTTAGCTGAGACATGATTTATTTCCTTCTTTCTGCTTTGTGCATCGTAGATGAAAACGGCCTATTATACAGCTTTTTTTGTTTTTTTTATTGATGTTTTACTTGTAGCCTATTGCGACGCTCTGCAGGCGCGTTGTGCTCGTCTCGCACGATCGTTTAGAACGAAGAAAGCTAAGCGCAAGACGCGCGAAGTCACACAAGTTTCTGGCCGAAATTTTTGCACAGCCTTAACAGCGTCGCACCTGATGTATGAAACAGAGTATAGGTACATCTGTCAGCATAGGTCTGCACACAAGGGGGACACGGTGGGTGCAGCCCCCCCTTCCTTGTGTCCTAATAGTCGGTGCGCGAAGCCTGGCCTGTATTATAGGCTCATTCTATATTTGTAACCACAGGTAAGCCGATGTCAACCTTGTGGGTAAAATTATAGCGACGTCCGCACGTAAGTTCCGTCATAAGCGCTGAGGGCTGTGATGTGCGCTAACAAAACGACGTTGTGAGACGCATTAAGCGTTGTAAAAGCCATAAGCGCTGAGGGCTGCGATGTGCGCCATTTAAAAAAATAAGTTGTGAGACGCAACTCACATTCAACCACGACGCAGCTCGTCGGCGTACAAATTTTAAGGGCGAAGCTCTTTATAGCGGCACCCTTTCTTCCCTCGTGGCCGTTGTAATGTGTAACAGGTATAACATTTTGACCTCCAAAGAGGTGCCGGTGAGAGATCTCTTCTGTGCGTTGTTGTACGATAAAAGATAGTGCTCAATGTACATGCCACTGGCTACTAAAGGAGAATGAGAGGCAGGAGAATTCGGCTTTTAGTTAACGCGCACGCTGCGAATCTTTTATTGTTCAACAACGCACAGAAGACAAGAAAGGGTTGCTACGTTATACTCACTGGCCGTAACCTCCTAGGTTTTAGAAAGAGTAAGCGAGGGTTGGGCCGTAGTGTCAAGAATACAGTGAATTAGCATATACCATGAACTCGAGGTGGTTAAAAGTGGGAAGTAGACATGAAGCGCAAGCACAGAGAACCTACCGGTTAAGAGAACGGAAACTGTACCTTAGGGCTGTTGTATCAAAATAACATGCAAATACGTAACGGTGGCGTACTGAACTGCAATACCGCGAGGCGATATGGAGCTGGTAGTACTACCATCATCAATAAACAGACGCATTTTTTTGCTGCAGGTGGGGGGCCCGCACCTGGTTCACGCTGCTCGCATCCTTTGGGTTTTTTTTTCGTTACTAAATCACGCTTCGCGTCTGTAGTTATCGCCAGGTGACCTAGCTCACCTCGACTGGCAAAAACAACGTCAACCAAGTAAGGCTTGCATCGTTTATTGGGAGTGTCCAAGCCAGTACAATCAATGTAAATGGTCGGGTCCGAACAAAACAAGTCACCCATACAAAGCGAAAGCTTTCAACCCATGTGTAAAGACTCTTGAAAGACACAAGTATATGCATACAACTGAACATCGAGATCACTGAATGAACGTCGCTCAAGTTTACAACGTGGCTTCAGGACAACGGTAAGATTCTGCCGTCAGATGCAGCGCTTGCCCTGTAGTGTTGATTTTGAAGTGAATGCATCATGTGGAATCGGGAAGGAAACTTGCACATTACCGATAGATAGCTCGCGCTGTGAGAGCAATGTAGTTTTTTTTTTAAATTTGTTAAATAAGCAATTGTGGATGCGTGCACTTCTGAATTTTTTTTCGCTCTGCAATGCTACATTGAGTACTTCACATATGTGCAATGTCACGTCGTCTCGACAGTGTAGGCAGTAGTTTCAATACTCAGCCGTGAGCCCACATCATAGTTAATATTTATTTAGGTGATGGACCCAAAAATATTTAAGGCTTACTACATTTATTGTTGGAGTTAAGTTACACAGTCCCTACATCTACATTTCTCGCCGCAGGTAATGACCGGTCTGCTGCGTATGCAGTGAACATGCGTGCTAAAGGAACAGAGTTATGAGGTGTGCACTTACAGATCGAAAATGCCCAATTCTAAGCAAATAATCTTTTGGCATGCACTGTACATTTTTGGTTTTGTACATCTTTGTTGGTGCTCTTACAGTACAATATCTGTTCAGCTCCGAGCACAAACTCTTTTGCACAGACACATCGATAGAACTTGAGCACTTTCTAGCAAGCAGTCACTCCTGAAATCAAAGGGTGGTACATCATGTGAATCAGTTTTTTTCTGATGCAATAACATACAGAGAGGAGTATTGGTAACTTAATCTCCAATAAAACTTGCCTTGAATGTAATGCTTACTAAGAAAATAGTACCAGAACGACGCACTTTGAGCACTATCTGACCAGAAAGGGTTGCCACGTGAAACTCGCTGGGTGTAACCCCCTTGGTTTACCAATGTTTAGCAAGTGTTGGGCAGCAGTGTCGTAAAAATAGTAAACTAATATATAGCCACGAACTAGAGGCAGTGAAAGGTGGGAATTAGACACGATTGATTGATCAATTTGTGGGGTTTAACGTCCAAAAACCACCATATGATTATGAGAGATGCCGTAGTAGAGGGCTCCGGAAATTTCGACCACCTGGGGTTCTTTAACGTGCACCCAAATCTGAGCACAAGGGCCAACAACATTTCCACCTTTACCGAAAATGCAGCCACCGCAGCCAGGATATAACCCGCGACCTGTGGGTCAGCAGCCGAGTACCTTAGCCGCTAGACCACCGCAGTGGGGCCGGAAGTAGACACGAAGCACAGGCAGTAAGCAAGTGCGCGCTTGCCACTCCTGCCATCTCTCGTCTTGAACTGTCCGCTGAATGGCGGTAATTTTATGTGCTGAGTATAAGATGAAAAAATACGAGATGGCCGTACTTAGAGAGATCACTAAGATGAACGGATGGGTGAACAGACGGACAGACAGATTCACGGACGGACGGATGCATGGATGAACGAACGCACAGACGGATGCAGGGACAAACGCACGGATGAACGCCCAGACAGACCGACGGATGGTCGCACGGACGGTCGCACAGATAAACAGACGGACGATCTCTTCGCCCCACTAATCATCGTGCACTCCGTGGATATGCTGTGATTCTTTTAAATACATAGATAATTCGAAAGACCACAATGCTTATTACGCTGTGCTGACATCTCGACGTAATTAAGGAAAAAGCGTGTGTTCCCCACGCTTCTCTAAAACACCTGCCCTGCCACCTACTTTACATTGTAGAATAACTCAGCTTCTTTGAATTACTGCCAAGTGGCGTCCATATCTAACGCAGCACGTACTCACTGGTCTTATCTTGCACATTGTCAAATAAGCGTTCTATTATCTCTATAGACAGAACACTACCGAATTTTGCCGAACTTTGCCAGCGAAGAACACAGATACGGCACCAATTTTTTTCTTTTTTTTCGATTTGTTAATACGACACCAATTGACGCCGTATCAAAAGATACGGCGTCAATTTTTTTCAATTTTTTTCAAATTTCTAGATTTCTCAACTCGTGAGCACATTCTCGAAAAGCTATGATTTGTACCACGAATGTTGTCCCCAAAAACAAAATAATGCAACATGTTTTCCTATATTCCTGTATGATGGCCTTCGGTTGTCTATTTAAAGATTTTCAGAAAAATCTAAAGATGGGTTTTTTTTAATAATCAAATTTCAGTGGAGTACACTTTTGCCATTATGAGAACTTTGGGGCAATAGATAAAATGTACATTTGTCCTACAGCAGCAATAATTTATGTACCTAAATAACACACTATATCCTTAAAACGTGTAAAGTTTGAAAACGCTGCTTGCATTACTTTCGGAGAAAAAAAATTGGGAATACGTAACCTATTTTGAACTGTCGCAAAATTAGACATTTTTAAAAGCTGTTTTCTTAAGGTCTACAAAAATGAAACCGTATGAATTTATTCTTTATTAAACATGCGTTTCAAGTAAAAAAATATTTTCTTTTAAACAAGAATATTTGTCTTTTTATAGCGTCTGCAATTTTCGAAAATGACAGGTGGTGAAATTGGTGCCTCCGTATTGAAGTTTGATATTTTTTTCTAGTAAGTTATGCCGTTAATTATAAAACGAAATTAAATTACGGGCTACCTGGTGAGAGGTGCACAAAATATAAAATACTCAATGAAATTTAAAATATCAACTTTTGGACCCGTGAGTATCTCTCGTGGACCCCACTATAAAGAGAAGAGTGCAGGCCTTGCTTCACTTCAAGTTGGGTAGTAGTGATTCAAAAAGATTGCCCGCAGCTTCCCTCGGGGGAACACTGAGGAGGATGCGGAGCATATAATTGGTTAATGGGGTGTTAAAGTGCGGCTTACTTGGGTCGATAGCTAAATTGGTTAACGTGGTTGTGAAATGGGGTGTTAAATTGCGACTTACTTGGGTTGATGGCTAAATTGGTTAACGTGGTTGTAGGAGGGGGTGTTAAATGAGTGAACACGTACACACGTATGCGAAAGGGCGGCGCTGGTCGAAGGGACGTCGATCATTCTGTTTGTGGATTCGTTGGCATTCATTTCACGGCGACTTCGGACGTCGACGCGCCGTACAAACCAACGGACGAGCGGCAACTGAGCGAGCCAGCGCCGACCTTGAGCATATATACAGCGCGACGGCGCATGCGCTGTCAGCTGTCGAATGTTCTCGAAGGAGAAGCGCGCGCGCGGCACAGATGGCGACGGCGCGACGGCGCATGCGCTGTCAGCTGTCGAATGTTCTCGAAGGAGAAGCGCGCGCGGCACAGATGGTG
Organism: Rhipicephalus microplus; assembly: GCF_013339725.1. Classification (NCBI taxonomy): domain Eukaryota; kingdom Metazoa; phylum Arthropoda; class Arachnida; order Ixodida; family Ixodidae; genus Rhipicephalus; species Rhipicephalus microplus. The sequence continues at coordinate 64,101,818 of NC_051173.1, read as the reverse complement.
GGCGACGGCGCGACGGCGCATGCGCGCGCGTCAGCTGTCGAATGTTCGAGAAGCGGTGCGGACGGCGCGGACGGCGCACTACAAGGCGCGAGTATAACATGCTTCCGCATCTAAAATGTTTTCAGTCAGTAGGGGAAAATGGAAAAAAAAGGAAAAGCGCAAAGTCGGAGCGGTATGCTGCAAAAGAGGCGGCCGCTTCAGGCACGAACAACTGAAAGAGCTTAAAGCTTCGGAGTCGGCAGACGGTTACCGCGTCTGGCTACAAGAAAGATTTGCCGACAATAGTGGTGCACGCCTGTTCCCAAAAACCTATGAATAAGACATACAACAAGAAAGAAGTTACAAACGGGGGGGGGGGGGGGGGGGGGGGGAGGGCAGGTGGCTTATTTTTAATGCCAAGATGTCGAAGGCAAGCGATACCGGATGGGTTGTGAAAAGAGCGTTTTTAAAGGAGAAGGTAAAGATGTTGTGCAAGTGCCAGTCGGCCATCACGTAGTCAGAAAAATCGAAATCGAAGGCCATCTTCTTGCTGATAAGCTGGTGATATTGGGCATGGCTGCAGTTCCGGGAATCAGCCTTTAATCAGCTCTAATGAGCTTGGGCATTTCCTGTCGGGAGAGACGAAGTGATAGAATGTACAGAAAAGCTTGGTGGCGATATGTTTTGCTTTTGTATGAATGTTGCAAAGACCACTTTCTTTTGACACTTCTCCTTCTTCTTCTTTAAAGCTTCATTTTTCATCCTATTTATGATGCGAATCCGTCAACCTGGCTATTCCCATGACGGAAAAGGGAGTTCGAGCCTCCGGGCCCTGTCGCGAGCGTACTGAGAAGTCAGAATTTTATTGTCATGAAATTGTGATCTGATGAGCCTTTCGAAACGTTCACGGTAATACCGGGCTCGAGTTAGCCGCTGTCCCAGAGAATGTATTCTAACGTGCATGCATTTTCGTTCTAGGCTTTGCATGTAATTTCTATTTCTTACGCTCCATGCCAAACACTTATTTGCTGGTGAATAGTACGATTTTGTTTGTAGTTCTCGAAGTGTTATAGCTTGTGCTCTGTTTAGCTTTGCGTTGAGATGCGGAAACATTATTCTGCCTAGACAGAAGTGTTTAGCTATTTTATTATACGCGATGAGTTAATTTTTGTGTAGTGGAGTCAATCCAACCTAGTCTGTGTCATTCGTAAAAGTCTGCTGGACGGTGAGATCACGGGCAACGCTGTTGGCAGACTCGTTTGGATTGACTCGTAGGCCTTCGATTCTAACTATGTGTGCGGGGAAGCAGCGAATGTACTTGTTATTCGTGCTTTTTATTCTACTGACCACTCTGGCCGCCTGTGAAGCAACCCTTCCCCCGCTAACAGCAGTGATTGCCTGCCTGGATTACCAATAAATTTCCGCGCAATTATTAATCGTCAATGCCATGGCTATCGCTACTTGCCCTACAATATAGGGTTGACTGGCGTAACTTGATGCAACGTTTGTGCTGTGTCCTTTGTGATTTACTACGACTGCAGAGTAGCTGGGTCAGCCCCTGTAGTCTGCAGCATCCACAAAGCAGGCACCCTTCCCTACTCTGTCTAGACTCTGAATCAAACCTTTAGCACGAGCCACCCTTCTTCCATGAATATAGGTCACGTGCATGTTTTAGGTAGTGGAAAAACCACAATATAATTTGTAACCTGTTTCTGTTTTTCAACGAAGTTTTAAGTTGCTTTTGTGGGATCGGTCTCAATTTTATCAAGAATGTCCTTGCCTGTTTTCGTTGAGGAAAGTCGCATTAGCTGTAACGTTTTTGGTGCTTCTGCTATTTCAGCTAGGGTAATGTTAATACCTAGTTGTAACAGGCTGCCGCTAGTAGTGGGCATAGTTAGGTTAAGCACTTTCTTGACTACTTTCCTAATAGCAGCGTCTAACTCTTGTGCTTGGTTTGGCCACCAGTTATTCATTGCCGCTGAATACATGACATGACATAGGACTAAGAAGTTGACAAGCCGGGGGAGATTGCCTTCCTTCATTTCTCTATGTTTTCCTGTATGTCTTTTTATTGTTCTGTACGTGTTCTCTGTTTTGAGCTTGATCTTTTAAAGCGCTGCGTTGTTCCCTCCTTGAGCGTCGATAAAAAATCCCATGACTCTGATCTCATTCCCTCAGAGGATTTTGTCCCCATTGGCGGTGCATAATTTGATATGCACCCGGACAGTGATTTCTAACCTTTTGGTCTTCTCTCTTTTAAATGCAAGGCATTTCTTAGCGAACTTCGGCGACTTTGGGCGTATGTACCTATCTATCTAGCCGCCAACGACTTTCAGCTCTCATGGCCATTTCGATAATGGTATCGATAATAAACTAGGTATGGCATAACATGGCCGTATGAAGAACATATTTGACTAGACATAACATAAACATCATGACATCTATAACATGAATGTCATGATTTGCATTTCATAGCCCTGCAGCTCTTGTGGTGGTATAGTTCACATGGCATGTTGCAAAACTGATATGGTATGGTATTATTGCATGGCGAACACAAGCTACAAAACATAGCATGGAAGTCTTGGCATACTCTCACTTAACATGACTACATGCCACGCTCAAGATGCGCTCACTGCGGTTTCGCTGGCGTCACGTATGCTTAATTTGATAGTACAGTACTCGAATGAACCACGAAGGTATGAGACTGGTGCAAACATCATATTCCTGAGATGCGTGTCATCTAACAACATGACTACGTGCCACACTCATGAGGCGATGGCGGCCGTTTGCTTGCTTTACATATGCCAAATTTGGTATCACGTGTCGTAAGTAGATGACGAAGGTAAATGTCACATCCAAACATGACAATCATGAGAGGGAAGTTATGTACGGCATCATTTCTCTCTACCTCGGCACTTTGTGCTTATTTTAAAGTGACATATCAACATTTCTTATTTATGCTTCGGATATCATCGATTCCCGCTGTACGTGTGATCTTTCATTTTTTTTTCTTTGTGGAATAGTAGTAGGTCAAAATTGTGGGAAGAGCATCGCAACACTGTGGTCCTTAGGTATTTATTTTTCCATTGTCCTGGCTGCTTGATCTAATGTATCCTGTAATTTATCTTTGCTTCCGTGTGAGCACCAGATGGTGAGATCGTCAGCAAAACAGTGCGTTCAATATTCTCCCTCTTATTGGAAAATCTTGAGAGACCTATTATGCATACGTTAAAAAGTATTAGAAAAAGAACGGGAGCTTGTGTAGTACCTTTATCTCCGAGTTGTATCCATTCCATTTCATTGTCTTCAACTGTAAGCTTCACAGTACGGTTCTGAAGAAAAAACTACGTATTCGTATAGCCTCTCTTCAATTCCCATATGCACGAGTGCGGATAAAATACATTCATGTTTGATGTTATTAAAAATTATTTCCAAGTGAACTCATATGATGGCTTTGATGCTTCTGGAGTGTACGTTCAATACGTGATGCTTGAGCTGCATCATGGCATCCTGGGTGGACAGGACTGGTCAAAAGCCAATCATATTGGGTGTGCATATTCTCACACTTAATATATTTGTGTATAATGCCACGGAGACTAATTACACTATGTAATATTAGGAACAATCAGCGTCCACAGTATTGTCGAGGTCCGGGCCTTACACCTAGAGCGCTGATTACATGAGCGAGGAGACGAAGCTTCTGGAATTCAAACAGGCATTTTTGGGTTAATTCGTCAAGCCAGCTGACTGGATAGCCTGAAGTACCGAACTTAGACCCCCTACATGTTGTTCAAACATTGCTGAAAACACTACAACGTCGTACAGGTAGACTAACCACGGCTGCCATTTGAGGCCTGAAAGGACGCTGTTCACCATGCGCTGTACTAATGCAGGCACACTATAGAGGCCGAATGGGAGTTTTTTAAACTCATATACACCATCCAAGGCTACAAAAGCAGTCTTTTGACGCTCCCTTTTGTCTTTTTCAATTTGCCAATAAGCGCTTTTCAAATTCAAGGAGAAAAACGCCTTGCGTGCTGTAGCCGATCCAACGTATCATAAATACATGGCGAAGGCTAGCCATCCCGCTTGGTCACACTGTTCAGCTTTCGGTAATCAACGCAGAATCTCAGAGTTTGCCCTTTTTCCTCACAAGGACTGCAGGCGACACCCACAAACTATTGGATGGCTGTATGACATCGGCCTCCAGCATATCTTTCACTTGGCACTTTATGATCTCTCTTTCCTTCGTTGATACTGTGTACAGATGTTGGTGTACCGGCCTTCAAGCTTCATCTGTTATTATTCGTTGTTTAACAACCTGGGTCCACCGTATTCTCGACGAGGAAGAGAAGCATCCGGTGAAGTCTCTTATGAGGTCTTGAATTCTTTTGTTCTCGGCTAGGGATAGATTTGGGCTCATTGCAACTCTTGCCGCGACATCAGGCCCAGGTTACGAAGCAGGTGGCCCTGACACCAAACCACATAAGTCTTTCACTGTTTCAAAACCGTGCTGGAAGGCGATAACAGTGTCTTTGGAACATGCTTAATTTCGTTTCCCGAATTCGTGAGCAAAACATCGGCGCATTCACCACGTAATGAAATAATGCCTCAAGCTAAACAAATGTCTTTCTTGAGCAGTAGTTCGATGCTTGGGTTCGCTACAGCTTCCGAATCAACGAATGCTTCATTTCTTGCACTGACATAACACTGCATCGTGGCGGTATGATAGCATCACAATCTATAACACGTAATGCAGTGTACTCTGGCTCATTTGTGTCTATGGCCAGTTTCTTCGATAAAGAGACACTAGAATTTTGCAAGTTGATTATAGCTCCATTTGCTGGCAGAAAATCCATTCCGAGTACTTCATCCCTAGAGAATTCGGGAACTACGACAAAATCAGCAGCGTAAGTAGCACCTTGCATTCCGATTGTTGTGGTACATCTTCCCAGAGGTGTAATGAGATGACCCCCAGCCATGCGTGTTAGGGGCCCCTTCCGAGGTGTCAGAACTCTCTTTAAACCATTTGCGGACACATAACTGACAACCGTATAGTCAGCACGTGTGTCAACTAAAACGCCAAATTCACACCCGTCTCTGGTTGGACGTAAGTCAGAAGAAATTTTAACTTTACATAACTTAATTTTAGTGTTCTGCTTGTTATTGCTGCACTGGGATTATGACAGAGGATCCTCAGTTGATCGGACATCAGCGGATTGCCTCCACAGGTCGCTGGCTTCAATTTTCCTGATAACTCTGCTTGAACTATGGTTTGTTGAGGTTGAAGATGGAGAAGGTGAACTAGATCATCGAGGGCTTCGTTATCTATAGCGCGCAGGCGCTGGTGACCTAGGGTAATGGTGGAAACCAAGAGTTGCAAACAGATGGCCGGACAAGGAATCTTCTATTTCAACGGGTCTTTCGCCTATTTGAGGGCATGGTGCGTTTAGAGAAAACCCACGGAGAACAACTCGTCGATATCGGCACAATCTGTACAGGTGTCAAGCTTCGCCGCAGTGAAAACAGGGCGGCTTCTGGTCGGGTGGGCGCCACATGTCGCTTTTCCGTGGCCTCAAATTAGCTGGATAGATTGCACCCCGAGAAGCCGGTCTCGGTCTATAACCACTGGGAGCTGCAAACGGAGCAGTACGCAGGGTGGGCTAGCGCACAGCATCAGCGTGAGTCAGTACGAGGCGTTCCTGCAATTGCTGTTCGATTCGAACAGGTTGCGCTTTAGGTTCCGCTAGTAGAATGGCGTGATGAACTTCACATCTGATCAGGGTAGTGAAAAACGAAACTGGCGGTGCGACTTGTGGGTGCAGCAGCTTTTGGAGTTTTTTCTTCACAATGAATCGCCCCATTTCCCTCAACGTTTCGCTGCTACTGCCTAGGTTTGCTGAGAGTACATCCGCAGGAACACTACTCGCATAATGTTTGTAGTGACGGGAGTGCTGCTGCGATTCTCGCTCTATAGTGGTGGCTTCAGTATGGAATTCCGCAACTGCACGAGGTGACTTGCATACCAAAGCAGCAAATAATTCCTGTTTGACACCTCACATCAAGTGACGCAGCTTCTTCTCTTCGGTCATGTTCGTGTCAGCGCGTTTGAAACGGCGGAACATTTCCTCAATATACATGCCAGCGCGTTTCTTCGTTATGTTATTGTTAATATGACTGATCCCTTCGTTAAGGTTCTGTGGGGTGTCAATGCCTTGTCTTTGGGATCTGGATCTGCGAAACACGTCCAAGTCAACATGCGAGAGTTCTTTCGTTCTAACACAGGCAACTTTCGTGGTGATCTCCAGTACATAATGGCTGCTCCCGAATACCATTATTGTATTTACCCACGCGATCTTCTTTATTTTTTTGGTGAACATCAAGTCGGGTGTAGTGTTTCTGCAGAGTGTGTTGCCAGTTCTAGTTAGACATGCATTGTCAGTTGTTAGCGTTAGGTCGAGTTTCTTTGCATGTTTCCACAGATTTCTTCCCTTGGGTTGCGTTGTAATATAGCCTCAAAGCTGATGTCGTGCGTTCATGTCACCGACAGTAATTAGTGGATAGCTACCAGCGATCTTGGTTGTTTTTAAACTGTTTTCGGAAGTGCGACTTATGTCTTGGGTTGCTGTAAACGTTAAGAATGAATGTTACTCCTTAAATTCTTCCGCGTAGGTATGACGATCTCTACAAAGAAGTGCTTCAAGTATTTTGTGTTGAGTGCTAGGTCTTGTGTTGTATATGTGTGTTTCTTTTTGACTATAGTGTGCCGACCCCTGCCAACAGATTGGGATTTTATTGCCTTGTAGCCCGTGAGTGTAACGTAAGCGTTGCCGGTTTCTTGCAATGCTGTTATATCCGTCTTGTAAGCTTATCAAGAACAAAAGTCCTCGTGATTCACAAACTATTCCACCACCGATAAAGTATTGGTATCTAGATGACTTTTGGAAATTCAAAAATCTACCAGCACCAGAGTTCTCCTTCCATGGGTCGAATTTCCAGTCGAAATCGTTTCAAGAAGCGGTCATCTCAGGAACGCTGAATGAGAATTGACGCACAACCGCGTTCTCTCTCTCTTTTGACACCTCTTTAGAATAAGCTCTCAACGTATGCGCCTTGCGACTAAGTACGTCTGCTGATACTACTGACGAGATTCTGCCGAGGTTCTGAGACTTGAAAAGCATCGTAATTATGCAGTAGACAACACTCAAAACAAGGACGAAAATGTGGTACGAGAAAGATTTCAACAAAAGGTTACCTTCTTCAATGGTCCCTATCAAGTTGCGCTTCCGTAGAAAGAAAGTTGTAGACAACTAGATGATAACCGAATGCAAGCAATGAAGTGACTGAAGTACCTGGAGAAGAAAATTAACAACATTCCGGAGATTTCAGTAGACATCATGCAACTATAAGGAACTATATGAGGATGGCACATGCCGGGAGAGTACCTCATCAAGTAGTGGAGCAATCATCTCGGATTTACTGCATGCCACATCGCGCAGTTGTGTGAAGCAACTCTACGAGACTTTGGGTAAGCGTAGTTTTTCACGCATCCTATCACGATCTTGATTCCCCATCCCTCAATGAGCATCTCGAGAAGGAACCAAAGCTACTGGCCGACTTGGTTATTCTTCTCGTACACATTCGCTTGAACCATGTCGCTCTGACAGCCGACTTGAAGAAAGCCTTTCTACAAATTAGTGTAAAAAACGGAAGTCAGAGACGCCCTGAGATTCCTATGGTTCAAGTAAATACCCTCTGAGAGTAAAGCCGAGCCTGAAGTGGAGGAATGGCAGATGACAAGTATTCCATTGAGCACCGTTTTAAGTCCTTTTTTGCTCAACGTCGCACTACGACACCAAATGAATGCAGTAAAAGATCCAAGCGAAGAAACAGCCAAGTGGCTTGCAGCATTAATCTAAGGTGATGACCTTCTTATCAGTGCCGAAAATGAGGATCCAGCAGAAATCATATACAGGGATGCAAACACCACTAAGACACAAGCTCGAGCGCGATTGAGGAAATGGTCATCGAATTCCAAACTTCTGAGAGATCTGATTAGTGCAGCTGAAGTAAATGGCACAAGCGCAGGAGTTGTCAAGATATTGGAGCTCTAGTGGGATCCTCTGACAGACCAAATGACCGCAGCGGGAAAATTTGCGTTAGGCTTCTTTGAGAAAAAGCAAAGACCTTGTAAGAGATATGTGCTGCAAGTAGTGTCGAGGATATTCGATCCACTTAGAATGGTTGCACTTTTCACTATACAGGCCAAGATACTATTTCAGGAGCTAAAGCAAACAAAAGCAAATTGGGACGAAGATTGGCCTTCAAACATTGCTTTACAGTGGAATGAATTGTGCTCAAACTTGGATTGTCATCCTTCTATGACATCGTACGTTGGATGAAGACAGGGCTAACAAGTCACTCCATGCAACTTCACATCTTTTGTGATGCTAATTAGAGCGCGTATGGAAATGGTGGGTAACGGGCTTGCTGCGTTTCGTTCGTCGGTAAAGAAAAGACGATGGGGTCCTCACGTCCAAACAAAGAGTTGCATTTATTCGACAAACACGGTATATAGCAGGGTCGGCCCAGGGCGAGACAGCTACGCAGTGACCATAATTCCTGGCAGCAGCAATCGGCTAGCGCAGGTGATGGTCTCCGTACTTCGTGGCAGCTAAAGCATCTCTCCCCCGGGCAGTACGAAAGCTGGCTTTTTTGAAGAGCGCTAGTGGGCCACGTGCGCCACTACTGCGCAAGACGTAGTGCTATCTCTTGAGAGCCGGTGCGCCTGGTTCCCTCAAACTTATGCGTATTTTTGTAATTTGTTGATCAAGATAATTTCGCTCGTAGTCACGTCATTATAGCAAAGCAACGAAGCGTGCCTCAGAAGAAATTGTATTTGCCGAGACTGGAAAAACTTGGCGCTTTACTTGAAGAGCAAGGCTTGGGAACTCTCTGAAAGTTGTTCCTAAATAGGCCCTGAAACACGTTTTGAGTAATCATACAGTTATTTCAATGGAAAAGCGCATTACCTCACAAATTGAACGCTGCGAAAGTTTTAAGGATCTGTCCAGTACGAGCGGAGTTATAAAGATTTGTCACACGCTGCAATCACTATGTTTCTTTCTCTCTCTCGTCCCTACGAAAGCGCTGTAAGCTGAGCAGAGAGGGATCAGTGAGGCAAATAAAAAAAAACAGTCGCATCTGATGACCTCAAGCTTTTTTTTTTCTTCGAATACGCGGCTTTTTCAGTGTGATCGCCCGCGCACGCGTGGTCAAGAAACGGCCTCTCACGGCTACTTCTGTAACAACTAAGCGCGCCATGTTCGAATCAGCCAATGACTCATACATGGGCTTGTTGGGCTTAATTTCGTGTTTTGTCGATAGAACAGAAAGCAATTTTAGCTGAATTGGATAATTTATTGTGAATTACAGGCCACGTGCGGCGCTATTATATTTCGATCGTGTGTTGTCGGAAGCCTCTACTACCAATCGGCAGCGTTTTCATCCCATACTCAAAAACTGTTGCAGGGCTCCTTTGAAAGGGCTAACCAGTGCGAGCACCCCTAAAGAAAGCATGTGCTCTATTTTGAGTTCTAGTTCATCCAAATTCAGTCAGACTTACACAAGGTTTTCTGCCCTGTATTCCTTTTTTGTGTATAGAGTAATTGTTGATGACAGATTTTCTGCTCAGGCTTTTATTTTTTTAACTACCAGAGACAAATAATCCGAAATAGTTTACTTTCATAGTCTCGCTCCTTTTTGTCTCCTAACGATGATAAGTCAACTATTGAAAATATTTTCGCAACATTTCCTTCATTTTTTTTCCTGGTTGTTATAGTTAATTTTAATGTAGGTCAGTTCAGTGATTCGCATACGACAGAGGGGTCATAGCACGGTTCGAGGCGTGATACGTGAACCGTTTCACACCCACGGCAGCATTGGTCCGAAGGTGGATCAATGGGCTCAACTTCATAGTTGACGGGAGATGTTTGTCGCACCACACGGTAAAGGCTATGGTATTTAGACGAAAACCTTGGGGAAAGACCGAGAGGGGTAGACGGGACCCAGAGCCAAACCAAAATTTTTGGGTTATAGTGGGCCCTAGACGCCGATGCATCGTGGTCAGTTTTCTGGCGCCATTAGTCTTGTGCGGTAAATGAGCGAGCGAGTTGGCGACACTCTTCGGCATAAGCAGCTGCTTCGAAAACAGGCGTCGCTTCGGAAACATCAGGCCTGTAAGGAAGAATGGTGTCCATGGAGCATGATGGCTCACGACCATACAGGAGAAAGAAAGGAGAAAATCCAGTGGTTGTTTGTGGCGCAGAGTTGTACGTGTATGCGACAAAAAGGAGCACTTGGTCCCAATTAGTGTGGTCGTCAGAGGCGTACATGGCAAGCATATCTCCAAGACTACGATTAAAGCGTTGTGTCATGCCATTGATTTAGGAATGGTTTGCCGAAGTATTTTGATGGACAGTGCGACATTCCTCGAGCAGATCGTCGACGGCGTTCGAGAGAAACACGCGTCCATGGTCACTCAGTAATTATCTAGGTGCACCGCGTCGCGAAATCAGAGGGTGAATAAGAAAAGACGCAACGTCTTTTGCAGTGGTAGCAGGCAGCACAGATGTTTCAGCGTAGCATGTCAAATGATCGACGGCAATGATGATCCACCGATTGCCTCGAAGAGTGTTCGGTAGAGGACTATAAATATCAATTCTGACGTGGTCGAGCGTTCTCGTTGGCCAGGTTGAGGGTTGCAAAGGGCCAGCATTGCCGTGAGAAGGCGTGTTGCGTCGTTTACACGTGGCACATGACCGAACGTACTGGCTAACAGGCGACACATGCCGCGCCAGTAGTATCTTAGACGAAGGCGAGACTAAGTCTTGAATACTTCAGTATGGCCACACTGGGGGTCATCGTGAAAGGCTGCGCATATATCCGAGTGCAAATGACGACGGATGACAAGAAGCCACCTACAGCCATCCGTCTCGTAATTGCGGCCATACAACAAGCCTTCACGGGCAGCAAAGTGTCTTCCCTTGTGAAAGAGAGACCGTGAAGTCGATTCTGACAAACTGTGAGAGAGGAAGTCGAGCAGAGAATTGATCCAAGGATCCTTGCACTGCTCGGCTGGCATGTCGCTGATGCTCAGCGATGACGAGTCGTCGCAGATGGCAGCGTGTAAGCAGGCAAGGTCAGGAGGCAGCGGAGAACGGGATAGGGCATCGGCGTCTGAATGTCTGTGTCCTGATCAATAAACAACACCCATGTCATATTTCTGAAGGCGTTAAACCCAACAAGCGAGGCGGCCAGTAGGGTCCTTCAAGGACGATAGCCAGCATAAGGCATGGTGATCAGTGACAACATCAAACTGGCGTGCGTAAAAATACTTGCGAAATTTTCCTATAGCCCAAATGATAGCCAATCACTCCTTTTTAGCGACGAAATAGTTGGTCTCTGCCTTCGTTAGGGTAAAACTGTCATAGGCGACAACGTACTCGTCGCAGCCATCCTTGCGTTGAGTGAGAATGCCACCGAGGCCGACACCGCTAGCATTCGTGTGAACTTCAGTGGGGGCATTGGGATCGAAGTGGCGGAGAACTGGTGGAGACGTGAGTAGTCGGCGCAGCGTCGTGAATGCGATATCGCAATGGGAATTGCAGCCCAAGAGGTTCGCGCTTTTGGAAAGAAGCTGAGACAGGGGGGTGATTATTGAAGCGAAATTCCGTATGAAGCGCCGAAAACGTGAGCACAAGCCTACGAAGCTACTGAACTCCGTTAGGGTAGAAGGCTTGGGGCACTCGGCAACGGCACGCAGTTTGGCAGGGTCTGGCGATATTCCTTTTTTTAAGACGACGTGGCCATGATTTGTGAGTTTGCGGGCGCCAAAATAACATTTTTTGAAGTTCTGTTGCAACCGGGCTGCCGTAAGGCACAGGAGAAGTTGTTCCAGACGGGAAATAGGAGTGTCGAAACTTGCAGAGAATACAACTATGTCATTCAAATAGCAAAGACAGGTGTGCCGTTTAGGTCTCCTGAAGACGCTGTCCATCATCCTTTGAAAAGTAGCCAACGCATTGCAAAGACCGAAGGACATTACATTAATTTCATATATACCATCAGGGGTCACAAACGCCGTTTTCGGACGGTCTGGTTCGGCCATTGGCACTTGCCAATATCCAGAGCGCAGGTACAGTGAAGCTAAAAACTCCACACCTTGAAGGCAATCTAAGGCGTCTTCAATACGTGGCTGGGCATAAACATCCTTACGTGTGATTGTCTTTAGATGCCGATAGTCCACGCGAAACGTATTGCTGCCATTATTTTTTTCGCACGAGGACCACTGGCGAAGCCCAAGGACTGCGTCAGTGTTGAATGACACCACGTTGCAGCATCTCTTGACGTGTTGAGTGAGTAAAGCACGCTCAGCCTGCGAGACGTGGTAGAGGCCCTGACGAAATGGATTATGATGACCAGTGTCGATATGGTGAGCGACAACTGACGTGCGTTCAAAGGTATAAAGCCTGTGGTCGAAGGAGGCGCGGAAACGGTCAATTGGTGGAATAAGCAGATTGCGCTGGTCTTGCGTAAACCCGGTGTCCACGCTGCACAACAGAACGTCTTCGTCAGGTATTGAGGGTGCGGTGGCAGCCTTGACATCATCCATGGACATTTCTGTCGTATCGGAAGGGGCATCGAAAGGAAAGGTGGCATCATAAGCGTCAAGACACTCAATACATTCGCAATGTATTAAGGAAGCGGGACAAGGGAACACACTGCACACGTACGCTGCACTCGAACCATCGGTCAGCGTTATGACGGCAAACGGGACGACAACGTTCTGGTGACGAGCGCATTCTCGCGACGTTATAAAGAGGGCAGTTGAATCAGGGACGGAGTTGCACAAAATAGACACCACGGTGACCGAAAATCAAAGATGGTGACGTCAGCGGCAATGATCATCTTTTTGGGTGAGCAAGGGAGATTGATGAATGCCGTGCTGAACGGAAACAAAACGAGTTGTGCATGGGCGCAGGCGCAACCACATAATTAGCAGAAAGAAAGTTTCATCCCAGGATGATTTCATGAGACGCATGCGGAAGGATGACAAATTCAACAATGTGAAGCACTCTTTGAATCACAACACTAGCAGTGTATGTGGCAAAAGGCTGGACGTGCTGCGAAGTCACTGTGCGTTGATCGGGTGATTATCGGGCGATGGATCGACCAGTTCGACGACGTAGGTAACGGGAGATGTCTGCTCCGGTGAGCAGTGAGAACTGTGGTACCGTGAGAAAAGCTTGGTGGTAAGTTCGAGAGTTGTGGACGGGACCCAAAGCCAAAACAGCTTTCCCGTGGAGTAATGGGCATCAGACGAAGAAGTATCATGACAGTATTTTTGGCGTGACTGATCTTGTGTGGTGTAAGAGCAAGCCAGTTTATGACATTCTTCAGCGTAAGCAGCAGCTTTGAGAGATTGGTTTGCCCTCAGAAACGTTTGGTTGGTACGGCAGAATGGTGTCCCTAGAACATAAAGGACCATGCCCATACAGGAGATAGAAGGGAGAGAAACCAGTGGTAGTTTGAGACGCAAAGTTGTAAGCGTAGGAGACGTAAGGAAGTACGCGGTCCCAGTTTGTGTGGTCTTCTGACATGTACATCGCTAGCATGTCGACAAGGGTTTGATTCAAGCGTTCCGTCATGCCATAAGTCTGAGAATGGTATGCGGAAGTGGTGCGGTGTGCAATGCAGCATTGTTTGAGCAGAACGTCAATGGCACTTGAGAGGAATACGTGGCTACGGTCACTAAGTAATTCACGTGGGGCCCCATGGCGCAGAATGAGAAGACGAAAAAGTGACCACGCGACGTCTCTCGTGATGGCACCTGGTAGCCCAGATGTTTCTGCGTACCGCGGGATGTGGTCAATGGCGACTATTATCCCGCAGTTGCCGTTAATAGTGGTCGGGAGTGGGCCGAAGAGATTGACTCCGAAACAGTCGAATGGTCGGGCAAGGCCGGGCGATGGCTGTAGAGGACCAGCGATGCTGTGAGTAGGAACCTTGCCACGTTGTCACGCTGGGCACGACTGAACGCACCGGCGAACTTATCGATACATGCCTCGCCAATAGTACCTCAGGTGAAGACGCGAGTACGTCTTGAACGAGCCAGCGTGATCGCAATGAGGGTCGTCAAAGAAGGCGCTGCAGATGTCCATGCGCAAATGACGAGGGATCACGAAGAGCCACCAGTGGCCGTCCGTCAAGTGATTTCCACGATACCGCAAGGCTTGACGAAGTGCGAAGTGTTGCACTTGACGACATAGGGTGCGTGAGGCGGAGTTTGTGGCCCATTGAGACAAACTGTCAAGCTGGGAAGCCATCCAGAGATCTTTGCACAGTTCTTGTGGCATGTTGATGATGGTCACAGATGATTAATGAGAAATGGAAGCTTGGGAGCCGGCTGATTCGGAAGGCCGTCGCGATCGAAATAGGGCGTAAACGTCCGAGTGTTGTCGCCTAGAGCGATAAATCATCACACATATATCACACTCCAGTAATCGTAAAGCCCCGCGAGCCAGGCGTCCAGTCGGGAGTTTCAAGCATGAAAGCCAGCATAGCCCGTGGTGGTCGGTAAGAACATAAAACTGACACCCATAGAAGTTGGTGCGAAGATTGCCTAAAAAACTGCCAAACACTCCTTTTCTGTGAGGGAGTAATTTGACTCTGCCTTTGTGAGGGTACGACTGGCATATGCTATATTTACAACGTACTCACCAAAGTTTGCTTTTCGCTAAGCGAGTGCACCACGGCCAACACTGCTACCGTCCATGCGTATTTCTGTAGGCGCGTTGGGATCACAGTGGCACAGAATTGGAAAAGACGTGAGGAGTGGGCGAAGCGTCATAAATGACTCATCGTGATCGGCAATCCAAGCTGAGAAGTCATTGCTGCCGGCAAGAAGCTGTGTAAAGGGGATATAATGGAGGTGAAATTGCGGATGAAGCACCGAAAATATGAACACGGCCCAATAAAGCTTCGGAGTTCCTTAACAGGGCTGGGCTTTGGATATCCGGCCACCGCTAGAAGTTCGGCAGAATCTGGCGAAATTTCTTCTTTAGGACGACGTGGCCCAGGATGGTAAGCTTACGGGTGCGAAAATTACATTTCTTTAGGTATAACTGCAAGCCGGCGTTAGTGAGGCAGTTGAGAACTTGTTCAAGGCGAGCGATATGAGATTGGAAATCTGCAGAGAAAAACACTATGTCATCTAAGTAGCATAAACAGGTCTGTAATTTGATTCCCCTGAGAATGGAGTTCATCATTGTTTCGAAGGTAGCAGGCGCGTTCCAAAGGCCAAAAGGAATTACGTGAAATTCTTACAAACAGTCAGGGTTGACGAACGCTGTTTTCGGGTGGTTGGCTTCAGCCCTGGGCACTTGCCAGTAGCCTGAGCACCACTGCAGTGATGAGAAATATTCGGCTTTTTTCAAAAAGTTTAGGGCGTTGTCGATGCGGGGTAGGGGATAAACATTCTTCCGCGTAATCTTGTTTAGGCGGTGGTAGTTAACGCAAAATCTTAATGAGCCGTCTTTTTTCCGAACCAGTACAACAGGAGAAGCCCAGGGACTTTTCCATTTCTCAATCACGCCACATTTCAGCATGTCATCAATGTTGTCTCTGATAACGCGGCGTTCGGCCTGCGATACTAGCAACGGACGCTGTCACAAGGGCAGCATGATGGCCGGTGTCTATACGATTAACCACTGCCGACGTGTGCCCTAATAATGCCTGCCCATCGTCGAGAGAGGCACGAAAGCGTTTAGCAAATGAACAACCTTTGTGCGCTGGACTGGCGCAAGCGCGGTATCAATGCTAGGCAGGAGAATGTCTTGGACAGGGAAGGTGGTAGCCGCGGCGAAAGTGACGGCATTTATCGTCAACGGTGTCTTATCGCATGTTGCACCCAAAGGGAAGATGGCGTCGAAACTGTCTGAATTCCCAACGCATTCACCGCGTAACGGAGTTGCCGAGAAAGAAAAGGAACTGCGCACATACCCCGCACCTCCACCAAATGTAACAAACACGCCTTCCGGAAATGTTTTAGCAAAAAACTCGCCAGGGCAAGCAAGACAGCTGCAGCACAAAAAACAGGAGGCCGAGAGCGCAACACACGAACGTCTTCCTTTTTTCTCTCACTTGCAAAGAGCTAGTGCGCCGATGTGCACCAGTACACTATATATAAATATAATCTTACAAGAAAACGTATATTTACAGATATTTACAACGATTACACGCGATGACAATGCCTGGCGCACTGGCGGGCTGGAACCAGTCTCTATCCACTTCGTAGTCTTCTCTTTTAGCCAGGGACCCTCTACCGCTTTATGCCCCAATCCCACTACTGCCTTGTGGCACTACCCCGCGGCGTTAAAGCGCCGACCCGGCGCTTGTCACGAAAGGGGAGTGTTGGGTGACACATAAGGCTTCAGTCTTACGACGTGCACAACAGTGGATGGTGGTGGCATTGAGTGCGCTTCGTCGACGACTCGCTGTATCTCGTAGGTGAGGTTGGTGATCTTGCGAAGGACTTTGTATGGTCCGTCATAGCGAAATAAAAGTTTTTCTGAGAGGCCGATGTGACGACATGGGGTCCACAAGAGTACGAGAGAACCTGGTGCATACGAAACTTCACGGTGGTGACGATCGTATCGATCTTTCTGAGAGGCTTGAGAAAGTATGAGTCGTTCTCTGGCAATCTGTCGTGCTGCGTCGGCTCGCTCTATGGCATCGCGGACGTATGTGACAGGGGAGCTTGAACCAGCGGGAAGGAGTGTATCAAGAGGCAGAGAGGGTTCCCGTCCATATAGAAGGTAGAACGGGGAATAGCCTGCGGTGTCATGTCTGGAGGAGTTGTAAGCGAAGGTGACGTAGGGTAACGTTGCGTCCCAGTCACGGTGGTCTGGAGAAACATACATTGACAACATGTCCGTGATAGTGCGATTCAGGCGCTCTGTAAGTCCATTAGTTTGTGGATGGTATGCCGTTGTGAACTTGTGGTTCGTGGAACAGGAACGTACGATATCCTGGACGACGCGAGATAAAAAGTATCGGCCTTGGTCAGTAACGAGCTGTCGAGGAGCGCCGTGATGCAATATGATGTCATGTAGCAGAAAGTCGGCGACATCGGTAGCGCAGCTGGTTGGAAGAGCGCGGGTGATCGCATAACGTGTCGCGTAGTCGGTCGCCACGGCAACCCATTTGTTCCCGGATGCAGAAGTGGGAAATGGCCCGAGAAGGTCGAGCCCTACGCGGTAGAATGGTTCAGCAGGGATCTCAATAGGGTTAAGAAGGCCAGCTGGAAGCGATGTTGGTCGTTTTCGACGTTGACAAAGGTCGCAGCTGGCAACATACTTTTGCACAGAGCGATATAGGCGTGGCCAGAAAAAACGGCGCCGGACGCGATCATAAGTGCGAGCGACTCCCAGGTGACCAGCGGCAGGTTCATCGTGAAGCTGTCGGAGAACATCTACACGCAAATAAGAAGGCACGACGAGAAGGCGGTCAGGGCCGTTAGGGCGCATGTTGTGGCGGTAGAGAACTCCTTCATGAAGGAAATACAAGTTCAGAGAAGTGGGTGGAGTAGCGGAACTCAGGCTTTCTATGATGGGAAGTAAATCCGGGTCTCGGCGTTGCTCGGAAGCGATATCAAGAAAGTCTGATATTGATAAGACGCAAGCCTCCGTAGCTCTCTCTGTGGCGTCTGGTGGATCCACTGGATACCGTGACAGGCAGTCGGCGTCTTGATGGAGGTGACCAGATTTATACACGACCGAGAAGGTGTATTCTTGGAGGCGTAGAGACCAACGACCGAGACGTCCTGTGGGATCCTTTAGCGAGGAAAGCCAGCAGAGTGCATGATGATCTGTTACAACAGTAAAACTGCGGCCGAAGAGGTACGGGCGAAATTTAGCGACAGCCCAAACAAGAGCAAGACACTCTCTTTCGGTGATTGAATAGTTCCTCTCGGCAGGTGATAAAAGGCGGCTGGCGTAGGCGATGACACAGTCACGTCCATGCTGACGCTGAGCTAAAACAGCACCAATTCCGTGGCCACTCGCGTCCGTACGAACTTCTGTCGGGGCAGTCTGATCGAAGTGGGCTAATATTGGCGTAGTCGTGAGGGCTGCAATGAGCGCCGAAAACGCAGCACTCTGAGGCGAATTCCAAGTAAATGGGACGTCTTTTTTAAGAAGCTCGGTGAGAGGCCGCGCAATATCGGCGAAATTTCGGATGAAGCGGCGAAAATAGGAGCACAAACCAAGGAAGCTCCGGACATCCTTATGAGAAGAGGGCACGGGAAATCGAGTCAATGCGCGAATTTTGTCCGGATTGGGCTGTACCCCAGATGCGTTAACGAGGTGACCAAGTACAGCTATTTCGCGACGGCCGAAACGGCATTTGGAAGAGTTCAGCTGGAGGCCAGCGTTGCGAAATACTTGGAGAATACTGGACAGTCGCTCTAGATGGCTTGCGAACGTCGGTGAAAAAACAATTATATCATCCAAGTAGCATAAGCAAGTGGACCATTTGAAGCCGCGCAGAAGGGAGTCCATCATGCGCTCAAAGGTGGCCGGCGCATTACAAAGCCCAAACGGCATTACTTTAAATTGATATAACCCATCGGGGGTTACAAATGCTGTTTTTTCTCGGTCCCGTGGGTCAACATGCGATCTGCCAATAACCAGATCGAAGGTCAATGGACGAGAAAAACTTTGCGCCATGAAGGCAGTCAAGGGCGTCATCTATTCTTGGTAAAGGGTAAACGTCCTTCTTAGTGACCTTGTTGAGATGTCTATAGTCGACGCAAAACCGCCATGTGTTGTCCTTCTTCTTGACAAGCACTACCGGGGATGCCCACGGACTAGATGAGTGTTCGACGACGCCTTTGGCGAGCATTTTCTCGACCTCTTTCTGGATGACAGAGCGTTCGGCGGCGGAGACGCGGTAAGGGCGGCGATGAATTGGGTTGGCATCGCCGGTGTTGATGTGATGGGTCACAACTGATGTCTGGCCTAAAGGGCGGTTGTCAAGATCGAATATGTCCGCATAGGATGTCAACAGACGGTGGAGGTCTTGTGCTTCGGAGGGCGAAAGATCTGGCGCTATCATTTTGGCAATGTCAATGCTTGACAGGTTGGGCGCAGTGAGCAAGTTGACATGCGGAGTAGGTTGCTGAGCCGACAGTTCAGAAATATCACACTCTTGCAGCGACGACATGACGCCTAGTTTAATACCAGCAGGCAGCACATGCTGTGGAGAAACCAAAGTTCAAAAGAGACAGATAGGTCTGATTGTGGCATACTCTCACCACGGTGTGCGGGACAGCAATGGAGTGCTTTAGCACAACGTCGGTAATAGGTGAAACGACATATTCACCATCGCGCACAGGCGGATCACACACGAGCTGCACGTAAGTCGCGGCTTGCGGCGGAAGATGCAGGAACTCGGTGGCACAAAGGCGACTTTGAGCGTCATGGGCAACAGCGGCGTCAAAAGGCAGTTCCAACTGAAGAAGACCCGTCGAGCAGTCGATAAGGGCGGAGTGCGCAGAGAGAAAGTCGAGGCCAAGAATCACGTCATGTGGGCACTGCTCAAGCACGGTGAACAATACGACGGTCTGGCGCCCAGCAATACATACGCGAGAGGTACACATGCCGAGAACGGCAGATGTGCTCCCATCGGCAAGCATTACTGCACACTTAATAGGAGGCGTGATCACTTTTCGCAGTTTAGTACAGAGAGCAGCGCTCATGACTGAAATTTGTGCACCAGTGTCTATCAGGACTGTAACGGTAACGTCATCCACCAAAAGGTCCAAAATATTGCGGCGTGTAGGAATCGTCAACAGAGGATTTGCAGAATGGGTCGTTAATGCAGCGTCACCTCCGGGAGCTGCATGGTCTAGTTTCCCGAGGTTGAGGGCCCAGGTCGTGCAGGGGACCTGGATCGAGAAATCATCGGCGAGAGAGATCGGCGGCCTTGGGGTGATGGCGACCGGCTGAACCTTCGGCCCTGAACGTTAGTAGGAGCAGGCTGTGGATCGTACGGAGTAGAAAAGCGGCGAGAACTGCCTTGAAAGCGACGCCATGTCCCAGTGTTCCAAGATGAATTGGATGACCAACGATTGCGACAGTAGCGTGCAATGTGGCCGGCGCGAGAGCAGTGAAAGCAGATTGGTCTATCATCCGACGTTCTCCATTCAGCAGGGTTCCGGTAGCGGGAAGGGTAGCGTGAAGGGTACACCGGAATCTGGTTAACAGAAGCCGAGCTCTCGGTGGTGCGAACAGCGCAAACAGGTGTGATGCCGAGATTTGCTATTTCTTGGCGAACGACGGCTTGGATGAGGGAGACGGTGGATGCGTTGTCTTGAGGACCGTCAGAGGCGATGGCTGCAGGAGCCATTGCTTCGAGTTCGCGACGAACGATTCGGGTGACATTTTCGGACGATGTAGCTTGCGTGAACTTGGGGCTGTCTTCACAGGTCGAAGTGGCTGCAGTATTAGGCAGACGCGCAAACTGGCGGGTTATGCGACGGTTCTTGGCGTGCTCGAAGCGCTGACACTCCTTCACAACCGCGTCGACGGTGGCGCAATCTTTAACGATCAAGAGATTGAAGGCGTCATCGGCAATTCCCTTCAATATGTGAGCGATTTTGTCAGTTTCGCTCATGTTCTCGTCCACCTTTCGACAGAGGCCCAATACGTCCTGTATGTAAGATACATACGATTCTGTCGATGTCTGCACGCGACATTCCAGGTCTTTCCTCGCGGCCTGCTGTCGCCCAAATGGCCTGCTGAATAACTCGAGAAGCTTCAGTTTGCAAACGTCCCAGCTGGTCAACTCCGACTCATGCGTCTCATACCAGGTGAGCGCCGTATCCCGCAAGTAAAATACAACGTTGGCCAGCATCAACGTAGGGTCCCACCTATAGTATTCGCTCACGCGCTCGTACAAAGCGACCCAATCTTCAACATTCACCTTGTCCTTGCCTGTGCCCGAGAAGGTTCCGGGGTCTCGTGGAGGCAGGAGAATCAGAGGAGGCAGCTGCTGCTGCTGCTGCTGCTGCTGCTGCTGCTGCTGCTGCTGCTGCTGCTGCTGCTGCTGCTGCTGCTGCTGCTGCTGCTGCTGCTGCTGCTGGTGCTGCTGGTGCTGGTGCTGGTGCTGCTGCTGCTGCTGCTGCTGCTGCTGCTGCTGCTGCTGCTGCTGCTGCTGCTGCTGCTGCTGCTGCTGCTGCTGCTGCTGCTGCTGCTGCTGCTGCTGCTGCAGCTGTGGCTGCTGTTGCTCTTGTGGGTGGGCCTGTTGAGCCATTGCAGAAAAATGAAGGTGGCGACCACTCCGAAGTTCCGTGTTGGTTTGCCGGAAAAGCCAGGCAGGCGTACCCAGCACCTCCACCAATAATCTTACAAGAAAACGTATATTTACAGATATTTACAACGATTACACGCGATGACAATGCCTGGCGCACTGGCGGGCTGGAACCAGTCTCTATCCACTTCGTAGTCTTCTCTTTTAGCCAGGGACCCTCTACCGCTTTATGCCCCAATCCCACTACTGCCTTGTGGCAATATATATAAAATCAAGAATAAAGGAGCACACTTGCGAAAATTTGATAATTGTTTACTCTACGTTTTGGCCGTGCCACGGCTGAAACGTAGAGAAAAAATTATCAAATTTTCGTAAGGGTGCTCCTTTATTCTTAATTATATGTGCACCGGACCCACAGAATTTCTTTTTGAGTCATATATATATATATATATATATATATATATATATATATATATATATATATATATATATATATATATATATATATATATATACATATATATATATATATATTGTGGTAAAGCCTTTGAACAGTGGGTCGTCCTCTTCAGCGCCTTCTAGTGGGTCACCCTTTTTGATAAGAAGAAGAGCAGCTCGCCCAGAGAGTCGATCCCCGCATTGACTGTCGCTGTCGTTAATCATCGCTGAGTGTCCGCCAATAAACCGCTTAACAATTTGGTGGAGAGTGCTGAGAGTGCTCTGCCCTTCAAACACCTTCGGTCCGCATTCAATGCCCTTGGAGCTTCGATCCCGTACCGTGCCTCCAACCATGTACCAAGACGCCTCCCAGCAAACGCTTCCTCCTACGCCGACGCCATGTCCCGGTGTTCCCCGCATCCGCGACCCTCCTGTCTTCACCGGAGCGGATGGCACCGACGTCGAGGACTGGCTGGCCATGTACGAACGCGTGAGCGTCCCCAACCATTGGGACGAGGCAGGTAAACTCGGCAACCTGTTTTTCTATCTCGCGGGTGTGGCCGGCATGTGGTACAACAACCACGCATCTGACTTCCCGACATGGTCCGCTTTTAAAACCGCTGTCGTCGACGTGTTCGGCCACCCGGCCGTTCGTAAGCTGCAAGCTGAACAGCGTTTACGTGAACGAGCCCAGCAGACCGGCGAGTCCTTCACCAGTTATATCGAGGACATCCTTGACTTGTGCAAGAAAGTCGACCTTGCACATGTCAGAGGCTGACAAAATCACGCATGTTCTAAAAGGCATCGCCGACGATGCCTTCACCATGCTCCTGCAAAGAACCCCCGCACTGTGGCAGAAGTCATCATGTTATGCCAAAGTTACGACGAGCTGCGGCGGCAGCGCTTGATGACCCGTCGTCCGCCACCACGTGATGCTGATCTCTCGGCCTTGTCAGCAGTTCCTGACCACGCAACCTTGCTCGCCAAAATCAAGTCGTTCGTGCGTGAGGAAGTTGCCCGCCAGGTCTCTCTACTGGCTTTTGCTTCCCCACAACATGCTCAACAGCCATCAAGTACACTTCTACCTCCGCTCCGCCGAGCCATTCAGCAGGAAATCGCGGAGGTCGTCCCTGAATACCACCAGCCGCCTCCTGCATCTGTGCCACTCAGCTACGCCCAAGTTGTTGCAAGGCCGCCCCCACCGATTTCTGCACTGTTCCCTAAATTACACCGAAACCGTCGCGAGGCCCCAGGCCTTTGGAGAACCTGTCTCGCCTACATACGCCGGCGTCACCCACGTGCCCCGAGTGCCGCCTACCATGCACTCATATCAGCAGCCGGCTCGCCAATCGCGTTCTGCGACATGGATGCGACCAGCAAACCAATGGCGCACTGCTGACAATCGCCCCATCTGCTTTGCTTGTGGTTGCGTCGGTCATGTAGCACGCTATTGCAATCGTGTGCAGCAACCGCAGGTCGCCTTCCAACTT
This sequence comes from Rhipicephalus microplus, assembly GCF_013339725.1. Taxonomy (NCBI): domain Eukaryota; kingdom Metazoa; phylum Arthropoda; class Arachnida; order Ixodida; family Ixodidae; genus Rhipicephalus; species Rhipicephalus microplus. The sequence continues at coordinate 64,078,539 of NC_051173.1, read as the reverse complement.
TCCCAGCCAGTCAAGACGCTCTTATGACCAACCGCCGCCTATGTCACCGTCGTCCCGCCCCGTTCCGTCTACCCGCCGTTCACCATCTCCACGACGTCGCTCACTGTCGCCAATGCGGCCACGTCCACTCGAGGACGACCAGGAAAACTAGTCGTCGCAGTCCACGAGGCAAGGGCTGCGACGCTGTCGAACTGCGGAAGCCCTCTGGAAAGCCCGTCGAACGTGATAGACGTGCTTGTGGATGGCGTTCGTGCATATGCTCTTGTAGATACTGGAGCCGCCGTATCCGTGATGGACGAAAAACTTAGCCGACTACTGCGCAAAGTGACCACACCGCTTTGTGGGCTCTCCCTCCGTACAGCCAGCGCCCAAAGTATTCACCCTACGGCGATGTGCACAGCCCGCCTTATGATTCAGGACGTGATGTATGCGGTCGAATTCATCGTAATTTCTTCATGCTCTCACGACGTCATCCTAGGATGGGATTTTCTCTCCCGCCACGACGCCGTCATTCATTGCGCACCAGCAGAAATAGAACTCACGCCATTCTCTTCTTTGACGCTGGCCGACAGTCCATCTGCTGCAAGCAAGTTACTCGTCAGGGACGACACGCAAGTGCCTGCAAACTCGTCCGTTGCGGTGTCGCTCTACTGCGCAAGCCTTTCTGACACCGCTGCACTCCTCTCGCCATCTCATCGTGTCTTCATAAAAAAAGCTTGCTGGTTCCTTTCGTGACCGTGCAACTCACTCACGGCAGCACCACTATTTTTGTTGTGAACTCATCTCCGTACGGCGTTACGTTGGTGCGAGCGGAATGTCTCGGCAGCGTGGAACCCATCGAAGACGCGCAAGTTATGGATCAACCCGATGACATGCACTGCTCAAGTTCCTGTACGCTTGGTGCTGTTTCGACATCTGCTTCATCATCCGATGATATATTCGGTCCCTGCATACCCGACGACCTTACGCAGGGCCAGCGTTCCCAGCTTTTGGGCCTGTTGGAAGAATTCCGCTCTTCTTTCGATGTCGCTCAACCTTCTCTCGGCCGCACATCCACCGTTACGCATCGCATCGACACAGGCGCACAGCCACCGCTGCGGCAACGTCCATATCGCGTATCTCCCACAGAACGCCGTGTAATCAACGAGCAAGTCGACGACATGCTTCGCCGCGATGTTATTCGCCCCTCTAGCAGCCCCTGGGCATCTCCTGTCGTTCTCGTCACGAAGAAGGACGGTTCTGTGCGGTTCTGTGTGGACTACCGACGCCTCAACAAGATCACTCGTAAGGACGTGTATCCACTACCGCGGGTAGATGACTGCGATTGACAGCCTGCAAGGAGCAGAATTCTTTTCATCCCTCGATTTGCGCTCAGGGTACTGGCAAGTACCTATGGCTGAGGACGCTCGACCGAAGACCGCTTTTGTCACTCCCGACGGCTTGTACGAGTTCAACGTTATGCCGTTTGGGCTGTGCAATGCGCCCGCCACCTTTGAGCGCATGATGGATACAGTTCTGCGTGACCTAAAATGGCACACGTGCCTGTGCTACCTCGATGACGTCGTCGTTTTTGCTCCTGACTTCTCGACGCATCTTCAACGCCTTCGGCATGTTTTAACGCGTCTGAGCAACGCCAGTCTGCAACTGAACCTAAAGAAGTGCCAATTTGCAGCTCGGCAGCTGACAATACTCGGCTACGTCGTGTCCAAGGACGGAATTCTCCCTGATCCAGCCAAGCTTCGGGCCGTGACTGAGTTCCCCAAGCCGACATCCGTCAAGGAACTCGCAGTTTCGTAGGACTGTGTTCCTACTTTCGGCGCTTCATTTGAAACTTCGCGACTATCATATCGCCGCTGACTAAACTTCTCGGAAGTAACGGGCCTCTCCATTCGTGGTCATCACAGTGCGACGACGCTTTCAGAACACTTCGTCGTTTGTTGACGTCGCCTCCCATACTCCGCCACTATGACCCTACGGCCCCTACAGAGGTACACACGGATGCCAGTGGTGTCGGCCTCGGCGCTGTCCTTGCGCAGCGCAAACCAGGGTTCCCGGAATATGTCGTGGCGTATGCGAGCCGTACGCTTACTACAGCCGAGACTAATTACACAGTCACCGAGAAGGAATGTTTGGCAATCGTCTGGGCCCTTGCAAAGTTCCGACCTTATTTGTATGGTCGCCCATTTGATGTCGTCACCGACCACCACGCACTATGCTGGTTGTCGTCATTGAAAGATCCCTCAGGCCGTCTCGCCCGGTGGGCACTTCGCCTGCAAGACTATGACATCCGCGTGCTATACCGCAATGGAAGGCAACATGCTGACGCTGACGCCCTGTCGCGCTCTCCCTTGCCTGATGACAATGCCAACAACTCAGTGTCTCACCTTGCCATTTCTTCAATTAGCATTCATGCCATTGCTACTGAACAGCGCAAGGATCAATGGATTGCCTCACTGATAGACTTGCTGACTGATCCATCCACCCATCCACTCGCGCGTTGCGTCGTCAAGCCCACCATTTCGCCGTTCGCGACGACCTCCTCCACCGACGCAATTACAACGGTGACGGCCGCCAGTGGCTACTAGTCATACCTCGCAGTCTGCGCTCTGACATATGCGAATTCTTTCATTCTGATCCGCAATGTGCGCACTCCGGGGTATCGAAGACTTACCACCGCATTCGCCAACGGTACTTTTGGCGCGGCATGTACCGCTACGTGCAGAAATTCGTTCGCTCGTGCATAGAATGTCAGCGCCGCAAAACTTCAACACAACTGTCACCGGTAGGTCTGCAACCTCTACCTTGCCCTGCCAGGCCGTTTGGGCGCGTTGGCATCGATTTGTATGGGCCACTTCCACTAACGTCAGCTGGTAACCGCTGGGCCATTGTTGCCGTGGACCACCTCACGCGATACGCCGAAACTGCCGCTCTCCCCGCGGCTACAGCGAGCGATGTGGCCTCCTTCCTGCTCCAACGATTCATGCTGCGACACGGTCCACCTCAGGAACTGCTCAGTGATCGAGGCCGCGTCTTCCTGTCTGAAGTCGTCGAAGCCATTCTCAAAGAGTGCAACGTTGTTCACCGCAAAACTGCTGCTTACCACCCGCAGACGAATGGCCTCACGGAACGCTTCAACCGCACGCTCGGCGACATGCTTTCCAAGTACGTCGCCGCCGATCACACAAATTGGGATGACATTCTACCCTTCGTCACCTACGCATATAACACCGCCCCTCAAAGCACTACTGGCTTTTCACCTTTCTTTTTATTATATGGAAGGCACCCGTCGCACACCATCGACACTATACTTCCGTACAAGCCAGATCCGTCCGAGTGGGCGCCTATTTCTGCTACAGCCAAGCTTGCTGAAGAGTGTCGAGAGCTTGCAAGGACCTTTACAGCGCATGATCAAGAGCGGCAAAAAGTCATTCGCGCTGACGCCAGCACTACTGCGCCCACGTTCCTCCCTGGAGCGCTCGTCTGGCTCTCGATCCCTACTACTGCAAATGGCCTATCTTCAAAACTATTGCCCAAATACGAAGGCCCCTACCGTGTCGTCAAATGCACTTCCCCAGTCAACTACTTGATTGAACCCATCGAACCATCTTCGGACATGCGTCGTCGAGGACGCGACATTGTTAACGTGGAGCGCCTGAAGGCCTACCATGACCCGCTCATTGTAACCACCTGTTAGGTCGCCAGGCGGCTCCCTTTTCGTACCCGGGGTTGTTGTGGTAAAGTCTTTGAACAGTGGGTCGTCCTCTTCAGCGCCTTCTAGTGGGTCACCCTTTTTGATAAGAAGAAGAGCAGCTCGCCAGAGAGTCGATCCCCGCATTGACTGTCGCTGTCGTTAATCATCGCTGAGTGTCCGCCAATAAACCGCTTAACAATATATATATATATATATATATATATATATATATATATATATATATATATATATATATATATATATATATATATATATATATGTATATATATATATATATATATATATATATATATATATATATATATATATATATATATATATAGTTAACCCGGTACTGTGCTTGCTGTTACGAATTTATACCCGCAGACTGCTTAATCTCATCTGCCCACCTAACGTTCTGTCTCCCCCTAACCCACTTCTCTTCTCTGGGAATCCAGTTTGTTACCATTAATGACCAGTGATTGTCCTGTCTACGCGCTACATGCCCGGCCCATGTCCATTTCCTCTTCTTTATTTCAACTATGATATCCTTAACACCCGTTTGTCCCCTAATCAACTCTGCTCTCTTTTTGTCTCTTAAGGTTACGCCTACCATATTTCTTTCCATTGCTCGCTGCGTCGTCCTCAATTTAAGCTGAACCCTCTTTGTAAGTCTCCAGGTTTCTGCTCCGTAGCTAAAAACTGGCAAGATACAGCTGTTATATACCTTCCTCTTGAGGAATAGTAGCAATCTACCTGTTATAGTTTGACAGTGCTTGCCGCTGGCTCCACCCCATTTCTATTCTTCAAGTTACTTCAATCTCGTGGTTCGGCTCTGCGGTTATTACCTGCCCTATGTAGACATAGTCTTTTACAATTTGAAGTGCACCATTACCTATCTCGAAGCGCTGCTCTTTTCGGAGGTTGTTGTATATTGCTTTCGTTTTCTGCAGATTCATTTGTAGACCCACCTTTCTGCTCTTCTTGTCTAACTCCGTTATCATGTGTTGCAATTCGTCCCCTGAGTTACTCAGCAACGCAATGTCATCAGCGAAGCGCAGGTTACCAAGGTACTCTTCATTAACTCTTATCCCTAACTGTTCCCATTCTAGGCTTCTGAAAACGTCCCGTAAGCACGCGGTAAATAGCATTGGGGAGATTGTGTCCCCCTGCCTTACACCCTTTTGGATTGGTATTCTGTTGCTTTCTTTATGAAGCACTATGGTAGCAAATGATCCCCTGTAGCTTTCTTCCAGAATGTTTATATACATTTATTCTACGTCCTGATTCCGCAGTGTCTGCATGACGGCTGATACTTTTACTGAATCAAATGCCTTCTCGTAATCTATGAAGGCTATGTATAGTGGTTGGTTATATTCTGAGCATTTCTCTATTACCTGATTGATAGTGTGAATGTGGTCAATTGTTGAGTAGCCTGTTCGAAATCCTGCTTGTTCCTTTGGTTGATTGTATTCCAATGTTTTCTTTACTCTGTGAGCAATTACCTTTGTAAATAGCTTGTATTTTACAGAGAGCAAGCTGATCGGCCTGTAATTCTTCAAGTTCTTGTCATCTCCATTCTTATGTATTAAGATGATGTTAGCGATCTTCTAAGGCTCTGGTACTCTTCCCATCAGGAGACACCTCGTAAACAGGGTGGCTAGTTTTTCTAACACAATCTGTCCTCCATCTTTCAGCAGATCTGTTGTTACCTGATCCTCACCAGCAGTTTTGCCTCTTCGCATGCTCTCCATAGCTTTTCTGACTTCTTCTATAATTACTGGTGGGGTGTCATCTCTGCTACTGCTAGTTCTGTATATATATATATATATATATAATGATTGATTTGAGGGGTTTAACGTCCCAAAACCACCATATGATTGATTTTAAGAGACGCCGTTGTATGTAGAGGGCTCCGAAAATTTTGACCACCTGGGCTTTTTTAACGTGCACCCACAGCTGAGTACACAGGCCTACAACATTATATATATATATATATATATATATATATATATATATATATATATATATATATATATATATATATATATATATATATATATATATATATATATATATATATATATATATATATATCTTCATGGCCTCAAGTGGAAAACTTCTCTATGCTTCCTTGATGATATCTTTTCGTTTTCTTCCACTTTTGCTGATCATCTAGAACGCCTAGACCAAGTTCTCACATGTCTTTTCAAAGCTGGACTTCAACTAAACACAAAGAAGTTCCACTTTGTCAACACAGCTGTAAAAGTTCTGGGACATCTCGTTAGTAACGACGGCATCCAGCCCAGTCCGGACGAAATTTCGGCAGCCCTCAATTTTCCGCAGCCCTTTTGTTCCAAAGAGCTTTGCAATTTCCTTGAACTCGCATCACACTTTCACCGATTCATTCGCAACTTTGCCACCATTGCCGCTCCTCTCCACAAGCTCCTTGCTAGTACCGGTTCCTTCGATTGGAATGATCGATGCGAAGCCTCATTTCCAGAACTCAAGCACGAAGTACATTCCCACCAGTGCTTTGTTATTTTTGATGACAAGGCACCCACGTTATTACACACTGACGCTAGTGGACAAGGAATCGGCGTCATACTCCTCCAGCGCGACCATGCCTTTCGCGAGAAAGTTGTCTCGCAAGCAAGCCGCACTCTGGCCTCTGCAGAGAAGAGGTACTCGATAACTGAACAAGAGTGCTTGGCTGTTGTCTGGTCCATCCAAAAATTTCGTCCGTATGTACAGGTCGACATTTTCTGTTGTGACAGACCACCCTGCTCTTTGCTGGTTGTCCACAATCAAAAACTTGTCGGGCGACTTGGTCACTGGATTCTACGGTTACAATTATATGACTTTGACGTCATCTACAAGCCGGAAAACAGCACCAAAATGCCGACACTTTGTCACGATGCCTTTTGCCACAGTCTTCTGCGCACGTCACATCCTCTTGCCAAATTGGCTATGTGGGGCACGCCTCGTCGATATCCATTTCTTCCCTACCTTCATCTACCCATCCATCAGTACTTACCACTCACTAGCAAGCCGATTCTTATTGCACTGACCTCAACGGTCGGCTTACCGGTGCCTCATTTTTCTCAAATACCAGACTCCGGAAACAACTCCGGCTATTTATGTTGGAGGACGATGTGCTCTAACGATACATTTTCCACCCTGAAGGTCATCGATGGGTTCCCGTCGTGCCATGCGCACTACACACTGAAGTTCTACGCTCTTCACACGACGACCCGACGTCAGGCCACTTGGGTTACTACAAAACCTACGAGCGCATCAGCAGTCGATTCTTCTGGCCAGGTCTTTCAACGACGGTAGCTAAGTATATTGCTTCGTGCGCTCTTTGCCAACACTGAGAGCGGCCTACTACTGCTCCAGTCGGGACCCCAAAACCACTTCCTTGCCCAGCAAAGCCGTTTTCTGTCATCGCAATTGACTTCTTCGGGCCCCTCCCAACTACATCAGACGGCAAGAGATAGATCGTCACCGTGGTTGATCACTTGACCCGGTACGCTGAGACGGCCTTGATCACTTCAGCAACTGCTTCCGAAGTAGCAACTTTCTTCTTGAATGCTATTTACCTACGTCAAGGAGCCCCTCGTGTTCTTTTGAGCGACCAGGGCAAGGCATTTCTTTCAGACACGCTCAGTGAAGTTCTTCAAGCATGAAAAACAGTTCATAAAACAACATCTAGCTATCACCCACAAACGAATGGCTTAACGGAAAGATTTCATCGCACGCTGTGCGACATGCTGTTCATGTATATCCCACCGGACCATTGAAACTGGGGTGCCATTCTTCCCTTTGTCACGCATGCATATAACACAACAGTTCAATGAACCACAGGCTATTCTCCATTTTTCCTAGTAGACGGATGCCAACTGACACCACCACTCGATGTTTCATTCTTTTCTAGCCCCATCAACGATTCAACAGTCACTTGCGACAAGTTTCTGTCCCGTGTTACTCAATGCTGTCATCTTGCCCATGTAAACACCGAAGCTTGCCAAGAAGATCGCAAACATCGTTACGAAGCCACTCACCGCATCGTTCTCTACGACCCTGGCGACGATGTACTTCTGTGGACTCCTGCACAAACGCCTGGCTTATGCGAGAAGTTTGAGTCGTGCTATCTTGCCCCCTACAAAGTTGTCGAACAGACCTCACCGGTGAACCACCGGTGAGGTCTGTTCGACACCTGTTCATGCCCCCCCCCACCAACGCTGCCGCGGGACAGAGATTGTGCACGTTTCGCATCTCAAGTCCTATCATATGCGTTCCACAGCGTGGTGCTGGCCGCTTCCGTCGAAGTGGGAAATTAGTGGAAGAATTCATTGGACTTCATATTCCTCATCCGTCAATAACCATCACCAGTCTTCGCTTCGGCTACTTTATCATCGGCGCCATCTTGCTGTTGCTTGAGTAGAGCGTCGGCTGAACAGTGGTACTTCAAAATATATATATATATATATATATATATATATATATATATATATATATATATATATATATATATATATATATATATATATATATATATATATATATACGGTGAAAACTAAGTACACGCTTCTAAAGAACTGTTTCTTTGTAACGTTCCGATCGGAGACCATCAGACAAACTTTAGTAGGCTCCGATGCGCATTTACGCCGACGTACATCCGGTAGAAAGAGAGAGAGAGAGAAAAGAACAGAGAGAAAGTGTAAGAGAGGAAAAATAGAGCACACATAAACCAGTGGTCCAACAAGCCATGATATACTGATAGTTGTTCCATACTGATAAATATTCAAAAGACCACGTGTACGTGTGCCTACTTTCACCTACGCACCACACGTGTATTCTATAGAAAAAAGCGCACATTTAAAGGAGTGGCCAAAGAACCCATCAAATACTGATACACGGTAAACACTAATATGTGGTCCAGCGATCACGTGTGCGTGTGCGCACTTCCACCTACGCATAACGCGTGCACATTGTGCACAAAATCATAACAAATAAGAAAATGAGAAAAATGCATATGCAAATGAGTGGCTAAACAACACAGAATCAAGCTACGTTGTTTGGGTTCTGGCAGCTAAATGGTTCAGCTGGCTGAATTAAGCACATTACAGTGATATATTGTGAAGTTTTGCTCCTCAGTCTCACACCTCAACAACGTTCGCATCGCACGTGCATTTTGCGCAAAAAATATACAAAGAAAAATGAAAGAATAAAAAATAATAATGCATACACAAACGAGCTCAGACTCACACCTCATCAAACCCTCCCCCCCACGTAGCTTCAAAAAATACCAAAGTACATTCCTAGCGATCATTGTCGCTGTCGCCTTCCACCGGTTCTCCCAGCCCCCTCTCTAGTTGCTCTTGAAGGCGGGGGAGAAAGGACACGTCGCAGTGATGTGGTAGATGCTTAAAAAAGAAAAAAAAAGAAAATACAGACAATGGTAACGCGTGTCAGCTCGCACAAAAAGAGAAACGTGTACGATGGGCACATGCCAAGTAGCTACAATCTCCGGTCTGTGGCTCTAGGATATTTAAAAAATAAGGCAGGATGTTTTTAAAATTTTAAACCCGGGTGTCGAATATGTCATGATTTCATAGAGAGAGCGGCGTTTTGAGGATTCTTCGGCATTTGCCCACCTTTCTCGGAGGAAGCATGCCTGTGAAGCATGCCTGTGAAGCCAGACCGAACACTTGCTCCGTGCACTTTCAAAAAATAAGAAAAAAACGTTTGGCTAGTATACAAGTTATCCTGATTCTTCCAGCACGCGAAATGAAGAAATTATGTCTGGAGTGATATTTAGACCAGCTTTTAATGTAACAAATTCATAAATATATATGATTCACGCTGTTAACGTTCCCTTGTGCTGGAGAAACCGCTTTGTTGCGTGTAACCTTGATAGGATATAATGGGTGGTTTCCGGAGTTAATATGCCGAGACAGCGGCAGATTCGGAAGCGAATGAATGCGTGAACAGTGGTTATTGAAGCGGATGTGGAAGGCCATTTCAAGCTGTACTATGTATTGAATACCGCATAATCCGCATTCGCGAAGTTGTATTGAATTAGAGCTGTCTCAGTTTAGGTTTGAATTAATGGAGTATTTAAAATTGGAATGTGTGCTTTCAGCTACATTGGTTACCTGTATGTGTTTGCACACCTTGCAGCGGGCCTTGCCGCATGCCTGACACCCTGTTATAGATGTCTTATAGGTTTCTGACCACGCCAGATAATCATTGGTGTTTTGGGGGCGTCTGTATACCACTCGTGAAGAGGAAGGGAAAACTTTTGATAGCCGTTCACTCTGTTTTAAGAAGTTAAAGTGTCTCTTTAGAACTTCGTCAATGTTAGGGGGTAGTTGCAATTAAATGGTAAAACCAAGTTTTTCCGTCCCCCTTGTTTTAATTCTTTCTGCCGGTCAAGGAGGTGCTGGCGATCTAGGTTTGCCGCTTTATGCGTGAAAACGTTGGCTATAGAGGGAGGACAATGTTGCTTGCCAAGTATCTAGCGCGAGATTTCTGCGTTGGCCTCAAAGGCTTCGGAACGGAAGCAAATTCTTCTGAATTGGTGGGCCTGGCAGGTCGCGATGGATGTCTTGCGGTGACGATAGTGACAGCTATGGAAATGAATGGTATTGAATGGATGAATGAATGAATGAATGAATGAATGAATGAATGAATGAATGGTATGAAAGCTATGGTATTGCTGCCTGCCTGTAGGCTTTTTGTAAACTTTAGTAGCTAGTCACCGGTCTTCTACTATAACGTGGAAGTCTAAAAATTTATTTCAGTTCATGACTACTTTGCGCAAACACGTACACGGACACAAGAAAAAGAGGCACACAACACGGGCGCAATGTGCAAAAGAAATTTGTAACAACAGTACTGAAAGTTTGGCGAGTTGGTACTCATTCATGACTACTTTGCGCAAACACGTACACAGACACAAGGAAAAGAGGCACACAACACGGGTGCAATACTTTGCGCCCATGTTGTGTGCACGGGCGCAAAGGGTTGTGACACGCGTGATGCTTGTTTGTCTTCTCTCTTTTTCTTCTTTTTTAATTGTCTGCCACATTGTCCTCTCGTAGCCCACCTACCCTGGCTTCAAAAGCAACTAAGGAGGGGGTTGGGAGAACTGGTGGAACGCGACAGCGACAATGATCGCAACGAATGTACTTTGGTATTCTTTTCAAGCTAGGGGATGGGAAGTTGATGAGGTGTGAGCCTGAGGATTGAAACTTCACAATGTATCACTGGAATGAGTTTAATTTAGCCACCTAGACCATTTAGCCTCCTAAACCCAAAAACTTAGATTGATTCTATTTTGTTTGGTCACTCGTTTGTGTATGTTTACTTATTTTTTATTTGTATTTTTGTGCTAAATGCACGTCCTATGCTTAGGTGGAAATCGGCACACGCACACGTGGTCATAGGACCACATATTAGTGTAAACCAATTATTAGTATGTGATGGGTTGCTTGGTCACTCGTTCAAGTGCGCACTTTTTTCATGAAATACACGTGTTATGCGTAGGTATAACTAGGCACACGCACACGTGACCTTTTGGCTACTTATCAATATTTTTCATAAGAAATGAAATAAACTCTGTGCAAGCAGTGTCTCAAGCAGCGAACAAACGGATTACATAGCGGGATACTGTTGATAAACGTTTTCATTTGACACGAACATTATCCTGCACTTTACATGTCACATTATATACCCCATATGTTACCCCAAATTTGCGAGAATTGTCTCATGCAAATTTAGATTGCTTCATTGCCGTTCACGCCATTTGTATTCACGAACCACGTCTGCAAATAAAAGGCGCCACTGAAAAGCAAGGAGTAGGCAACGGGAGAGAACGGAATCACTGTACCTTTCTGTCCAAGGGATTTTCAGCAATATGCCTTGCTTTCTTACAGCTGTACAAAAAGTACCTCATACTAATTTTACCAAAACGATCTTTTTTACTACCCGCCAGGGTGATCCAGTATTATTGGTGCTCTATTGCTGACCCACAGGTAGGGGGATCGAATACCTGTCATATTTTGATGTAGGCGGAAATGCTTGAGGACCGTGCGCTTTGATTTAGGTGCATATTGAAGAACCGAAGTGGGAGCGCCCCACTATGGCATCTCTCGTAATCACATCATGGTTATGAAATGTAAACCCATCAGTTGATCATTAGCAACTACGTTTTTACTGTTCTGAAAAGCTCAATCTAAGAATAACTTCAGTTAACTTTCTTCCTTCATTTTTAGCAGGTGTCTGGTTTATAATACAAACACACTTTCCAAAAGTCGTCTACGTTCCCGGTAAAATAACAGAAAAAATGTCGTCCGGGTGGACTTGTATTTCATGGTGGATGTTCACAGAGCGATGCCAAACAATCTTTCATTTGTTGTTTTAGCTCTCAGGTACAACTTCAGGTGTCTCAGCGCTGAAAAACATCGTTCTGCTTCAGTTGTGCTCATCAGCAGAGTTGCGAAAATCTTCAGGGGATGGTGCACGTTTCGGAAGAATACCTCTGGGTGAATGGCAACCACTTGCATCGCAGACATTCTCAGCGTTTCTCGCTTCTCTCGCTTCCATTTGACAGCCAATATTGCTAACTCCCCTTGCAATGCTGAAGTTAAGATAATATTCGAGTACACGTCAGCAAACATCTCGACATTGGGAAAAGTGGCATATTCGGGGATATTCTGTGGCAGAAATGAAGTTAAGTCAAGTGAACTTTACTGCCAAATAGATAAAAACTTGTTTAGGCAGCAAGGATGGTGGGATAAAAGCTGCATAGAAGCAGCTTGACTAGTCCCACCTCCCAGAACAATAACAGCAGCAAATATAAACAAGAATTGTAAATTGTCACACTACCAAATAGAAATAAGCAAAGCGAGTCGATAAGAGAAGAAGCAGAAAATCAGTAAGAAACACATTTTCAACAAACATATTCATAAAAAGCAAACATTGGTAATAACAGAAATAATTGAAACATTCTCTTCCTAAAAGGATGGCGTATCTTGTCATCACGTAGTTTATATTTGTTTAGTATTGTAGGAAAGCTGTAGGAAAGTGTTTGAAAACCGTAGTTCATGCGTGGTCGCGCAACTGCCTGATGTTCGTTGTGCCAGTTTAAGTGACACGATTGGTTAATTGACAAGTTCGCGATGTTCCTCATATAAGTACTGCCTACTAGAATAATTTGGACTTCAAAAACAGGTCACTTGTGTGTTCATTATGAGGTACACCAGCATTAGCCCCTAGGGCTTGCTTCTGTATTGTGTATAAATGATATATTGATTGTTTTGCTCTTTGACCAAAAGAAGTGACAGTAGCGTAGATGCGAAGCAAATAGTGCATTATACATCATGAGTTTCTGTTTTATTGGTAGCAGTGTCTGCCATCTGTGCAATATACATGACGCTTTGCGAAGCTTAGATTTTAAGTAATAAGTAAGGTGGTCCCAAATGGCTAGTTCATGAAAAATTACACACAATTTTATAGCCGACGCGGAGAGTAGTACTTTTCAGTCATTTAGCGTAAGACATTTCATTAAATTGCAAGGCGCCAATTTCGCTCTAAAAAGTACTGCTTTCGTCTTTGAAGCAATTGAGCTTAAGGGAGTGTTTTTACTGAACAATTATATATTTTCTTTTGTATTTCATTTACCAGATGTATGAGTTTATTTTTATTTATTTATTTATTTATTTGGGAACACTTCAGGCCTTATAAAGGCTCATGCAGGAAGGGAAGGTACAAACAAACAAATGATTTATGACTAAAAAGCGGTTCCCTACCAACGAACATTGCAGGGTGTAAAGGTACATGTTGTTGGTAGGGTAATTGAAAGTGCTGTTTTATTATAGTTTCTAAGTGTTTACATTGGATTAACATGTGAAGGACGGTTAATGGTTCACCACATCTGTCACACAATGGTGGATCGCCACCAGACAAAACTTATGTGTGTGTCGTGTATGTGTGTCCTATCCTGAGTCTCGTTAGTATTACCTCTGTATGACGCGATTTTGATACTGGCAGCCAATGACCAAGGTGTGGCTTAATAATGTGTAGTTTGTTTTGTGTGTGTGTATCCCACTTACTCTGCCAGTAGTCCCTGATGTTTCGTTTGAGAGACGGCTTAAGATCAAGGGCCGGGATTAATATGGGTGTAGGGCCAGTGCTTTTCTGGACGGATGCTGCAAGCTGATCCGCCCTCACATTGCCTTGGATCTCACGGTGCCCTGGCACCCAGCACACTACAACATGTTGTTTTAGTGTGTGGAGTGTGCACAAAATCGAGTAAAGTGAGACAAGGACTGGTTTTTTTTTTGTTTTTTAAGACTGTGCAGAGCCGTTACCACACTGAGGGAGTCTGATAAATTACTGCTTTTTGTATTTGTAGTTGTTTGATGTGTTTAGCTGCCACAAGTATCGCGTAAGCTTCTGCTGTGAAGATACTTGTGCCTGGATGTACAGGGCCAGCATCCGAAAAGGATGGGCCGACAGCAGCGTAGGACACAGAGGAGTTGGACTTGGAGGCATCTCTAAAGAACTCAGGACGTGTGTATTTGTGTTGAAGTTCCAGGAAGTATGTTCGGATATGGGCAATAGGCGCATGTTTTGTAACTGCTAGAAAGGACACATCGCAATCTATAGTCTGCCATTGCCACGGTGGCGGATATGCTACAGGAGCCATTAAACTGTGTTCTAGTGAGACTCCAGTTTCCTCGGCTAGACTTTTCAGGCGAACTGAGAAGGGCTGCCTCATCGAAGGCCTGTTTTGAAACAGAAATGAGCTCGACAAATCATCAATAGTAGAGTATGAGGGGTGCTTTTTGTCTGCTTTCACCTTAAGGAAATAAACAAAAGACATATAAGTTCTCTGCGGATGAAGCGACCACTCATTTGACTCAACATAAAGGCTTTCTACGGGGCTGGTGCGAAAAGCACCCGTAGAAAGGCGGATGCCCAAATGGTGCACGTGGTCCAGCATCTTCAAAGCACTTTGAGTTGCAGACTGATAAACAACGGCCCCATTATCTAAGCGGGTGCGAATGAGGCTTCGATACAGATTTATGAGGCATTGTCTATCACTACCCCAAGTAGTACGTGACAGCACTTTTATAACATTCATGGCTTTTAAACATTTTATTTTTAAATTCTTGATGTGCGGAACGAAGGACAGCTTGTTGTCCAAGATTAAGCCTAAGAATTTATGTTCGGCTTTGACGGACAGACGTTGCCCGTTCAGTCGAATGTCAGGTTCAGAGTGCATGCCTCTCTTTCGAGAGAACAACACACACGTGCTTTTTTTGTGGGTTAAGTCGAAATCCATTTTCATCTGCCCATTTGGAGACCTTGTTTAAGCCCAGCTGAACCTGCCGCTCACACATTGCCAAAATGCATGACTTGAAGCCGAGCTGAACGTCGTCGACATGTGTACAATAGAACATATTGCGGGGGATGGACAAGTGCAGAGAATTCATTTTGATAATAAAAAGTGTGCAACTAAGCACACCACCTTGTGGCACGCCTGTTTCCTGGACAAATGTTTGGGAGAGAACACTGCCCACACGGACACGGAATGCACGGTTTGTCAGGTAACTTTCGATTATATGAAACATTCTTCCGCGAACACCAAGGTGGGACAGGTCTTTTAGAATTCCAAAACACCATGTTGTATCATAAGCCTTTTCGATATCGAGGAACACAGAGAGAAAATATTGTTTATGGACGAAGGCATCTCTGATCTGTGCCTCGATACGAACAAGGTGGTCTGTGGTAGATCTATTTTCTCGAAACCCGCTCTGAAATGGGTCGAGCAAATTGTTTGTTTCAAGGATATGTATAAGTCGGCAGTTTATCATTTTTTCAAAGACTTTGCACAAGCAGCTTGTAAGTGCAATAGGCCTATTACTTGACGCTAAAGAAGGGTCCTTGCCCTCTTTCAAAATGGAAATAATAATAGCCTCTTTCCATGAGGTAGGAATAGTCCCAGAAAACCAGATAGCATTGTACAAACAAAGTAAGGTTTTTCGTGTTTCGGCTGGTAGGTTTTTTAACATTTCATACACCACACGGTCAGAACCTGGGGCAGAAGTACTGCAGGAGTTTAGAGATGTTCGGAGCTCAGCTAGACTGAAAGCTTGGTTATATGCCTCGTATCTAGTGGATTTGTGTTCCAGTTTCTGCTTTTTCATTCTTGTTCTGTATTTTTGGGAAGTGTCAGTATACTGGGACGAGCTGGATACCCGTTCAAAGTGTGCACCGAGGACGTTTGCCTGATCTTCCAAGGTATCACCTTGAGTGTTTACGAGCGGAAGTGTGTGTACTTGTTTTCCTGCTATCCTACCAACCATGTTACAGACTTTAGTCTCCTGTGTGTATGAATTGAACCCCGATAAAAATTTCTGCCAGCTTTCTCTTCTGGCCTTCTGACGCGTTCTCCTGCCTTGGGACTTCATTTTCTTGAAGGTGTCAAGATTTTCGGCTGTTGGTGAGTTCCGAAGCAGCCTCCATGCCCTGTTCTGTTCCTTTCGCGCATTACGACACTCTGTGTTCCACCATGAGACGTGTCGTTTGCCGGGCATTCCAGATGTTTGCGGTATGCACCTGGCTGCTGCGTCAGTTAGAAAAGCTGTGAAGTACTGCACAGCTTCATCTTTGTCTAACCTACATATGTCTGTCCAACTCAAACGTGTAGTGTTGTGGAACTGTTCCCAGTCTGCTTTGTTCATCAGCCATTTGGGAACATGTACAGGACATTCATGTGTTGTTTGTGAACTCAACACTACAGGAAAATGGTCACTTCCATATAGATTATTTATGATTTTCCATTTCAGTAGGGGTAGGAGTGAAGGTGATACGATGCTGAGGTCTATAGACGAGTAAGTTTTGTTGGCAACGTTATAGTATGTTGGCTCTTTCCTATTCAACAAACAGGCACCGGAAGAGAAGAGCAATTGTTCAGTGAGACGACCTCGTGCATCACAGCGAGAATCGCCCCACAGTCCACTATGTGCATTTAGGTCTCCAAGAAGCAAATAAGGTTCAGGCAGTTCGTCTAATAAAGACTGGAATTCACGTCTTTCAAGACGTTGGTGGGGAGGTACATACAAAGAGCAGATGGTGACGAGTTTGTTTAAAAGTACCGCTCGAACAGCCACCGCTTCAAGGAATGTCTGGAGTGGTAAATGTGTACACGCTACTCCTTGGTTAACAATAATGGCTACGCCACCGGATGACGCCAAAGCATCATCTCGGTCCTTTCGGTATATGACGTAAGCACGTAAAAAATTTGTATTGTAGGATTTTAGGTGTGTTTCCTTTACACACAGCACTTGAGGTGAGTGTTTGTATAAAAGCTCTTGGACGTCGTCGAGGTTTTTAAGCAGGCCTCTGATGTTCCAATGAATAATTTGTGTTTCCATATTGGAAGTAAAGTAGTGCTGTGTGTACGTTAAGGGAGTGACTTGTTTAAGGTGAAAGGTCAAGCTCAAGTAACAGGGCTATTATCAGGCCCTGTTATGAGCTTTTTAGTTCTCTTGGCGTGCTCCAGAGAGCCGCGCCGCTCTTTTGGCACCAAGGGTGCCGCCGTATCCATTGCCTCCTCGGAGGCACTGGATGCCCGCTCATGCGAGCTGGTTTTGCGAAGCTTGGGCCTCGCCTGGCGAGGTGAGGTCTTGAGACCCGAGGACCCCCGAGTCTCTGGTCTCTGTTCAATAGTGGGCGGAGTAGACTCAACTACTGCCGCCTCGGGGGCAGGCGCCACAGCCAATGGCTCGCTCTGCGCAGGCCGAAGGAGTGGCGAGGGCTGGTGCGACACTGCCCCTTGGCACGCCGCATCAGCATATGTGGGGCCATAAAATGGCGAGACTCTTTTTCTTGCTTCTTTAAATGTAATGTTTTCTTTTATCTTTAAAGTGATGATCTCTTTTTCTTTTTTCCAGAAAGAACAGGAACGTGAGCCGATCAGGAACAGGAGCCGATCAGGAGCCGAACAGGAACCGATCACTGGTCAGTAGATCGCTAACGATATTGTGTGGTTCAATGCTGCTCCTGTTCATGCCGGTACAAATGCTGGAAACATGAATGCACATATGCTGCGTGGTGAAATATTTTGTACAGTTCTGAATCAGTTGATGTGAAGGGAAATGTCAGCTGCACGCTTGCTAACAAAGGAAGACACCTTGCCGCAACGCTCACTTTTCAGAAAGCTAAGTGAGAGCAGCTACGAAAAAAACAAGAACATTCCGCGTTTTCCGCACGTATTTAGAGGTTTTAGCGCTTATACAAAGCGAACAGGATAGTTTTATGTGAGTAGGTATAGTCCTGTCGCACGTGAACTTTCAATTGATACCAAGTGAAAAATTTCTCATCAGTTACCTTGTCCTCGCAGACTGCATGCTAAAACCTCTACGATTGGAGAACTTCATTGCTATCAAAAGTCACAGTGTAACTGAACGTCTGCCCAACAAATAACGTGTGCAAAGTTGTGTTGCCAACGTGCTGCATATCTTTCAAAAAGTTACTTAATGCGTATGGCAAAGATGCTTGGATGCGCGAAGAAAAAAATGTTGACTAAAAGCTACTACTGCGTCAGGGCTGCTTGACATGTAGAGATTACCACAAAAATATATCCTCAAAGACATGCAGTCACAGATATCAACAATAGAAAACTATTCGCCCAGCAGAATAAGCAGACCCAAATGTAATTATTAATGTACAAAAATATGCTACGTATAGCTCTCATTCCTTGCTGCAAGCCGAACCATCGTTGACCTGCGAAACGCACTTCACCCCGACGAGAGTCACGCCATCTACGCTTGAAAGAGATTGACGATGTCTTCTCTGATCAAGTCATCGCAACAATGAGTTTTTGAAGACTAGTCCATTCGATGGTGTGACGAGGAGTCGTTGCTCCAAACGATCACTGTACCTCTCGTTTACTGTATCTTACAGTACTTCTTAAAGTACTGCCCCGCCACCGTAGTTCAATGTCTAAGACGCTCGGCGCTGACCCGCAGGTCTCGGGATAGAATCCCGGCTGCGGCGGCTGCATTTCGATGCAGGCAAGGATGCTGCAGGCCCATGTGCTCAGATTTGGGAGTACGTCAAAACAAACCAGGTCGTTCAAATTTCCGGAGCCCTGCACTACGGTGTCTCTCATAGCAATATTCTTACAAGGAAACGTATATTTGCGGATATTTGCGATGTTCACGTGCGACAATGGCTGGCACACTGACGGGCTGGGGCCAGTTTCTCTCCACTTCGTAGTCTTCTCTTCGAGGCTGAGACCCTCTACCACTTTATGCCCCAATATGAGGTGCTTTATGCCCCAATAGGAGGCGCAGGGCAGTGCCTTGTGGCACTGCCCCGCGGCGTTAAGGCGCCGACCCGACGCTTGTCATGAAAGCGGAGTATTGGACGACACATAAGGCTTCAGTCTTACGACGTGCAGAACAGTTGATGGTGGTGGCGTTCAATGCACTTCATCGACGACTCGCTGCTTCTCGTGGGTGAGGTTACTGATTTTACGTAGGGTTTTGTATGATCCGTCATAGCGAAATAACAGCTTATTTGAGAGGCCGATGTGACGACATGAGGTCAACAAGAGTACTAGAGAACCGGGTGCATACAAAACTTCACGGCAGGGACGATAGTACCGATCTTTCTGAGAGGTTTGAGTAAGTGTAAGTTGTTCTCGGGCAATCTGTCGTGCTGCGTCGTTTCGTTTTACGGCATCGCGGACGTATGTTACAGGAGAGTTTAAACCAGCAGGAAGGAGTGTATCAAGAGGCAGAGAGGGTTCCCGTCCATAAAAAAGGTAGAAAGCGGAATAGCCTGTGGTTTCATGCCGGGAGGAGTTGTAAGCCAAGGTGACGTAGGGTAAGGTTGCGTCGCAGTCGCAGTGGTATGGAAAAACATACACCGGCAACATGTCGGTGATAGTGCAATTCAGGCATTTTGTAAATCCATTAGTTTGTGGATGGTATGCCCTTGTGAACTCGTCGTTCGTGGAACAGGAACGTACGATATCCTTGACGACGTGAGATAAAAAGTATCGGTCTTGGTCAGGAACGACCTGTCGAGGAGCACCACGATGCAAATTTATGTCGTGCAGTAGAACGTCAGTGACATTGGTAACGCATGGTTGGGAGAGCGCGGGTGATCGCGTAACGTGTCTCGTGGTCGGTCGCCACGGCAACCTATTGTTCCCGGATGCAGAAGTGCGAAATGGCCCGAGAAGGTCAAGCCCTACACCGTAGAATGGCTCAGCAGGGATCTCAATAGGGTGAAGGAGGCCAGCTGGAAGTGATGTTGGTCGTTTTTAACGTTGACAAAGGTCGCAGCTGGCGACATAATTTTTTCACAGAGCGATATAGGCGTGGCCAAAAAAACGGCGCCAGACGCGATCATAAGTGCGAGTGACTGCCAGGTGACCAGCGGCAAGTTCATCGTGAAGCTGTCGGAGAACATCTACACGCAAATGGGAAGGAACGACGAGAAGGCGGTCAGGACCAATAGGGCGCATGTTGTGGCGGTAGAGAACCCCTTTATGAAGGAAATATAAGTTCAGAGAAGTGGGTGGAATAGTGGAACTCAGGATTTCTACGATGGGAAGTAAATCCGTGTAGCGGCATTGCTCCGAAGTGATATCAAGAAAGTCTGATATTGATAAGACGCAATCCTCAGTATCTCTCTCTCTGTGGCGTCTGGCGGATCCACTGGATACCGTGACATGCAGTCGGCGTCCTGATGGAGGATACCAGATTTATACACGGCCGAGAAGGTGTGTTCTTGGAGGCGGAGAGACCAATGACCGAGACGTCAAGTGGAATTCTTGAGCGACGAAGGCCAGCAGAGTGCATGATCATCAATTACAACAGTGAAATTGTGGCCGAATGGGTACGGGCGAAATTTAGTGACAGCCCAAACAAGAGCAAGACACTCTCTTTCGGTGATGGAATAGTTCTCCACAGGGAACAAAAAGCAGCTGGCGTAGGCGATGACGCAGTCACGTCCATGTTGACGCTGAACTAAAACAGCGCCAATTTTGTGGCCGCTCGCGTCAGTACAAAGTTCTGTCGGTGCAGTCTGATCGAAGTGGGCTAATATTGGCGTAGTCGTGGGGGCTGCAATTAGTGCCGAAAATGCAGCACTTAAGGCGAATTTCAAGTTAGTTGAACGTCTTTTTCAAGAAGCTCGGTAAGAGGCCGCGCAATATAGGCAAATCTCCGAATGAAGCGGCGGAAACAGGAGCACAAACCAAGGAAGCTCCGGACATCCTTAGCAGAAGAGGGTACGGGAAATTTAGTCACTGCACGAATTTTGCACGGATCGGGCTGTACCCTGATGCTTGAACGATGAGACCAAGTACAGTTATATCGCGATGGTCAAAACGGCATTTGGAGGAGCTCAGCTGGAGACCAGCGTTGCGGAATATTTGGAGAATACTGGACAGTCACTCAAGATGGCTCGCAAACGTCGGTCAAAAAACAAATATATCTTCTAAGTAGCACAAGCAAGTAGACCATTTGAAGCCACGCAGAAATAAATTTGTTATGGGCTCAAAGGTGGCCGGCGCATGGCAATGCCCAAACAGCATTACTTTAAAGTGATATAACCCGTCGGGGGTTGCGCCATGAAGGCAGTCAAGGGCGTCATCCATCCTTGGTAAGGGGTAAACGTCCTTCTTGGTGACCTTGTTGAGACGTCTGTAGTCGACGCAAAACCGCCATGTGTTGTCCTTCTTCTTAACAAGCATCACTGTGTACGCCCACGGACTAGATGAGTGTTCGACGACACCTTTGATGAGCATTTTCTCGACCTCTTTCTGGATGGCAGAGCATTTGGTAGCGGAGACACGGTAAAGATGGCAGTGTATTGGGTTGGCATCGCCGGTGTTCATGTGATAGGTCACAACTGATGTGTGGCCCAAAGGTTGGTTGTCAAGATCGAATGTGTCCGCTTGGGATGTCAAGAGACGGAGGAGGTTTTGTACTTCCGAGGGTGAAAGACCTGGCGCTATCATTTTGGCAATGTTAATGCTTGAAAGGTTGGGCACCGTGAGCAAGTTGGCATGCGGAGTACGTTGCTCAGCTGACAATTCAGAGATATCACACTCTTGCAACGATGACACGACGCCTAGTTGAATACCAGCAGCCAGCCAGCCCATGCGCGTAAAAAGCAACGTTCAATAGAGACAAATAGCTTTTGTTATTCTGTACTCTGACCACGGTGTGCGGGACAGCGATAGAATGCTTTAGCACAACATCGGTAATGGGTGAAATGACATATTCACCATCGTGCACGGGCGGATCACACATGAGCTGCACGTAGGTCGTGGCTTCCGGTAAAAGATGCAGGAACTCTGTGGCACAAAGGCTACTTTGAGCATCATGGGGAACAGTGGCGTCAAAAAGCAGTTCCGGCTGAAGAAGGCTCGTCGAGCAGTCGATAAGGGCAGAGTGCACAGAGAGAAAGACGAGACTGGGAATCACGTCATGAGGGCACTGCTCAAGCACAGTGAACAATAGGACCGTCTAACAGCCAGCACAACACACGCGAGAGGTGCACATGCCGAGAACGGTATATGTGCTCCCGTTGCCAAGCATCACTGCACACTTTTCGCACTTTTCGCAGTTTAATACAGAGAGCAGTGCTCATGACTGAAATTTGTGTGCCAGCATTTATGGGGGCTGTAATAGTTACATCATCCACAAAAAGTCCAAATTATTGCGGCGTGTAGGAATCGTCAACAGAGCATTTGCCGACCGGGTCGTTAATGCAGCGTTACCTCCGAAGTTGCATGGTCTAGTTTCTCGAGGTTGAGAACCCTGGTTGTGCAGGGACCTGGATCGAGGAACCATCGGCGAGAGAGATCGGCGGCTTTGGGGTGATGGTGACCGGCTGAACTTTCGGCCCTGAATGCTAGTAGCAGCAGGCTGGGGATCGTACAGAGTAAAAACCGACGATAGTTCCCTTCAAAGCGACGCCATGTCGCAGTGTTGCAGGATTAATTGGACGCCCAACGATTGCGAGAGTAGCGCAATGTGTCTGACGCGATATCAGGAAAAGCAGAATGGTCGATCATCCGACGTTCTCCATTCAGCAGGGGTCAGTTAGCGGGAAAGGTAGCGTGAAGGGTACACAGGGATCTGGTTAACCGAAGCCGAACTCTCGTTAGTGCGAACAGCGCAAACAGGTGCGATGCCGAGATTGACTATTTTTTGGCGAACGACGGCTTGGATAGGGGAGACAGTGGGTGCGTTACCTTGAGGGCTGTCGGAAGCGATGGTTGCAGGATCTATTGCTTCATGTTCGAGGCGAACGATTCGGGTGACAATTTTGTATGATGTAGCTTGCGTGAAGTTGGGGCAGTCTTCGCAGATCGAAATGGCTGCAGTATTCGGCATACGTGCAAACTGGCGGGTTATGCGACGGTTCTTGGCGTTCTCGAAGCACTGACATTCCTTTACCATGACGTCGACGGTGGCGCAATCTTTAACGATCCACATATTAAAGGCGTCGTCGGCAATTTGCTTTAATATGTGGGCGATTTGGTCAGTTTCGCTCATGTTTTCGTCCACCTTTTGACAGAGGCTCAATACGTCCTGTATATAATATACATATGATTCCGTGGATGTCTGCACGCGACATTTCAGGTCATTCCTCGCAGCCTGCTGTCACCTGAATGGCCTGCTGAACAACTCGACAAGTTCCAACTTGCGAACGTCCCAGCTGGTCAACTCCAACTCATGCACCTTATACCAGGTGAGTGCCGTATCCCGCAAGTAAAATACAATGTTGGCCAGCATCAACGTGGGGTCCCACCTATATTATTCGCTCACGCACTCGTACAATGCAACCCAATCTTCGACATTCAACCTGTTCTTGCCTGTGCCCGAGAAGGTTCCCGGGTCTCGTGAAATACGGAGGATCAGAGAAAGCAGCTGCTCCTGCTGTGGCTGCTGTTGCTCTTGTGCGTAGGCCTGTCGATCTATTGCAGGAAAATGAAGTTGGCGACCAGTCCACAGTTACGGGTAAATTTACCGGGAGAGCCAGGTAGGCGTACTAAGCACCTCCAGCAATAATCTTACAAGGAAACGTATATTTGTGGATATTTGCGATGTTCACACGCGATGACGATGACTGGCACACTGACTATTGGTTGGTTGGTTGGTTGTTCCTTAGAGTCCCGGGGCAACCCACTACAGGGGATCGGCCATGAATAGGACGGTGCCTCATTTGTGAGGTGGAGTTGTTTTACTATCCTGATTATTTAGATAATGAAATTTAAACAAAAGACCAAGTGGTAAACAATAGATTCGAAACAAAATAGAGGTAATAAAAAGAACAAACAGGCTTATATGGTTTGAAATAAAGTGAATTTATGCCTGAGCTTAACATTCTAATCGTTTTGTTGCCTTTATAAAATCGCATACAACCACGGGCTGTGGCCAGCTTCTCTCCACTTCGTAGTCTTCTCTTCCAGGCAGAGACCATCTACCGCTTTATGCCCCAATGCCACTACTGCCTTGTGGCGAAATGGTCGTTTTGGATCGTTCAACCCCACATATCAATCACGCAATATTACAGTACTTTTACTTACTCACTTCTTAAACTTACGCATAGTGAAGGGGGTAATCTCATGATTGATAGACATGCACGCCGTTCATTTAAACTACCAAAGATACTGACGTCACCGAGGAAGGCTGATGCCTGTGCCCCCCCCCCTTCGGGTCGGTGCGAGCCCCCCCCCCCACCCCCACATCAAAAAAAATTTCTGGCTAAGCTCCTGCAAGTTCCACTTCATCAGGCCTACCACCAACCACAAAAAAATGCGAGCCATCAGACTTCCTTCCAGAGACGAGGGAAAAAACATCGGCTCCTGCCTCAAAAAGATAGGATCTCCAAAAGTACTGTGGCACAACTATGTTATGACAATCTGATCACTCTAACCCGTTGACTACCTCCCCCGCAGACGACGCACACCCTACACCTCAGACGCCCCGTTTTCTTGAACTAAGAAAAATTGTTGATAAACGTCTACGCCGTGACCATCATGTGCGAAGCGTGAAAATTTATTTACGATGTAGTATCGCCCTTCAGGGCATACAACTAACACTTAGGCCGTTAATGCAAGACTTTATAGATGGAGAAACTAAAGAAATTATTCTATTTCTAAACTCTGTTTCACTCAAAATAACTGAACTCGTTGTGGGGCTCGGCTGCTGAGCCGCAGAACGCGGGATCGAATCCCGGCTGTGGCGGCTGCACTTCCGATGGAGACGGAAATGTTGTAGGCCCGTGTGCTCAGATTTGGGTGCACGTTAAAGAACTCCAGGAGGTCTAAATTTCCTGAGCCCTCCACTACGGCGTCTCTTATAATCATATCGTTGTTTCGGGACGGTGAATCCTACAAATCAATCAATCGTTGTTGGGCGCTGTGAAAGGGTACTCACGTCTTTGAGGGCGGCAAAACGTCAAGCTAGACCTAATACTTCGCTATCATCTATAGAAGTTATTGAACTATAACGTTTTGAGAAAAGGAGGACAGCGGAAGCTGTAAATAATAAGGAGAAAGAAGTCGCAAGGGATAAACTTCAGAACTTTTCCGAGCTCAACATAGACAATTCAGAGGAGAGGAAACAAAACCCAAGAAAGAAACCCCTACCTTAATACCGTTTAGTTCAAGGCAACAATGGACACCAAGCTCTCAGCAGGAGAGGCATCAAGATACCTAGGTCGAAGCCATCCAAAAAGACATACTTCGAGAATACAAAGCACGCATACCCTCACCAGCCCGAAACCTCTCAAGAAAGTAGTATGGAGCACTTAACGCACTCAGTAGTTGGACAGATATTGTAATAAAACCAGCAGGTAATGGGGGAGGATTGTAACATCAAATAAATCCGGCTATATCCAAGAGGGCACCCGCTAATTAACCAACACATCTTTCTACAAACCACTGAATACGGATCCAACCCTTGAACACCAAGTAATACTAACCACCGCACTCCATGATCTGGTAGAGCTCGAAAAGTTACATCCGAAACTCTCTAGTGCACTTCCTGTAGCACGTGCCAAACGAGGACGGATTTATATCCTTGGAAATTTACACAGAAAAAGAAACCTTGGCCAACCAATTATTTCAAGAAGAGGTACCCCCACCGTACCAATATCAAATTACATAGACTCCCTATTTAAAAACATACCTCCTACAGACCCCTCATATCTACGGGATAACACCCATTTCATTAGGACGATCAAATATCAAACAATCCCATTGGGTGCCTTCCTTGTAACTCTTTATGTAACTTACATTTACGCCAATATTCCACACAGTGAAGGCATCAAAACATTACCAGAGCTCTAAAGTTCACATTATTCTGATGCCTCACCAAATCGAATAGTCATTAAAACCCTTGCTAAGCTGGTGCTTCAACTCAACATCTTCTAGTTACATTACCGAGACTACTTAAAATTCAACAGCACATCTATGGGGACTCGTATGGCACATAACTACACAAACATCTTTATAAACAGCCTTAAAACCAAGTTTTTGTTGACCCAGAAAATTAAGCCACTTCTTTACAGACGCTTCCTCGATGATATATTCATTATTTAGAAAGACACTCAGGACAGCCTAATAAACTTTATAGAATCGTTCAACGAAGTTCATCCAGAAATAAAATTCACTTATGCATATTCAACAGCTGAAACAAATGTTCCAGAAGTGCACGCAATAGTTACAGACGGGTCACTAGCTTCTAACGTTAACAAAAAGCCTACAGACAGGCAGCACTACCTTATTTCAATAGCTGTCACCCTCGTCACTGCAAGACATCCATCCTGTACTCCCAGGCCCACCAATTCAAAAGAATTTAGCCCCGTCTCCAGGAATTTGAGGCCAACGCAGAAAACTTACGCAGCATACTTGCAAAGCCACATTATCCTATCTCTACAGTCAACGATGCCACACATAAAGCGGCAAACTTAGATCGCCAGCAGCTACTTGACCAGCAGAAAGGATGAAAACAAGAGGGACAAAAAAACTTGTTTTTAACATTTAGTAGCGGCCCCCCTAACGAAAACAAAATTCGAAGACACATTTCAAGATCTTACAACAGAGTGAATGGCTATCAAAAGTCCACGATTGATATATAGACGCCCCGAAAACGTCAAATCTATCTTGCGCGGTCGAAAACTGATAAGATATCTATAACAGGGTGTCAGCCATGCGGCAAGGCACGCTCCATGGTGTGCGAAAACATACAGTTACCCATGTTGCTGGAAGCACACATTCCAAATTCAAGTATTTCATTTTAATCAAACAGAAAGTGTCACAACTCTAATCTGTTATATCTTCTATAACGCGGAATATGCGGTTTTCAATACATAGGAAACCCTAACACGGTCTTCCGCATCCGCTTCAATTACGCCCTATGCGCGCGTTGTGGCCACAACGCGCACATAAGGGCCACAATGCGCGCATAAGGTCAGTGTTGTACTGCGCCTGAAATCGGTTACTAGCGGAGCAAGACATGCAGGCTGATTTACCGATGGGCGTAATTTGAGTGGACTGGGGTCGCGTCTCCGTCCGCTACACGGCCAAATTGCATTCAGTAGCTGCAAGGTGGCCAGCGCGAAATGACGGTGAAATGTGTCATCGCCGTAAGACAAGTATATGCAGTGCTAAGTCAGCAGCAAGAAGTGGCTAGACGAGCCCTGTAGTCAGTGACCTTGACAATGCGGCGATGGAGAACGCATTTTCATGGAGCCTTATCGATACTCGTCGCTGCTAAACTCGGACACTGCCCTGCTGTTTGTGTCCGTGGCCATCCTTGCTGCAGTGACCGCCTGCTGCTAGTGCGGTTTCTACAGTGCCTCGAAGCGCAAACGACTCTATGCTTTCCTTCACCAGTTGCACGCGCCAACCGAAGTACTGGATTCGACTCGCGGCGCAGCCCAGGCACTGTGGCCGTTTTTAAATTTTGTGTATTTCACCTGGGTTGGCATTTTTGGTATTTTGCACTATGTTTGTCTCCGACCAGACGGGATTCTATCGGACTATTGACTATATAAAGCCTACTAAATTTTGTCTAATGTAGATAACTCGCTGATCAAAACGTCACCAATAAACATTTCATCTGACAATGGGACCAATAAACAGTTTTTTAGAAGTGTATACTCATTTTCCACTCATTCTACGGCAGACGAAGCCAGACTCTTAATATTCTGCGTATTATATAATATGGCTGCTGTCCACGCTTCTGGAAAAGAGTCATCCGTAAATTTCCTCAGCAATCTCCGACTTGCGCTGTGCTGGTAGACTTGCAGACGAAGCGCGTCGACAATCACTTACCCCCTTCGAGCCCTGAATCTGCGGCAATCATCATGCAGTCTGGTGCCTGAATCGACGGCATTCCCGGATTATTTCACTTCGTACCAAAAGTTATCTCTTTTCTGATATTTTACGTCGGGACAAAAGACCTCGCCAGGAGAAATCCCCACACAGCCCTCGTGAAGTATGCCAAGCTCCTGGACTCTATTAGGAAGGAAAGGCCGGACATTGGTACCATACTTGCCAACCTGGTGCTTCCTCGAGGCTTCAATACGCTCCTTCGGCATCCAAATTGGAGGCAAGTTAACCACTTCAACGAGCAGGCACAACGTTTCAATAGCCGGCGGTTGAACTGGTGTCAAAGCTGACAGAACGTGTTCTACTGACCATGGCATCCAACACTTCTCGGCACAAATAATGTTGGCCGCAGACGGTGTACACTCCAACTTTGTATATTTGCTATTCTAACTTTGTATCTTTGCTTATCTATCTCCAACTGGTGTATCTTTGCTAACGTGGAACATCCACAGTGTGATCCTGCATACTCGGAGGGACCACATGGCGGCCTAGAGGGACCACATGTCCACCACTGAAGGAAACAAGCCACTGCCAACGATCCCATCTTACGCACGGGCGCTCAAGTCAAGTACTCGGGAAAGGGAAGAAAAGTGGTTGCACAAAGGACCACGCAAGCTGTCTGAACACCAGATCATTCAAAGAAAAATAGGCGACAAAACCGCATCTTGGCGCACCGAGAACATGGTGGCTTCGTCAACGAACGTCACCGCTTAAGACCCAACAACTCGGAATAGAGAGACAGCCACATCAACGAGTGGGGCAAGAAAGTGATCTCAACAGCCCCGAGACAGAGAACCAAGACATTCAAGATCAAGGTCTCTGCCACCCTCAACTGGCCAACAGCCAACCCACCTCGAACACGGCAGTTCCGCTTCAGCTGGCCCGCCACCGACCACAAAAGACTGCGAGACATCATACTCTCCTCCGGCACCCAGGGAACAAACATCTGCTCCCGCCTCAAAAAGGTACAATCTCTGGAAACACTATGGCACAACTAGGTTATGGCAATCTGATCACTCTAACCCGTTGACTACTTCACCGCAGACAATGCACACCCTACACCCCCGACTCCCTGCTTTCCTAAACTAAGAAAAATTGTTGATAAACGTCATGTGCGAAGCCTCAAAATTTATTCACGGTATGGTATCGCCCCTGAGAGCATTCAACTATCAATAAACTGCCTTTGTATGACTTTAACGAAGGCCAAAATTTAAGCCAATATTGTAATTCTAAAATCTTCTTTACCTAAACTAACTGAAGTGGCAGCGGGGCGCTGTGAAAGGGTGCTCACGTCTCTGAGGGTGGCGGAACGTCAAGATAGATTTATTATTTCTCTATCCTCTATAGAAGAAACTGAAATAAACCGTTTTGAGAAAAAAAGGAGAGCGTGAATTCTAAAAATTAAGGAGAAAAAAATGGTAGGAAAAAAACTTCCGAACTTTTCATAGCTACACAAAGACAATTCAAAGGGCTCTCAACCAGTGGTTGTGTCACAATATGGTAGCACGCATAAAATCTTAAACAACCCACCGAGAGGCACTATTAACACACAACACGACATAGAAGAAATTCTACATAACCTCTCCAATATTCAACTTAGCAATCATGAGCAAACACTAATTTCCCACGCACTCACATTTTGCCCCACTACTTGTCGACTCAATCAGTTCCAGTTATTACAAGACCTCGTTAACTTCACATGGAATCTTCGCCTAGAGGAATAATTTTTCGACAAACGCTAGAGCGAAACCACAACCATGATACCGTTTACTTCAGGCCTACATTGAACACCAAGCTCTCAGTGGGAGAGGCATCTAGATGCCTACAACAAAGCCATCCAAAACGACATAACTTGGGAATACAAAAATAAACAGACCGCCAGCAACTCGAAACCTCTCAAGAAAAGAGTATGAAGCACTTAAGACACTCCGTAATGTGATCATATTGTCAAAAAACCAGCAGGTAATAGGGGAAGAATTGTATTATCAAATTATTCCGACTATATACAAGAGGGCACCCACCTATTAACCAACACATCTTTCTACAAACCACTGGATACAGATCCAACCCTAGAGCACCAAGCAAAAATAACCACCGCACTCCGTGATCTGGTAGAGCTCAGAGAGTTAGATCCCAAACGCTCTAGGGCACTTACAGTAGCTCTTGTCAAACCATTATGGTTATATCGTTCCGAAAGTACACAAAAAGGATATCTTGGTCGATCCATTATTTCAGGAAGACGTACCCTAATCGAACCAATATCAAGTTACATAAACTCTCTAATAAAAAACATACCTCCAACACATCCCTCATACATACGTAATACCACCCATTTAATTAGGACGATCAAATATTGAACAAACCCATAGGGTGCCTTCCTTGCAACTCTTGATGTACCTTACCTTTACACCAATATTCCACACAGTGAAGGCATCAAAACATTACCAGAGCTCTAAAGTTCACATATATCTGATGACTCACCCAATGACTCACCCAACCCAATAGTCATTAAAACCCTTGCTAAGCTGGTACTTCAACTCAACATCTTCAAGTTATATCACCGAGACTACTTAAAAATCAATAGCACATCTTTGGGGACTCGTATGGCACATAACTACACAATCATTTTTATAAATGGCCTTAAAATCAAATTTCTGATGACCCAGAAAATTAAGCAACTTCTCTACAGACGCTTCCTTAATTATTTATTTATTATTTTGAAAGACACTAAGGACAGCCTAATTAACTTTATAAAATCATTCAACGAAGTTCATCCAGACATACCATTCTCTTATGCATACTCGACAGCTGAAACAAATTTTCTAGAAGTCCACGTAATAGTAATAGACGGGTCACTAGCTACTAACATTAACAAAAAGCCTACAGACAGGCATCACTACCTTCATTTTGATAGCTGTTACCCTCGTCACTGTAAGACATCTATTCCGTACTCCCAGGCCCACCGACTCAAAAGAATTTAGTCCCGTCTCCGGGACTTTGAGGCCAACGCAGAAAACTTGAGCAGGATATTTGCAAAGCCACATTATCCTCTCTCAACTGTCAATGATGCCTCACATAAAGTGGAAAACCTAGTTCGCCAGTAGCTACTTGACCAGCAGAAGGAATTAAAACAAGAGGAACGGAAAAACTGGGTTTTAACATTTAGTAGCAACCCCTAACGTAAACGAAATTCTGAAGAGACACTTCAACTTCTTACAACGGAGTGAATGAATTAGAAAAGTTTCCCTTCCCCTCCACGAGTGATATATACACACCCTAAAAACGTCAAAGCTATCTTGCGTGGTCAAAAGCCGATAAGACATCCATAACAGGAGGTCAGCCATGCGGCAAGGCACGCTTCAAGGTGTGCAAACACATACAATTAACCAATGTTGCTGAAAGCCCAGATTCCAAAATCATATATTTCATTATATTCAAACCTGAAATGTGAAAGCTCTAATCTAATATACCTTCTGGAATGCGGAATAGGCAGTATTTATTACATAGTGCACGCTGACACGGCCTCCCGCATCCGGTTCAATAACCACCGTTCACATGTTCATTCACTTCCGGATCTGCCTTTGTCTCGGCATAATGCCGCGCCGTAATCCAAGAACGAAGACAATATGCGCGTTAACAGTCTCATGAAAAGGGACACTGATGAACACGAGTTGCTTTTGTTTACGTCTCTTGCTCTTGGCTCCTGCATTAAAACACACACCGTTGGTTGTCACAATCAACGTCTCTGTGAACAGCTTACGTAGAACCGCGACATTGGTGGAGGTGCTGGTTGGCAAGCCTGCCGACGCTCAACACCTCATTTGGGAGCTGTTCATCAAGTCCCGACACGCAGCTACCTGTTACGACACCAGTGCACCACTTCAGTCGGTGGTTCCTAGGCCTCTCTCCTGAGCTGACCTCCTTCGACGAACATTCCACCAGGCATTGCGTACCTCTGCCAATGGCCTCCGCCACCCAGTCACAGGTGTTCCAAGGGATACAAGGCAACTCCGTTTCCAATCTAGACCAGGTAACACTTCTCCAGCCACTTGGGCCTGATCGCTTGGGTGGTGCCCTACATGATGATGTTGAAGATTAGCTAGAGCATTACGAACGCATTGCCGACATCAACCAGTGGAATGCTCAACAGAAGCTCACCCGCACGTACTGCACTCTCGATGACAGCGCTCCCACGTGACTTGAGAATCGAGAAGGTCGCATATCGACATGGGGTGAGTTTCGTCAGCAGCTGGTTGACACCCCTCAAAGAACCCAAGGTGGTCGAAACTTCCGGAGCCCTCCACTACGGCGTCTCTCATAATCATATGCTGCTTTTTGGACATTAAACCCCGCAAATCAATCAGTCAGCTCGTTGACACATTTGCTAGCGTCGACCGTCGAGAGCGGGCTCAGCAGTTGCTCGAGTTAAGGTTTCAAAAACCTAACAAAACTGTGGCAATGTTTGCTGAAGACGTGACGCGCCTATGTCGTCAAGCTGATTTTGATATGTCCGAAGAAAAGAAGTTGCGATACCTTACGATTGGTGTGAAAGAAACACTGTTCACTGGACTTGTGCGCAATGCCCCAACTGCCGTGGCCAATTTTATAAAAGAAACCACTGCCATTGAGCGTGCTCTGCACCAAAGTTCGAGGCAGTATGATCGCTCGTCCACTACCACCCCGATCAACGCCCCTTCAGTGATTTTGGACAATCAGGGCTTCATACGTGACCTGATCAGAGATATTGTCCGAGAACAAATTCAGAAGCTTTTGACTTCTCCAGTGGATACACCAGTGAGTGCCGTTTTCGCAGTCGTTCATGACAAAGTTAGGCACGCTTTTTCAGCAGCTGATCTCTGTCGCGAGCAGCGTCCACTGAGTCACGCCGATGCGGTCGGCTGTCCACTAATACATCACACTACCAGCCACCTACAGCCGCACCTTCGTCGCAACCATTGCAGGAAGGTTTCGGACAATCATTCATGTATCCGATGTCTTCATGCCACCAGCCACCACTTGCCAAGCCTTACTCACCACCACAACATGACATGGGACGCCCACAATTTCGCAGAACGGACGCTTGGCGCACTGTCGATCGGCGCCCTCTCTGCTACAACTGTAGTGGCACAGGCCATATAGCTCGCTATTGTTGGTAACGCGACACGTCGCTTCGCACGTCTCGGCCAGGGTACAATGGTTGCCGTGCCAACACTGACTACATTGTTCGCCATGACCACTCTGGTTTTCGAGGACCTTCAAACGTGGTCTCCTTATCATGCGTAACTTCCAAATCACCGGCCAAATTCTTCCCACAGTTCACGCTCTCCATCCTCTGCTCAGACATTGTCACCGAATCGACGTACTTTTGCTGACCTTGAGAGAACAAAGTCGCCCAGACCTTACAGGGGAAACTAAAGGCGGCGACCTCTCGAGATAAGGTCGCAGCCCGACCACAAGACGATAAAATTCCTCAGTACTGCCGCTACAGAATGACTCGAAGCTGACGAATATTAACGATGACGAAATGGTGAGCGCCGACCTCAATGTAATTATTGATGGAGAGCAAGTGACGGCCTTAGTCAATACGGGTGCTGATTTTTCCATAATAATTCACAAGCTGGCTGATCATCTCAGAAGAGTAAAGACGCCATGGACAAGACCACATATAAGAACAGCGGGTGGTCAATTACCACTCCCTACTAAAAGATGCACAGCGAGAATCACCATCGGAGATTTTTCTTTAGTCGCGGCTTTCATCGTTTTCCCAGAGTGCTGCAAAGATTTATTTATAGGAATGGACTTTCTCAGGGAGCATGGTGCAATAATCAACATCACGGACTGCGTGGTTTCATTTTACGAGAGTGCTCGTCTGACTGATCTTGCATCACCAGAGCAGAAATTCTTTCATCTCAAAGACCACAATATAGTCGTGCCGCCTCGATCATGTATCCTCATTTCAGTGCCATTTGACGTACCACTCAATGGTTAAGGCGTCGCTGACCAACTAACCTCGCGGCTTTTAACTCACGGGATTTCAGTAGCACGAGGAATAGTCAATGTCACCGACGGCCGAATGAATCTGCTGTTGAGCAATTTTACCTCCGAGCGACGGCACCTTCCAAAAGGCACACCTTTGGCACAATTTTACGAGATCGCAGATATTTGTAACCGCTTTTCAGCACTCGAAGCAACACCAACAGAAGACCCACATGAGCTAGCACCTAACCTTGACGTCAGCCCTATTTTACCTCAGCAAATGCGGGAACACCTGTTCCTGCATTCTGTTAGCCAAGTACAACGACTCTTTTGCGTCGACCTCGAAAGTTGGTCGGACATGCTTGACCAAGCACCGAATCATCACAGAGAACACGGTTAGACCAATTCATCAAAATCTGTACAGTGAGGCTTCAAAAGAACAAGAAGCGATAGAACAGCAGGTAATAAAAATGCTTGAAGACGGCGTCATCCAACCATCGAAAAGCCCTTGGGCATCACCTGTTGTTCTAGTCAAGAAGAAGAACAGCAGCCTGTATTTTGGTCTGGACTATCTAAACCTAAATTATATTACAAAAAAAGACGTGTACTCGCTTCTCCGCATAGATGATTCGATCAACAGGCTTCGAAACGCACGCTACTTCGCTTCCATAGACTTAAAGAGCGGATATGGCAAATTGAAGTCGACCCCAGGGATCGTGAAAAAACCGCTTTCGTGACGCCAGATGGACTGTACGAATTTAAGGTTTTACCGTTTGTTTTGTGCTCCGCGCCTGCTACTTTCCAGCGTTTCATGGATACCGTTCTCTCTGGGCTTAAATGGAGAACGTGCCTAGTATACCTTGACGACGTCATTGTGTTTTCTACAAAGTTTGACGAACATCTTCAATGAGTGCAAATGGTCTTGTAGGCCATACGGGCCACAGGCCTGACGCTCAAGCCGGAGATATGTAACTTCTACTTTGGGGAACTACAGTTTCTTGGCCATGTCGTCAGGTACGCAGGAGTTCGTCCAGATCCCGAGAAAGTTGCCGCCGTCGCACAGTTTCCCACACCATCAGATAAAAAGGCAGTCAGGTGTTTTCTGGGTCTCTATGCATAGTATAGGCGGTTTACTCGATATTTTGCACGCATTGCGTTACCTTTAACTCGTCTCACGAGGGATGACGTTGCATTTGTTTGGGGCGACGAACAGGAAGCTGCTTTTACTGACGCGGCAACGTGAACACACGACCCGCTGGCTTGCCCATTTTGATGAGACAGCCCCTACAGTGTTCCATACTGACGCCAGCAATGTTGGTCTCGGAGCTGTGCTTGTGCAGCGTCGGGACGACGAGGAAAGAGTGATCACTTACGCAAGCAGAAGTCTATCACGCACAGAAGCAATTTACTCGACCACTGAAAAGTAATGCCTTGCCGTGGTGTGGGCAGTTGTGAAATTTTACTCATTTTTGTATGGCCGCCCATTCAAGGTTATCAGTGACCACCATTCGTTGTCTTGGTTAACAAGTATAAAAGATCCTTCTGGGCGATTGGCACACTGGAGCCTGACAGGAGTTTTATATAACGATGGTGTATAAGTCGGGAAAACGACAGACGGACGCCGACTGCCTGTCTCGGTCACCAATAGAGTCGACTGCTTCTTTCGATGAAGAGACAGCGTTCCTCGGAATCCTCGACACGTCAACCACTGCAGATGACCAGCATGTCGATCCTGAGCTACTTCGCTTCAATAATTATTTAGAAGGACGAAGCCAGAATGTGCCACAAAGCCTTGCAATAGGACTATCGTCGTTGCTGTCTGCGAAACAATGTCCTTACAAAATGAACATCCGCGTAAGACGGGTCCACCTACCCTGCTTGTCGTCCCTACCACTCTTCGTTCTCAGGTATGCAAGCGTGCCACAACGAGGTAAACATCTTGATTTTAGGCTAACGCGCGCACAGTGGGCAGAGTTCGAGGGAGGTAATTAACTGGCCTAGACTCCAACCGCTGCCGTGAGCATCAGGCTCGACCTGCCTCGAGTTGCCAGCGGCGCAAGTCACCTCTACGAAACCAGCCGGTTTGCGACACCCTGTCCAAAATCCCCCAAACAAATGCCTATTGACCAGACAGGAATGGACCTTTTGGGCCCACTTCCCACCTATAGGGTTGGTAACCGGCTTGGTTAGAGTGACGACCGGACTACCTTACTCGCTACACTGAGACAAAAGGCCATCCGAGAGGCACAGGCAGAGGAGGTTGGACCTCGGTTCTTCATAGAGAACATTGGTGCTCATACAGCCGGTGCGCCATCGATCGTTAAAACAGATCGTGGAACCGCATTCAAGGCCAGCGCTTTAAGGCGGGTGTTTGGTGCTCAGTTGTAACTAATTCATCGCAAATCCAACAGCTTATCATCCCAAAAAACCAACGGGTTGACCGAGCGAACTCAACGAAACTCGGAAAGAAAGCTTTCATGAGTGTGGAAATCGAACACAGAAAAAGGGGACGAGGTTCTCCCTTACATAAACGTTGCATACAATACGGCAAAACAAGAAAACTACACGGATGACCCCATTCAGCCTTGTTCGCGGACGAGAAGTAAGGACGATGTTGAACACGATGCTGCCACACGATTGCGGTGATAATGAAACGAGTACTGACCGCGTTTCCCAAGCGCGCAGAGGAAGCCAGGCAGCTCGCTACGTCGTGCGAATAGACCAACAGAAGAGCACGACGCAAGGCCGCTATAACCTACGTCATACACCTGTAAGGTACCGAACCGGGGACAGGGTATGGGTGTGGACGCCTGTATGAAGACGAAGGCTATTTGAAAAGTTGCTCAGAAGGTACTTCGGACCTTATTGAGCGCTGCGACGACCAAGTGACGTTACCTACGAAGTCGTCCCAGATAGCCCAAACTGGTAACAAGGCGTCGCCCAGCACTGACCTGAACTTTTAAGGGGAGGCAAATGCCGCGCCCGATAAAGAGAATGAAGACGATGTCCGCGCCTAAAGTCTCGTCAAAAGGAACACTGAAGAAGACGTCGTGCTTTTGTTTAGGTCTCTTGCTCTTGGCTCCTGCATTAACACACACGCTATCGGCTATCGGACTCAACATCTCGGTGAACTGCTTACGTTGAACCGTGGCAATATAAACTCCGGAAACCACCCATTTGATTTCATCAAGGCTACACACTTGCAAAGCAATTTCTCCAGCACAAGGAACGTGAACAGCACGAATCTTATAACATTTAAAAATTTATTACAATAAAAGCCAGTCTAAACATCCGTCCAGGCATACTTCCTTCAATTCGCGTGTAGGCAGATTCAGAATACCTTGAACTCTAGCCAAACGTTTTTTTTGTTTCTTTATATCGCACGCAGCACGTGTTCGGGAATGCATCACAGGCATGCTCCTTCCGAGAAAGTTGGGCAACTGTCGAAGAATCTTCAAATCGCCACACCCTCAATGAAATCATGTCATATTCATTACCCGGGGTAAAAAATTGAAAACACTTTCCCTTATTTTTTAAATATTATACTGCCACAGACCGGAGATCGTAGATTCTTGGCATATACCTATTCTACACGTTTCTTCTTTTGTGCGGATCTTTGACACGCGTTACCACTGTCTGTCTCTTCTCTCTTTTTTCTCTTTTTTAAGCGCCTAACACATCGTTTGGACGTGGGTACCTCCCTTGGCTTCAAGAGCAGCAAGAGAGGGAGTTGGGAGAACCGGTGAAACGCGACAGCGATAACGATCGCAAGGAATTTACTTTGGTATTGTTTTGAATCTACGAGAGGGAAGCTGATGATCTGTGAGTCTGAGGAGTAAAACTTCAAAGTGTATGACTTGAATTTGCTTGTTTAGCCACCTGTATCAATTAGCCACCTGGACAAAAAAAACTTATTTTGATTCTATGTTGTTTGGCCACTCGTTTGTGTATGCATTTTGGTATTTTTTTTTATACTTTTTATGCAAAATGCATGTGCTAGGTGAATTTTGTTGAGGCGGGAGTCTAAGAAGTTAAACTTCACAACGTAACAAAGGATTGTGCTTAAATTAGTCCCCTGCATCCAAACAACCTGATTGAGTGTATGTTATGTGAACACTTTTGTGTGTGCATTACACTCAATTTTCTTATTTTCCTTTTTTTATACTTTTTGCACTAAGTGCACGTGCCATGCGTAGGTGGAGGTCAGCAAACGCACACGTGGTCATCGGACGACATATTAGTGTGGACCAATTGTCAGTATAAGATGGGCTGTTCAGCTACTCGTTCAACTGCGCACTTTCTTTACAAAGTACACGCGTTAGGCGTAGGTGTAAGTAGGCACACGCACACGTGGTCTTTTGACTACATATCAGTATGGGCCAATTGTCGGTATGTCATGGGTTGTTTGACCACTGGTTTATATGTGCACATTTTTCCTCTCTCACTTTCTCTCTTTCTCCTGGCTTGACTATGGCATGAGCAATAAATAAAAAGAAACGCTTGTATTCAAAAGCCAAGTCCTCTAAGCGGATGGTGATTGGGAACGCTATCGTGAAGCATCAAAAACTGCAAATCTTTAATTCAAGATTTCAAAGAAAAATTCTATAATAATGATATTGTCAGCATGTTAAAAACAATACAAAAAATTCTCGAATATAGTCAATCCCAAACGAAACTCACAAGCGAGTATAGATATAGTCAAAGAAGGCGAATTACTTTCACCATCCGAGGTTGCGACTGAACTTAACTCTGTTTTTAGCTCTGTTTTCACCAATGAAAGCCCACTCCCACTTGAACTTCAACCAGCTTCTATTTTGACTTTTATGAGTGGAATCACCATCACACCGGAAGGAATTAAATGTGCCATTGATCGACTTTCGACAATTCCGCCCCAGGACCCGATGGCATTTGTCCAAAACTGCTCAAAATGACTAAATCAATTATAGCTGGTATCTTAGCCGCCACTTTTAAACAGTGACTCGACACCGGTATCATACCGGATGACTTGAAAATCGCACGCATCGTTCCCGTATTTAAATCGGGCAACCGATCAGAACTTTCAAATTGTAGACCGATCTACTTAACAAGCATACCATGCCACATTCTAGAACATATCATATCATCAGCCGTTATGACGTATCTTACGAAGCCCAACTTTTTTTATATTCATCAGCATGGATTTCTTCGAGGGCGTTCGTGTGAAACCCAATTATTTGAGCTTGTAACCGACCTACATCAGGCCGTTTATGACTCATCCCAAATCGATGCCATATTTATCGACTTTGCAAAAGCATTTGATAAAGTACCCCATAAAGCCTAATGATGAAACTTGCCCGGCTTAACATAAACAGCAGCGTACTCAATTGTATTGCAGCATTTTTAACCAAACGCTATCAATACGTTTCCGTGAATGA
The DNA here is from genome assembly GCF_013339725.1 of Rhipicephalus microplus. NCBI lineage: Eukaryota > Metazoa > Arthropoda > Arachnida > Ixodida > Ixodidae > Rhipicephalus > Rhipicephalus microplus. The sequence continues at coordinate 64,039,010 of NC_051173.1, read as the reverse complement.
CCACAATTCCCCCTTAATGGAAGTCCAATCAGGAGTGCCTCAGGGCTCTGTACTGGGACCAATTTTATTCTTGGTTTACATTAATGACGAAGGCAATAACTTAAGTTCTAACGTTCGGTTATTCGCCGACGATTGCGTAATTTACAGAAAAATAAAAAGCTCTGAAGATTCCAACACTTTACAGACCGACCTGGATAATATTTTTAACTGTTGCGAGGATTGGCAAATGCAAATAAATGCTTTCAAAACAAAAGCTATGACATTTACTAGGTCTACTAACGTGCCCCTAAATTCGAATTCTATTAATAACACAGCTATCAAAAACGTTTCTACAATAAATATCTGGGTGTCTATTTGTCGTCCAACCTTACGTGGAATGAACACATTGATGCTATAATTTCTAAGGCAAGTAAAACACTCGGTTTCATCAGACGAAATTTGTATTTAGCTAGTCAGTCAACTAAACCTTTAGCTTATACTTCATTAGTTCGATCCCAACTCAACTACGCGTCTATTATTTGGAACCCAAACCAGGCATAGTTAACAGACTGGAGGCCTTGCAAAATAAAGCAGCACGTCTTATTACTAAGAACGATTCCCGCACATCTAGCATAACTGCCATTAAAGAATCTCTACAGCTGCCCTCCGTGGAAAAACGAAGAATACTAGCATTACTATGTCACTTCCACGGGCTCTATCATAGTGCGTCGTCAATTGCTGCATCGCATATCAAACCTGCCCATCGCATTTTTTCGTGTCTAGATCACCCTTTCAAAGTCCTCCCCTTGTTTGCCCGTACTAATCTTCTTCGTCAATCCGCGTTGTTCTTAGCCATCTTTCATTGGAATCGATTACCAGAAGATATTGCCACAATTCATAATCACGATTTGTTTGTATGTCACTTGAAGCGATTTTTATTATCAGAGCCATGAACCATGTACTATTTGCGCTTGCTTTGTATTTCTTTTTTATTTATTTTTTGTTTGTTTGTTTGCTTTTCTACCGTTTTTTTGTGACATGCCCGCTCTTGACTGTGTTTGCTCTTGAATTGAAATGTACTCAACAGATTGTTCTCCCCCACCTAAGTAATGCCCTTCGGGGCCTTTACGGTATCTGAATAAAAAAAAAGAACGATTCAGAGCCTGCTAAATTTTGTCTGATGAAGATTACTCTCTGATCAAAACGTCACCAATAAACAGTTTATCTGACAACGGCACCAATAAACAGTTTTTTAGAAGCATATACTTATTTTCCCCTCATTCTATGGCAGCCGAAGCCAGACTCTTCATACTATACGTATTATATAATATGGCTGCTAGCCACGCTTCTGAAAAAGAGTCATCCGTAAATTTGCTAAGCAATCTCCGACTTGCGCCGTGTTGGTAGATTTGTAGACGAAAAACGTCCACAACCACTTCAACCTTTTGAGCTCTGAATCGGCAGCAATCATCAAGCAGCCTGATCCCCGAATCGACGGCATTCCCGGAATATTTGACTTCGTACCATCAGGTATCTCTTTTCTGATATTTCACGTCGGGACAACTGACCTCACCAAGACGAATGCTGACACAGCCCTCGTGAAATGTGTCATGCTCCTGGACTCTATTAGGAAGGAAAAGCCTGACATTGGTACGATAATGCCAACCTGGTGCTTCCTCGAGGCTTCAACACACGCCTCCAGCATACGAATTGGAGGCAACTTAACCACTTCAACGAGCAGGCATAACGTTTTAATAGCCTGCTGGTGAACTGGTGCCAAAGCTGCCAGAAGGTTTTTTTTTTATTGACCATGCCATCCAACGCTTCCCGGCACAATTGGTGCTGGCCGCAGACGGTATACACCTGAACTTCGCTGGTGTATCTTTGCTTACGTGGAACATCCATAATGTGATCCTGCCTACTCAGAGCGACCACATGGGGGCCTGGAGGGACCACATGCCCACCGCTGAAGGAAAAAATCTACTTCCAACGACCCGATCTTTCGCAGAGGTGCTCAAGTCAAGTAGTCGGGCAAAGGGATGCAAAGCGGTATCACAAAAGACCACGCAAGTCATCCGAACACCTGCTCATTCAAAAACACATCAGAAACAAAACCCCATTCTGCACGCACCGAGAACACGATGACATCATTCCCGAGCGTAGCCGCTTCAGTACCAACAGCACAGAATATAGAGACGACCACATCAGTGGCTGTGGGTAGAAAACGATCTCAACCGCCCCTAGATAGAGCATCAAGACATTCAAGATAGAGGTCTTTGCCACACTCAATCGGACAACAGTCAACCCAGCTCGAGCACAGCAGTTCCGCTTCAGCAGACCCGCCACCAACCACAATAGACTACGAGACATCAGACTCCCCTCCGGCACCCAGGGAACAAACATCTGCACCTGCCTCAAAAGGTACGATCTCTGGAAATACTGTGGCACGACTAGGTTATGGCAATCTGATCACTCTAATCTGTTGACTACTTCCTCCGCAGACGATGCACACCCTACAACCCAGACTCCCTGTTTTCTTAAACTAAGAAAAAATGTTAATCTTCATGTGCGAAGCCGCAAAATTTATTTACGATATGGTATTGTCCTGAGGGCAATCAACTATCAATAAACCGTTATTGCATGACTTTAACGAAGAGAAAATTCAAACTAATAAAGTAATCCTAAAATCTGCTTCACCTAAACTAACTGAACTCGTTGTGTGGCGTTGTAAAAGGGTGCTCACGTCTCTGAGGGTAGCAGAACGTCAAGATAGATCTAATACTTCTCTATCCTCTATAAAAGAGACTGAACTAGAGCGTTCTGAGAAAAAGAGGACAGCGGAAATTCTAATAATTAAGGAGAAAATTTGGCAGGAGATAAACTTTCGAGCTTTTTCGAGCTATACAAAGACAATTCAGAGGGCTCTCAACCAGTGGTTGTGTTACAATTTGGTAGCACGCATAAAACCTTAAACAAGCCGCCAAGCGGCACTACTAACACACAACACAACATACAAGAAATTATAAATAACCTCTCGAACATTCAACTTAGCAATCATGAGTGAACAGTTTTCTCCCGCGGACTCACATTTTGCCCCACTACTAGTCTATACAATCAGTTCTCGTTATTACAAGACCTCCTTAGCTTCGCACAGAATCTTCGCCTAAAGAAATATTTTTGCCACGAACCCCAGAGAGAAACCACAACCATAATACCGTTTAGTTCAGGCCAACAATGTACACCAAGCTCTCAGCGGGAGAGGCATCTAGATACCTACATCAAAGCCATCCAAAAAGACATAGTTTGGGAATACAAAAATACACAGACCATCAGCAGCCCGAAACCTCTCAGGAAAGGAATATGAAGCACTTAAGACATTCAGTCATCTGATGATATTGTCATAAAACCAGCAGGTAACAGAGGAAGAATTGTAACATCAAATAAATTCGACTATATCCAAGAGAGCACTCACCTATTAACCAACATATGTTTCTTGAAACCACTGGATACAGATCGAAACCTAGAACACCAAGCAATAGGAACCACCGCACACCGTCATCTGGTTGAGCTCGAAGAGTTAGATGCTAAACACTTTAGGGCACTTACTGTAGCACGTGCCAAACCAGGGCGGTTTTATATTGTTCCGAACTTACACAAAAAAGGACACCTCGGCCGTCCAGCATTTTAAGGAAGAGGTACCCTCATCGAACAAATATTGAGTTACATAGACTCTCTAATTAAAAACATACCTTTTGCACACCGACCATACCTACGTGATACCACCAAGTTCATTAGGACTGTAAAATATCTAACAATCCCATAGGGTGCCTTCCTTTTAACTCTTCATTTAACTTACCCTTACACCAATATTCCTCTCAGTGATGGAATCAAAGCATTAGTGGAGTCCTATAGTTCACATATATCTGATGACTCACCAAACCTAACAGTGATTGTAACCCTTGCTAAGCTGTTACTTCGACTCAACAGCTTCGAGTTTTATAACCAACACTACTTACAAATTATTGGCATGGATATGGGGACTCATATGGCACCTAACTACGCAAACATCTTTATGAATTACCTTGAAACTAAGTTTCTCTCGACCCAGAAAATAAGCCACTTCTCTACAGATGCTTCCATGATGATATCTTTATTATTCGGACAGACACCCAGGAACGCCTAATTAACTTTGCAGAATCATTCAATGAAGTTCATCAAGACATAACATTTACTTATGCATACTCAAGAACTGACACAAATTTTCTAGACGTACACGTAATAGTAAAAGACCGGTCAATAGCTACTAACGCTAACAAAAAGCCTACAGACAGGCAGCACTACCTTTATTTCGACAGCTGTCACCCTCGTGACTTTAAGACATCCATCCCGTACTCCCAGGCCCACCGATTCAAAACAATTTGCTCCCGTCCCCAAGAATTTGAGGACGACACAGAAAACTTGAGCAGGATATTTGCCAAGCAACATCATCCTCCCTCTACAGTCAACGATGCCACACATAGAGCGGCAAACCTAGATCACCTGCAGCTACTTGACCAGCAGATTGAAAATATTCAAAAGGGGCGGAAAAACTTGATTTTAAAAATTAGTAGTGACCGCACTAACGTAAACAAAATTTAAAGAGACACTTTAACATCTTACAAAGGAGTGAACGGCTATCGAATGTTTTCCCTTTCCCTCCACGAGTGATATATAGACGCCCCAAAAACGTTAACGATTATCTTGCGTGGTCAAAAACCGATACGACATATATAACAGGGTGTCAGCCATGCGGCAAGGCACGCTCCAAGGTGTGCAAACATGCAAACATGCAGTTAACCAATGTTGCCTAAAGCATACATTCTAAATTGAAATATTTCATTATATTGCCGCCATTGATGAACGAGCCACTGGGGCTCATACGCGTTTTTGGGCGCGAAGAAGGAGAGAACATCTTCGTTGCTCTGGTTCAAGTGAACTCCTGGCTGCAGGTCTTGTTTTGCTCGTGACATTACTGGTGGAGGTGCTGGGTACGTGTACTTCGGCTGTGTCGGCCATCGTGGAGACAGCTACATCTCCCAGAGCAAGAATCAGCTGCCGCCTGCGTGGGTTACCCCCTGAATTCGGTCTCTTGGCATCGACACCCAGAAATATGGCAACTGCGATGACAAGCCAGGCGGTCCAAACTAGCGATATCCATGGTTCTCTTCTCGCCCATGTTTTTCACGTGCCACAGACACCAAAGCCGTTCCATGGAGACATCTTCACAAATTTTGATGACTGGCTAGAACACTTTGATCGGGTTGCTAGTATCAACGAATGGGACGATGTTCGCAAGCTGCGCCGAGTTTACTTCTACTTGGAGGATTCTGCGAAGACGTGGTACGAGAACCACGAGGGCTCCTTTGCAACATGGCAGGAGTTTAGCCGACAACTCCGTGACGCCTATCGCAACACCGAGAGGAAGGAGAGGGCTGAACAAGCCATATCCTGCAGAAACCAACGGCCGAACGAACGTGTATCCAAGTTTGTCGAGGATATGCTTCGGCTCTTCAACGCGCGGGCCCTGCCATGTCTGAGGAAAAGAAGGTGCGGCATTTGATGCGCGGAAAAAAAGAACAGCTTTTCGCTGGGCTCGTGCGCAATTCACCGAAGACAGTCGCCCAGTTCATCAGTGAGGCAGCTACGATGAAACGTACGCTGCAGCAGCGGTCTTCACAATACAAACGCCCAATTCCGGCCACCACATGCTCTATCGGCTCTGATAGCGAGAGACAGGCCCTTGCAGACTTCATTCGAAGTATCGTTCGGGACGAATTGCGACAGCTTCAGGCAGTGGGATCCTATCCACCTGTGTCAGCCCTCGCGGATGTTATCAGACAAGAAGTCCGGCAGGCCGTCACACCCCTGGCCCCAATCGCACCATCGATTCCCGAGGCCCCAGTCCTGACATACGCAGCGGCATTGCGATCCCCTGCGCCACCGGCTACAGATACTGCTATGCGGCCAAGGTACCAGGCTATGCAGCCATTCTATGACACTGCTTCGAGCCCACCTCTCGGCCCAAGGTTTTCGAGCCCACCCACCTATCCCCCGTCTATCTCAAGACAAAGTGGTAGCAAGGCAAGCACGTGGCTCACCTCGGATAACCGTCCACTCTGCTATCACTGTGGCGAAGCGGGTCACGTATACCGGAACTGTCAATACCGGCAACTAGGTCTCCGCGGCTTCCACCCTGATGCTCGATGCCCGCGCTACGGTGAGCGCCCCCGCGAAATCGAAGCCTATCTCACGGGCCAACGTACTCCTTCGACTATTCGGCACCACCAGTCGAGATCACCATCGCCTCGCCGGTCTACGTCACCCAGTTTGCCCTCATCGTCTTCCGCTCCTTTCAGGAGCCGGTCCCCAAATCCCCGCAGGAGAAACTAGGAACGGCGACTTCTGGGGGTGAAGTCGCGGCCCGGTGAACTGTAAAACTCCCTCCTTCGACGCAACGACCGGACGAAGGCGATACCGGTTTTGCAGTGTTCTCCGACAGCAAAAACATTATTTCTGCCGAAATTGCCGTCTTCGTTGACAATCATGCTGTTAATGCCCTCGTCGACACCGGTTCCGACTATTCCGTAATGAGCGCCACACTGGCATCTGAACTGAGGAAGGTTGCCACGCCATGGCAAGGACCCTAGTTGCGCACGGCAGGTGGCCGTCTGGAGACGCCTACTGGTATGTGCACGGCACGCATTCGAATAAGTACGTCGAAATTTGCGGGCTGTTTCCTCGTGTTGCGCGTGTGTTCTCGACCAGTCATTCTAGGAATGGACTTCCTTCGAGAATACGGCGCCGTCATCCACCTCCGTGAATTACTTGTGTCGTTCGAGAATCCTTTTTGCGCTGCAACTGACAGTACACAATTCCAGAATAGAGCGCTCCGTGTTACCGACGATTCTCTGACTCTCCCACATCGAAGAAGCCTCTTTGTCAGAGTAGAATTGTGACAGGACGTCTCTGACGCGCTAACTGCAGAGGCCAATTTGTCTCTCCTTATTTCACGACAAATCTGTGTTGCCCGAGGAATCATTCAGCCAAGCAATAGGCAGGCTCACCAGCTGGTCACGAACTTCAGCGACGAATATCGCCACCTAACGAGACACACTGCCATTGCATTTTGTGAAGAACTTGCCGATGCCGATGGTCCGTCTACGTTAGCTTCATTTTCTTCGAATGGCCACCCTGACGAAGCCTTCGTGAGCACTCTTGACGTAAACAAGAGACTACCTTCGGCTCAACGAGAAAGCATTTTGCATATAGTCGGCTCATTTCAAGACTGCTTTGCCACTACGTCAAAGGTTAAACAGACACCACCTGCTCAACATCGTATCATCACGTAACCCACTGAAAGACTCATCCGACAACATGCCTATAGGCTGTTGCAAAAAGAGCAAGATGCTATACGTGACTAAGTCCAGCAGATGCTTCAGGACGACGTCATTCAGCCATCGACCAGTCCCTGGACTTCGCCAGTTGTGCTAGTAAAGAAGAAGGACGGTACGTTGCGTTTTTGCGTTGGTTACCGTAAACTGAACAAGGTCAGCAAAAAGGACGTTCATCCTCTACCCCGGATAGAAGACTCAGTGGACCCTATACGCAACGCTAAATATTTTTCCTCCATGGAATTGCGTAGCGGCTACTGGCAAATCGCAGTGGACGAGTGCAACCGCGAAAAGACGGCGTTTATTACTCCCGACGATCTGTGCGAGTTTAAAGTGTTGCCTTTCGGTCTATGCTCAGCGCCATCTACTTTTCAAAGAATGGTGGATACTGTTTTTACGGGGCTCAAATGGCAATCATGTCTTGTTTACATTGATGACGTCGTGGTCTTTGCAGACACCTTTGAACAACACGTCCAACACCTTCATGCAATTCTTCAGGCAATCAGAACAGCGGGGTTGTCTCTCAAACCCGACGAATGTCATTTTGAATATAAAGAACTGAAGTTCCTTGGTCACGTTGTGAGCCATGCCGGCATCCGCCCAGATCCCGAGAAAACCCGCGCCGTTGCCGCCTTTCCCGTGCCCACAATTAAGCGCGACCTACGCCGATTTCTGGGGCTCTGTGCGTATTACAAGCGCTTTGTCAAAAACTTTTCGAAGATTGCTGAACCCCTCAACAAGCTTAAAAAAGACGGTGTCTCGTTTGTTTGGGGTCTTTATCAGTGCCATGCCTTCGAGTTCGACACCCTCCGAAACCTCCTCCAGGCCCCGCCTGTACTAGGTCATTTTGACGAAAGCGCTGACACGGAATTACACACTGACGCCAGAAACCTTGGACTAGGAGCGGTATTAGCTCAGTGGCATAATGGTGTAGAGCGTGTGATCGCTTATGCGAGCAGAACGTTATCCTCAGCGGAGAAAAACTATTCTGCAACCGAAAAGGAATGCCTCGCTGAATGAATGAAACCATGTTTATTCCACTTTGTTCGCGCCGAAGGCGCTGCGGTGGACAGTCAGGGCACTATAGCAGGGGGGGGGGGGTAGAGCTGCCTCCGTTTTATTACCGGACGTCATGGAGGCAGCTAAGTGGGGGCCGCTTGAATGGCTTGAATCTTGTGGCTGTCGCGGAGCCGGTCGCCAACCGGTGGCGCGGCCGGGTCCTGGAGGAACATGATGAGTGCTCGCCAGAACTCGATGGCGCGATCAGGGGGCGAAGGCTCCGGGCAGGCCCATGTCCGGAGAGAAGAAGGCCAGGGTCCCCGTTTTATGGTGGCCAGGGCACGGAGCCTAGGCGGGTTGTACACAGGGCACTCCCAGCACAAATGGTTGAGATCAGCCCGGCAGTTGCACGTGGAGCAGAGACCTGTCACGGGTGGTGGCGTGTCACCCCTGTGGAAACGGTTCAGCAAGAAAGGGGTAAGGAGTGTTCCTGCCTGAATTCTCCGAAGCAGGACAGACTCTCTCCGTGTGAATACCTTCGAAGGAAGCAATGGTATCGAGAGTGGATTACCCACTGCTGTGAGGTAGGCGGCGCGACGTTGTTTGGTAATGTGCTTATCTGCTATCGGATCTGCTAGCTCGGGTGGGGTAGCCAGAAAAGTGGAAGGAGTATCGGAAGCTCTGGCTAGCGCGGTGAGGAGATGAGCGCGCGCTAATCTGTGAGCCTTCTCGTTTCCGGGGATACCGCAATGCCCGGGGACCCAGTGGATGGTAACGTCATGACCACATTCGCGGAGCAGGCGCGTCTGGTGTCGGATCTTCTGGAGTACAGGATCTGTGTAAAGAACATTAGCGCATGCCCGATGGGCAGCCTGGGAATCAGTGTACACACGATGGTGAACAGGGTCAGTTTGAGGTGACATTTCGAGGGCCCACTCCAAATAATCTAAGATGCCCGCTAGCTCTGCTCGAGTGCTATACATCGCATCTGCTGAAGCATGATAACGTCGGAATGCCTCGCTGTTGTCTTGGCCTTAACAATGTTCCGCCCATACTTGTATGGCCGCCCATTCAGGGATGCCTCGCTGTTGTCTTGGCCTTAACAATGTTCCGCCCATACTTGTATGGCCGCCCATTCAGGGTAGTTAGCGACCACCATTCCCTTTGTTGGCTCGCGATTCTCAAACATCTCTCAGGTCGTCTAGCACGACGGAGCCTTCGGCTACAAGATTTTGATGTCACCATCGTCCACAAATTTCGGCGGAAACACACCGACGCCGACTGTCTCTCACGCGCACCGGTCGAAAATGCCAACACTGACCTTGAAGACGACGACACTTTTTTTCTGCCATATCAGCAACCAGCTTAGCTGAGCACTAGCGTCACAACTCGGAGCTCATCCCGCTCATTGACTACCTGGAAGGACGCGATTCCCACCTTCCTCGAAGCTTTGCACGCTCACTATCCTCCTTTTGTTTCCATGATAGAGTGCTTTATAAAAGGAACTTTCATCCTACAGAAGCTATGTATCTGCTTGTTGTGCCAACTACGCCTCGTGGTGACATTTTACGTGCGTGTCTTGGTGAGCCATCATCCGGTCACCTCGGCTATACGCGCACGCTGCAACTGATTCAACGCTCCTACTACTGGCCACGTCTTGCGAAGACTGTGAAGCACTACGTTCGCACATGTCGCGACTGTCAGTGACGTAAGATTCCACCTTTACGACCAGCGGGACTACTGCACCTAATTGGCCCATCAAAGGCGCCCTTTCATCAGATTGGCATGGACTTGCTCGGGTCAATCCCCACGTCTTCGTCTGAAAACCGGTAAATTATCGTCGCTACAGACTACTTAACACGCTACTGTGAAACCAAGGCACTTCCAAAAGCCACCGCAGCAGATGTCGCCCAATTTTTCGTTAACTGAATCGTCTTACGTCACGGTGCTCCAGCTGTCGTCGTAACTAATTGTGGGACAGCTTTCACCGCAGAGATGCTGCAGGAAGCCTTGCGATTAAGTGGCACGGAACATCGTAAAACAACGGCTTACCACCCGCAAGCAAATGAGCTGACTGAACAACACAATAAGACAATTGCAGACATGCTGTCAAAGTATGTGGACATTGATCACAAGAACTGGGACGCCATACGTTCCTACGTAACTTTTGCGTATAATACTGCTGTTCAAGAAAGTACCGGTTACACACCTTTTCGCTTAGTCCACGGTCGCGACGTCACGACGATGCTCGATGCCATGCTACTGCCCGACAAATTAGGAATATACCATACGGATGCCGCCAAATTCGCGCAGTGCGCAGAAGAGGCCCGTCAACTTGCTCGTCACCGTATTCAACGTCACCAGACCGCAGACGCACGCCGCTACAATCTTCGCCACCGTGAAGTTATTTTTAATCCAGGTGACGAAGTCTGGGTGTGGACCCCTATCCGACAGCATGGACGTACAGTAAAGCTTCTTCGCCGCTACTTCGGCCCTACAAGGTTGTGCGACGTCTCAGTGACGTCACTTACGAGGTTCTCCCACAAGGCAATTTGAGACGTTCACGTTTCACCCCGCAAACGGAATTCATTCACGTTTCACGTCTAAAACCATATCTTCGCGCTGTGAATTGCCAGTGAGTGACTGACTTTATTGGTAACTTCGCGTCTTTCTTTTTGTTTCGTCTTTTCCTTACATTTTTCTTATTTTTCTTATTTCTCATTTAAATTTTGTTCCCACAACCAACTACGTTATTCCGCCTTACGCCATTCATTTTACTCGCATGCTAATTTTCATCTAATTTTCTTTTCTTTTTTTGCCTTCATGTACAGCATCGAGACGATGCTTCTTAGGAGAGGGGGTAATGCCACCATTGATGAACGAGCCACTGTGGCTCATACGCGTTTTTGGGCGCGAAGAAGAAGAGAACATCTTCGTTGCTCTGGTTCAAGTGAACTCCAGGCTGCAGGTCTTGTTTTGCTCGTGACAATATTGAAACCTAAACTCTGACAGCTCTAATCTAATATATCTTCTGGAACACGGACTATGCGGTATTCAATACATAGGACACACTGACACGGCCTTCCGCATCCTCTTCAATAACCACCGTTTACATATTTTTTCGCTTTCGGATCTGCCTCTGTCTTGGCATATCAACTCCGGAAATCGCCCATTTGATTCCATCAAGGTTGAACCCTTACAAAGCGATTTCTCCAGCACAAGGGATCGTGAACAGCACGACCCATATATAATTTTAAAATTTATTACATCAAAAGCCGGCCTAAATATCAGTCCACGCATACTTTCTTCAATTCGCGTGCAGGCAGATTCAGAATACCATGAACTCCAGCCAAGCGTTTTTTTTTTGTTTTTTATATCACACGGAGCACGTGTTCGGGAATGCTCACAGGCATGCTCCCTCCGAGAAGGGTGGGGAACTGTCGAAGAATCCTCGAATCGCCGCTCCCTCTATGAAATCATGACATATTCGACACCCGGGTTAAAAATTTGAAAAACATCCTCCCTTATTTTTTAAATATCCTAGAGCCACAGACCGGAGATCGCCGCTACTTGGCATGTGCCTAGCGTACACGTTTCTCTTTTTGTGTGGAGCTTTTACACACGTTACCATTGTCTGCCTTTTCTCTTTTTTTTCCTTCTTTAAGCGCCTACCACATTGTTTTGACGTGGCCTACCTCCCCTGGCTTCAAGAGCAACTATAGATGGGGTTGGGAAAACCGGTGGAACGCGACAGTGACAACGATCGCAAGGAATGTACTTTGGTATTGTTTTCAAGCTGCGTGGGGGGGGGGGGGGGACGTTGATGAGGTGTGAGCCTGAGGAGTGAAACTTTACTATGTATCTTTGGAATGTGCTTAATTTAGCCACCTGAACCAACAAGAAACTAAGCTTCATCCTATGTTGTTTGGCCAGTAGTTTTTGTAAGCATTTTTTATAATTTTTAATTCTATTTGTAGTATTTTGCGCAAAATGCACGTGCTTTGCGAATTTCGTTGAGTTGTGAGCATTAGGAGTGAAACTTCACAATGTATCACTGGAATGTGCTTAATGGAATGTGCCACCATATCAGCGCTCCGCCAGAACAAACCACGACAAGCGTATCAGGCCTTTCATCTCCCGTTGCAATTCATTTAAGTATTCCTACTTTCCGTCAGTAATAGAAATATGGAATAACCTGCCACGTGATATAGTGTCCTCAGAATCTCTCGAATCATTCACTACCAATCTTGAAAAGTTTTTGGATCAGTAAGTTGCAGCGTTGTAGAATAATGGCGCAACTTTTCATTGAATGATTTGTATGCCACTCGATGTTTCAATTCTCAGATCTGTGTCTAATAAGCACTCTTCCCCGTTAACCTGTGGTGTTTTTATTCTGTTTTAGTTCTTGGTTCTTCGACTAGATGTACAGTTGTAATTTGTAATTGTTTAGAGTAGTCTGTACTGTTCATTCTTATTTTTTCCATGTTTATTTTTTGTTTACTATTTTTTGTTCTGTGGTCTAATGTGAAGATGACAATCTGTATAATTTCTTCCCACTCCTGTATGAGCCTGTTAAGGCTTACAGTATCAATAAAATAAAATAAATAATAAATAAATTTAGCCTCCTGGACCCAAAAACCTCAGCTTGATTCTATGTTGTGTGACCACTCGTTTGTTTGTGCGTTTTTCTGATTTTACTTATTTATAATTTTATATTTTATGCCCAAAGTGCCAGTGCTATGCGTAGGTGGAAAGTCACACACGCACACGTAGTCGTTTGCCCGCATATTAGTGTGGACCAATTATCAGTATATGATGGGTCGTTTGGCCACTCATTTAAATGTGCGCTGTATTTCCGCGAAAAACATGGGTTATGCGTAGGTGTAAGTTGGCACATGCACACGTGGTCTTTTGCCTAATTATCGGTATGGACCAGCTATCAGTATATCATGGGTTTTCACCTCTGGTTTATGTGTGCACTTTTTTACTCTCTTACATTTTTCTCTCTCTCTCTCTTTCTCCCGGCTAGACGATGGCACAAAAGCGCATCCGAGCCTACTAAAGTTTGAAGATCGGTCTCCGATGGAAAAGTCACCAATAAAGAGTTTTTTTTAGAAGTGTATACTAAGTTTCCCCTGTATATATATATATATATATATATATATATATATATATATATATATATATATATATATATATATATATAATATATATATATATATATATATATATATATATATATATATATATATATATATATATATATATATAGGACGCGGCCTGGGAGCGGCCGCATCGGCGGCACAGGTAAGTGAGCTCTGCACATATCTACCTATAGCTTTAGCAATTTTGGATCTAGTAGGAGGGTCAGAGTGGTGTCTATTTGTTCGCGAAGATACAAGGAGTTCAACCGCTACAAATACTGCTATTACAAACGAAAAGTTTAACTTTTAGAAGCGGAAAACAGTGTGAATTTGTGAAAACAAGAACAGTCGGACGACGTGTTTTTTACGATCGCTTGTAGCTTCGTTAATATTCTACCGAAAAACTTTTTACTTGTAAAGTTGAAAGTCCTTAGGGTAGACCTGACGCTGCTGAAGTTTGATCAGACTAGGTTTAATGGTTCCCGAGTTATTTCGCAATCAAAATTGGGCCTAATCACTAAAAACTTTAAATTGGTAATATCACCTTGCAAACGCATTTATATTTTGTCCACTTAATATAATAATAAACAGCACCCTATAGGCTACCAGGAGGCCTAATTCCGTACACTCTAGGCGCTTAATTAAGGTGATAATCAGCAAAAAAAACAATTTTTCAAAAAGAGCTACAAACGCCACAGAAAAATAGCTAATATCTTCTTTTAGAACACAACAGTCCGGGTTTTTCCGTGTAAAAATATTTTTGATAGCTTATGGTAACCGGAAGATACAGAGTTAGAAAACATTTATCGAGAACCGCTAATAAACGCGTGGCGCCCGCGTCTTCCCTCGCTCAGGAGGAGGGTGGCTCACTGCTCGGGAGAAAGGTACGCCCGTCAGATCGAAGTCTTGGACCACGTGTTTTTTTTTTCCTTACGATTGCTTTTAACTTTGGTTATAACCTACCGGGAAACATCTAACTCATACAGAGCAAAGCCCTAGTTGTAGACCTGTCACCGCTCAAGTTTCATCAGGACAGGAGTAATAGTACCGGAACTATTTGGTGACCAAAATTAAGCCTAATCACTAAAAAGAATAATTTGATAACATCACCTCACAAACGAACTTAAATTTTGTCCGCTTAATATATTATTAAACAGCACCCCATAGGCTAAACGGAGGCCCAACTCCGTACTCTCTAGGCGCTTAATTAAGGGGGTAATCCGCAGAAATCTCATTTTATTAAAACATTTTTATAAAAAAAGCCACGAACTTGACGGATTCACCGCTGAAACCTACCTTTAGAACATAACAATCCGCTTCTTCTTGTGAAAAAAGTACTTCGATAGCTTTAGCCAATTAAAAGGTATACAGTAAGAAAGAAGTTAAAGAGAAACGCTAATAAACGTTAGGCGCCCGCGTCTTCCCTCGCCCTCGCTCAGAGGAGGAGGGTGGCTCACTGCTCGGGCAAAAGGTACGCCCGTCAAATCAAAGCCACGGACCACGTTTCTATTTTCTTTCTTTTTTTTCCTTACGATTGCTTTTAACTTTGGTAATAACCTACCGGGAAACTTCTAACTCGTACAGGGCAAAGTCCTTGTAGTAGACCTGTCGCCGCTCAGGTTTCATCAGGACAGGTGTAATAGTTCCGGAGCAATATCGTGATCAAAATTAGGCCCAATCACTAAAAAGATTAATTTGGAAACATCACCTCACAAACGAATTTAAATTTTCTCCGCTTAATACACTAATAAACAGAATTGCTTAGTTTGCACAATTTCGAATGAACAAGTCTAGAAATGCATCTCTCGTGAGTGATGTGCCTCGTCTACTGACACACACTAACAAATTCGGAAAATTCAGCTTAATACTGTCTCATGACCGTTACTTCTGAATTAAAATAAGGTAGAAGTTCATTGGAGAATCCTTCGAACATGAGGTGGCGCTGGAGCCAAGATTTTGAAAAGCAAACTTATTCAAATGTTGGCGTCAGCAACACACCAAGACGTTTTCGTTGCTTGTACCGTGTCCAACATGTAGCGTGTTTCAGCAGATATGTTTGAAGTCCTCTTTAAAAACAGAAATGACTAGATCAATTAGGCAACATATGCAAGACTGTGTTTACTGCTGAGGCAGTCATGTGTTAAAATAACTACGGGTTGTGATTCGATGACCAAATATAAAAATTGGACCAGGGTTTATGGACAAGACAGCTAAACCAGGGATCCTACCTCTAGGATGAAAGTGTGTGTTACCGAGAAGCACACAACTAAATCTGTACATGCCAAAACTTATGCACTAAAATGAGGGATGACAGCATTTTCACTGAAAATTGTAAAGGAAGTGACAAATACCAGAACTATCAAACTCCTATTGTAGACTATTTACTATTTACTGTAGAAATTAAGCAAGTGTCCATTCTAGGCTGTGCCAAGGCTCACTGAAGCACACTGTATGTTTTCGAATAGCTCTCGCCCACAGCACAAAGATAATATATGTGTACCTAATATATAATGTAGTAATAGATATGAGTGAGCTGCTTATTTTCAATTATTAGCTAATATAATTTGTAAACAACTATTGTAACAAGCACCTGTGTACATTAAAAAAACACCGCCTGTTCTAGCACTATGCAATGATAGTGCTAAATCAGCAGCAATGGCGTAGTGATTAGAGCATCCGCCTCGTATGGAAAAGGTCCGTGGTTCAAATCCCGGTGCCACGCAGTTTCCAACCGGATAAAAAATCCGCATGTGTTGGAACTGCATTACGAGGTCTGGGGTGCGGCCTCACCGGTAACCACCGTCGGGAACGCACTCCCTCACCAGAGAAGGATTGGCCACCCTGGTGCAGTATCTGGCCGCTACCTCCCTCATGCATACGTCAAACAACTCACGGCCCTCAGTCCCCAGCAGCTGCGAAGCAACTGACCAAGGCGGTGGTCACATCTGCAACGCAGCAGTGGGTGCTAAGAATCTCTGGATCCGGACAGGCCACCATTAAAACCTGAACTTGGCAACGTTTAACGCTAGCACCTTATCTAGTGAGGGAAGTCTAGCTGTACTATCCGAGGAGCTAGAGGGTGTTAAATGGGATATAATAGGGCTCAGTGAGGTTAGGAGGACAGATGAGGCCTATATGGTGCTGCAGAACGGGCACGTCCTTTGCTATAGGGGCTTAGCTGACAGATGAGAACTGGGAGTGGGGTTCCTAATTCACAGAAACATAGCTGGCAACATAGAGGAATACTATTGCATTAATTAAAGGGTGGTAGGTATCGTAATTATACTGAATAAGAGATACAAGATGAAGGTGGTATAAACCTATGCACCTACATCCAGCCATGATGACGCTTCAGTTGAAAGCTTCTATGAAGATGTGGAATCGGAAATGAGTAAGGTAAAAACACAGTCTACAATACTGATGGCAGACTTCAATGCAAAGGTAGGGAAGACGCAGGCTGGAGACCAGGCAGTAGGAGATTACGGCAACGGTACTAAAACGCCCGAGGAGAGTTACTAGTGGAATTCGCAGAACGCAATAATTTACGAATTTGAAATACCTTCTACCGAAAACGAGGAAACCGCAAGTGGACATGGAGGAGCCCTAAAGGCGAAAATAAGAACGAAATAGACTTTATAATGGGTGCACACCCAGGCATAGTGCAGGATGTGGAAGTGCTTGGCAAGGCACGATGCAGTGACCATAGAATGGTACGGTCTCGAATTCGCCTAGACTTGAGAAAGGAATGACAGAAAGTAATACACAAGAAGCCAATCAATGAGCTAGCACTGAGAGGGAAATTACAGGAATTCAGGCACTTGGCTCTTAGTGAGAAAACCAACCTTATCATAGATACAATGAATGATAATCTGACGAGTATCATTACGGAGTGTGCAGTGGAAGTTGGAGGCAGGGTAGTTAGACAGGACACTGGCAAGCTTTCCCAGAAAACGAAGAATCTCATTAAGAAGCGCCAAATCATGAAAGTCTCAAGTAAACAGACAAAATAGAACTGGCAGAGCTTTCGAAGTTGATTAATAGGCGTAAGGTATCCGATTTAAGAAGGTATAACATGGAGAGAATTGAACACGCTCTGAAAAACGGAAGAAGCGTCAAAGCTGTGAAGGGGAAACTTGGGATAGGCAAAATCGGATGTATGCGCTAAGGGACAAACAGGGCAAAATAACTACCAATATGGATAGGATAGTTGAAATAGCGGAGGAGTTTTACAGGGATCTGTAGAGCAGGGACAACCACGACTTTAATACTATAAGAACTAGCAGTAACCCCGATGACACCCCACCAGTAATGATACAAGAAATCAGAACAGCTTTGGAGAGCATGCAAAGAGGCAAAGCTGCTGGTGAGGATCAGGTAACATCAGATCTGGTGAAAGATGGAGGATAGATTGTGTTAGAAAAACTAGCCACCCTGTTTACGAGGTGTCTCCTGACGGGAAGAGTACCAGAGTCTTGGAAGAACG
Organism: Rhipicephalus microplus; assembly: GCF_013339725.1. NCBI lineage: Eukaryota > Metazoa > Arthropoda > Arachnida > Ixodida > Ixodidae > Rhipicephalus > Rhipicephalus microplus. The sequence goes on along the minus strand of NC_051173.1, from coordinate 64,020,975 downwards.
CTAACATCATCTTAATACATGAGAAAGGAGATGACAAGGACTTGAAGAATTACAGGCCGATTAGCTTGCTCTGCGTAGTATAAAGCTATTTACAAAGGTAATTGGTAACAGAGTAAAGAAAACATTAGAATTCAATCAACCAAATGAACAAGCAGGATTTCGAACAGGCCACTCAAAAATCTACCACATTCATACTATCAATCAGGTAATACAGAAATGCTCAGAAAATAACCAACCACTATACAGAGCCTTCATAGATTACGAGAAGGCGTTTGATTAAGTAGAAATATCAGCCGTCATACAGGCACTGCGGAATCAGCGTGTCGATGAAGTATATATAAACATCCTGGAAGAAATCTTGAGGGGATCAACTGCTACCGTAGTGCTTCATAAAGAAAGCAACATAATACCAATCAAGAAGGGTGTAAGGCAGGGGGACACAATCTCCCCAATGCTATTTACCGCGCGCTTCCAGGAGGTTTTCAGAAGCCTAGGAGGGGAACAGCTAGGGATAAGAGTTAATGGAGAGTACCTTAGTAACCTGCGCTTTGCCGATGACATTGCATTGCTGAGTAAGTCAGGGGACGAATTGCAACTCATGATTACGGAGTTAGACAAAGAGAGCAGAAAGGTGGGTCTACAAATGAATCTGCAGAAAACGAAAGTAGTGTACAACAACCTCGGAAAAGAGCAGCGCTTCGAGATAGGCAATAGTGCACTTTAAGTTGTAAAAGACTATGTCTACTTGGGCAGGTCATAACCGCGGAGCCGAACCACGAGATTGAAGTAACTAGAAGAATAAGAATGGGGTGGAGCACATTTGGCAAGCACTCTCAAATTATGACAAGTAAATTGCCACTATCCCTCAAGAGAAAGGTATATAACAGCTGTATCTTGCCGGTACTTGGCTACGGAGCAGAAACCTGGAGACTTACTAAGAGGGTTCAGCTTAAATTGAGGACGACGCAGCGAGCAATGGAAAGAAAAATGGTAGGGGTAAACTTAAGAGACAAGAAGAGAGCAGAGTGGATTAGGGAACAAACGGGGGTTAAGGATATCATAGCTGAAATCAAGAAGAAGAAATGGACATGGGCTGGGCACATAGCGCGTAGACAGGATAACTGCTGGTCGTTAAGGGTAACTAACTGGATTTCCAGAGAATGCGAGCGGGTTAGGGGGAGACAGAAGGTTAGGTGGGCAGATAAGATTAAGAAGTTCGCGTGTATAAATTGGCAGCAGCAAGCACAGGACCGGGTTAATTGGCGGAACATAAGAGAGGCCTCTGTCCTGCAGTGGACGTAGTCAGGCTGATGATGATGATGTTGATGATGATGATATATAAGAACATAATCAGCTGACAGGCACAACGTGGAATGAGGGCTAGTGTGCCAACTCCAGCGTGCTAGCGTGCCGAGTTCAGTCCTGCACCGAGTGGTAGGTTACATATATACATGTGCTCGCCCTCTGCCGGAAGTTTGACAAGATGCCGGAATCTGAAAAGGTCACGCACATCCTCAAACAAATTGCCGATGACGATCTCCTGAGGTTTCGAAACTCATCGACCGTAGACGACGATATTATCAATGCTGACACTTCGAAGATGCAAAAAGTCGCCGTATCACTTCACACTTTTCGTGTCTTCCCAACATGGCTGCAACATTTACACTCGAGGACCCCCGTTTGCCACCAGCCCCTGCTGCTTCCGGCCATATTATGCGCATCGTGCGCGATGAAATCGAAGCAGCATCTCTCCTTTCTGACTAATTCCAGGCCCGTGATGACTCTCGCGCCACGATTTCTTTGATCAAGAGTGTCGTGCGCCAGGAACTGCCCAATGCCTGACTTCAGACTCTATGCCCCGTTAAGCAACCTGACTACTGACTGCCCAGTACACTTATTATGTCCCCCGGACAGAACGATCGCCCACGTTACCGGAACTCGGCATAATGGTGAACTTTCGATGACAGGCCGATCTGCTTCAACTTTGGACGAGATGGCCATATTTCACGTCATTGCTGCATTTCCTGGGATTGGCAGCCATGGTCACATTATGCCAACACCCAACGCCCACCTGCTGGGTCTCTGATGATGCCGGTCTACGCGTAACAAGACGATGCTTCGCCATCCAGGACCGCCCAACCGAACAGCTCACCGTCACCCTCTGGACGCATGTCCCGTTCAACTAATCGACGTCACTCCCCTCACCCTCCTACCGCCAGTCTTCGGAAAACTGACGGGCGTAGCTCCTAGAGGTGAGCCTGCTTCGATGACCCGACCCGAAGTTCCTCTACACCTGATACCCGGACCCAACAACTTCTGCGGCAGCAATCTTTGACACCGGCGCTCACATATCAGCCATGAACTCCAGCCTTTGTGCTGGAATCAAGAAAGTGCTCACTCCTGCTCCGATCTCTGTAGTCCGAGTGCAACACCAGAGTTGGATTCGCTCGCAGGATTTCAAGCTGGACGGTTGTGCCCTCGCGATCTCCGACTTCAGCGTAGCTCCCGCCGACTGGTTCGCCCTCCGCGGTCTCCTGATGCCATGCAGCTCTCGCATTGTGGCACCCCGCCCTTGGACTGCTTCGACCGGATCCCCACTTTCCTATCTCCTTCTTTTTTCCTCTCGTTGGCTGTCTTCTTCTCCGTCTACTTTCCTTCTATTCTTTTTATCCCTCCTCCCCCCTCCCCTATAAGGCACTGCGCCGTGTCGCCTGAAGGCAGACAGAGATTAGGTGCCTTTTTCCTCTTCATTCTAATCACTACCACCACCACACCAGAGTTAGCTGATGGTGCAACACCAGCGGTCACTTGGATGTGTGCCGCCCGCGTTACTGTTGCTGGACGTCATACCACTGTTCTGTTTGACGTACTGGACCACTGCCCACACGACATCATTTTCGGACTCCATTTTCTGTCGGAACATCCCACCCTAATTTACTATTCTGCTGGTGTTGTTCAGCTTGTCCTACCCCACGCCGTTGACCCTCCTGATCCTGCGCCACCAAAGCTACTCTGCCGACTTTGTTCGCCTATCTTGTCGAGCTGTGACGTATATCGACGTCTCTTCTGATTTACCTGTGGCTGATGGCAATTATGTCATTTCACCTAATCCTACAGTCCTGTGTTCGCTCAATGTTGCGTTCCCCCCCACACTATCATCACAATGAAAGACAGCGTGGCATGTCTCCCTAATGTGAACTTTGGACTTTGCTCTGAAGTGCTGACACGAGGGATATCTCTTGCAACCCTTGCCCCGGCCAGCGAATACTACATATTCGCCTTAACAGAGGATACACCGTCATCTGCCAGTATTCAGTCGGGTAGTAAATAAGACCCATCCATCCCATCTCTCCCTCCTCAGCTTGCAGCGCTTTCGTTGGGACAAGAAGAGAGAGAATGTGATTGCAGTGTGTTACAAATCTTTGTAACTCCGCTCGTACGAAACGGATTCTTAAAATTTTTGCAGCGTTCAAATCGTGAGGTATTATTTTTTTCCAGTGAACTATTTATATGGTTACTCAAAAAACTGTTTTAGGGCGTTTTTAAGAACATCCTTCAAAACGTTCGCTAGCCTTGCTCTGCAAGTAAAGCGCCAAGTTTTTCTTGTCTTGGCAAATCCACTTTCTGCTGAGGCACCACTTGTGACTTTTCCATAACGAGTTGACTCCAAGCGACATTCTCTTGATCGATGAAATTCAAACACAATCAAGATTGTGAGAACCACGCGCACCGGCTATCAAGAGATAGCGCTACGAGTTGCGAAGTAACGGTGCAAGTGGCCCACTAACGCTCTTCAAAAGGACCAGCCTTCGTGCTTCCCGGGGGAGAGACGCCTTGGCTGCCACGAAGGACGGAAACTGTTACCCGCGCTGGCTGATTGGTGCTACCTGGAATGATGGTCGCTGCGTAGCTGTCTCACCCTGGGCCGAAATTGCCATATACCGTCTTTACTTGAATAAATGCAACTCTTTGTTTGTACGTAAGGCCTCCGTCGTCCTTGCTTTACCTACGAAAGGAACGCAGCAAGCTTGATACCCACAAGTTTCAAACGCGCTCTGAATAGCATCACAAAATATCGGAAGTTGCATGGAGTGACTTCTTAGCCTAGTCTTGATCCAACACACAATTGTCATGATAGGAAGGCAGTCCAAATTCGAGCACAATTAATTCCACTGTAAAGCAATGTCCGAAGGCTAATCATCCCAGTTTGCTTTTCTTTGTCTTAGCACCTGAAATATTATCTTGGCCTGACTGCTGAAAGTTGCAACCATTCCAAGTGGATCGAATATCCGCGACACTGCTTGCAGCACATATCTCTTACAAGGTCTTTACTATTTCTCTGAGAAACTTAACGCTAATTTTTTCCCTGCTGTCATTAGGTCTGTCAAAGAATCCCACAAGAGCTCCAATATTCCGACAACTCCTGCGCTTGCGCCATCAACTTCAGCTGTACTAAGGAGATCTCTCAGCAGTTTGGAATTTGATGACCATTTCCTCAAACGCATTCACATTGTTTTTAGCGGTGTTTGCGTCTCTGTATATTATTTCTGCTAAATCCTCATTTTCAGCTCCGATAAGAAGGTCATCAACGTAGATTCATGCTCCAAGCCACTTGGCCATTTCTTCGGTTGGACCTTTGACTGCCTTGATGTGACGTTGTAGTGTGACATTGAGCAGAAATGGACTCTATACGGCGCAGAAGAGAATCCTTGCCATAAGCCATTCCTTTACTTCAGGCTCGGCCTTACTCTCAGAGGGTATTTTCTTGAACCATAGGAATCTCAGTGCGTCTCTTACTTTCATTTTTACGCTAATCTGTAAAAACGCTTTCTCTATGTTAGCTGTGAGAGCGACACGGTTGAAGTGGAAAAGTACAAGAACACAAACCAAGTCGGCCAGTAGCTTTTGTTCCTTCTCGAGATGCTCATTGAGGAATGGGCAGTCAGGAACGTGAGAGGATGCATCAAGAACTACTTTTACCCGAGTTTTCGTGGGCTTGGTTCGCACAAGTTTGTGATGAGGCATGTAGCGAATTCGAGATGATTGCTCCACAACTTGATCAGGTACTTTCTTGGCATGTCTTATGTTCTTATAGTTCCTTCTGGTGGCTTAATTTTCTACCGTAGACTCAAGAATGCTCTCAATTTTCTTCCCCAGGTACTTCAGTCGGTTCATTGCTTGCATTCAGTAATCATCAAGTTGTCTACAACTTTCTTTCTACGGAAGCCCAACTTGATAGCGAATATTGAAGACGGTAACATCTTGTTCAAATCTTTCTAGTAACGTTTTTTTTCTTTGGTTTGAGTGTTGTCTACTGGCATAATTAAGATGGTTTCCAAGTCTCAGAACCTCCATAAAATTTTGTCAGTAGTATCAGCAGAGGTACTTCGTCGCAAGAGGCATACATTGAGAGCTGATTTAAAATAGGTGTCGAAAGAGAGAGGGAACGCTGCTGTATTGTATAAGACACAAGAACGCAAGCCAGCTATGCTGGTTGCACTACACGGGCCTTTCTTTACTATCTACTAAACCCCTACCCCTTCCTCTCGTTTAGCTATAAAAGACTGATGGCAAGAAACACAGGCGTTTACTACTGTCCTGACATGCGTGTTGATTTCATTGAACGTGACCCGGCTAATACATGGTGTCAGAAGTGTGGAACTGTAGCCTTGGCTGCTCGACGATGAAAGAAGCAACGTAACAAGTAGGTACCTACACCACAGCCTTCAAAACCACCGCCAGCATGCAGTACATCAAACCACTGGAGCCTCTGAGTCTCTCGGCCAACGGAGGAAGAAAGTAGGAGCTCTTCCGGTAAAAATTTCATTTTTTTGGTAGCCACGGAGTGCGCTGAAAAGCGAAGGTCAGAGGCAGCAAAAACGGCTCTTTTCTTCAGCGTGGCTGGTGGCGAGGCGCTTGAGTGTGTACGACAAACTTACGTTCGATGAAGGCGAAGACAAGCAGGACTATGGCCCGGTAGTGGCCAAGCTCGAGAAATACTACGTCGAACAAGAGAACACGATTTAGAAGCGCTACGTCTTCCGGTGTCGACTACAGAGCGAAGCTGAACTCTTCGAACAGTTCTTCAGCGCGCTCAAGAAACAGGCGCAGTTTTGCAAGTATGGAACGATAAAAGACGAGATTGTGCACGACCAAATTGTGTTCGGTACAAACTCGCCGAAGCTTCGAGACAAGCTACTCAGGGACAAGACATATACGTTGGGAAAAGCCGTGGCTTTAAGCAAGGCGGTGAAAACATCAGCCCGTGAGAACTCACTGTGGCGGAAGACTGATGGAGACCTTCGCGTCCTTGCAGAATTGTCAAACCGAAACTTGAAATGTTCCCGCTGCAGCCGATGCCATGCCGCACAGCGCGTCTAGTCTACAGAAAACCTTGCTACATGTGCAAGCGACGTAACCATTTTGCTTCATGCTGCCAGTCAAGTGGAGCCATCTTCGAGGTAAAGGACGAGAGGAAGACGCCTTACCAAAACGATGACTTCGATGTTTTGGACGTCACCATCGGAAACATCAGCAGAGCCCGGGACTGTATCATGAAAGCAAATACTGCAGGCAAGAACATTAACCTCTAGATCGACACAGGGTCCCAAGCAAACTTGATGCCGCTGTCACTTTTTGCAAAAATTCAAGCCTGACCAGTGAAAGCAAACAACTTGGTTCTACAATCCTATAACGGTGGCATCATCAAACAGCTCGGCACATTTTGGTCGCACGAGACCATCGGGGACCGGAGCGTCTACACACACTTCTTAGTGATTACGAAAGACCACGGCACCCTCCTGGGTCTTAAAGCTGCGGAAAACTTGGGCTGGTCAAACGAAACGTTGATGTCGTAACAAACAATCCTTCCACACTCATCGATCAATTTCCCCAGCTTTTTCAGGGATCAGGTCGTGTACTGCGCGACTACAGATTCAACTTTCGCGAGGGTGCCATGCCTGTCAATCAGCCATCCAAGAGAGTGCCTTTGGCGCTGTGAGAAGCTCTGCGCGCTGAACTACAGTGAATGGAAGTGAAAGGCATCATACAAAAAGTAAGCAGCCCGACAGATTAGGTAAGCCCACTGGTCATCGTGCTTTAAAAAAACAGCAGGTTGAGGGTATGCATGGAACCGAGGAAAATAATGAATGCCTTAAGAGAGAACGTTATGAGATGCCGCACCGAGAAGACATAGAAGCAGAGCTGGCAAGAGCGAAAATGTTTTCTCGGTTTGGCGCTAACGCCGGGTTCTATCAAATACCACTGGATGAGCAGTTTTCGAAATATGCACCTTCGCAACTTCCTTTGGCGGTTATTGGTTTCTTTGACTGCCTTTTGGCATTTCATCAGCAAGCAGACTTTTTCAAAGAACGCTCAACTAGATATCTGATGGTTTACCTGGCGTGCTCGCGTATGTTGACGTGCTCATTTGGGGTGCTCACCAGAAAGAACGCGATGAGAGGCTCAAAAAACGTGTTACTAGTGGCAGCAAAAGTAGTACTAACATTCAACGCGTCAAAGTGCTTCTTCGGCGTTGAAGAATCTTTATTTCTTAATCACATCAGCAGCAGCAAGGACGCACGCCCCCACGCTATTTTGGTGTGAGCTCTGCTGAAAACGACGGCACCACGAGACAAACAAGCGCTACAGAGGCACTTGGGCGTCGTCAACTACTTTTGCAAATATGTGCCGTAACTACCTCAGCGCACTCCTACTATGCGTTCGCTGTTGAAGCACGATGTTGCTTTTGACTGGACACCGACTCATGAGAGCGAATGACAGGCTATATGCAGAGAGCTCAGCGAGTCACCACTTCTAGCAATTTTCGAACCAGGCAGAGAAAAGAAAATCACGGCGGATGCCCGCAGTACGGTGTCGGTTCGGAACTGATGCAACGTCACGGGAGCGCCTGGAGACCTGTGGCTTACACTTCAAGATTTCTTAACGAACCCCAACAACGTTACTCACGGAGAGAAAAAAAATCTCTGGCTTTAGTTATCGGGGGCGAAAGTTTTATCACTTCGTATATGGACATCCGTTCATTCTACAGAGCTTCCATCGCCCACTGCTTGACATATCAAAGAAGCCTATTGCTGACATGTTTCCTAGAGTACAGTGTTTCTTTTTGTGGTGATTGATATATGATCATACCTTGATTTTTGTTCTCGGTGAACAGATGGTTGTGGCCGACATGCTTTGTCGGGCACCTGTTTCTGAAAATGGCGCTGCACCTCCCACAAGTGACGTCGAAGTTCATGGAGTCGCAGTAGTAATGACACTCGTGAGTAAAACACTATTTCAAGGCTTGCAAGTGAGACCGAACGCGACGTACACCTTCAGCAGGTACTTCACAAGCTTGCGAATGGGTGCGCTGTGGAAGGTACGCTGAAGGCGGTTGCTTCCGAACTCTCAGTGGTTGAAGGAGTCCTTCTAAAAGGAAGGAAGGTCGTGTTGCCAAGTAGCATGCAATAAGACATACAAAAGCATGTTCATGCAGGACATCGTGGCATTGTAAAATGCAAGGCCAGAACAAAGCTGTTGATATACAGGCCCAATCTAAATTCTGATATAACAGGCTAGTTGGCAATCGTCGAGTATACCAGGCCTATGCTTATAAGCAGCCGCCAGAGCAACTAATCATGCGTCCAACACCGACTCAAGCGTGGTATCGCGTGGGTGTCGACTTGCTTCAATATGGTGACCAGCATTACCTCGGTGCCTATGACTCTGTATCGAACTTACCAGAAGTTGCATTATTACAAAGCACCACAGCCAGTCTATCATACAAAGATTGGAAGCTATATTTTCCCGTTATGGTACACCAATCGAAGTATGCACAGACAATGGGCCCCAGTTCGCCAATTGTGAGTTCAGGTTATTCGCTCAGCAATTCAATTTTAAGCACATCACATACATTCCAGAGTACCCTCAGTCAAATGACCTTGCGAGACAGGTGTACAGACAATTAAGCGAATCTTGAACCAGATGAAAGCGGCCAATGGGAAATTTTGACTTGGCATCTTGATTTACGAAACAAGTGCACAGGAGAATGGGTGATTGCCAGCGGAGCTACCGCAAGGAAGACGCCTGCGAACCTCCATACCGGACTTTGGACCCTTTGTTCCCACGCCAGTAAGGAAGCACCGGTAGAGCAACTACAGCAGACGTGTATTTCCCGGCCCCAAAAGCAACGGCACCGTTCGCGTAGGGGGAGAGACATGAACGAGAAAAGCCAAGGTTCTCGGGTCAGCGAGGTCTCAATCCCTCCTAGTGCGAACATAAAATCGGAACATTCTGCGCCGCAATCGACGGCACCTCTTAGCAACGAGTGAACATTTTGAGGACACCTCCGACGAGGAGGATTACGACAAAGAGCAGGCACCTGCCTCTCTAAAATCTCCCACGTCCGGCTCGTCCATGGTAGTGCCAAGTTGTCCGCAACAACCCTTGCAGCGAGTTACACCGCAGTGAAGGTCGCAGCGTCAAACACGTCGTCCGGAACGTCTGGGATACAATCAAAGCTTTCAGCAGCTAAGTCAACGACGTTGAAGGGGAAGATGTATCGTATCAGACCCAAGAGTGCAAGCCAGATACCTTGGTTGCACAAGACGTGCCTTTCTTCACTATCTACTAAACCCCTACTCCTTCCCCTTGTTTCGCTATAAAAGACTGACGGCAATAAACACAGGCGTTCACTACTGTCCTGACATGCGTGTTGATGTCATTTAACGTAGTCCGGCTGATACAGCTGCTGCGCGTCGGCTCACAAACGGCGTTCCTGAGATGACCACTTCTTGAAATGATTTCGACTGTAAATTCGGCCCATTGAAGGGGAATTCTGCAACAAGTGGATTTCCGAAGTTTAAAGGGTCATCTGGATCCTGAAACCTCATTGGTGGGTGGAATATTTAGTGAATCACGAGGTTTTTTGTTCCCGACCACACTAGAGGCACGCTAGGCCTAACGCCGCCTGGCGCGGGCCCAACTGTGTGAGGCAGAAACGTCGCGGGAAGTGCGGTGCGCCGCGAGCCATAATCTGCGCTATGCAAGTCACCGTTGAAGGTGAAAATGTCTCGCCGGAGGACCGCAATGAAGAGGCTGGATGGACTGACTTCTGCCATCCATGAGAAAAAGATTCGGAAATGAAGCATAATCAACCTGTCAAACAACTCTGCCCTGCATGTAGGCCGGAGTGGTGAAGTCAGCGTCAAAAAGCAACAACTAGTGAAAGCTTCACGACAACCAAAGCTACCGGAAAAGCACATTAGAATTATCATCAGACCAAGAGCAGGCACTCCCAGTGCCTGCTCTTGCATCAGTACACTCCCAGCCACCCAACCAGGCATCAGTACACTCCCAGCCACCCAACCCAGGACTCTCATGGGCAGACGGCGTCTGTGGAAAGAGAATCGAGACTGAGGGAGCTCAAACATATCCAGGAGGCATAACCAAATATTCAAGGAAGGTAGAGAAGCGGCACCTTCCCCTGAGTACCAGGTCCCGTGGGAACATTCGAGAGCATAATTATGAGATCATCATCATCAGCCTGACTACGCCCACTGCAGTACAAATGCCTCATCCATGTTCTGCCTGTCAACTTGGTCCTATGCTCGCTGCTGCCAATTTATACCCGCAAACTTCCATATCTCATCTGCCGATCTAAACTTCTGTCTCCCTCTAACCCGGTTGCCTTCTCTGGGAATCCAGTTAGTCATTCTTGGTGACCAGTGGTTATCCTGTCGACGCGGTACATGTCCATCCAGCCCATGTCAATTTCCTCTTGATTTTATTTCTGATATTCTTAACCCCGGTTTGTTCCCGGATCCACTCTGCTCTCTTCTTGTCTTTTAAGGTTACACCTATCATTTTCCTTCTCATCGCTCGCTGCGACGTCCTCAATTTAAGCTGCGCAGTAGAACTTGCTTCCTTACTATTGGACAAACAGTATCATTTATTGATGTTCCCAAAACCGTTTTTACTACCTGTCAGGACAGTCCATTGGTCATGGTGCTTCATTCTTGACCCTCAAATAGTGGGATCGAATCGCTGTCATATTTTCAATATAGGCAAACATTTTCGAGCCCGTGCACTTTGATTTAGGTGTACGTTAATAACCCGAAGCAGTAAAACTTCCGGAGCACACCACTAAGGCGTCTCTCATATTCATATCGTGGTTTTTGGCGTGTAAACCCCATCAATTCATCTTTACAACTATGTTTTACCTGCTGTTCGGAAAACCTCAATCTAAGAGTAACTTCAGTTAACTTTCTTCTTTATATATCAGCAGGCGCCTATGGTGGATACTACACACACCTTCAGCTGGAGACGTCTACTTTCCTGGTAAAGAACAGAGAGAATGTCTCCTGGGTGGACTTTTATTTCGCGGTGGATGTCATAAAAGCGATGCCAAGCAATCTTTCAATTGTTGTAGCTCTCAGATACGTCTTTAGGCGTCTAAGCGATGAAAAAGAGGGTCCCGCTTCAGCTGTTCTCACGGGCGGAGTTCCCAGAATCTTTAGAAGACGGTGCACGTTTGGGAAGAATACCTCTGAGAAATTGGCAACCTCCTGAACCATAGACATGCTCAGCATTTCTCGCTTCTCTAGCTTCCATTTCCCAGATCATGCTGCTAACTTCCCTTGCAATGCCTAAGTTGATATAATGTTCATGTACCCGTCAGCAAACTTTTCGAGATTCAGAAGAGGGACAGATTCTGGAATATTCTGCGGTAGAAGGCAAAAAAACGTCTTCAAGGTGAGCTGATGCGTTTTAAAGCGTTCATTGAACTGGTCTATTAAATAGTCCAGAAGATGCCAGAAATACCGAAAGCCTAAAGTGCTCTTCAACTCCAACCGCGCACTGGCACGTTACTTCGATGAAGCAGACTATACCTGTCACCCACGGCATTCTCATATTCGCCAGCTGTCGATTGCGCACTGGCCACTTCTTGCTCTTGATTTCCTTTTTTTATTTAAAATATTATATTGCCGCATGTTGTTAGGCACCTATCGAAGTCTTGAGCCGCTTCCTGCTCTTATGAGTTCTGCCACACCAACTAACAAGCCAAACGCGCCAAGCTAAACGCGCTATGCAATGCTGGCTGCACGGGTCACCACACCACGCACTGGAAAAAGAGGCTGGGGTTTTTCGAAGAAGCAGCATGAGGCGAGACGCAAGAGAAGAAGTTGACGAGGTTTTCATTAGCGAGCTTACAACCTTTGTGTATTTAGTTGACGGGCACAAGTTCGCCGTTAATAAATAGCTGTTTTAGCTTCCAGTGCTGTACTTGTTCGTTACAAACTGGTGGAGGTGCTGGGTATCATTCCAAGCCCATCGGAGGATTAGGAACATAGCCCAGAACCCTGAAGGTTGGAGCTGGCGCAGTCGACTCTCGTACGCCAACGCACGAGTCATCGCCTACGAGGTGAGCAGCCCGAGTTTGGTTCCCTCTTCGATTCTTCGAGACCAGTGGAAGTCTTAAGTTCCGCAGCCCCTACAATGGCCACCCAAACGACTTCATTTCCATCTCAAATGGTCATGGACCCGCCCTGCATACCAAAGGTATTTCACGGGGATATTTTCGAGGATTATGAGGACTGGCTCGACGGCTTCGAACGCGTTGCCAGACTGAACGGTTGGAACGAAGACAGGAAACTTCGCTACGTCTACGGGGCACTGCACGATTCTTCGCGTACGTGGTTAGAAAACCACGAAGTGTCCTTATTATCGCGAGACGACTTTCGAAGAGAGTTTCTTGCTACGTACCCAAACACGGACCACAAAGAAAAGGCAGAGGCCACTCTTCAGACGCGAAACCAACGGAACAACGAGAGCGTCTCCGTGTACATTGAAGACATATCCCGACTGTTCTGCCGGGCCGACCCGAACATGGCCGAGGAAAAGAAGTTGCGGCACCTGATGCGTGGATTGAAGGAGGAGCTTTTTGCAGGCCTGGTACGTAATCCACCCCGCTCTCTTGCTGAGTTGAGATCAGAGGCGACAATGATAGAAAAGACCTTGCAGCAGCGCGCGCGCCAATACAACAGGGACGTAAGCGCCTCAACTGTTAGCGTGGCGTCGACAACCCTCACGAGTAACGTTGACCTCTTGTGTGAAATGGTGAGGGCTGTCGTAAGAGAAGAACTTCGTAAAATACAAATGACTCAAGCTCATCCAGTGATGTGCTCACCTGCCGACGTTGTGCGCGAAGAAGTGCGGCAAGCGGTTCTTCAACCACAACCTCAGGTACTACAGCGCGCAAAACCGGAGCCTCCGCCTCAGTTTTAGTACGCGCAAGTTGTACGACAGGACTTCGGATGCATGAATCGAACGGCTGTGACTGCTGTGATGCCTCCGACGTTTTCTCCGAGTACGCCACTACCAATGCCGGAAGCAAGACCACGTAAGAGCGATGTATGGCACGCTGTAGACCGGCGGCCCCTTTGCTACCCCTGCGGAGAATCAGGTCACCTTTACCGGGCATGCCAGTATCGTCGAGCGGGACTGCGTGGTTTTCCAGTCAACGCACCACGTCCACAGAACGGTGAACGGCCCTACGAAATCGAAGAATACTTGTCTTCACACCATTCACCTCAAGACACGCAACAATGTGAGTCGCGTTCGACAGCACCGATGCGCTACCGATCGCCGAGTCCTCGTCCGTCATCAAATCTCCGAAGATTTCCGAAGTCAGCTCCAACGGCTCAGGCAGACCCGTCAGGGCTGCGCCATCCTGTCTCATCTTGGCTACCCAATTCCTCAAAAACCCGCACAAGTACCGCGACATAAACTTGCTTCTACTGTCCGCGCACTCATCAAAGTGCCTCCGATTCCACGCAATATGAATCCCTCCTGCCACGCCGGTCGTCGACGTGCCCGAGTTCAGGCTATGACACGCGTTTATGGTGATGGTACATCAGACTTACAAGTACTTTACACTGATGCAGCACGCTACCCAGAGAAGTCAGCCATGTGTTTAGCCGTGACAGATGACACAGACGCCCTTGTGGCGTCTGCCACACTTCGCACTACAGACAGTGGTCTGGCAGAGGAGGGAGCTCTCGCTCTGGCAATTGTTCACGCTAAGACACTGTCACATGACTCCCCTGTAACTATTGTAACAGATTCACAAGCTACTTGCCGTGCTTTCGCTCAAGGACTTGTGGCTGCACATACACACAATATCCTCTCTTCTGTCTCACCTTTCGCTTTACGTCCTGTGCGTATCGTCTGGACTCCTGGACACGCCTCTCTCCATGGTAATGAATGCATTCATGCGGTTGCCCGAGAGCTGACCGGCCGGGCTCCATTGGAAGAGCTGTCCAATCCAGACGACGCATCGACAGAACCACTAAACTACAATGCTACGCTGCGGTACTATCGACAGAGCCGTTATACGTATCCTCCCCCTCATACTTCACTTAACAGAGCAGATGCTGTCGCTTGGCGGCAACTACAGACCAATTCATTTCCCTGCCTTTATATGCTAAATCGCTTTCATCCGACTTTCTAGCCCTCCTACTTCCCCTTCTGTGGATCCGTACCAACGGTGTACCACTCCACGTGGGAATGCTCTGCCCCACAGGGCGTTCCTCCCATTTCCAATCCCACCCCTTCCTCTTGGGAGTCTGCACTGCTCAGCTTACGCCGGCAGGAACAGCAGCAGCTGGTTCAGCAGGTTCGCAGGGTCGCGCAAGGCAATGGAGCCCTGGACTGAGGGCCCCACCCAAAGAAGGCTCAGTGTGCATTTGTTATTAATAAATGTTTATTCTCTCTCTCTCTCTCTCGCTGAGTCCTCGTCCGTCATCAAATCTCCGAATACCACGTTCACCTAGCCCACGGCAGGAAAACTAGAGCCAGTGACCTCTGGAGGTGAGGCCGCTGATATACTGACAACTGAAGACACTCCATTGTCAGCCCGACAGGATGGTGGCAGTAACGCAACGACAGACAAGTCCAGTAGTAGCAACGTTACCCCCGAGATATTAGTCACGATCGACGACGTCGAGGCCATTGCGCTAATAGACACTGGTGCAGACTATTCCGTTGTCAATAATGCTCTCGAAAAGAAGCTTAAGAACGTAATGACTGAATGGACCGGACCTCAGATACGTACCACTGGAGGGCTCTTAGTTAGTGCCGTGGGGTTATGCACCGCAAGGATACGAATAAGAGGATTTGTGTATGTCGGTAGCTTTATTGTGCTTCCTAAGTGCTCTTGGGAACGGATCATAGGCATGGACTTCTTGCAAACAAACAATGCAGTCATCGTCTTGAGAGAGTCCCAGGTTTTGTTTTCTACGGAGAATGCCACCGCCTTCTGTAATCCGGAGAAACCAACCGTTCTACCTTTCCGCATTGTGGACGAGGATGTACCATGCCACCACGTTCCAGTGTGACCGTTCTTGTGAGGAGTGAAGTTCTCCGTGACTGTGACGCATTAGTGGACGGAAAAATCGGACTGCTACTAGAAAAAGGGTTGTGCATGGCAAAAGGCCTGGTGAGGCTTCGTGATGGATGTGCGTATGTCCTGTTAACTAACTTTTGAAATGAGCTGCAACAAGTTGCGAAGGGAACATCCGTAGCATCGCTGCATGAGTACGTGCAAGTCTCAGATGTTTGCACTCTTGATAAAGCTTCAGAGACAGTAGATAACGTACTCCAATTAGTAGACATTGACAGAGAGCTCTCGTCATCTTAGAAGCAGCAGATTGCTGACCTCATCAGAGAGTTCGCCGAGTGCTTCTCCACCTCGTCGAAAGTCGGACGTACTCCCATCGCAAAGTACCGTATCGTGATCGAAGAACACGTGAGACTTGTGCATCAGCGACCATACCAAGTGTTGCCAGAAGAAAGGGAAGTCATCAAAAAGTAAGTACAGAAAATGCTCAAAACTGATGTAATCCAGCCATCCAACAGTCCGTGGGCATCACCGGTAGTGCTTGTCAAAAAGAAGGACAACACTCTGCGATTTTGCGTTGACTACAGAAAACTGAACCAAGTCACAAAGCATGATGTTTACCCCCTTCCACCGATCGATGATGCCTTGGATAAGTTACGCAATGCTCACTTCTTTTATTCATTGGACTTATAAAGTGGATATTGGCAGATCGAGGTCGACGGACGATATCGCGAGAAGATGGCGTTTGTGACCACAGACAGACTATACAAGTTCAAAGTGCTCCCTTCTGGTTTGTGCTCTGCTCCCGCTACCTTCCAGAGGATGATGGACAATGTACTCTCCGGACTCAAGTGGCAATCGTGTCTCGTCTACCTCGAAGATGTTGCGGTTTTTTTTCTACCTTCGAGCAGCACATCCACCGACTGAGAATGGTACTGGATGCCATTCGCGTGGCAGCACTGATGATCAAACCAGAAAAGTGTCACTTTGGATTTTCTCAGCTTCGGTTTCTCGGGCACATAGTTAGGGCGGAAGGCGTCCGCCCAGACTCGCAAAAGATTGCAGCAGTTGAAACTTTTTTCAAACTGCAAGACATCGAGGCCATCAGATGAATCCTGGGACTATGTGCCTACTACAGACGCTTTGTTGAAAACTTTGCTAAGGTCGCTGAGCCTTTGACACGGCTCACGAAAGAAAGTGTACCATTCTCTTGGCGGGAACAACAAGAATCGGCTTTCTCAGTGTTGCGACGCCGTTTGCAGTCTCCTCCAATACTTTCCCATTTGAACGAAGAGTCCGATACAGACATACATACCGACGCTAGTAACTTTGGTCTCGGTGCCATCCTCGTTCAGTGGCAGAATGGAGAAGAGAATGTCATTGTTTACGTGAGCCGCACTCTATCGAATGCTGAGTCCAATTACTCAGCGACAGAAAAAGCGTGCCTCGCAGTTATATGGACCATCAGCAAGTTTCACCCATACCTCTACGGGAGACCATTTCGAGCAATCAGTGATCATCATTCATTGTGTTGGCTGGCAAATATCAAGGATTCATCAGGAAGACTTGCTAGATGAAGCCTGCGCCTGCAGGAACATGACATCACTGTGGTCTACAAGTCCGGTCTCAAGCACAATGACGTGGATTGCCTGCCTCGCGCGCCTGTTGAGTGTCCATCATCTGACCAAGCACAAGACATCCCATTTCTTGGAGTTCTGAATGTGTCGGAGATGGCTCGTCTTCAGCGAGTGAACCCGGAACTACGCCCACTTATCCAATACATGGAGGGTCACCAAATTAGGGTACCACGAGTTTTCGACCGTGCTTTGACATTCTATGTCCTCCGGAACGACGTCCTATACAAGCACAGCTTCGGAAATAACGGTGAGACGTTTCTGCTTCTTGCACCATCATCACTGCGAGCAGAAATCTTAGAAGCGTATCATGATTACCCATCGGCTGGCCATATGAGCAGTAGTCGAACTTTGGCCAGAATTCACCGGAAGTATTATTGGCCGAAATTAAGGGATTTGGTGCACCATTATGTTAAGTCATGCCGGGATTGCCAAAGACGCACAATACCACCATCGAAACCAGTGGGTCTGTTGCAACCAATAGAGCCAACAAAAGGGCCATTTCAGCAAGTGGGAATGGATTTGCTTGGTTCATTTCCTCTCTTTGCATCGGGAAAGCACTAGATTGTTGTAGCAACAGACTACATGACTCGATATGCTGAGACATCACCACTCGCGAAAGAAGTGGCCAACGAAGTAGCCCAGTTTTTCGTCACTCATATTGTACTACGACAAGGCACACCACAGGTTGTCATTACAGACAAAGTAACAGCGTTTACTGTCCGTTTTATGCAGTCTGTTATGAATGTCACCCACACCGACCATAGAAGGACTACAGCATACCATCCGCAAACAAACGGATTAACCAAAAAACTCAAGAGAACTCTCGCCGACATGATCTCGATGTATGTGGACGTTGAGCCCAGACATGGGACAGTATTTTGCCTTATGCTACATTTGCGTACAATACCGCAGTACAAGAAACGACACAATTTCCGCCATATCAACTTGTTAATGGTCAGACGGTCACAACGACCTTAGACGCGATAAAACCTGTCAACGATTCGAATAAGAGTGACCCACACATAAGCGACTACATATACAGGACAGAAGAGGCATGGCAATTGGCAAGACATCGTATCATTTTGCTACAAGGCTCCGATGCAAGTCGCTATAATCTGAAGCGGAGAGACGTACAGTACAACCCCGGAGACCAAGTGTGGGTGTGGACGCCTATACGCGCACCTGGCCTATCGGAAAAACTGATGCGGCGCTTCTTCGGCCCTTACGAAGCACTTCGCCAGTTAGGCACGCTAAACTACGAAGTAATTCCTGAAGGGCAAGTGTGCTCAACCCGACGCAGGAATCGCCCAGAAGTTGTACATGAAATACGAATGAAACCGTACTACAAAAGGCACTGAACGAGACAACTGATAAATGTGCTCAAACATCACATAAATACACCTTTACAAAATTGTTTGACGTCATCATACGCATCGGGACTATGCGTTTCGGGAGGGGGACTGATGCCGCATGTTGTTAGTCACCTACCGAAGTCTTGCGCCGCTTCCTGCTCTTATGAATTCTGCCACACCAACTGACAAGCCAAACGCGCCAAGCTAAATGCACTATGCAACGCTGGCGGCACGGGTCACCACACCACGCGCTGGAAAATGAAGGCTTGGCTTTTTCGAAGGAGCAGCACGAGGCGAGACGCAAGAGAAGAAGTTGACGAGATTTTCACTAGCCAGCTTACGACCTTTGTGTATTTAGTTGACGGGGACAAGCTCGCCATTAATAAATAGCTATTTTAGCTTCCGGCGCTGTATTTGTTCGTTACAATATCCTTAACTCCCTTTTGTTCCCTAATACACTCTTCTCTCTTCTTGTATCTTAGGGTTACACCTACCATTTTTTTATCCATTGCTCACTGCGTCGTCCCCAATTTGAGCTTAACCCTCTTTGTAAGTCTCCAGGTTTCTGCTCCTTGGCTAAGTACCGGCAAGATGCAGCTGTTATATACCTTTCTCTTGAGGGATAGTGGTAATCCACCTGTCATGATTTGAGAGTACTTGCCAAATGTGCTCCACCCTATTCTTATTCTTCTAATTACTTCAATCTCGCGGTTCGGCTGCGCAGTTATTACCTGCCCTAAGTAGACATAGTCTTTTACAACTTGTAGTGCACTATTGCCTATCTCAAAGTGCTGCTCTCTTTCGAGGTAGCTGTACATTACTTTCGTTTTCTGCAGATTAATTTTAAGACCCACCTTTCTGCTCTCCTTGTCCAACTTCGTAAGCATGAATTACCATTCAGCCCCTAAGTTACTCAGCAATGCAATGTCACCGGTGAAGCGCAGGTTACTTAGGTACTTTTCATTAACTCTTATCCTTAACTTTCCCATTCTAGGCCTCCGAATGCTAAGACTGGTAATATCATCTCAATACATAAGAAAGGAGATGACAAGGACTTGAATTACAGACCGATCAACTTGCTCTCCATAGTATACAAGCTGTTTGCAAAATTAATTGCTAACAGAGTTAAGAAAACGTTATAATTCAATCAACGAAAAGAACAAGCAGTATTTATAAAAGGCTACTCAACAATCGACCACATACATACTATCAATCAGGTAATAGAAAAATGCTCAGAATATAGCCGACCACTATACATAGCCTTCATAGGCACCCGACAGTGGACCAGAGGGCGCGACGAAGCTCTTTCGGCTAGAGTCATTAGAAAAAAATTCAGAGTATCGAATCTGTTTTCCGCGCGCCGACGCCACCATTGAGCCAAGGTGATTGGGGTATTTGTGTCACGTGACCTTCCCTCGCCATAACCCTTCCAAGCACGTTAAGCGCTTCCGTGCAGAGACGTTTCTTTCGCTATTGAACGAGCATTGTAGACGGATTTCGACATGCCAGCGACGTATTTTGGCAGATTATCAGCAAGCGTAGGTGCCAGAATTATGCCTGGCTGCTGCGCTTTAGGGTGCAGCAACCGGACGAGTCTGGGAAGGCATTTTTTTTTGCATTCCGACAGGGGAAAACGACCAGCAACGACGTTCGGCATGGCTGCACAGAATCGGCCGCAAGAACATCGTTTCTTCGAAGAACACCCGCTTCTGCGAGCTAAGTTGGTGAAGTCTCCAAGTGCAATAAAAGTAGCGTTACAAGTTGGATGAGGTGGTGATAATTAGTTTTGCTCTCAAGATTAGAATAACAAATAGGTGAGATAAGTGGTACAACAGCTTGTGTGTGTTCGCTTGTGCAATTGCGTCTTAGCACTGTTGTATGAGAGATGCGGTGGTTCGCTGGGCATGCTGTAGTGCGGTTGAAATATTTACCCATTCTGTTTGCGCGCCTTGCTCCAGAAATTGCGTGTTACGCTCATACAAAGAAACATTTATTGTGTGAAGCATTTAACCAGTCGGCATTGACGGCATAACAAGCCTCCCATTAACGGGACAGAAACACAACTGAGAGTGCGCATGAAATACGAGCGATTTGTGATTCGCGCGATCGTATTTCGGGTATTTATTTCATCACATTGTGACCATAATTAGCCGACCGAGAATGGAGGGAAAGTGCCACTAATATTAGTGTGTCTGCGGAAAACGTTGTGGGAAAGTTGGTTCAGTTGTACATACAAAGTTTGAACAGAAAGGTGCCAGTGGTTTCCTCCTTTTTCATCAACATGTTTTCGCCTTTATATTCTAACTTATAAAACTGAATAAGTGTGGACAGTCGTTTGCATAAATTTATTTTAAATGAAGGTGCCTAGTCTATTTTTATAGTGTTGCTTCAATTGTGCTCTTGTTTCTGTCAATGTTGTACTACACAACTTGGGGCCCCCCCTTTTCCATGCCTGCCTTTTTATCTGGCATGGCGCCCTTTTATCCTGTTTTGCATTTGGAACTAGGAAATAGTGAACAAAGATACACGAAAACACCTCTGATAGTTCAGGAACGTGATCGTGGCCCCAACATCGAAAAGTGATATTTACAAGATGTTGGCAGCAACTATATATCCTACTCAATGATCACTCATGACTATTGAAGCATTTTGAAAGAACAGGCCAAAGTAACGTCAATCACATTTTTTTCTGACGGACAATCAACAGTACCACTTCCTTCTGAATGATTTTGAGAAACCAAGAGGTGATGGCAAAAAGTAGTTGAAGTGGATCGCAGTGCCAAGCATTTTCCAGCATAGACCACAGAAAAAACACAGAAAGCCTCCATTTTCTCGCCCGGTCCCACAACCAGGATGCCAGCAGCCAAGCCAGATAACCCAGGCAAAGCACTTGAAGCGCCACATTTTACAAACAACCAAGGTGCACATGGGAACCCAGAGAAACCCCGCATAGCCAGGAAGCACCTGCGAGCTCAGAAGGCAACGATGAATCTTTTGTGGATGGAGGCGATCCGATGGAATGCTTTGTAGCAGGTACCTTATGTAATTACGCAGTTGGAGTCTGGTTCGATGCATGAATACATTAACGAAGTGAAATCCTTCTGAATAGTATTTTGGTCTTCTTCAGAGGGTATCTGTGTCTTTCATTTTATAGAACTAGAGTTATTAGTTAGACTACACGTGCATACAAAGACGCAAGCACTCTGCTGCAAAACCAGGCTACTCTAGAGATTCGCCAGATGAAAAATATACATGTCCTCTGCATTTGTTGGCAATATTCATTGTTCACATTTTGTTTTCATTTTTTCTGGTAATACACCAGGAAAACCGGATAAGTCGAAAGAACGTGAGCTTTGGCATGTTGATAATACATCTTAACAACAATCGCGCACCGCAGGGACAGGAAAAAAAGATACACGTTGTGTCCACGTTGTATCTTTGTGTTCCTGTCCGTGCTTTGCACTATAGTTGTTAAGACGGAGATATCGAAGGAAGTCTGAGCCTCATATTTTCAAAAACTCTAGTTTGCGCTGCTCACTGTATGCTTTAAATGTGCATTCAGTAATTACGTTTCAAGTTGTTTTGTGCATTCAGCAAGAGGGCTATGGGGCATCCCTTGTGCAAGAGTTTCACAGCTTCCAGGTTTGGAAGCCTTTGTCACGCTATAAGGTGTTATTCGTTGTAGTTTTCTTTGCTAAAGCAGCAATGTTTGCACAATTCGTTTTACTTCTTCGTCCACGTTCTTCGTTTGCGCGAACAATTTCCCAGTCAGCACAACAATGTAGAGAATCATTCAACCAGTGGATTAAACAGCACCTATAGCAGTTGTGTGTGCTAATCGCTCTATTTTTGTGTATCGGTTCTCTCTATTGTCAATGTAAAGTTACAAATACCAATTGGTTGTTACTGTTTTATCCAATGTTTGCACGGTCTTCAGTATGTCCACAAACAAATCAACTGGTTCAGTTGAATATGCTTTTTGAAGCAATTTTCTTTATATTTGTAAAGACATCACATTGGTCATAGAGCATCTAGCCTCGATTAGCCTTTAAGTGCTTTTTAATGCTGCCTGTTTTCTGATTTTAGATTCTTGAAAGTAGTTAGTGTTAGAACTAATGACTAATGCTATGATCGGAATTGTATTCTGCAGCAGAAGATGACCGAATAAACGAGTCGTCATCAGTGCAAAAAGGCGAAATGACGGGAGGGAGCTCTTTTGCAGACAATGACCCATTTGATGAGCTTTTGGTCTTGAAGCGGCCGCCTAATTTGGAGCAGAAGAAACGAGCACACGCCAAAAAAGAGTGCATAAGCTTGAAATAGTCACTCAGGAAGACCTTTGCCGGTAATAAACTGCGTTATCTTGGTAAAAGGACTATTAGAAAATCTTCATGGCGTGATAGTACAGTACAAGAATCATTGAAAGTTTGAATTGCTTGTGGATCGAGAGTATACGATTACCTCCGTGACAATGAATGGCCACGGCCCGCAGAAAGAACACTTCCGAAGAACACAGAAAACATCAAGTTCTCGTCAGGTAAGTGCATTCTTTTTCGTACGAGGAACAGCATAAAAGAAACAGTCAATCATCATTACAACATTTTTTGGTACGTCTTCTTCAAGTAACCAACAAATTCAAATAATACACTACTGGGAATTAGGGTGAAACATTATATGTAGCTCAGTGCGACAAATGTAAGAAGTGCCTATATGAAGCCAAATTTTTACAAGGCTTCTTTATTCACCTAAAAGGGCCCTGAAATGCTTTTCGTATGCATCCTGCAGTGCTGGAGTGCATGTCGTGCTTAATCCCGAGATGAGCGCAAAAATAATTATCAAAATTGGTGCATGAGAATGGAAGTTATTAGGGCAGTGTAATCGTGATCTTTTTGTTGTTGCAACTACCAAGATGCAAAACTGGTTTTTTCACTAGATATGACAAGGCAGCACATCACCATCTGAGTGTTAATATAGTATTTATATCATTCGAGTGGATTCAGCATGTCAAAGAACCCTAGGTGGTCAAAATTTCTAGAGCACTCTACTATGGCATGCCTTATCATATCGTGGTTTTGGCATGTAAAACCCTGCCAGTTAATACGTTATTACTCTTATTATTGGACTTTCTTCTGGTACAGTTCAGTTCCTGTTTAATTTGGTCCCAAAGCTCTTCATGCTGTCTCTCATTAAAACTGTATAGCAAGTTGACAACGGTCTGCAAGGGCCTAGGTATCCTTGAGGATGCCTTTCGTACACTTGCAGCAAAAGTTGCAACATTCAAGGCAGAGCATCGGTACGCTGTCATAATGCTTGATGAAATGCAGCTCACCCCAGTCCTCGATTATTACTGTACTACAAGTTCTGTCATTTGTAAGTGTTCATGCGGGTTCTGTTTCTTGCAGTCTGACCTCGGTGTCAAGGCGCAATGCTTACATTGTGTGAAACTTAAGCTAAAGCTAATGAACAACGTTTTTTCCGCTCGGCATAAAGTGTGTTCTGAAGTTGGCTTCTGTCGTAAGCTGTGAATTCAATAGCTCACTTTCTGTTCACAATGCCACATGGTAATATGTATATGAAAATTTCCGCTAAAAGGTATGTAGGTTATTTTGTTTTCAAGTGCGAAAGACAACTTGCCACTGGTAGGTGCTGAACTTGCATCCTTCAGATAATTCATACTCTTTTGGTGCTAAATGACAGCTAAATTACCCGTTACAAGTAATTATTAGTTCTATTTGGGCGTTACCTGAATCAACAAAGCCTTTCTGAATTCTTCTTTTTTTTTATTTTTACTTTGTTAGGTGATTTCTGAAAATTATATTGCTGTTCACAAATATATGCTTATGCGCTACTTTTCAGGACATTCTACCTTACCATAATCTGACCCAAGTGCACCAGCCGGTCTCGCAACACACGCCCTAGTGTTCTTGCTTAGAGGAGTTACGTCGAGGTGAAAACGGAAGTAGCATACCACTTTTCAGGTATATAGTGCATTACTCTGTAACTTCTACGGGACAAAACCAGTTTATCTAGCCAACAGTGACACATTGTTCTCTCTCGTTTTACGCTTTTCATTTAGGTAAATCTCAGTAGACTGCAAGAGTAAATAAGCGAGCTTATCATAAAACTGTAGGCCTTGCCGCCACAGTGAAGCAGTGATAACGGTACTCGACTGCTGGCCCAAAATATGCTGGTTCGATCCCATCCACGGCGGTTGCGATTGGATGGAGGTGCAATACTAAAGGCACATGCATTGTTCAATTTCGGTGGCTCTAAAGTACCCCAGGTGGTCATAATTATTGAACGTCTCTGCCAGTTCATGACGCATAATCATATTGTAGTTTTGGTGCATTAAACACCACAAATTATAACATGTTTATTTCTTTTTCAGCTGACTTCTCTGATGCGGAGCAGGTATTGGCCATACTCTTCGACATCATCAGGAAATGTGAAGCAATAGGTCTGTTTGTGAACTGTGTAACTTCTGACAAGGGGAGTGGAAACCTGATCATTTGGAGACTTTGCAGTATAATGGCCACCAAAAACGGGTGCCCTCGGACCACATGTGTTCACCCCTCTGATGACAGCCACAACCTGCACTTCCTTGTGAATGCACCGCACCTTCTGAAAAACTTGCGTGGTCATCTGGCGAGGCAACAGAAGATAGTTTTCGATGATGAGACTGTGGTTAAGAACAAGTTGCCAAAGAATGTGGTAAAGTACTATGTTGCTATGTAAGCAGTCAGTGCATGGCATATTGAGGTCACGTAATCGCCAAGAAAAACTAAAACCTTTCACTGCTTTTTTTTGAATGACCATGCGTTATAATACTTCAAGACACATTTTAAAAAACAGCCTCCTATGTGCTATAGTGGTTACTTGAGCGTGTTGGTATGATATATTGGAAGGAAACAGTGCGAAAGACGGAAGACCAGGCAGAGATCAGGCTGTTGTATGTACCCTTCTCTGCTTGGTCTTCCGTCTTTCAAGCTGTTTCCCTCCAACGTCTCTAATGTGCACTGCTGTATGAATGCTTCTGCCTGCAATCGCCAATTAACCCTGCCAGAATGCCTACACAAGGTGCTCTACCACGTTCAAATACAACCTAAAGTACATGAAAGACAAATTTGAAAGCCACACAAAGCACACACTGTCCTCTTTTCTGTAGGTTTGATGGTTTATGCCTTTCAAACTGTCAACAAGACGCATTACCTGAATCAGCACATTCCGATAACCTCATGTTGCATTATATGGCTCTATCTTAAACCTGCATATTTCCTGATTTCATTGCCTCTACTCCTCTGCTGTAGACTGCATCCATTCTGTTATCTCGATAACCTGTTGTCTACTGCAGGCACAACTTGCTCAACATGTCACTAATTCAAACTGCCTCTGTTATCTGATATACAAGCACTTACTCTCTTCAGTTAGTGGTTACTACTGCACTACTCTTCGCATTTACAAACGTTACTATATACTTTCTTCTATCCTTCAGTGCAGTCCTTAGCTTCCTCATGAGCTTCTTTGCTTGAAATAAATACACAATAGGTAAATGCGAGTAGCGTGAACACAGCACTTTCAGTCCCAAGGGATACTAGTAAGCTGCCAGCCACAACTCGGAAGAGCCTACAATATAAGAGAATACATTCAAACTGCAGCCAAACATTACATTGTTTGAAACACGAAATAAAGAAACATGCAAAATAAAAACTTCGAGAACAAACTACTCCACGGATAGGTTATACTACATAGTTCCTACGTTACCTAATATGTGAAAGCTGGCATAGATTTTTACACTATACGCAGAATCAATTGCACTATATACACATGTTTAGTGTTTGATATTTCTGTGCAGTTGTTGTATTATTACGGTTGCTCTTTTTATTTTTAGAATTTGGACTTGATTTCTATATAGTTACTTATTTATTATTTATTTATCTATTTGGTGTTGTTGTTATTGTTGTTGACTTCACATTGCTGATTGTTTGCCACCGCTGTCATGCTAAAAGGTAGCTGTGGGCCTTTGTCAAGCTGCCTCTTTTGGAGAGCAGCTTTTACCTGCAGCTGTCCTTCATCAAACTATTGATGAAAAATAAACATTATTATTATTAATATTATTATTGTAATTATTATATTATTATTATTATTATTATTATTATTATTATTATTTTATTATATATTATATTATATTATTATTATTATTATATTATTATTATTATTAGTATGTATTATTATTATTCTTTTAATTATTATTATTATTATTATGATTATTATTATTATATTATTATTATTATTATATTATTATATTATTATTATTATATTATTACGTGTCATATGCAGTTTTTAAACTTACTTGTGAACTTTGCTGGTTAGTCTGAAATCACGAAAACCTGAAAACACATAGTGAAGAATGGCAGAGAAATGGTTTCGTTTATGCCATTTTGACTATGTTCCAAATGAGAAAGAAATTGTGATTTACAGCTTTCTTGAATTTTTTATAATACGGAAAATGCATGTGTGATTACGATTACATGAACAGCAAATTTGACCATAATGACCCGTTTTCCTTTCAGGTCAGTTTAAAGTATGGGAATAGCTGTGCGAGATTGACGAACAGCACAGCCTCAAGCTTGCCCCATGTTTAAAGCAGAAAAATCTCAACCCAAGCCACTTCGACAAACTGAATTTCGGCACAGCTTGTGCTTTGTTCGACCACAGTATTTCTGCTGCTCTGCAGCTTCTGGTTGAGCAGAAAAAAATGATTAGAAAGCTGTAAACACGGCTTGGTTATTAGATTAGGTGTTTAGGTGGTTTTCGCTAATGACGTCGATGACACTGACCTTGGGGCACAAATCACCTTTGTGGGCACAAATCACCTTTGAGTGATTTGTGCCCACAAAAGGGCAAGAGGCCGAAATATTTCTTCACAATTTTATTGAGATGTTCAAGAAATTTAACATTTTTGACCACAGCTGTCCTAAGGCATCATGGAAGCCAGTGCAGATTGGCATGATAATAACAACTACTACAACATTAAACCTTCGCCAGTGGAATGTCAAGTCCAAAGGCTTGAAGTTCCTTCTCCTGTGTCGCTTATCGCAGGACGCCCTAGCGAATCTTTTTAGTGTCATAAGAGCCAAGTCTTCTGTCCCCAGAGCTAGACGATTCAAGTGCACTATGAGACTCATCGTGCTTGCACAGTTTTTTAAGCCAAGCAAGCATGGCAGCTAGATGACACAGATGACTCTGTTCATTTAACTGATTTTTGGAGCTCAAGACCAGATTGAGGGATGAGCTAGATGATGTGATAATGCCTGGCATGCTTGAAAATCTTGAGCCAGTAGAGCAGAAATTGCTAGAGCATCTGGCAAGGTACATTTTTCGAAGCATCTCTAAGATGTATGGCCTTTGTGACCTTTGCAAAGGTACGTTGACTGGAACTGACGCTGCTCGGGCAGGCTCGCTTTTGCAGTTAAAGAATTACGTACCAAACAAGCAATCTTTATACATACCATCAGCATCAGTCATGTTCCTTTTGGAATGCACGGAGAGTTACTTTAGAAAAAAATGAAGTCACTAGTAGCAGGAAAACTTCCACTCAAGCACGTTGCTGACGTGATTTCGGCAATGGAACCTGCATTTTCATCCCTATCCGCATGCCATAACATTGCTGATTAGGTTGTGCAGCAGTTCTTGTTGTGTAGACTGAGGTTCAGTTTGCGTGAACAGAATGAAGAAATGCAGAAGAAGGCAACACAGCGAGCAAAATGTGCATCGAAAAGTGTGGGAATGTGCGTAGCTGTTAGTATTATTAAGTAACATAACTTTTTCTGGTGTTTTGTAATGTTTTTATATGTGTGACTAGTTCCGTTTGCACAGTGGTCATACGACAGCTATCAGAATTATTTGCTGCTAACAGCATTTTTTTAGTTGTGCGAATTGCTTGGTATACATTGTTTTGTGCATTTTTGTGTGTATAAGCTAGCTTACTCTCGAACTAATGATGCCATTTTAGTATTTAGAAGAAAGCTGGAGCTTTCATAGTTTTTGTATGTTTAATTGATTCATTGTAAAATGCTATTTACTATTGTAGTTTGATTTTTCACTACTTTATTTGCATTATTTGTATGTCATACAAGACATTTTGATACTATTTACTTCTGCGCAACAGCAATATTTAGAGCTGTATCATTTGCATATTACAACTTACATCTTCATGTGCCATTTTAAAACCAGATCAATAACCTATTTTAAGGAGGCTATGGCACCAAATTCGCAAACTCCATTTTTGCATTGCACATTAAACAACACATCTGAGAGCAAACAGAAAAACATTAGCATAATTTGCTGCGACAGCAAATTTCTATTTATTTTTTTCAATTTAACCGTACAGTGACGTGGTACCACTGCATGGTGACGAAGCAAATACTCTGCGAAATCATTGGAAGAAACTCAGGTACCACAAGCCTTTCTTGGGGGCCATGCTTTTACACGCTGTACATAAAAGAAGCGATTGAAATAGCTGTGAATTGTTGTCTATGATGCGTCATTGTTTCTTAATGTATTTTCTTAGTGATTTGCTATGCCCTCTGTGCATTTGAGCGAATTCCCAACACAATTTAGGGGTGACATCCTCGATGCTTCATGCAAAAATGGAAGTTGCTGCTTGTGAGAAGAGAGTTGCAGCAGTGCTTTGAAATTTCATAAAATGTTAGCTGAGTCTATAATTGTTTGTGCATAATCAAACTGGTCTCTCCTTGTTACAACGTTAGACTGCAAATAGAAGGGCTGCAATAACAGGGCACCTTTAAAAGCATTTGCACAGCTTGGGACAGATGTTCTGGATATTTAATTTTTTGTCGGGTTAATGACCGCAAACTCTCTCTTGAGCTAAGGAACAAGAGAGCACACAAGCCGGCAGTGCTTTACAAATCACTAATCAGTAACATGAGCAAATGCAAACTGTTTAGTACTGATAACTGCATAGCACTGGTCAAAATATACGAGGGTACTTATTCAATCTTAAGAGTTTGTTATTCATGTCCATGATCACTGAAGCATGAAAAGTTATTTATTGTACAGGTATTAACGATGAGCTCTATAGGTAGGATATATGTAGCCAATGAGACGTTAGAACCTCGTACTGTGCCAGGGTTTTTAACCATCATTCTGCACTTTAGAAAATTCAGGATTCTGTAGAAGATTTACATGGATAACACCTGGCGAGTATGAGCAGCCAGAGCCTGGACTCTAAATTTCAACAAGGCAGTCCTCTTGTTGAGATGCTAACTCCTGGACAATGCTTTCCTTGTTTTGCCAAGAATTCTCCAGTGGTAATGTTATAGAGGTAAACGCTGCTGACTGCACGTCTGATAATGTTTATCAGCTGCTTGCTACTATGTATAAACTTCAGCCATATTTCTGCAGCTTTGATCCACCACTACGGCTGTAGCTGTCGACAATTGTCTCGACATTGTGCTAGAATGCTGTTGTTTGTGTCAACGTAGCTTAACTGCGCTGTGCATGTGAACTGCCCACAATCCTGCTTTTCCTTTTACACCCTTGTTGCCTGCGGATATGAGAGAAAGTTGAGATAATATCTGCTTTTCTAAGGTGCTCTTGCAATCATGTGAGTTCTTGGTGTATCAATAAATAAATATTGTTTACCGTTGCGTATGTCTTTGTGATTGCATGTCTAATAAAAACCGACAAATAATGAAGCCAAAGCACACAGCTGCACGCACAGTTTGTATGCGCTTGCCATTCTGAAGGTGCTAATTTTGGCCACTGCATAAAGCAATTGAGCAGAATAGTAAGGTGCCCTCCCAGCAAAAGAAAGCTGTAAAAAGTACTAGAAGCAAGTAGATGTTCTTCCACGCTTGGTCCAGCAAGATATTGAAAGCCTGAAGACCCCAATAGCCATTCTGTCGCTAATTTGTCTCGTCTGTCATTTACTACCAATGGTACAGTAAAAGGAGACTGAACTCCAAAAAACGTGTTCCCAAATTGCGTGTTCTTTTCGTTGCACTTTTAACATCTCTCATTCCAATCACCTTACAGGTCGTTATCTGAAATTCTGTATTGTTAATTATGTAATTCAGGTAACCTATCTCCTCAGGGGAACGTGTGTCATCTACGAAAATACTATGCGACTTGAATATAGCTGCACTCCTGTTCACGCACCAGGAATGCAGACAAAACAATAATGTGGAACAGAATAAATATAGCTACAAATACACTGCGACTTTTAAAATATCAGCAGCATAAATTAGTCATAAAGGCACACAGCTACACACACAGTTTACGCATGCCTGCCCACAAACATTCCAGATATCTCGTGAATGAACTTTTCAAATAGCTCATTTCTTTGACAAAACTGAGAAAATGGTAAACAGCGCGTTCGCATATAGTACGAGCCTTGCACGGCACCCTTTAGATTCCGATCAGAATGAGGTTTCTCGATCCAAACGGAGACGCAGAGGAGAGCTGATCGCAGTAAATAAATTTGACCTTGATCGGGACTGAATGTGGTCATTCGGCATGTTTTAAAGAAAACGACAAATTGCCAGGGCACTACTGTTTAGCACCTACAGCCACACGACTACGGCCCCATACACCCTGAGCTGCCTACATAAGTGGCTGCTGTGGTACATTCCTGATACGTAATAACGAGAAACCGCGTCGTAATAATACTTTCATATGACCAAAATCAACCTGCCGAAGCAAGAATTGTATATATCTGCTTTCTTCTAAACTTGGACAATCAATCTCAGTAGGCCAACGAGTACGCGATCACCGACCGCACAAATCGCAAACACTCCAATCTCGCGCAAACATAACCTCAATATCCACCCAATGCGCAAGTACATCGCATTTAATACGAATGCACCGAGGGGGTGTACGATTGTTATCAGCCCGGGATCTTGCGAACGGAGCAGTTGACGCAAAACAAGCCTTGTAATGCGACGAAGAGCGTTCGACAGCATCACAACCATCGCCGCAGACGTCACATACAGCTACAGCGCTTACCGGCCATAGCAATCGTTACGTTCATAACAATCAACACTCTAGGATTTCTCTTGCAGAAACACACAAAAAATATTACAGTTGCATCGAACAGAACACGATATTCAAGTGGAGAACTCGGGTCTTCATAACGCTCGCTAGCAATTCGTCGAACGGCCCGGAAAGGAAATGACCACCGCCGATCAATGTTGCCCGAATGCAGCATACCTTTGTGGTACTCTGAATTTTTTTCCAAAGACTCTACTTTGGGCCGCCTCAGCATTGTTGGTGCCAACCGCCAGAGATACCAAGAAAGTGGAACGCTCACTGAACATAGTGACACGCTAAAGAGTCAGTGCCCTGTTTGGCACGGTTTCAAAGAATGCTTTCTGGGCGCTCACATAATCAGCCGTGACCCCCTTGATCACAACTAAAGAAGAAAATGATACGTACATGCAATTTCGGTTTTTCTGCGTCTACTCGCTAAGCTACGCATTGTAAGAGTCGGTTTTGGTGTGCCTACTCGCTAGGATGTGTGTTCTGGTGCTACCATTAAATCTCTTAAACTACATTGCCGGGTGCCTATAGATTACGAGAAGGCGTTTGATTCAGTAGAAATATCAGCAGCATTGCAGACACTGCGGGATCAAAGCGTTGATCAAGTATTTATAAACTACCTGAAAGAAATCTACAGGGGATCAACTGCCACCATATTGCTTCAAAAAGAAAGCAACAGAATACCAATCAAGAAGGGTGTATAGCAGGGGGGTACAATCTCTCCAATGCTATTCACCGCGCGCTTACAGGGGGTTTTCAGAGGTCTAGAAATATGAGATAGAAAGGCTTAAAAGCTAGAATGCAGAGCTTAGGGCAATGAATCAAAATATGTCAAAACAACCAATATTCTGAAGCTACCTAGCGAGATGAAGCAATCAGAAAGCATCGGTAAGAAAATACCCATCCCTGCACCTACAAGAGACGAAGTTGTTTCAGCAAAGTGGAGGGCAATGGAAGGTAGACTAAAATGCAGTGATGCACAGGTACAGGAAATGGAACAATTATCGTCAACTTTCTCAGAAAAAACATCAAAACGATTATGTACAGCATCAAACAACTCACCAGTGCCGTAGGACCAATTCAAGCGACACTTTGTGACTCTAAAAAAGCCCCAGAGTCTTAGGGGAAATAATCAAGACTCTATAAATGATTACCGTGGCTATGGACTCTCGAGGGCAACGTGGGCGCCCCCTGCTCCAACCAGCCATCCTCAACCCTAAAACAGGGAACACCAGTATCCAATACGGCGCAACCTGAAAAAAAGTTCAAAATCTCGCAATGGAATTATCAGAGCTACAATAGCAAAGGGCCACTCTCAAACAATATTTGCGCCCATCAGTTTACAAGCCGAATATACAAGCATTGCAAGAAGCTGGCAACGGTTACGTTACACTCACGTGCTACAATGCAATAAAATCCCCATCTATTAGCAGGGGCCTGTACACTCTAGTCAAAAGAAACACACATATGTTATACATGACCTAGAACTCAGGACAAAAGACTTGAAGCACCTCTGGGAAGAGATAGTCATACCAACACAAAAGAATCAAAGAAGTAACAGTTTCTTTATTCTTAACGCTTACAGCAACCTTAGGCATAAGCCGCACTTCCGAAAGCTGTTTGAATAAACAACTAAGATCGCTGGTAGCAGTCCACTAAATATTGTCGGTGACATCAACAGATGAAATCAGCCATGGGGCTATATCACAATGCAAGCCAAGGGAAAAAATCTCAGGAAACATGCAAACGAACTCGACCTAATTTTGATAACCGATAATGCATGTCTAACTAAAAATGGCAGCTTAGTCTGCAGAAACACTACACAAGACTTGAAATTCACCAGAAACAGAAAAAGGTCGAGTGGGTAAACACACAAATGAAATTCTGGATCGACCATTATGTGCTGGAGATCACCACGAAGATCACCTGTGCTAGAACAAAAGAACTCTTGTTGTTGACTGTGGCGTGTTTCACATATCCAGATTCCAAAAACAAGACGTTGACACCCCACAAACCTTAACAAAGGTACCAGTCAAATTAACGATGACATGAAAAAGCTTCAAGGAAAATTAATACTGGCATAAATACAAAGGTTATTAACGCCAAACTAGCGCACATGGTCGAGAAAAAGCAGGTCTAACGCAGTATTGGAACAAACGGCGATTGAACAGAAATTAAAAAAAATAGATTGCGAGCTTGACAGATATAGTGAGCATTATTGCTCATACCTTATTCAACAGCAATGGAATGAATTTTGTGAAAGAATTTACGGACAACATCAAAACGGCAAAGCGTGGAAAGTAGTCAAACATCTTCTTGACGAAGAGAATACTAGGACTAATGAAAAACACTACTTTGTAAGGGCCATACATGTTGCTCTAAAAAGCAAGGACATGTAGACAGTCATGAAAGAACTCATCCAGAAATATCTTCGTTAAACAATGGTGAAATAAGTAACTGTACCGTTACATGCAAAGCTATGCCAAAGCCAGATTTAGACAGGGCTTTCACGCCTGCAGACGTAAGAACAGTAGTAAGTGATTTAAACAGAAGATCCGCCCCAGATCCAGATATTGTAACAAACAAAGCAGTTAGAAACCCTAATGAGCCTTTGATCGAGATGCTAACAGAGTTCATCAACGAGGCATGGAATACTGGTGCAGTTGCAGAAAAGTGGAAAGCATCACAAGTTATCTTAATCCCTCAGCCACAAAAACCACCGACCTTTGATAACCAGCAATCGATTTCCCTTACATCGTGCGTAGGTAAGGTAGCTCGACTCTACTCTAAAGAGGCTGAAAAACCAATTATAGGCTAAACAATTATTCCTACAGAGACTAATTAAATTATTCATTAATAAAAAGAATCGACGTCCGCAGTCATGTGCGCGCTCTTGCTTGTGGCCACACGACTCATGCCTCTCGTTCACGGGCATGAGTCAGTGTGGATTGGACCTGCGAAGATTAAGAAGGCGTTGACGGATGAACAGTTTTTGTTTTGGAATACTCTAGCAGACTCTTCCATTTTTGCACAAACTTTTTAGGACACAAGTTCGGCCGTAATAGACTAGTTTTTGATGCTTATTCTCTCTCTTGAATCCGTTACATTCTTGTGGAGGTGCTGGTTATGATTGGAAGCCCTCGTAGCGCAAAAGAGCGGAGCACCGATCCTTAACGAGCGGAACTGGCGAACGGACTCCGGTAAACTAGCGTTCAAGCCACCGCCTTCGAGGAGAGCCGCCTATATTCGCATGCTCTATTCGCCTATATTCGCATGTCTTCACATGCTCATTTGTTGTCACCTTCATTCACTGGAACACCGCCGTACACGTGAAAGTATTATCTTGTTGCACAAGATTGTACATAAAATGACCCGCGTTCACGTGCCCTTATCTTTCGCTGATATACCAGCGCGTACAACACGTAGTACAGACGCTTTGAACCTTGTACCCTTCAGGTCTCGTTTGCATTGTTTCAAATTCTCTTTTTTTTCCGCGTGTGGTGGAAGTTTGGAACAGGCTTGATAGTGCATTGCGTAGACTTAACACTGTAGAGTTCGGGAAAAATTTATGTGTTAGTCGCATAAATGTGTGCGCACTATTGTTTGTTTCTGTGCTTTCGTTGATTTTTCTGTACCCGCTCCTGCAATGTCCCAGGCATGGGACAGCAGTACTTGTAAATAAAAATAAAATTAAAAAATCAACGCAATAAGGTCCAAATATAATTAACAGTAGATTATTCGATCCAAGTTCTTTCAATTCAAGTGTGTGGGACCAATCTTCACGAATAAACGTACGCTGGCTTCCAGTGTCCACAGCGTCACAAGCCTTTTGAATTTCCCCGTGATCTATGCCCTAAGTGTTTCCAATAAGACATCAGAGTCCACGCACGAATGAGAGCTGGTATGCTGGCTCTTTGCAGTTAAGAAGCCTTCGTGATTTACACTAATGCGACACGACATTGTCATGATCCCGTCGAAGACAAGAGGCAGAAGAAGACCATCGGCCGACGAGTCCCCCACTGAGGAAGTCGCCAAACGCCATGGTCACACTAGGCCGACGACGACGACGACGCCTAAACAGACAGCATGTCTTCGTAGTGTAACATGATGATGACAGACCGAAAACACTAGCAAAACGTATCCGCAGACTTGCCGTCAGCGTGTCTTTGGGAGATCTGCGGCTGAGCGAAAATTAGCCTTATGTCTTCGCTTCAAACGGCTACGAAGGGAACACTTTTGGAGAAGCCCTTCCGAGGTTTCCGCGGCGTTTGAATAGACAATCTTGAGCCCATGAAGGGGCCCTCTAACCTTTTCACGACTTCGTACTTTTACATGATTTTCTAGCTGGTTGTGTACACTTCCGGCTTAAGAGATAAATGCAGCAAGAACGACAGCGATAGGACCATGCAGTGCACAGTTATTCAGCGTAGAGATATCAAAATACAACAAAATGAATGCTTACCCTCAACTCAATTTTCGCGGGCTCACCTTACCGTGTTTCCCTCGCACTTTGACGTCATAAGGCTGCCCAATGAAATGAACTGAAAGCCCTGTCGTTCAGAAAGCTCGCATAACATATTGTCTGTTACGTCCAGCGTTTTAAGGACGCTGTTGCGATGGTAAAGAAACTTCGTGGTACTACAAGAGCGAACGATGCGTGCAAAACGAGAAAGCTCGCGAACGCTTCTCTAAAGTTTTGTAGCTTTAGTGATCGTTCTTTTTGCAGATATATATATATATATATATATATATATATATATATATATATATATATATATATATATATATATATATATATATATATATATATACTAGAAAACAACTTTCGAACAATCAGAGAACGGGAACAACGGGAATCTTATTTTATCTACAAATTTAACACGATGAAATCCGGAATAAATGAACACCCAGGCACTCTGTCAGCGTTACGAGCCGCTAAAAGACGCAAACGCTTCTCTCTAATCAGTCCGGTTTTATTACGACAATAATATTACCACTAACAAAGCTTTTGGCCTATGCATCTGACAACACAGAAATGATTTGCCTCATCAAGCACAGCCGGAACGCAGAGATAAGTGGTCCCGGATGTCGTACGGTCCCCCCCCCCTTTCTTTTCTTTTTTTTCTTCTTTAGGTTTTAACGCACATTCTGTTCCTTCACTGACAAGGAGCTGACAGCTAGGTGGTTTCGTTGACTTTTTCATACATGCGCGCATGTCTTCCCAGTGAGCCGCAACTGTGTGGTGACTGTCCCGGATGTCGTACAGTCTCCCCCCTCCCCTGTTCTCCTTTTTTTTCCTGCTTTAATTTTTAACTCACATTCTGTTCCTTCACTGACGGGGAGCCATTGCATATGATGAATATCGATGGCGGTGCCTCAATCACCGGCTTTTTCATTCCTCCCGACGCCACCAGCACGCACTCGAACCACTTAAGCCCTCCCCATTAACTTGTCCTAAACTTCAAACAGGAACGAGCCGCCAGCGGACTACACGGAAAGGTGAAATACAGGAACGGCGGCTCACTGCCCACTTGGGAAAGAGTGGGTGCGAGGGAGGTATTGTTGACAATGATGACATTGCTCATCTACCTCTCCCCTACTCTGTTGAGATGCGGCCCCTTTCTAATTACGCCCGTGTCGGTCTTGCTTCTTCTCCTAGATTTTATATATTTTATTGAATGTTTGTCCTCCCGTTTCGCTGTTTCTTCTTCTCTTTTTTTTCTCTCTCTCTTTTCTTTGTTTTTTTCTTTTTTTTTTACTTTTCTTTTGACCCCTTCCCTCCTGTCTCGACAGGCTATAAGAAGACACGGAACATGTGTAAATGGTATTATGCCTTGAAAAAGACGGGGTTTCCCGTCGAAACGTCGGCACAATAAACAGTTGTTATGTGAAAGCGCATCTACTTTCATATTTATAACCTTGCGGCAACCGAAGTTATTCTTCTGCATATAAGCCTTATATATATATATATATATATATAATATATATATATATATATATATATATATATATATATATATATATATATATATATATATATATATATATATTATGACGACTCGGTTGTAGCGAGGTTTATTGGCCGTGAACTCGGGAACGAACAAGCGCAACGGACCCGACCAAGAAGCGCTCGTGCCAAGAAGATGATGATTGTCAGCCCGAACATATGATGATGATTGACTGCTGTTCAGATGAGGATGAAGCGCATAATAGATGCCTACACTGATTCCCCCCCCCCGTGGAAGCGGCCAGCCTGGCCGCTGCGGGCGGGTAGTCAAGGTGACGAGGAACGTCGTGTGAAAACCTTCATGCGGGAAACGTGTACAATTTCGGCGCTGCGGTAACGGCAGTCAGTTGGCACGACAAGAGGCGTCACACGATAGTTGACAGGTGAAGTCTGCTCTAAAACAACATATGGGCCGATGAATCGAGGCTGGAACTTGTCGCAGAGGCCAGGTGTGCGAATTGGTGTCAATAGCAGCACCTCGTCACCCGGTCGGAATGATACCACACGATGAGAGGTGTCGTAGACGGCCTTCCTTGCTTGTTGCGTAGCTTCCGTGTTCATACGAGCGCGCTGGCGGCACTGGGCAAGGCGAGAAATATATTCTTCGCAAGAAGGTGGTGATGTAGGGCCATTGCTGGTGAAGAAGGAAACATTGATAAAGAAAGTAGGTGAACGTCCATAAACGAGATAAAACGGTGAGTAGCCTGTTGTGCGCTGGACAGCGGTGTTGTAGGCGAAAGTGAGGAACGGTAGAAGTTTATCCCAGTTTCTGTGATCCGGTTGAATGTATACGGCGATCATGTCAGCAAGGGTTCGATGAAATCTCTCGGTCAGACCATTTGTTTGAGGATGGTAGCTAGACGCCATCTTATGTGTGGTACCAGAAACGCGAAGAACTTCACCTAAAAGCTGTGATAAGAACACCTTTCCACGGTCACTCAGAAGTACACGAGGTGCACCATGACGTAGTATTATGGCCTGAAGGACGAAGTCAGCAACTTCCGATGCTGAACCAGTAGCTACTGAAGTTGTCTCGGCGTAGCATGTCATATGGTCTACGGCGGTGACTATCCATCTATTTCCAGCACCAGTAACAGGAAGGGGTCCATAAAGATCGACACCGACGATCTCGAAAGGTGTTGTAGGGCACATCATTGGCTGTAACTGACCAGCTGGGGGAGATGTCGGAAGTTTGCGAAGTTGGCATGGAGAGCAGGAACCCACGTACTTTGCTACGCTGGTAGAAATCACAGGCCAATAAAAGCGGCTTCAAATGCGGTCGTAGGTTTTTTGAAAGCCTAGGTGGCCAGCAGTCAAATCGTCATGAAAGGCGTTAAGTACATGATGTTGAAGAGCGCGTGGCAGAACAGGTACCCAGCGTGTTCCGTCAGGATGATATATGTGACGATACAGCACACCGTCCTGAAACTTGAAGTGCTCGAGTTGTCGACGAAGGCGTGCATTGGGTGGACACGTAGCTCCTGAAAGGGGGTCTATAATGCGCCGACAATACGGGTCAGCCTGCTGGTGAGAACTGAAGGGTTGTTCATTGTCGATTGGCGGTTGGTACAGCGAGGCGAGCAAGGCAACAGAAGTGGGAGTCACGTCCGCACTGATGTCGTTGGAGGTGGCAGCTGGAGTGTCGAACGACGCTGTAGGTAGTGGGCAACGAGAAAGAGCGTCGGCGTCTTGATGTTTTTTGCCCGATTTATAAATAATCTCAAACTGATACTCCTGTAGGCGTAAAATCCAACGACCCAAGCGTCCGGACAAGTTCTTCATTGTAGAAAGCCAGCATAAGGCGTGGTGGTCCGTTACGATGGTGAATTGACGGCCGTACAGATAAGGACGGAACTTAGCACCTCCACCACGTATGACGACTCGGTTGTAGCGAGGTTTATTGGCCGTGAACTCGGGAACGAACAAGCGCAACGGACCTGACCAAGAAGCGCTCGTGCCAAGCAGATGATGATTGTCAGCCAGAACATATGATGATGATTGACTGCTAATCAGATGAGGATGAAGCGCATAATAGATGCCTACAATATATATATATATATATATATATATATATATATATATATATATATATATTGTAATGAATCTAAATAACGGACGCTCTGCTGGTAATGAAGAAGACGATGATGATCGGTGGCTGTAGTAGTAGCTCGCGTACACCGCTCGCCATTAGCCAGACCTGCCTGATAAAGCACATTTTGCCAAGCTGCGTCTGAACCTTTCTCGACGTACAACACCTCTATTTTAAGTGGTGGAGGATCCAGGGTTCCCATCATCCTGGAACTTCAAAATCGGACGCTACCCTCACCGTTCACCATGACTGCTCCTGGCCCTTCTCCAGCTGCCTTACCAACGACAGTCTACTGTACAGGCGTGCCTCGGCAACGCGACCCACCAATTTTTCGCGGCAACGACGAACAAGACGTCGAGCACTGGCTCGTTGAGTACGAAATCGTAAGCGCTTTCAACAAGTGGAACGCCTGCGACCAGCTCACAAACGTGCGCTTTTACCTCGCTGATGTGGCCAGCCTCTGGTTCAAGAACCACGAAGGCGAAATCACCAACTGGTCCGCCTTCAAGACCACCATCGCCGCGGTCTTCGGTCGTCCCGGCATGTGCCAGCTTTGCGCGGAACAGCGTCTCCGTAGTTGAGTCCAGCGCAAGGACGAGACCTTTACAAGTTAAATTGAAGATGTCTTGTCTCTTTGCAAGCGCGTCGATGAATCTCTAACCGAACGCGACAAAATCAAGCACAACATCAAAGGAGTTGACGACCTTACCTTCCAGATGCTCGTCGCTAGGAATCCCCAGACCGTCACCGATGTTGTCCAGCTCTGTCAGGAGTACGACGAGTTGCGTAAGCAGCGTGACTCGACGCGCAGGACCACTGAAAAAGCGCCTGAAGTTTCATCCCACGTGCACGACGTCGCTGCTGATCATACCGTCTTACTGCCCCACATCAAACAATTCATTCGTGAAGAAGTTGCGCGTCAGCTTTCTCCTGTGGCCGAAGCGTACGCGCCAGTGAGCCCGTTAGACCCACGTCTCCTCCAGGTCATATATTGCCGCGAACCATGCATTGGGTTTGTTTATTTGTGTTTTGCTTTTTCTGCCTGGCTGCGCCGGCCTGTGCTATCACTGTTTTCACAACGTTTCGAACAAACGCTATCGAACAGCGCTTCGAGCGTTCCGAACAAACAGCGTTTCAAACAAACGCTATCACAGCGTTTCGAACAAACACTATCGAACAGGGCTCCGAGCGTTCCGAACAAACAGCGTTTCAAACAAACGCTATCACAGCGTTCTCGATACAATTCGACTATTCGAGAAATGCTCGCGCCGAGGGATATAAATTCCCGCACAGCCGATGCCACGACATTCGATCGCCGACGCTCACTAGCGTGCACGTCACTTTGCCGACCGCTGCTTCACCGCCTGTGTATTCTTTCAGTTGTTAGGAAAGCACAAGCTCGCTCCAATAAACTTGTTTTCTTTATAGACAACTGCGTCGTCCTTTGCTGCGTGACATCTGGTGGAGGTGCAGGGTACATGAACCCTAAGCCATTGCCAAGCCGACAAGCAAGCCCATCACGACAAGCACGCCCAACTCGTGTCAGCCGCCTACAGCAAGGTCTTCAGCCAGAGTTTGGACTGCTCCTGGATAAAAAGAGGAAAGAAGACGTAAAAACCACGATGATCAACGCAGACACCATGACCAGCGCTACCAACCGAAATCACCAACTGGTCCGCCTT
Source organism: Rhipicephalus microplus (assembly GCF_013339725.1). Taxonomy (NCBI): domain Eukaryota; kingdom Metazoa; phylum Arthropoda; class Arachnida; order Ixodida; family Ixodidae; genus Rhipicephalus; species Rhipicephalus microplus. The sequence continues at coordinate 63,979,749 of NC_051173.1, read as the reverse complement.
CAAGACCACCATCGCCGCGGTCTTCGGTTGTCCCGGCATGTGCCAGCTTTGCGCGGAACAGCGTCTCCGTCGTTCTGCAACAACCTCGCGAGCCCCCATCATTCCGAGGATCTCCTGGTGAAGACCCGGAAGAGTGGCTGGAGAAGCTAGAGCGCATCCGCATCTTTAACAGGTGGGATGACGAAGAAACGTTTCGTCATGTCTTCTTCCATTTGGAGGATGCAGCTCGAACGTGGTTTGCGAACCATGAAGGCTCCCTAACCGACTGGACTGTCTTTAAGAGCGAATTCTTCAAAACATTCGCTACGGTTGTGCGGAAAGAACGAGCCGCCCTTTTGATGGAGACGCGAATGCAACACCCTAACGAAGGTGTTGCACTGTTCGCTGAGGAGATGAAGATGCTGTTCCGGAGAGCTGACCCCGAAATGGCAGAAGAGAAGAAGGTGCGCTTTCTGATGCGGGGAGTTAAACAAGAACTCTTCGCTGGACTCATCCGCAACCCCCCTAAGACCGTCGCTGAGTTCGTCACCGAGGCTTCGATGATCGAGAGGACCTTGAATATGCGTTCGCGGCAATACGATAAACCACTCAACACCCTTTCGGTGAACCCGGTAAACGCCCCTGGATTGGCGACGGAAGACTTGCGGGAGACCATCCACGCCGTCGTTCGCGAGGAGCTGAGGAAATTTTTCCCAGCAACGCCGCAGCCCCAAGTCGCCTCCCTCACTGACGTCGTCCGCGAGGAGGTTCAGCAAGCACTGGGGAATTCTACGCCGTCGGAAGCATCTTACGAACCACAAGCGATGACCTACTCCGCTGCTTCTCGTCGACCCCCACCCGTCCCAACCCGTACTCAAGAGGCCCCGCCGTACCGCCGCCCAATGTCACCCGCCCGACGCCCTGTAACCCGAAACCAGGCGCCCAGGAAGACCGAGGTGTGGCGAACGCCAGATAATCGTCCGCTGTGCTACCACTGCGGAGAGGCCGACCATGTCTACCGCCGCTGCCCGTACAAGAGGCTGGGTTTGCGTGGGTTCTCCGTCGACGCACCCCGCCCGCGAGCCGGTCAGCGCCCATTTGAGATCGAAGAATACCTGTCGAACACCAGCCGTGGACCATCCCGTTTCAACCGTTCGCCGTCGCCCTACCCGTACCAATCCCCCAACCGTCGCAGCAATGCTGACTTCGCCCGTGGAAGGTCCCCCAGCCCACGAGGGGGAAACTAAAAGCAGCAACTTCTGGAGGTGAAGTTGCAGAACGGCGAGAAAATGAAAACCCTCCAACGACGCAAGACCGTGATTCGCGACATGCCCTCATCCCGACTACCCGACGACACCCTGACGAGACCCCCGAAAACGACGACAGCTACGCTGCGCGACGCGTACCCGAAATGACGAAGCCTGCCGCAGAGAAGACGACAATGACGACGCATAGTGCCCGACTATCAACACGCGCAAGCCGCGATACGACGCCCCGACGCACCCGAAATTCGAGGAAAGCGGCATCCGACGTCCAGTTCTCCATCGACGGCCTTGACGTAGTCGCCCTCATCGACACGGGAGCCGACTACTCGGTCATGAGCGGGTCATTCGCGTCCAAGCTAACGAAAGTTACGACCAGATGGGACGGTCCCCACATACGCGCAGCAGGAGGCCACCTCGTGACCCAAGTGGAATGTGCACATCGCGCGTCACCATAGACGGCACTACGTACCCTGCGGAGTTCGTCATTTTGCCTAACTGCTCCCGCGACGTAATTCTCGGAATGGTCTTTTTGACGGACAATGGCGCAATAATTGATCTGCAGACCAGGTCGATAACGTTTTCTTCCGATCACTCCACGACGCCGCAGCCGAACCTCGGACACCGTGGTGCTGTAAGAATCGCCGACAATCACGTCACCCTGCCACCCCGCGCAAGCTTGATGATCGCCGTCTATTGTGAAGGTGCTGCTCCTGACGTCGACGCTATCGTGGAGACTCACCAAAGGTTGCTTCTAGACCGCGGTGTGTCTGTCGCAAGAGGCATTGCGCAGTTTAAGCAACGCACATCCCACGTTTTGATCACCAATTTCACCGAGGAGTACCAGCATCTAAACAAGGGCGCTGCATTTGCGTTCCTCGAAGAAACGCAAGAAGCGAGTCAAGTGATCACGGTCGCCACCTTTGAACGCGCACGCGCAGATGCTTCCAAGCTGCCACATCCTTTCGACGTGAGCTCGGCGCTGTCGCAAGAAAATCGGGACAGATTACTGGAGTTGCTCCGTCGCTACAGCGAGTGTTTTTCCTCGAACTCGAAGTTACGGCAGACACCTTTGGCGAAGCACCAGATAATAACCGAAGATGGAGCCCGACCTACCAGACAGTCACCGTACTGCGCTTCTTCACACGAGCGCGAAGCCATCCGGACTCAAGTAGATGACATGCTCAGCGACGACATAATACAGCCATCGAAAAGTCCGTGGGCTGCGCCGGTTGTACTCGTGAGGAAAAAAGATGGCACTTTAAGATTCTGCGTTGACTACCGCAGACTAAACAAAATCACCAAAAAGAACGTGTACCCCCTGCCACAAATCGACGACGCCCTCGACCACCTCTGCCACGCCAAGTATTTCTCATCCATGGATCTGAAGACCGGCTACTGGCAAATTGAAGTGGACGAGAGAGACCGAGAGAAGACTGCATTTATAACCCCGGACGGTCTATACGAGTTCAAGGTGATGCCGTTTGGGCTGTGCACGGCGCCCGCAACGTTTCAGAGAGTCATGGACACTGTGCTAGCAGGCCTGAAGTGGCACACTTGCCTCGTGTACCTCTACGACGTTGTCGTATTCGCCCGGACTTTCGACGAACACCTCAGAAGGTTGGAATCTGTACTCGAGGCCATTCGTACGTCGGGGTTAACGCTGAAGCCTGAGAAGTGCCGTTTCGCGTACGAGGAACTCAAGTTCTTGGGTCACGTCGTGAACGCCGCGGGAGTCCTTCCTGACCCGGCAAAAACATCAGCCATTGCGAACTTCCCAAGGCCGAAAGATAAAAAGGGTGTGCGAAGATTTCTCGGACTGTGCGCATACTACCGGCGCTTCGTCGCAAACTTCGAACGCATTGCAGAGCCACTCACGCGCCTGACGAAAGAAAGCACCCCTTTAAGCTGGGAAAACGACCAAGAAAAGGCATTCTGCGAGCTGCAACAACGCCTGCAAAACCCGCCTGTGCTCGCTCATTTCGACGAAAACGCCGAAACGGAAATGCACACGGACGCCAGTGATATCAGTTTGGGTGCCGTCCTCGTCCAAAAGCTAAGCGGTTACGAAAAGGTAATCGCCTATGCAAGCCGTCGTCTGTCGAAGGAGGAGAGAAACTACTCTGCCTCCGAGAAAGAGTGCCTGGCTATCATATGGGCCATTTCAAAATTTCGCCCATACGTCTATGGTAGACCGTTTAAGGTTGTGACAGACCATCATGCGCTGTGTTGGCTCGCCAATTTGAAGAACCCCTCTGGCCGTCTTGGGCGGTGGAGCTTGCGCCTGCAAGGGTTCGACGTTACAATATTCTACAAATCCGGCAGGAAACACTCCGATGCCGACTGCCTGTCCCGCGCCCCCGTCGACCCACCACAACAGGACTCTGATGAAGACAGCGCGTTCTTCGGAGTCGTGACAGAGAGCGACCTAGCCGCCCAGCAGCGTGCCGACCCTGACCTCCGCGCCATGATCGACTACCTCGAAGGACGCAACGTCGCCGTGCCTAGGGCGTTCAAGCGCAACTTACCAGCGTTCAGCCTCAAAAACTCGATCCTAGTGAAGAAGAATTTCAACCCCGGAACGAGAACGAATTATCTACTTGTCATCCCCGCAGACCTTCGTGACAAAATTTTGGAAGCGTGCCACGATGACCCGCCTTCCGGACATCTCGGAACAGCTCGCACGATTACAAAAATTAACGCGAAATACTTCTGGCCCCGCCTTACATCCGATGTCACCCACTACGTCAGGAGCTGCCGTGACTGCCAGCGATGAAAAACACCACCGACGAGACCCGCCGGACTTCTGCAGCCGATCGCCGTCCCAACGAGGCCCTTCCAACAGATCGGAATGGACCTTCTGGGCCCGTTCCCTACATCCCGATCCGCGAACAAATGGATTGTCGTAGCGACAGACTACATGACGCGCTACGCAGAGAACACCACTCTTCCGAGGGGAACTTCACAAGAAGTTGCAAAGTTCTTTATTAACCAAGTTGTGCTGCGACATGGAGCCCCTGAGGTCCTAATCACAGACCGCGGAACGACCTTCACTGCGGAGCTCATGCAAGTAATCTTTCGCTACAGCAACACGGATCACCGAAGAACGACGGCGTACCACCCCCAAACAAACGGACTAACGGAACGGCTGAATAAGACAATCGCGGATATGGTGTCTATGTACGTCGACGTTGAACATAAAACGTGGGACGAAGTCCTCCCGTACGTCACGTTTGCGTACAACACGGCTATCCAAGAAACCACGCAGATGACACCGTTCGAGCTCGTCTACGGAAGACGGCCGACTACGATGCTCGACGCCAAGCTTCCGCACGTAGAAGACGACGACCTCAACGCCGACGTCCAAGGATACCTCCAACGTGCGGAGGAGGCCCGCCAGCTCGCTCGAGTTCATATAACGGACCAGCAACTGGTGGATGCCGGACGCTACAATCTCCAACGCCGAGACGCCGAGTACCATCCTGGAGATCGTGTGTGAGTTTGGACTCCCATTCGACGACGTGGACTCAGTGAGAAACTTCTACGACACTATTTCGGACCCTACCGGATTCTACGACGTGTTGGCGAACTAACGTACGAAGTGATCCCCGATGGTGACTCCCGTACATCACGACGACGCACGCGGCCCGAAGTCGTCCATGTGGTTCGCTTAAAACCTTTCTACGGACGATGACGAACTTTTATTTTAATTTGTTTGGACTGTCCCTTATGTTAGCATCGGGTCGATGCACTCTTAGAGGGGGGGGGGGGGGGGGTAATGCCGCGAACCATGCATTGGGTTTGTTTATTTGTGTTTTGCTTTTTCGGCCTGGCTGCGCCGGCCTGTGCTATCACTGTTTTCACAGCGTTTCGAACAAACGCTATCGAACAGCGCTTCGAGCGTTCTGAAAAAACAGCGTTTCAAACAAACGCTATCAAAGCGTTTCGAACAAACGCTATCGAACAGGGCTCCGAGCGTTCCGAACAAACAGCGTTTCAAACAAACGCTATCACAGCGTTCTCGATACAATTCGACTATTCGAGAAACGCTCGCGCCGAGGGATATAAATTCCCGCACAACCGATGCCACGACATTCGATCGCCGACGCTCACAAGCGTGCACGTCGCTTTGCCGACCGCTGCTTCACCGCCTGTGTATTCTTTCAGTTGTTAGGGGAGCACAAGCTCGCTCCAATAAACTTGTTTTCCTTATAGACAACTGCGTCGTCCTTTGCTGCGTGACAATATAAACAGGTCACGCAGGCACTGCCTCCATCGCCATCTGTCCCTACGCCGCTGACCTACGCTGCCGTCGTTGCTAGACCCCCAGCCCCACCTGTCTCTGGCGCATACCGGGGCACCGGGTACTCCTACCCTACGACGCTGCCTACATACACGGCACCCCATCCCATTTCGCCTCCTGCACCTTCTGTCTGGTACCGGCTGCAGAGGGTCTTGGTCAGATATCGGGTTAAGCCCCGTAATATGAACCCTGACCTCCATCCTGGCCGTAGACTAGCACGCGCCGCGGCCCTTCATACGCGACACTCCGATCGTCCTGGTGTTTTCTACGTGGACGTCTCGGGTCCCTCCCCCTCGGGTCACTTCACGGCTGCCGTGATTACAGAGGGCAAACACGTAGATGGCCTCTCCTTTCGAGCAGACACAGTAACGCACGCTGAAGAGGTTGCCATAGCTTTGGCCGCCTCTAACCCTGCCTCACGCACCATCCTGACGGACTCGCGCTCGGCCTGTTCTCAGTACCTTCAGGGTTCCATTGCTCCGCTGGCGGCTAGCCTACTACAGGCAGCCTCTTGGCGCTTTAACCCTCATCCCATTCGTATAGTGTGGACCCCAGGCCACTCGGGCCTGCCCGGCAACGAGGCGGCAAATGCCGCTGCCCGCGCTTCTCATGTCCGGGCCGTTGCCCCTCCATGTCCCGAGACGGAATCTGGCAATACCAACCTGACGCGCTTTCGCGAAATTTTGGCTTATTACCGGGCTTCGCGCCGCCTCTACCCGGACCCCCGCACGCGGTTTGGAGAAAGCGGACGAACGACTGCTACGCCGCCTGCAGACGAACACCTTTATAAGTCCGGCGGTCGCCAGGCACTTTTTGCCGGAAATCAATGGCACCTGCTCGACCTGTCATGCGCTCGCCGACACTTATCACGTCGTAGCATCGTGCCCAGTTAATCCCGTCCCTTTCTCATCCCCTTTTCCTATCCCAACTAGAGAGGCTTGGGAGGAGCACCTGCTCGGCTGCTCTACCTTGGCTGCACAACGCTCCTTGGTGGAGCGCGCACGGGCAGCTTCCAGCTCCACTGGCGTCCCGGAATAGGGTCTTGCCACTCTAGCGCGCCGATGGGCCACGTCGGCACTCTCTAGTAAACTTTTTCTGAAATAAATGTTTTTTACCACCACCACCACCTTCTGTCGTTAACCCATGGCGCACCTTGGATAATCGACCCATCTGTTTCGCATGTGGTTTCCTAGGACATATAGCACGCTACTGTTGCCGTCGCAACTTCCAGCCTCCAGACCATGGGAATTCTGCAAATTACCAGGCTGCCCAGAATCCCCAGCGACCATCTTCTCCTATCACCGACTCATTGTCCCCACGACGCCCTGTCGATTCTCGCCGGTCATTACCACCCCGTCGCCGATCTGTCTCCCCGATGCTTCGGCGCACTAGCCCCGCTCGAGAGGAAAACTGACAGCCGCAGTTCCGGAGGCAAGAACTGCTTCAACGTCAAACTTTCTAAAACCTCCTTTTTGTCCGACCAACGAAATTGATGAGCTAGTAGAAGGTGTTGCTGTACGTTCACTTGTCGACACAGGCGCCGTCGTTTCTGTAATTAGTGAAAAACTGTGTCGCTATTTGAGAAAAGTTACAACGCCGCTTATGAATCTTGCTCTGCGTACAGCCACCTTCATCTTCATCGCGCCGACAGCTCAGTGCACAGCACGCGCACTTCTTCAAGTTGTTTGGTACGCCGGCAACTTTGTTTTTCTCCCATGTTCATCTTACGACGTCATACTGGGATGGGATTTCCTTTCTACCCATCAGGCCTTCGTCGACTGCGCTCGTGCTGAACTCACGTTGAGAAATCCGTGCCTTGATATCGACAACCACAGTCCCTCGAAAGTGTTTGCCGCAGCTGACGTCCGCATCGCGCCGTTGTCCGCTGTCCTAGTGCCTGTGTTTTCCCCTGCTGTCACTAACTCGACGCTCCTGTTCCAACCAACTATAGCTAGTGTGCAACACCGAACCATCGCCCTCCCGTTTGCCATCATCAACTTTTCCAATGGTTCGGCGGTACTTTATGCGTGTAACGTTTCTGCTTGTCCGTACATCCTGCTCCACGGTGAGTGTCTGGGAAGCCTCGAGACCTTGAATTGTATTTTCGAAGACGCGATCTATCCAGACAAGCCATTTTTACCGACTTGTGCCATTACACCCGCAACTGACGCTAATGAACCTATGAATGTATTCCGCAAGTTCGTTGAATGCAACCTCACGCCTGGGCAGCAGGAACAGCTGATCAAGCTCCTACAGCGTTTTCGAGCCTCGTTTGACCACAATCAGCCTTCCTTAGGTCGAGCGTCATCTGTTGTCCACTGTATAGGTACCGGTCAAGAGACACAAATACGGCAGCGTCCATATCGTCTGTCAACTACCGAACGCCGTGCCATCAATGAACAGGTTGACGACATGCTTACACCTGGCATAATCGAACCATCAAGCAGTCCCTGGGCCTCTCTAGTTGTGTTGGTGAAGAAGAAGGACGGATCCATTAGGTTTTGCGTGGACTACCGACGTCTCAACCGAATCACGTGCAAGGATGTATATCCGCTGCCACGCATTGACGATGCCTTGGACTGCCTACAGAGGCCGAATTTTTCTTTTCTTTAAATCTGCGCTCTGGATATTGGCAGGTGCCCATGGCAGAGGCCGATCGCGAAAAAACAGCTTTCATCACGCCCGAAGGGCTTTACGAATTGACAGTCATGCCCTTCGGCCTCTGCAACGCGCCAGCGACTTTCGAGCGTATGATAGACTCTATCCTTCGAGGCCTCGAATGGAACGTTTGCCTTTGTTATTTAGATGACATTGTCGTCTTTTCAACTGTATTCGTTACCCATTTAACCCGCCTCGAGAAAGTCCTCACGTGTATTTCTGCCGCGGGGCTGCAACTGAATCTGAAGAAGTGCCGTTTCGCCGCTCGAAAGCTTACGATCCTTGGCCACGTGGTTTCAAAAGACGGCATTCTTCCTGACCCTGCCAAACTTACAGCCGTTTCAGCGTTTCCCAAACCGACCACCATGAAAGAGCTCCGAAGCTTCATAGGCCTTTGCTCTTACTTCCGGCGCTTCGTCCGCAATTCCGCGACGATCATCGTCCCTTTGACCAAGCTCCTTGCCGGCTCTAGAGACCTTTCAGCATGGTCTGCCACCTGTGACGATTCTTTCAATGAACTGCGCTGCCTGCTCACGTCGCCGCCTATTCTGCGACACTACGACCCATCGGCACTGACAGAGATCCACACCAACGCTAGTGGTGTCGGGCTAGGCGCTATTAGAGAGTTTTAGTACTGCGTACTCTGCGTACGTGGCGGCGTTGCGTACGTAAGGACGCCACGTTCTGCGTAGTGCGCATGCGCAGACCGCAACGTACACGCATCGCGTTACGTACGCAGCCGCTACGTACGCACGCATGAGATGCGTGCGTGCGTACTTATGAGGTGACCGCGCCGCTCTCGAACAAGTTCGCGACAGCGCGAGACTTCGTTTAGCAAAATGGCGGCATCAAAGGCAAGCACCGACCGGCTCTGTGGCTTAAAATATGACCATAATCTGGCTATAACACTTGGATTGGCTCACATTGGCTGTCAACAACACGTGCTTCTATTTTGATCTACCAGATGACGCAACACGCTTCAC